>CM055116.1:875857384-877057384 GCA_029206835.1 Rana muscosa | reverse complement strand
GTGGAGTGGTGAACCACCATCATAGAGAATATTTGTTTTTTTTCCCTGAGCTTTGGAGCTTCTAGCTTTGGGCTACAAAACGCTCAGGTGTGAATGGAGCCTGAAGGCTTAAACCCTGCACACACGGGCCGAATGTTGGGATGGCCAAATGTTCGGCCGGCTTCTGGAAAACCAGCAGCCGACCGACTCCTGATCAGCGCTCTTAGCCAATGGCATAGAGCACTGACAGCTCAGCGGGGGAGATTGTGGGAATTACCTTGCATGGTTAGTACAGCAGCTTTGACCGGAGCTGACAGTTTTTTTTCCTCCAACCCGTGTTGTTGAAGGAAAAAAAATAATAGTGTGTACCCGGATTTAAAAACAGTGGAAAAGGCTGATCTGCAAAACAATACTTTTTGAACAATACTCTGTTTTTAAACATCAGACAAATTTAGAACATGCATAGGTATCCTTATAAGGAGATCTGCAATGGTTTATTTAATATAATGCATTATGTTTTTATTTAATATGTGCAGTACTTCTGTAATCAGGTAAATTTGAATTATGACTAGGGATGAGCCCGATGTTCGAGACGAACGTAAGTTCGACTCGAACATCGGGTGTTCGCTTGTTCGCCGAATAGCGAACAATTTGCAGTGTTCGCAGCAAATTCGAAAGCCGCAGAACACCTTTTAAAAGTCTATGGGAAAAACCAAAGGTGCTAATTTTAAAGGCTTATATGCATTGTATTGTCATAAAAAGTGTTTGGGGACCCTGGTCCTGCCCCAGGGGACATGTATCAATGCAAAAAAAGTTTTAAAAACGGCCGTTTAATAATTTTTATAATTTCAATTTTTTTTTTAATGCTTAAAGTGAAACAATAAAAGAAGTAATATTCCTTAAAATTTCGTACCTGGGGGGTGTCTATAGTATGCCTGTAAAGTGGCGCATTTTTCCCGTGTTTAGAACAGTCCTGCAGCAAAATTACATTTCTAAAGGAAAAAAAATATTTAAAACTACTCGCGGCTGTAAGGAATTGTCGGGTCTCGTCAATACAGAAAAAAGTCATTGAAAAAAAAAGCATGGGTTCCCCCCCAGTCCATTACCAGGCCCTTTTGGTCTGGTATGAATATTAAGGGGACCCCCGAACCAAAATGAAAAAAAAACTGGCGTAGGGGTCCCCCTCAAAATCCATACCAGAACTTTCAGGTCTGGTATGGATTGTAAGGGGAACCCTGTGCCAAAATGAAAAAAAAATGGCACAGGGGTCCTCCCAAAAATCCATACCAGACCCTTATCTGAGCATGCAACCTGGCAGGCCACAGGAAAAGAGGGGGATGAGAGAGTGCCCCCCCTCTTGAACCCTACCAGGCCACATGCCCTCAACATGGGGAGTATGCTTTGGGGGTCTTTCCGAGTGTTTCTGAGTATTTCCGAATGGCTCCGATCGGCTCCGCTCTGCTCCGGCACCCCCGCACCTCTGCCCAAATGCGCTTGAATCCTGCTTGTTTTGCGAGACAACACTCGCAAACTGAGTCAGGATTTTCAAAAAAGAAAGGCTCGTTAACCGCGTTACTCGCAATCCGAGGTTTCACTGTATGACTAAAGAGGAGGCTTGGGTGAGCTATGAAACATCTTCAACATTACAGAACAAGTCCAAATGAATATGACTATTTACTATAGATATACCATGACCTGGATAAAAGAGGCACTTCATAGTTAATTTATTACGTTTCAAAACATGACTATATATTTGAAGTATAACAAAAGGCAAAAAAAGTTTTAATTTTGGATAAAAACACTAGTTTTGTTTCCCTTAAATATAATTTTTTTTAGTTTTGGACAGAGTGGAGATGAATTAGAACACCTGGCAGGATTTTATTGCTGTCTGTGCCCCTGTTGGGTAGATTCGCCCTCTCTATTTGTCCTGGTGACTGTTCTTACTGAGAGTGAATGTAAAATGAATTCCCAATTTTTGTGTTGCCCCCAGAACCCTAATAGAGGGGAAATATTCAGATGAAGACACTAAAACTAGTGACAACCAGGGCTTCCCTCACTTTTGAGGGATCTCCTCTGTCTTCCTGTTTTGGCTATAGGACAGGAAGTGAACAGAAATCTCCCCAATGGAACACAGATGGCAAAAATAAAAACCTGACAGGGTTTTTAACCTTCCCTTACTTTAAGATGAAAAAAAGTTCTACTTTAAGATATTTTTTAAATAATATTCTATGCAAAAATCAGAACAACAGAATACCACACATAATGAACTGAATAAACTGAATGTTGCTATGGAAACAATTATTACCAAAGATTATTTAATACAAAAAATGTAACAATAAAAAGGTTTTCTAAGTTGAATTCCAAATCAATTGTCAAAACCTGTAAGGAGCTGCTGCTGTCATCCGCAGTACCATAATGGCTGGTAACTTTACAGATTGGTGACTCTTCATGTGATGATTTAATGCTGTTTCGTAAAACAATTATACAACATATAACATATATCAATGAAGCTTTAGGTTAAAGTATATAGCCCAACAACTCACAAAGCACTATTAGGTAAATAAAAGAAGAATATGATAATGATTTCCTTTCAATTAAAATTTCAATTAAAACCAAATCAATTTGCTACCGCTGTGCTGAAATTACAAACTTTAGATGAGAAACAACATCAATGCACTCTGACAATCAATTTTACCTCCCTGATTATGTTTCTCAGATCATTTGCAAAAACTTTTCAAAAACTGTCTGAAAGTGGTTTAATAAATCAACGATATTGGTGTCAATAAATCTCCCATTGCACTAAAGATAATGAGAAAGTCCTGTGGTGAATAAGGGACTGATTTTGAAGGTGTTTGACATACTGCTGTGTTTATTAAGACATCTCATGACATTAAATCAATGAAAGCTATATTGGGCTTTCAATTACAGCTGGATTATTTTTTGCTATAGAGACTTGGGTTCTTTCTTCAAAGTCAATAACTGTGACTTATTTTACTCACTTTGTTTGCTTCACAAGCCAAGTCCTGATTGTGCTTGTATATATGCAAATATAAAAAGTCCTACGTTGGTTGATTTATGATCTAAGTATGATTGGAGCACACGATCAAAGGAAAAATTTGTTTTTGCATTAAGTTAAAGGGTATAGTTCTTTCTCCAGTAATGGGGTCTTCAAAATGATAACAATCTTCCAGTAGACTCTTAACTGCAATTCTGAACCTGTAAACTTAGACAAAGCTTGGCAGATCCAGCAACATCCACAGGTCAGAGAAAGCCAAAATGGTCCCTGGTATTTCTCAAGCCTAGGTGGGCGGTCAAACCATTGTGTCCACTACCGCATCCTGGTGATTGAAACAACGGAACCCGTAAAAGCAACAAGGCATGTAACCAACAAATATAGTTTTGAAACAGTTCTCCTTATTTTACTATGAATAAACATTGTTTAAGGTTTTTGCTCTACCAGAAAGCAGCAAAGTGGATTCCCGAGGAGAGGAGCACATTGATGCATATGAACCATGGTTCAGCCTTGATTGCACTGATTTTTTCGATGCAGATATTCAACAAACCTTTATAGCTGCCTTATACTACCTTGCACGTCCAACCATCTTTCCTATGACAGCTTGCCTTTTCCCTAAGTTTTTCAGAAAAGGTTTGTCATCAAACACAGCCATAAGTAAGGGCCCTTTCACACTGATGCACTTTTGATGTGCTTTTGTGCAGCTTAAGGGTCCATTCACACTGATGCACTTTTGATGTGTTCTCATTGACTTAAAATGCCCTTTTGGTGCACTTTAAAAAACTGCACCAAAGATGCAGCACACAGGACTTTTCAAAGCATAGCTTACCTGTAGTGTGAACAGTTATATAGGTGTAGCACCCTGTAGTGTGTGTTATTGGTGTAAAAGGCATGTTCTTACCAGTAATAACCTGAGTCACTAAATTGGTTCAGCGTTATTAGAGGCCAGAGCTGGATGACTCATCTTGGCAGCTCTCTTTTGAGCCTTCCCCTGGTCTGGAAGGTTGGAGAACCTTCTAGAACTAGAGGGTGGAGGTTAGGAGGGGCTGCCATGAATATTTGGGTGGCCTTGGCCAATCCTCATAAGTGAGCTGGCAGGGGGCAGAGATTACACCATAACTAGACATGGGCCAGGCCGACTGCCCTGCTAGTGGAAGATGGAGATACAGTGTTGAGGAGGCTGTCGGTGGCCCTGAGGGATACCCCCTAGTCTGGGGGAAGCTGTCCTGCCTTGGGCCAGGGCTCGGGTGCTGGAAGGATCTTGCCAAAGACACAAGGGAGGAGACTTTCCTGGAGGCATGGGAGCAAAGAGAGAACAGAGTGAGTAATTCAACTCTGGTGGGAACTAACAAAGGGGGAGACTGCTAGACTTGTGCACAACGGAAAAATTTGTTTAGTTTCGGTTCGTTTCTTTTCGGTCCTGTTGATTCGTAATCGTTTGTAATTTTGCTAGACGGGATTTTCCGTGTTTGGACTAATTCGTATTTTCACAAGCGACATTTTTCGTTGAATCGGAATGATTCGTATTAATGTAAGCCTTATTTTTCGTTGATTTATAATTCGTACTTTCGGTAGAGTGCATTGTTTTTCGTTGATTCTGGACACAACTCCTACTTTCGTAACTTTTTTTGGGTTCGTTGATTCGTAATTTTCCGTGTCTCTCTCACAACGACGCCTAATGTGCTTCAAATGGATTTGTACTTTTCTAAATACATAGCGGTTATTTGTAACAATTCGAAATCTCGTATTTTACTTTCGTTTTTTACATGCGGCTATAGCCTCCGCCCCTGTACACCATTTTAAGAGGGAGTTCAGCACGGTGAGGGAGAAGCAGAGAGCAGAGCAGAATATAATTTATTTCGGATTCGGTTTTATTCGTAATTGCTTTGTTCGGAAATTTGAATGCTTCCGAATGTCCGAAAGTTGCTAAATTCTGACGAATTTCGATTTGTTACGAAACAAATTGCACAAGCCTAGAGACTGCCACATGTAGCCAGTCGCCCTTAAAGACAGCAGTGGGCTTAATCTTCAACCTTTCCCTGAGAGATCTCCAGAGAGTCACCAGGGTGGGTTGGTGTAGAGGCAGCAAGGAGGGCTGGTGAAGGAGGCAGCTGAAACCAGGTGGGCTGGCATTGTCTGAAGAAGACAATGAGACTGAGGCTGAGCTGAGAGAAGCAGTGTGTGCAGTAGGAAGGTGTAAATACCTGTGTATAGCAAGTTGTCCCTGAAGTTTGCTGAAGTCAATTGGGCATCCCGTAACCCCCTATTCCCATCCAAGTTGTTATTCCCTAATAAACCACAAAAACAAAGCTACGGACTGTTCCCTGACTCTGTTTGCCTGTGAAGATTTGGTGTGCCTGGCTGTACAGAAGTGAGGGATCCTTGTTCATTTGCAGCTGCTATGTGCTACATAGGATTAGTTTGTGCTTTTCACACCCTGAAAAGTGCGGCAAAAGCACACCAGTGTGAAAGGAGCCTAAAAGTATGGCAGGAGCACAGTGGTCCCCACTTTTTGAGTACACTAGACCTAAGCACTTTCCGCTCAGTGCTGCTCTGAGATTTTATTTTTCTAATTTATTTTACAAAAGTTTATTGAATTTTCGGAAATACAGAATAGCAAAATGGAATACAGTGCAGGACAACAGAGAGTATTACACCAAAATGGGGGGGAAGCTCTGCACAGTCAAAAGTTAAGAGGATGTATGATGGTTGCTAGACATTTCATGAAAGGACATATACTATACATTTGGGTATGGAGGCACGGAACTGATAAGCCCATTAAATAGGGGGAGAGGGAGCTTGCTAAGTATTCAATAGACTGAGTTGTGCGAGCAAAATAATGGTATTTTCAAATGAATGAGAAAAAAAGAAAAATAAAGAAGAGAGAGAGAGAGGGTAGACAAGTCAGGGAAGGGGTAAGGGGAAAGGTACATTCTGTGCAGCCCATCAGCGGCGGCGGGTCGCACGGCCATAGCCAGTGGTTACAGAGAGAGAAGGGAGCAGTCAATGCTCAGGTGATCAACATGGTCCAGCCATGTATTTGTCAAACTTGAAACAGAGTGGGCCTGTTTTAATTATATATGGATAGAGGGTAGTGTTGTGCTCAGGTCACACTGTCACATACCATAAGGTACCCTGCTTTGTGCTCTGACAGGGACATGAGTCTGTTGCCTGCTGATAAGAGCTCATTGCTTACAGATGGATGGAATTTTTGTAGCCATTTTCTGTTTCTGTGGTTTCAGATTCTACTGGTGCCCTTTAGAGACCGATGCCTATAGACAAAAAAAACATACCATGCTCAACTCAAGAAGCCCCGTTTTTTCACAATGCAGATTTTGTTTTGTTTTTGATCTTTGGACTACAAGTATTATATCTGGATTGTTTGAATGAACTGACCTACTATTAAATTTATAATCCCTTTTCACTAATAAAAAACAATTTTCACATATTCTGTTTTATCTAATTTTAGTTCAATTAATACCAATAATTATTACAATTATTTCATCTGTTACTAAGCATAGAAAATTATTTCCATCTATTTAACAAAAGTAACTGTAAGTTTTTTTTTTAATTAATAAACACATTCTTAATATTATTCGCAGTAGAATACCCAGTATTTCCAATAATACCCTCAAATTTATTCATGGAAACTTGTTAATATACTACATTTACTTTCTTAAGCATTTTACCGTCTAAATCTATATCAGTTATCTTTTATTAAATAGAATCACGCTAAATGATGACTATTAGGCTGTAGTGTTAAGCTACATGTTTTTTTATATATTTATGATTGTTCATTTTCTGATTGATGCTTTAAAAATAATGTGAAGGCTTAAGATTGTTCTTTGAATTTATCTGTATAGCCTCTGAAACCGAATCATGCTTTAAATGATAATAAATTGAGATATGTAAATCCGTAATAACGTTTTAATTTTGATGTTTTGCCCATCTTTTTTTATTTGTTTTTTTATTTTATTTAGATTTGTTCACATTAGTCATTTTAAAATTGTCTCTTGATGTACAGGCTTTTCTACAAAATGCATTGAAGTTCTCTATTAAAGTGATAACATCTGCTTGCCAAATCCAAACCGATGCTTTTGATCCAAGCTTCCTGTTCTTTTACCTGATTTCTGACAATTCACAATGAACACTGATGTGAGTTAGTAGTATTTACGTTGCTGAGTTGATGAACACTTGCTTTTAAAAAAGAACATTTACTTCTTTATTGCTGTAGCACACAGACCCCACTTTTCTTTGCCAATAGCGGGGCACACCTGCTACTTGCCCAGTATGCCCTCCCTGTGTATAGAGAGGAGCGAGCTGTGTTATTGTTTGGGTCTTGCAGCAATTACCTCTCTAGATTGGATCCCTTCTCTCCGTTGTCTAGGCAGAAATATTTCAGAATTAGGCCAATGTCCACACAGGAGTAAAACCCAATCAGCAAGGTTTTATTCTTTATACTTGAGGTAAACTTGAAAAGAGAGAGTAGGGAGTTGAGAAAGTAGGGGAAGGTCCAGGCACGCAACACTTAGAGCCCAGTGTCAGTCTTTTCATCGCCACTCAAGCCTGAGTGGGTATTGCTCACCCGGATAGTCACTTTAAGAGCGGTCCTAGCAGCCGGGATGGAACACGGACAATAGAGACGATGAATCCCTCTTTAGGCGAGTTTCCAGGCCTCTTCCCGAGACAGCAGTACCGTCGCTAATCTCCTCTGGGACTGATCCTCCCCTGGACTCCTTTCCTAAAGGTGGGCTCCCTACAAGTGGGCAGCCTGGGATTCTTCTCTGAGGTGTAGGCCTTTGCCAGTAGAGCCGGGCCTACATTGCAGTATCGAAACTTTAGGCTGAAGGTGCCCAAGGCCCAAACACACTCATGCACCTCGTGCCATGCGGGCCACGAGGCACATTTACAGGACCGAAGGTCTCCTGGAACGCCCCACGCCACATGGCGTCTGCTCCTAATGTACCCTCTCCCAGCATGCACAGCGGGTTGACCACGCCCACTGCACGGCTGCTGAGAGAGGACACCCAAGGTGCTGTGATACCCCCTGCAGTTCAACCTGAGCCGGTGGTGACAGTGCCACCTACAGGCAACAGAGAACACTACAGCCTGGCAGTATCACACCCAGAGCAGAAGCAATAATGAATCAGTGATTGGTCTGAGCCCAACTACCAGCTCAGAATACCCCTAAATTTCCACATAGCGCCCCCAAATATTTATAGTGGCCAAGCAGACTATAGCTTTTCAGTTTGTTTTCTGCAGTTCAGTTTGTGCTTGTGGGTTCGTATCTTGACTTTCAGGGCGTCTAGGCAGGTCGTATCTGTTTTACAGTGCGTTCTTGCCCGTTCGTTTCTGATTTTCAGTTCGCTATTCATAGGCCTTGCTGTTCTAAAGTGCGTTCTGTTCTGTACGTTCTGATCAGACGACCGTTTCCTAGCCATGTCGCCTGGACGTTCTCGTCGTCGAGTTCGTGCTGTGCGTGCGCTTGGTGTTGGTCTGCTTGTTTTGGACCAAGACCAGTCCATGAACGGTGTGAAGAGGAGTTCATGGACCAAGAATTGGTTGCTCCAGCGGGACCAATTCTGCCATATGCCTCTGCTGCGGGAGATCGTCGAGAATAATCCTGAGGACTACAGGAATTTTCTGCGGATGTCTGACCCCGTTTTTCAGGAACTGTTGGCTTTGGTGTCCCCCTATATTACCAGGAAGGACACCGTTATGCGGGAAGCCATCAGTGCTGAGCAGAGGCTCATCGCCACGTTACATTACCTGGCGACAGGGAGAAGTCTTCAGGACTTGAAGTTCACGACAGGCATCTCCCCCCAGGTTCTGGGCCTCATAATCCCAGACACCTGTTCTGCTATTATACAAGTCCTGCAGGAGGACTATATTAGAGTAAGTTCTCTCCTTTAACATCACATTTTATGTATTTCATGTATGCTAATGTATTGTATTTCTTTCATCCTTCCCTAATTACCATGATTGTAATATGCTGAGAATGTCCCCTTTGTCCCCATGCATGCTGGAAGTTTTTAAATGCCCCTTTTTTCTCCTCCATGCATATTTCCCTTCACTGAGCTTTCCAGCAGAGGCGTCTGTTGCTCCAAATGTTTGGGGGTCCAACCCCAATTTAGGAAATAAACTTCCTCCTTTTTTGCGACTGTGCCTATTAAACGCCCGCAGTTGCCCCCTCCAATGCAGCCATTTTGTTCCCTCCAATGCAGCCATTTTGTTCCCTCCAATGCAGCCATTTTGTTCCCTCCAATGCAGCCATTTTGTTCCCTCCAGCCCTGCACTTACCTTCTTGTGGTCAGCGCCATCCTTCTTCTGTCCTTGGTGTCTTCTCCTGCCCTTGATGTTGCATCAGCCAATCATGTTACCATTAAACAGACTTGGTGAACATGATTGGCAGAGCAGCCTGTCAGTGTTTACCCAAGGAATGTCCCCCCCCCTTGCGTCACCTATTTAACTTTTATGAAGCCAATTACATCCCTCAGGCTGTAATGTGCAAGCCTATTTGCCTCCCTGTTTCTGATATGCAATTTTCACCCCATAAATGCTGCAGTTATTCATATGTTGGTCGCTTAACAGGGGGCCATCCACCAGAATAGTGGGCGGCATTGACAATACATAGGTTAATGCAAGGCATGAACCAATGTATTGTTCGGAGTGACGGGCACAGGAGAGAGGTGGCAGTGCTCCAGCGCCCACTCTGGATGCACCGCCACTGCAATGCTATCCTGTGGCCAAACACATCTACCCCCCCCCCCAAAATATTTTTTTAATGGACCATCAGAGGGGGTGATGAATATGAAACATGAGCCTTCCATCATACTTCTTAAAAACAGATTAATAAACTGAGAATTTGATTGATGTTGGCCTCTAATGTTTTTTATTATAATCTCCTTGTAATGTAATATTTTTAAATTCTAATTTTTTTCATCTTGTTTGACTCCCCAGCTTCCTTCCACGCCACAGGAATGGCAGACTGTGGCATCGGAGTTTGCCACGCAGTGGGACTTCCCCAACTGCGGTGGTGCCATAGACGGGAAGCACGTCCGCATCGTGCCGCCACCCCGTTCTGGGTCCTACTACTTCAATTACAAGGGGTTTCATAGTATTGTGCTGATGGCGGTGGTGTCAGCACGGTATGAATTCCTCTATGTTGATGTAGGGAAGAATGGCCGGATGTCCGATGGGGGATCCTTCATCCAGACAGAGTTTTCCCTCCGTCTCCAGAGTGACGACCTTGCATTGCCACCGGATGCAGGGAATTTTGAAGGACTCCCCTTTGTTTTTTTGGCTGATGAAGCCTTCGGGCTCGGACCGCATCTTATGAGGCCATTTCCTCAGAGGACCCTGACCCCAGAGAAGAGGGTGTTCAATTACCGGCTGGCCAGGGGCCGAAGAGTCGTTGAAAATGCCTTCGGCATAATGGCCAGCCGGTTCCGCATTTTTATGACTTCCATCCACTTGGCGGACTACAAAATAAACTATGTAGTTTTATGCTGCTGTGTGCTACACAACTTTCTCAGCAGAAAATCCACTTCTTATATAGCCACAGTATTGCCTGAGGCTGGACTTTCATCTGCCAATCCCCTGCCGGGCCTTGAATCTGCCCGTCCTGGCTTGCCCCCCCAAAATGCCTGTGAGGTTCGTGAGAAATATATGCAATATTTCACGGGTAGGGGGGCAATTTCTATGCCAGGCTATGCCTAAAGATTCATGGAGAATGAGCTAAATAACATTCTGATTTCAAATTTTAACTTTTGTTTGTTTCCTGTCTCCTAGTTTGTCTTAGTGCATTTGTAGTGCCAAGTGTATTTTCCTTTAGTAAATAACAACCATTTCACTATGTAACCTTAAAAAAAACACAAATAAGGTTAGAGCGTATTGAAAAAAGAAGCTACACGTTGTTTCTGTTCAAACATTTTACTCTGTGCACATTCACACACATGTTTACTTTTTATTTTTTTGTCCTGGCCACAAACCGCCAATTCTTTTCTTAGGAAAATACAAAAACAACAGTTGCATTCCAAAAAGTACAACTTTGAATATCTCTGAGAAATCTGAGACATTCACACTTACACAAACTATGTCTCTATGTGCCCGTCATAATATGGGGTTTTGCCACCCCTTGCCCAGCCAGAAATTGAATATGCACACATTTTAAAGTAATTTCCAATAGGGATTTTAGACTCCTGATCCCTATTGTCAACTTGTGCTATCTGCCATCAGGGGTGATCAATGGATGTGTTTTGGGGGTGCAACCCCTTCCTCAGTTCACCTACTTTAGATACGAGGAAGGGGTTGCACCCCCAAAAGACGTACATGGATATCCCCTGATGGCAGATAGCACATGTTGACACACTGTGTGCATATTCAATTTTTGGCTGGTTTGATTGTCAAAAAGAGTTTAAAAGGTTGAAGAACAGTCATTCCTGAAACAAAAATGGGGGTTTGGTTGACTTATTCGATTCTCCCCAATACATCTAGAATGTCTTTAAATGTTTGATCCATCACATGAATTATTTGTTTTATTCTGTCCAGTTCCGTGCTACATTCCATCACTTGCTGTATTATTCGGAGGGCACTGTCAGCAGAGAAACGTGTACTATCCTTCACCACAACATTTACATCCCCTAAAAACAAAATACAAAAGGTATTATAACTCTGCAGGCCTACATCTCTTACCGGAAGCTGTGGTGACAGATACTGACCTGTTGTGGTGACCAGTTCCACAACGTCATCCACCTCTCCTTCCTGCACTTCTCCTTCCTCCACCTCTCCTTCCTCAACATCCTTCGGTTGTGGGTCTTTGGGAGTTTGGGGTTGTTGTGAAGCTGTGGGGTTCCTGTGCTCCCTGGAGTGTTCTCCTCCCAGTCTTCTCTCCCCTATGAGAATCAAACAAAAGGTCTATTTATCACACTGAAATTCTCTCAGAAAAATAAAAACAGGCTAAATTGTTTGGAAGTGGGGTACAAGTGTGTGTTTGTGCGGATTCTAAAGATGAATGCATTATTTGGAACAAAAAATAGGTTTAGTATTCACCTTTTGGATGTAAATTTTTAGACATGGAGGCACCACAAAAATTCACTGATGCACCTGTGTGGGACACCCAAAAAAGGCGGGTCTGGTGGCCCACACTATAGTGCTCCAAAGTACAGATGTGGTACCAGCTGCTGAGTGTCCTCTCCTTTACACTGATTAAAGTTTGCATTTCATTCTCTTTACAAACACATCATCTAGCCAAAAATTTAGGAACAACAATTTGTAAAAAACAGGCAGATGTCTATTTTCTTTTGGGGCTGTAAAATAAGCCAAAACAGCGGATAGTGGCCGAACGAAGTGTCTGTAACGTAACGAACGATTACTGTGCCAAACCAAGTTCGAAATTAGGAAATTTTGGAAGGGAGTCCAATATGAAAATAAACAAAAAGGAGCAACATGTAATTTGAGAAAAACCTTAATAGCAGAAAAGTGTACATTTTACTTACTTTTTGCTAGCATTCTCTTAATGCTCCTTAACTGCTCTGACTCCCTCAGTTTGAGGTCTGACCACCTCTTTCTGAGCTGCTCATTTGAGCGTTTCACCCCAAAATTCGTCTTCAGACTCTTCACAACTTTCCTCAGGATTTTGGCCTTCCTTCTATTAGGTTTGCTATACGGCCCATGCTTTGCGTCATAATCAGACTTGAGCAATATGTCCACCATCTCCGCCATCTCCGCAAAAGACATATTAGATGCCTTGAATCTCCTCCTTGATCGTGATGTTTCCTCGGTCTCCGGGCTTGTCTCCTCCTCGTTTTTGGAGGAATTATCAGACACCTGCTGTAAATCCGCCATATCTGTCTGCGCGCCGAAAGAGAAGGGGCGGGGAAAAGATGTTAGTTAGAACGTCATGGGCGGGCGACGTGTGCGGAGCGACGTGTGCGTAGTTTGACGCATGCGTGGTGTATATATATAGCAAACACACATGTGACTATACTACGTTCGTTGTGCGGAGAGAGGAGTTCAAGTGACGGACGTGCGAACGAAGGTATGTGATTTTGTGACTTTGACTAATTGTTGGCCTATACTGTCTGGAGAATGTTGTAGGATATATATGGTGACTAAGATTTTAAGGAGGTTAGACTGTGTGCCTCACATTAGTTATATATTATTTATTTTACTTGCAGACCCAAAATGAATGTCTTTATAAGTGACAAGGAATTCCTTGCGGAATTTATAGACCGGGTAAGGGAGCTGCCCGCTCTGTGGGAGACCAAAAACCCCATACACAAAAAAAAAGGGTGAGAAAAGCAGCCCTGGAGACCCTGCTCCCATTTGTGCATACCAAGGTGCCCACAGCCACAGCCAAACAGGTGGACACTAAAATTGGGAGCTTGAGAGGCACCTACAGGACTGAACGCTCTAAGGTCCTGGCTTCTCAGAGGTCAGGAGCAGCAGCAGATGATGTTTATGTCCCGAATTTGTGGTACTACAGCAGGATGTCCTTTCTGGATGACCACATTGAGCCAAGGCCATCACTCTCCACTCTTCCCCCCAGACTTCCCTGCAGCCAACCTGAGCCTTCTCTGGAGCAAGAGGAGGCAGCCATCCTGGATGAACCTGATTTGGCCATCTGGAGCCAGGTATAGTATTTATAGAAAATGTATTGGGATAAAATTAATGTTTGACAAATATGTCAAGATGGCAAACATTAACTGTTTTGGGTTCCACAAGTGAAATCAAGATCTCGAGACATTAGTCTGGCCTAAATTGGGTGCTAAATAGTCAATCTGATGTAGTTGTAAATTGGTCAAAATGATTTCTGGATTTACATTCGAATTGCTTCAATCATGATCTGAATTTTGGATGCAAAGATTAAACCAACATATTAAACTATGTCCCTTTTTCATACACAGGATGAAATCAGCCAGGAGGAGGGTCTGGAAACTGTCAGGCAGGAGGAGGCAGTGGCAGCCAGGAGGTGGCAGGGCCCAGTGGCAGCCAGGAGGTGGCAGGGCAAAGGAGAAGCACCAGATCACAGGTGCCTCCCATCCGACTTCCCAAAAGAAGCAGGAGGGACAGGACCACCAGTGAGGCAGCAATGGCCCTTATTAAAGAGGCCCATGCCACCCTCAAGGAGCCCACATCCCCTGAAGAGGCCATTGCCGGCCTAGTGGAGGCAAAGTTCAAGGTGATGAGCATGGAGCAACGCCTCCTATGCGAGCCCCTGCTCATCACCTTGCTGAACAAGGGGGTGATGGAAAAAATTACCCCCAACCTCCTCCTCCACCTCCACCTTCTTCTTCTGCCCCACCCCCTTCTCCTCAACCTCCTCCTCCACCTCCACCTCCTTCTTCTGCCCCACCCCCTCCTCCTCTACCTCCACCTTCTTCTTCTGGCCCACCCCCTTCTCCTCAACCTCCACCTTCTTCTTCTGGCCCACCCCCTTCTCCTCCACCTCCACCTTCTTCTTCTGCCCCACCCCCTCCTCCTCCACCTCCACCTCCACCTTCTTCTTCTGGCCCACCCCCTTCTCCTCCACCTCCTCCTCCTCCTGACAGGAGTACCCCTCCAGTGGCCCAGCCTCCAGCCAAACGAAGAAGGAAGGCTGCAGGGAAGGTTGCCAGGAAGACGAGGAAGTGATGGCCTTGCTTCATTGTGGTCCGACAGAAGGTAGCCTGTTGTAGTACCACACACTTGGGACATATATCTCACCTGCTGCTGTTCCTGACCTCTGGGAGGCCAGCATCAGATTGTGCTCAGAAATGTTGGCCTTCACTCAAGCTCCCAATTTTAGTGTCCACACAGGGTTGCTGTGTGCTCTGGGGTCCCTGGGATGCACAAATGGCAGCAGGTTCTCCAGCGCTGCCTTCTCTTTATTTTATTTGAAACATGAATAAATGTTATTTTTGTTTAAGTTCATACTTGACTATGTGTATTTTTAATAAAATTACAATTTAGCTTTGGAGTAAGCAGAGACATTTGACAGCCAAAAAAAGGGACAGATACCAAACCCAAAAAATGAATAACAATCTTATTTTAAAAAAATAGGGTGTAAAATTTAACAAATATATATTAAAATATTCAATGGGAGATCACTATCAAAACATTGCCAAATTACAATTAACATCAGTTTGAAAAATTTAAAAATTTAAAATATTCAGAAGATCTTGCACGATATAATACACCTAAATCTTCTTAAGAGCAGCATGAAAAAGGATAAAAAAAAGATAGTCATAACTCTGTGAGAATATCAGCAGCAAAAGAAGTTCATTCATTTGGATTAATGTAACACTCTAAAGAAGATTTCAATGCACAACATTTAAACGATGCAATAATTTCGAGCGTGACGAATGTGCTATCTCCATTACGAAGGCTTGTTTTACCAGAAGATGCGCTCCCGTCTCATACTTGCTTCTGAGCATGCGCGCTTTTTGAAGAGTCGTAAAAGCATACACACGAACCATTTTCTCGTCACAAAACAGGCCGACGAGAAACACGACAAGGAAATCTGGAATCCTGACGAGAAAATAGAGAGCAGGTTCTCTATTTTCTCGTCGAGATTCACGGCAATTTTCTCGTCGTAAAACCATACACACGAACGGTTTTCTCGAGGAAAAAGCTCTCGCGGCACTTTTCTTGCCGGTTTTGGATGAGAAACTCGGTCGTGTATACGAGGCTTCACACAGTGCATTTGAGGAATAAGACACAGTTATTTTAGCAGCAGGAGGGGAGGGGCGATGAGCAGATCAGCACAGACTAGTTGACAGGCAGGGAAGGAGAGTGGGAGAGAGGAGAGACACCGGGGATGGCGGAGGCCGTAAACTGACCACGGTATCATGGATCTGCAGCCATGATAAACGTGGTCAATTTACAGAGGGTAGGGCAGAACCAGGCAGGATCAGCCAGGTATTTTAGAATATACAAAAGGGAAAAATTACAGAGCACAAGCACTGTGCTGTTATTCATGCTTTAAAGGAAGAGGATAATTATTTATTTTTTTAGGGTTACAACCGATTTTTAAGGACCGCATGATTCTAATGCTAATTCATAAAAAGATGGCCAGAATCATTAACCTGTTCCCACTGGCCATACGCATATATGCGGCCTCTCAGAGGGTGGACTTTAACCCTAAGAAGCCATATATATGTGGCCCAAATGAAGGTGGGAACTGGAAAGCTTATTTGCGATTGGGAGCTTTCCAATCATGTGACCGCTGTGACAGCCAATCAAAGCAGTCACATGACCGGAATGCCTGCCTCTGCCTCCCTGCATTTAGAACTCTTAAAGGGCTGGGAGGCAGTCGTCGAGAAGGGGTTAACGACTCCCAGTCTAATTTTCTCAAGACATGAGATCCTTGGCTTCAATATGCTCCTTAGACCTGGCAGGCCAAACATTCCTTTAACCCTTTTTATTTTTATCAGATTGAGCCCAAGCTTTGTGGGGCAGGGGGGGTTATCCTCCAGTCCCCCCTCCCCCCCATAATATTCAATTTCTGCCCCCTCTAACCAACACCTGTCCTCACTTCCCCAGGTTCTTTACCTCCTTAAATTGCCTACCGAAATGCCGACTCCTAGCAGTATATGCTGTTGATTCTCACCACTTGTGTACTTGAACTACTCTGTTACATCTGCAATACCTGACTTGATTTAATGCTTTCCAATGCTATGTCCCCTGCACAGGCGTAATGGTTGTTACGATTTTTTTTTTATTAAAATCTCCATAAAAACCTTGAACAAGAAAAATGTGGTCTGCTGCCCTGTCAGACAGAGTTGTGCTGTGTGGCAGAACTTTGTAAAACTCAGGAGTGGATGGATGGAAATACAACATTGATGTTTAAACCAACCCACTCAATGCCATATTTGTAAATCTCAGAAAAGCAAGACAAAGCAGGGACTGCTATATACACATCAGCAATATCCGTGGTCGTCCACCAACTGACTAACTTTAATGCGTTACACAGCCTATTTTAATCTAATTGAAATACTTTGTCTTGAAATCATATTGCAGTTGAAACCAGGGCACTAGTGTTTGCTAGAGAAGCATTTTGCAGAAGTGGCTGGAATAACGCCATATTTATGTCATGGTTTTGGATATATGCTTTATTTTTTTGACAGAAAGCCATAGTGTAACAGAATGGGGGAGTAAAAAAATGAAACAATAACCACTAGCCTGTTTCCAAGTTAAACATCACATTACTCGGCAGGTTTCAGGATGATGCCAGTTCTCACATAAAAATAGGTTCTTCTATAGACTTGTTCTATAGCCTGTTACTTGGGCCTAGTAGAATAATGAGATCTTCTGGTTTCCATGGCAGTTGTTGCTTGTGACCCACCACATCTGCTAGTTATTGTGGAAGAAAAATATGACTGGGAAAAAAGATTCAACTGTTTTCTGCAAAGGCAAGCATTATGCAAGCCAGAGAAATGTTAACACTTTGTAGAAAAACTCTGGAGCATCATTAAAGCCCTCACCAAAATGTGTGCATTTCATTGCCTCTTCCAATTTATCAAACTACAGAATGATCTTTGCATTTACGAGCATTCGAGATCCAAACTGGAACTGCTGTTTACAATAAATATGAAGCCCTTTGGCCTATCATCTTTATTTATACCATTCTTGATATGGCACGGTTGCCAACATGTAAAAAAAAATTGTAGGGGTGCTTGTAATGGATCAGAAATGTTAAAAGGAGATGAGTGAGGTATTCAAATTTGCTCTGTCTGTTGTTTGTGAAAATCAAACCCATGACTCCCTCCTTCAATGAAACTCTGCCTTACATGTTAGTATATGTATATCAGCAAAATTAGTTATTGTGACATTTTAAAGAGCTTGCTATTGCTGAGGCTCACATTTGATTTCCCAATATTCAGTGTCTTTTTGTACTTAAAAAAATTTAAGCAAAAGGTTGAAGCATGAAGATGATGGAAATAGGGACACTTATTTTTAACAGGTAAGATTTTTTTTTTGTACAGTTTAAACAACAAATAACATACAATTTGGAAAGAAAAAGGGTGTTTTGGGACTTTAAATGAGGTGCATGATAACATGCACCTCCATTCCTAAATCAGAAATAAGAAAGAGGTTTTTGGGACTTTGAGTGAGGCACAAGACAGGTAGAAGAAATTATAAAATTGTTTAACCACTTCCTTACCGCCCATAGTCATATGACGTCCACAGATGGGATCTCCCATCCTGGGTGGACGTCATATGACATCCTCTGCTTTGAGGGGGGATATCTGAATGATGCCTGCAGCTAGAGGCATCATTCAGATATCCATTTTTTGTGCCGGCGATTTTGCGCACCATAAGAATGATCATAGCGGCGGTTCCGCCGCTTGATCGTTCTTATAGGCGGCGGGAGGGAACATCCCCCCCTCCCGCCGCCATCCGGTGCTTTTCCGGGCTCTCCCGTGCGATCGGGGACCCGGAGCGAATCTTCCGGCGTCGTTGGTGGGTCACGTGACAAGCATAGAGATGACTGGTGACCAGATGGTCACCAGTCATCTCTATGATCGTCGGAGGCCCGGGCGCGATGTGATGACGTCACACCCGGGTTCTCAAATGTAAACAAAGCCGCCATTGCGGCTTGTAAGTATGAGATCGGTGAAAATTTTTTCACTGATCTCATACTTTCCAGCCTGGAGGAGAGATGTGGAGTCTTATTGACCCCGCATCTCTCCATAAAGAGGACCTGTCACATACATTCCTATTACAAGGGATGTTTACATGCCTTGTAATAGGAATAAAAGTGATCAAAAAAAAAAAAAGTAAAATAAGTGTTAAAAAATAAATAAATAAGTAAAATAAAAAAATAAATAATAAAAAAATAAAATTAAAACGCCCCTGTCCCCGGTAGCTCGAGAACAGAAGCGAACACACACGTAAGTCCCGTCCACATATGTAAACGCCATTCAAACCACATATTTGAGGTATCGCCGCGTGCGTTAGATTGCGTGCAACAATTCTAGCACTAGACCTCCTCTGTAACTCTAACCTGGTATCCTGTAAAAAAAATTAAAGCGTCGCCTATGGAGATTTTTAAGTACCGAAGTTTGCCGCCATTCCATGAGTGTGCGCAATTTTAAAGCGTGACATGTTAGGTATCTACTTACTCGGCGTAACATCATCTTTTCATATTTTACAAAAAAATTGGGCTAACTTTACTGTTTTGTTATTTTTTAATTCACAAAACCATTTTTTCCCCCCAAAAAAGGCGTTTGAAAAATTATTGCGCAAATACCATGCAAGAAAAAAAGTTGCAATGACCGTCATTTTATTCCCTAGGGTGTCTGCTAAAAAAACATATATAATGTTTGGGGGTTCTGAGTAATTTTCTAGCAAAAGAATGATGATTTGTACATGTAGGAGAGAAGTGCCAGAATAGGCCCGGTATTGAAGTGGTAAAAAAAGCCCGGTGTTGAAGTGATTAATTGACATATATTCAAAAGCATACCTCATAAACATATGATACATGGTTCAACATGAGTATTTTTTATCTATATACAAGGCAATGGCAAACAGAATAGAAGGATTCATATATATGCATATACACATCTGAAATCACATAGTATCCCATGGAAGTACCGTAATTAATGTAAAAAGCCAAATGCCTATTGAGTAATGGATACAAATGGGTTATAAGATGCAAATGAGTCACAATAGGATATAATATTTTGTCAAGATAGTATATAAGAAGGTAGGGGCAGGGGGAAACAAGATGTATATCTCCCTGGAATACTTACGTATAAATTGTTCCAACTAGGCAGTGTTGCAAGTCAGGATCTGTGAGGCAAGTCTGTCCCAGGAGCTGAGAGAAAGAAACCAATGAAGAAGTGAGCACACCAACACACCCCAGGAGCACCCTCCAAATGTAATAGGCAAGGGTGAAAAAATTCCAAATATGTCTGTAGAGAAAATCATATTGGACCAATATGTGTGAATGGTACCAGTACTGTTGTCAAAGTACCTTGATGAGATTGTCAGGGGGCCACATGGCAGGGGGCACACACATATGTACAGTGGCAATGATAGGCATCAAAGGGGGAGGGGGTTCAAAATTATTTTCATAGGTGTGCGCAGTATTGCATTAGGGGTGCATCCTAAAGCTCAAACACATGTGTGTGTGTCCACATATATATGACCCCGGCACATTGATCTCCCTGCCTACACAAAGTGCGCAAACACTTCTCTTATGTGGAAGAGCCGGTAAGAGAGAGATCTTTCCCATCTTCCTGCGGGCACACAGAGCGATAATGCTAATGCGCATGGGGTGATTAGGGTGTGCCCAGGTACATCTGGCACACCCTGTGCGCACACCTATGATTCTTTTCTTCACAGTCTGTCTACAATTCACTGCACGTTATACAAAGGCCTGATGTAACTGCACTCTTAATTAACCACTTCCATACAGGGCTTTTTATACCACTTCAATACCGGGCCTATTCTGGCACTTCTCTCCTACATGTACAAATCATCATTCTTTTGCTAGAAAATTACTCAGAACCCCAAAACATTATATATGTTTTTTTTAGCAGACACCCTAGGGAATAAAATGATGGTTGTTGCAACTTTTTATCTTGCACAGTATTTGCGCAATAATTTTTCAAACGCCTTTTTTTGGGGAAAAAAATGGTTTCATGAATTAAAAAATAACAAAACAGTAAAGTTAGCCCAATTTTTTTGTAAAATATGAAAGCTTATGTTACGCCGAGTAAAAAGATACCTAACATGTCACACTTTAAAATTGCGCACACTCATGGAATGGCGCCAAACTTCGGTACTTAAAAATCTCCATAGGCGACGCTTTGAAAATTTTTACAGGTTACCAGGTTAGAGTTACAGAGGAGGTCTAGTGCTAGAATTGTTGCACGCACTCTAACGCACGTGGCGATACCTCACATGTGTGGTTTGAACGGCGTTTACATATGCGGGCGGGACTTACGTGTGTGTTCGCTTCTAAACGCGAGCTATTGGAGACGGGCGTTTTAAAAAAAAAAATTATCATTTTTTTTTTAATTTTACTTTTTTTTTTACACTTTTTTTTTTTTTTTGATCACTTTTATTCCTATTACAAGGAATGTAAACATCCCTTGTAATAGGAATGTGTGTGACAGGTCCTCTTTATTGAGAGATGCGGGGTCAATAAGACCCCACATCTCTCCTCCAGGCTGGAAAGCATGAGATCAGTGAAATTTTTTTCACGATCTCATACTTACAGCCGCAATGGCAAGTTTGTTTAGATTTGAGGACCCGGGCGTGACGTCATCACATCGCGCCTGGGCCTCCGACGATCATAGAGATGACTGGTGACCATCTGGTCACCAGTCATCTCTATGCTCATCACGTGACCCACCACCGGCGCCGACAATTCTCTCCGGGTCCCCGATCGCATGGGAGAGCCCGGAGAAGCACCGGATGGCGGTGGGAGGGGGGGGATGTCCCCTCCCGCCGCCTATAAGAACGATCAAGCAGCGGAACCGCCGCTATGATCATTCTTATGGTGCGCAGGATCGCCGGCTGAAAAAAAGGATATCTGAATGATGCCTCTAGTTGCAGGCATCATTCAGATATCCCCCCTCAAACCCAGGACGTCATATGACGTCCACCCGGAGGGAGAGAGGGTTCCTGCCGGCGTCATTTTGCTATGGCCCGGTATGGAGGGGGTTACATGAGCGTCTATTTTCTCACATAGTTTTTAATGACATGCTTATACATTGTAGATGTTGATAAATGTTCTATATATAATAATATAACAGAATATTAAATAAATGAGCGTAGGAAAATAATAAAGGCGGTATTGGTGCTGATCTAGTCTGTGTTTATTCAATCACCATACTCCAAACAAGACTCTATAGTCACCCGCGGGCTGCAGATAAAAGACAACGTTTTCTTTGAATAGATCATCTACAGTCAGATTTGTTTTCAAAAACTCACATAAGAGACTTCTCAGCAAGAAGCAAAAACACTACAAAAAGCAAGAACAGTGTATACTGTTATTGGTAGCTGGTAAGCCTACATTTAGAAATAAGTAATTTAACCAGACTTTGTAAGCAGCATTAAACCATTAGGGTGCATTGACAAGTGTGTTTAGCAAATTCCAGCAGCAAGAATAGGCTAGAATGACAGGTGTATGCAAAGAGCTGGGTGACTGTTCATACAGCCAGCGATTACGTGTGGTTAGGGACAGATGAACATGGCAGGGTGCACCCACCCAGGATCACTACAGGTAAACATTGGCTGTGCAAACTGGCACGGATAGCTCTTCACATACACATGTCATTCCAACAGGTTATCGCCACTAGAATTCACATGTGCTAATTGACCATGTGAATGCCCCCCAATAAGTTCATAAGTCTAATTAAAGTGTATGTAAACCCTACAATGAGCTTTATTAAAATGTTTTGCTCTCTTTTTTCAATCAGTAAAAAAAATTCTGGTTGATTTTGCCAGATGATCTGATAACGATGGTGAAGCTTGCTTCATGTGTTTAGTTTTACATAATGTTTATTTCCATTTAGACTAACTAAGACTGGCTACTGCTTTACCATGACCTTAAATATAAAGGACATTCACAGACATAAAATTATATAGGTACAGATAAAGTAAATGTCTTAGGCCTGGTTCACACCTATGCATTTTTTTTGTGCTCTTTGCAGAAACGCACTACCGTCCATTTAATATGGTCTCCTATGGGACACATTCACATCTATGCTTTTTTCAGCCGCTGCGTTTTTAGAAAGGGTCAGGGACTTTTTTAACCACTTAACGACCGCCCACTGTAAATATACGTCGGCAGAATGGCACCGACAGGCAGAATCACGTATATGTACGTGATTGCCTTTGTATAGTTGGGGAGTCCGATCGGACCCCCCTTCTTTACAGTAGGTGGTCGTTTTACCTTCGGGAGCGATCCGGCATGAGGGGACGGCCGTTCGATTTCGGCCACCCCCTCTCGATCGCTCCCGGCGAATGAGAGAGCTTCCTCTGCCTGCCAGGCAGGAGGAAGTGATGTCATCTCTCCTGCGGCGCTCACATATACCGAGCGCCATACAGGAGAAGATGCAGGTTAGTACACAAAACAGCACACTGACACCAGGACACATAGGCACATAAATCGCCCCCCCAGGCCCCCCAGACACCCCCAGATCACCCCCCAGCCCCCCCCAGCCCCCAGTCACAGTGTCACTGATTGCAGTGACCATTTATTTAGTGATCACTGCAATCAGTGACATTTGTGACTGTAAAAGTGTCACTACATTTAGTTTTAGGTCCAGTGTAGCCCCCTAACCCCCCCCTAATAAAGGTTTAACCCCCTGATCACCCCCCAGATAACCCTTTCACCCCCTAGCACCGCCGTCGCTAAGCAATCATTTTTCTGATCGATGTCTTAGCGTCGGTGATGCTGATCGGTAGCCAGTAATTTTTTTTAGGTTCGCCGCAGGTTTTTATAGCGTCGGGTACCCCCATATATTACCTAATAAAGGTTTAACCCCCTTGATCACCCCCCAGGTAACCCTTTCACCCCCTAGCACCGCCGTCGCTATGCAATCATTTTTCTGATCGATGTCTTAGCGTCGGTGATGCTGATCGGTAGCCAGTAATTTTTTTTAGGTTCGCCGCAGGTTTTTATAGTGTCAGGTACCCCCATATATTATCTAATAAAGGTTTAACCCCCTGATCGCCCCCCAGGTAACCCTTTCACCCCCTATCACCACTGTCGCTAAGCGATCGTTTTTATGATCGTTGTCTTAGTGTCGGTGATGCCGATAGGTAGCCACTAAATGATATATTGCTCAAACATGCCATGGGCATATGTGGAATTACACCCCAAAATACATTCTGTTGCTTCTCCTGAGTACGGGGATACCACATGTGTGAGACTTTTTGGGAGCCTAGCCGCGTACGGGACCCCAAAAACCAATCACTGCCTTCAGGCTTTCTAAGGGTGTCAATTTTTGATTTCACTTCTCACTGCCTATCACAGTTTCGGAGGCCATGGAATGCCCAGATGGCAGAAACCCCCCCCAAATGACCCTATTTTGGAAAGTAGACACCCCAAGCTATTTGCTGAGAGGTATTGTGAGTATTTTGCAGATCTCGCTTTTTGTCACAAAGTTTTGAAAATTGAAAAAAAAAAAAAATGTTCTTTCTTCATTTTCAAAAACAAATGAGAGCTGTAAAATACTCACCATGCCTCTCAGCAAACAGCTTGGGGTATCTACTTTCCAAAATGGGGTCATTTGGGGGGGTTTTGTGCTATTTTGGCATTTTATGGCCTTCAAAACTGTGATAGGTAGTGAGGAGTGAAATCAAACATTTGCGCCCTTAGAAATCCTGGAGGCGGTGCTTGGTTTCCGGGGTCCCGTACGTGGCTAGGCTCCTAAAAAGTCCCACACATGTGGTATCCCCGTACTCAGGAGAAGCAGCAGAATGTATTTTGGGGTGCAATTTCACATATAACGATGGCATGTGTGAGCAATATATCATTTAGTGACAACTTTTTGTAATTTTTTTTTTTTTTTGTCATTATTCAATCACTTGGGACAAAAAAAAAAAAAATTCAATGGGCTCAACAGGCCTCTCAGCAATTTCCTTGGGGTGTCTACTTTCTAAAATGGGGTCATTTGGGGGGGGGGGTTGTGCTATTTTGGCATTTTATGGCCTTCAAAACTGTGATAGGTAGTGAGGAGTGAAATCAAAAATTTGCGCCCTTAGAAATCCTGAAGGCGGTGCTTGGTTTCCGGGGTCGCCTACGTGGCTAGGCTCCTAAAAAGTCCCACACATGTGGTATCCCCGTACTCAGGAGAAGCAGCAGAATGTATTTTGGGGTGCAATTCCACATATAACCATGGCATGTGTGAGCAATATATCATTTAGTGACAACTTTTTGTAATTTTTTTTTTTGTCATTATTCAATCACTTGGGACAAAAAAAAAATATTCAATGGGCTCAACATGCCTCTTAGCAATTTCCTTGGGGTGTCTACTTTCTAAAATGGGGTCATTTGGGGGGGTTTTGTACTGCCCTGTCATTTTAGCACCTCAAGAAATGAGATAGGCAGTCATAAATTAAAAGCTGTGTAAATTCCAGAAAATGTACCCTAGTTTGTAAACGCTATAACTTTTGCGCAAACCAATAAATATACGCTTATTGACATTTTTTTTACTAAAGACATGTGGCTGAATACATTTTGGCCTAAATGTATGACTAAAATTGAGTTTATTCGATTTTTCTTATAACAAAAAGTAGAAAATATCATTTTTTTTCAAAATTTTCGGTCTTTTTCAGTTTTTATCGCAAAAAATAAAAATCGCAGAGGCAATCAAATACCATTAAAAGAAAGCTCTATTTGTGGGAAGAAAAGGACGCAAATTTCGTTTGGGTACAACATTGCATGTCCGCACAATTTACAGTTAAAGCAGCGCAGTGCAAAATTCTGAATTCACCTCTGGTCCTTTAGCTACCAAATGGTCCGGGGCTTAAGTGGTTAAACGCAAAACGGTGCGTTTGAGGTTTAATGTACTTCAATGGAGATGTTTCAGAAAGCATGTAGTGTGTTTTTGACACGTTTTTTATGCGTTTTGTACTTTTTTAAATCTGTTTAACAACAAACTAGCCAAACAAAAAGCACAAAAACCCCAAACGCATCCAAAAAGTGTGAAAAATTTATCAAAAACGCCAAAAGCACTGCAGAAACACATCAAAAACAAACTGCACTGGTGTGAACCAGGCCTAGATTGCAGACATTTACTCTGCTAAAGCACTGTGTAAAATAAACAATGGCTATTTTTTTGTTTGATAAAATATTGTCTTTGGAATGGTTTGGAATGGCGGTCAGAATCTGCATGATTCTGCAAGCATTTTCAAATCACTCTAAAATTGCAGCAAAACATACAACTCGTGTTTGAGATCCATTCATTCTTCATGGCACCCCAAATGCTTTGCAATTTTGCAGCGATTGTCAGTACTGAAGAAGCTATCCTATTGTCCTACTGAAGAAGCTATCCTATTGTCCTACTGAAGAAGCTATCTTATTGGCGTCACGCGTATAGGAGGGAGGAGCCCAGCCCTGAATCATTATGTGATCACTGAGAGCCTGAGTGGTGTGGTGAGCTCACAAGCGAGTTTTTTAAGAAATGCTGTTTTTTATTTACCTTCTTGTAAGTGCAATTTTATGGTGGTACTTTAATAAATGATTTATACAGAGAGCACTATGCAGTTGCCTTTCTATTTCATGTGAAAAGCTTTTGAGAGAGGAAAACCATATCCAAGGATAAGAGAGGAAATGTCCATCCCTGAGGATTGTCTGGAGTTGTAGGAAAGAAAAGCCTGTGATTAATAGGAGTGAGGTGAGAGCACAATTCACCTGGTGGTGGAAACACTTGCTTTATATGAGAAGATTGTTGAGGAGCACAGAGGTGGATTAATACACGTTTACAAAGAGTTTTATTACGGTATATGTTTATTTTATTGTATTTTTCAATTCTTGTTTTATCAAGTCACAGATTAATTTAGGCTGGGTTCACACCATTGCGAACTGGATGTGGGTTTCCCGCATCCAATTCGCAATAGCAGGAGATTTTAAGCTGCTCTCTATTGAGCCGGTTTACATATCTCTGCAGCGGGCCCAGTGCGATTTGCACAGAAAATGCTGTGCGAATTTTGGTCCGTTTTAGGTTCCGAATTCAGCCCAAAATTCAGGCTGAAATCGAACCTGAACCGGTGAACCAGGACGCACCGGACCCCTGCTGTGAGCCGCATGCAGGTCATATGTGAACCCAGCCTAAGTGTGATACATTGTATGCACAGTGGAGTGGATTGTATGAGAATAGCGCTGAACAATTTATATATGCGCGTAATAAAATTCATGTGAAAAAACGCACCTGGCTCAAGGCCAAAATGTGGTCCTTGATCTTCTTTAGGGTGACAAACAAATGAAAGGGCTGCCGCCCTATGTGTGATACGTGGAAAGGCATGTAAATCATGCAAAAATCTTTGTGAGCAGGAACGCGCATTCCCACTACACGAAATGTGAACAGGGCCTTAATACTTCTCCGTCAGGCTTTTTTAGACACTCCTGTCTGCACACCCTTGCTCCAATGTTTGTTATGTCCATCAGATGTCTATATTCTGATTATCTGCATTTGTGTTGATTAAAATGACATTTAAGGTTGTAGTTTCTATAGAAATCATTTGCAGAACGTAGGCGCCATCTTGCGTCCCTTTTTGGTATTTTTTCAGTTTGTTCATTATTAAATGCATTAATGTATAACCCAGGAAACGATTAGAAAGCAGAGTATTCTGGGTAAAATCTTACAGGAAGAGACACATTCACCATGACACTGCAGGAAGCAGGATGTGTCTTATTTCAATCTCTTACCATCAACCCTTAGAGAACTTAAAAAGTAAGTTTTTACTGTCTCATATTGTACTGTGTATCTTTGTCTCTGCAATGTATGCTAAATGTATGGGATATTGTATCAAGGTTTATTCTTGTTATTTGTAGTTTCACCTAGCTTGTTCCAATAAACTGCGATTGAAGAAATATGGTATCATGTTTATGGGATAAGAATGGTTTAGCTGAATGTCCTTGGGACAGAACAGTGAAATTTTAAAGCTGACCTCTGAAGGAAAGATAAGCTGACTTTGGAAGTCTGTACAGCCCGGGGCTACACAGTTACCATACAGTCAGAAGCCTTAAAGAAACAGGCCTGTGGGAGGCAAAGCAAGCAGCCACGCTACACAGAGACGTGCTCTGTCAAGCAGCACCGACACTAACGATCTTTATACAGCAAGACAGCTTCTTCCCCGCAGCCATGTCTCACAGTGGAACATCTTCTTACAAAACACGATCACGAGCAAGCTCATCTAGGTCATCTGTCGCAAATGCAGCAGCTATCGCCCGTTCAAAAGCTGAAGCAGCAAGAGCCAGGGCCGCATTCGCAGACCAAGAGCTGCAGATGAAAAAAGAAAAGGCCCACCTTGAAGCAGAAAGGGTGCGATAGGAACAAGAGAGAGAGAAAGAAAGAGTACACCTTGAAGCAGAAAAGGTGAGACAGGAACAAGAGAGAGAGAAACAAAGAGTACGCCTGGAGGACGAGCTAGCCCAGCAGGAAGCATCTCTGAAATTGCAGCAAGCTATCTTAGAAGCTAACATGGAGAAGCTGGCAGTAGACCGAGACGCTGCCGCCGCCATTGCAGAAGCAGAAGCAGCCGTCTACTATGAGCCAAGAGCAGGTAGCAGCATACCAGGCCTAGAAGAGGACCAACAAGATTCCTTGCAACGCACATCAGATTATGTCTACCAACACTGTCACCCAAGCAGCATCCTACAACAAGAAATTAAATATGACATCAGTGAGTCACATCAAATAAATCAGCAACAAGTCAACCTTGGACCCCATGCTACAAGCAAGAAAAATCTGACAGAGTTCCAGACGTTCCAGTCCCAACCAAACCTTCTACTCTACAAGGTACCCAGCCTTCATACAAACATCAAACACCTGTCTTCACTCCAAAGGTGTATGCAACGAGCCGGTACAAACTGCCAACCTTATGCAAGTTTGAACCCAGAGAGCCTAAAGAAGAGACTTCTACCAGGTACGCCTATACACCGTACCACAATACACCAGCAGCCTACCCCAATGCCAGTCAGGCTACTGTAGACTTTGCCAAGTTCCTGGCCAAACGTGAGCTAGTTACCCAAGGACTTGCCAAATTTAGTGATCGCCCTCAACACTACAGAGTGTGGCAATCCTCTTTCCAAAGTGTCATTCAAGGTTTAGATCTATCCTGCAGGCAACAGATAGAACTCCTCGTAAAGTGGCTTGGCAATGATTCTGCTGAACACGACAAAAGGATCAGAGACATTAATAAAAACCACCCTGAGATAGGCCTTACAAACATCTGAAACAGACTGGATAGATGTTATGGCTCACCAGAGGCTATAGAGAGTACACTGTTTTAAAGGATAGAGGACTTCCCAAAAATACCTAGCAGAGGTTACCAAAGACTCAGAGAATTCAGTGACCTGTGTATGGAGTTACAAGTTGCTAAAGCAGAAGGAGACTTACCTGGCCTTTCTTATCTTGACTCTGCTAGAGGTATTAACTCCTTAGCACAAAAACTTCCTTATGAGTTACACAAAAGATGGATTGCTCATGGCTGTAACTACAAACGGAAACACAATGTGCCCTTTCCACCCTTAAGTGAGTTTGTGGACTTTGTAGACAGACAAGCAGGAATGAAAGATGACCCCAGCTTCATTTTTCCAGTGTCTTACACCACTTCTTCTGGCCCTAAGCAACTCAGAGCTCCAGTAGCAGTGCACAAAACGAACATTTCTTCCCACAGATTTGCAGAGTCTCAGTCAGAGGATCAAGACAATGACCCTACTAAGTTCTGTCCTCTACATAAGATACCACATCCTCTTCTGAAATGCAGAGCCTTCAGGACAAAGACCATCCAGGATCGCAAAGCTTTCCTCAAAGAGAACAACATCTGTTACAAGTGCTGCTCTTCATCCACACACTTCGCCAAGGACTGTAAGGTCAGTGTCAAATGTACAGAGTGTGACAGCTCAGAACACAACACAGCTTTACACCCAAGGCCTACTCCAAGAACCTACCCACCTGTCCATGGTGACAAGGAGCAAGGCAGGGAGACCAAAGACTCTAGTACAGATGCCACAGCAATCACTTCACAGTGCACTGAAGTCTGCAAAGGAAGTACAGGTGGCAGATCCTGCTCTAAAATCTGTCTAGTGAAAGTTTACCCAAAGGGACGCAGAGACAAAGCAGTCAAGCTCGACATCATCTTGGATGATCAGAGTAATAGGTCACTAGCTAGACCTGTGTTTTTTGACATTATAAACCTTAAAGGCCCCAGCAGCCCTTACTCCCTTAGGACTTGTGCAGGTACAGTGGAAACAGCAGGGAGAAGAGCTGACGGCCTACAAATTTAATCTATGGATGGTAAGACATGTCTACCCTTACCGACCATAATAGAGTGCAACCAGATGCCAGATAACAGAACAGAGATTCCCACACCAGACGCAGCAGCTCACCAGACCCACTTGAAGCACATAGCACATCTCATACCATAACTTGATGATCAGGCTCAGATAATCTTACTCCTAGGGAGAGATATCTTGCAAGTCCACAAAGTAAGGAAACTGATCAACGGTCCTAAAAATGTTCCATATGCCCAAAAACTGGATTTTGGGTGGGTGATTATAGGTGATGTTTTCCTGGGAGGTGCACACAAACCGGCATCTGTTAATAATCTGCTCACTAGTACCCTCGAGAATGGTCGTCCTTCTCTTTTCCAACCCTGTCCAAATCACATCCTCATAAAGGAGCTTCCTCACAACAACCCTGTACCTCTTCCTTTCCTAAGTCCCCTCTGTGACAGCAATACCTATGATGATGACCAAAGCGACTTAGGACACTCAGTGTTCAGGAGAACAAAGGAGGACAACCAGGTAGCAATGTCCATTGAGGATAGGATCTTCCTAGAGGTTATGAAAAGCAGTATGGAGAAAGACATGACTAATAGCTGGGTAGCACCTCTTCCCTTTAGGCCACAAAGACAACGTTTGCCTAACAACAGAGAACTAGAATATAAACGCCTCACTTCCCTAAGACACAATCTTCAAAGGAAACCAGAGATGAGAGAACATTTCTTTTCCTTCATGGACAAAATATTCCAGAATGGTCATGCTGAGATAGCCCCAAACCTCAAAGACTCAGAAGAATGTTGGTACTTACCCATATTTGGGGTCTATCACCCTAAGAAGCCAGGGAAGATTAGAGTGGTGTTTGATTCTAGCGCCAAGCATGAGGGTGTCTCTGTAAATGATGTCCTTCTTTCTGGCCCTGACCTCAACAACAGACTATTAGGAGTACTTCTCCGCTTCCGCAAGGATTCGGTCGCATTCATGGCAGACATACAACAAATGTTCTATTGTTTTCTTGTTAAAGAACAACACCGAAACTTTCTGAGGTTTCTCTGGTTCAGGGACAACAACCCCTCTGGAGACATCACAGAATACCGCATGAGGGTGCACATATTTGGCAACAGCCCTTCCCCTGCAGTTGCTATATATGGCCTCAGACACTCTGCTAGAGTGGGAGAGTCAGAGTATGGGTCAGATGTCAGACAATTTGTGGACAAGGATTTCTATGTAGACGATTGCTTGAAATTACTACCCACAAATGAAGCCGCAATCAGTCTCCTCAAAAGAACTCAGGCAATGCTTGCATGTTCCAACTTAAGGCTCCACAAGATTGCTTCCAACAGTAGAGAAGTTTTAGAAGCCTTTCCTGTCCAAGATCATTCCAACGAGTTAAAAGACTTAGATCTAGGCACAGACTCACTTCCCATGCAACGCAGCCTTGGTTTGCTTTGGGACTTAAGATTTGACACCTTTACTTTCCAAGTAAACACAGAAGAAAAACCCTTTACCCGTAGAGGTGTCCTGTCTACCATAAACAGCCTGTATGATCCTTTAGGTTTTGCAGCACCTGTCACCATCCAGGGTAAGGCACTACTCAGAGACTTAACCTGTGAGTCGCTAGATTGGGACCACCCTCTCCCCACCGACAGGAAGAACCTATGGCTAGAGTGGAAGGACTCACTAACAGCGCTATCCAATCTTAAAATTCCACGCCCATATGCTCCTCTGGCATCTGCAGATGTTCAGATGCAAAGACTTTTGTGTGTTTGCGGATGCTTCTGTTAAAGCAATTGCTGCTGTAGCTTACCTGAAAACCATAGACATTAAAGGACAATGCCACATAGGGTTTGTAATGGGAAAAGCAAAACTTGCACCACTGCCTGAACACACCATACCCAGGCTGGAACTTTGTGCTGCAGTATTGGCTACAGAGCTAGCTGAACTAATAGCAACAGAGACAAATTTAGAAATCCAGGAAGCAGAGTTCTTCACAGACAGTAAAGTAGTTCTGGGTTACATCCATAATGAAACTAGGCGTTTTTACGTCTATGTCAATAACAGAGTGTTGAGAATAAGGAGGTCCACTCGCCCAGAGCAATGGCATTTTGTGCCTACAGACTATAATCCTGCAGACCTAGACACCAGATCTGTAACGGCCAATCGCCTCGAAAGTACTTCATGGTTCACAGGTCCCACCTTTCTACGCAGTCCTGACTGTAACACTAATGACCTCACCACGTTTGACCTAATAGATGCAGACAAGGATCAGGAAATTCGCTCTCAGGCTTCTACTGCAGTCACAACAACTTCTCTCAACCAGTTTAAAACCCACCGTTTCAGCCGGTTCTCCACCTGGAGATCACTAGTTAGAACTATCACTTGCTTAATCCACATAGCTCAGTCCTACAAAAAACAACCACCAACTCATGTCAATTGCAGAGGTTGGCACCACTGTAGGAAAGTCTACTCAGCAACTGACCTAGAACAATCTAAAAATTGGTTGTTTCTTGTTGTACAGAAAGAAGTCTTTGCCAAAGAGATCGATTGTATTCTCAACCACAAACCTGTTCCTAAAGACAGTGTTTTAAAGAAACTTGATCCAATGGTTCTCACACCTACCATGTTGCTCACGCAAAAGACTGGTCTTGTAGGTGCTCCAGCTGGAGAGTTTTGTGAGAAAGACCTTTACAAACGTCAATGGAGACAAGTTTAAACCCTTGCCAATACCTTCTGGAGTCGGTGGAAGGATCAATACGCATCTACTCTACAACTAAGGAGGAAGTGGCACACTAAAAAACCTAATCTTAAACTTGGTGATGTTGTGCTCATGAAAGATTGCCAGACACTAAGGAATATGTGGCCTTTAGGTCTAGTCACCAAAGTACTGCCAAGCAAAGATAATCTTGTCCGTAAGGTCGAGGTCAAGACTTTCCAACAGAATGAAGCCAAAGTGTTCTTAGGACCAGTGACTGAACTTGTTCTGTTACTTTCTACAGAGGACTCTGTTAGTGACGTCACTTGACGTCAGGCGGGGAGTGTTCTGTCCATCAGATGTCTATATTCTGATTATCTGCATTTGTGTTGATTACAATGACATTTAAGGTTGTAATTTCTATAGAAATCATTTGCAGAGCGTAGGCTCCATCTAGTGTCCTTTTTTGGTATTGTTTCAGTTTGTTCATTATTAAATGCATTAATGTATAACCCAGGAAGCGATTAGAAAGCAGAGTATTCTGGGTAAAATCTTACAGGAAGAGACACACTCACAATGACACTGCAGGAAGCAGGATGTGTCTTATTTCAATCTCTTACCATCAACCCTTAGAGAACTTAAAAAGTATGTTTTTACTGTCTCATATTGCACTGTGTATCTTTGTCTCTGCAATGTATGCTAAATGTATGGGATATTGTACTTATCAAGGTTTATTCTTGTTATTTGTAGTTTCACCTAGCTTGTTCCAATAAACTGCGATTGAAGAAATATGGTATCATGTTTATGGGATAAGAATGGTTTAGCTGAATGTCCTTGAGACAGAACAATGTTGGCTGCATATCATTGCTGTGGACTGGCTTCTCAAGCCTGCACAATGTGTATCGACCTCTTGTAGTATTTGCCAGGTATGCATGTGACAGAGTGACAATGCAAGAGCACAACTAAAAGACAAGTCATGGCAGGATCACTAGGTATTTCTTTAATGAAAGCTACAGATTTAAAAAATAATTTAAAATGTTTGAAATTACCTTAACATGTTAACGCATATCTACAATTTTTAGTGAGTGGATTTAGATTTATTTTAAATGAACATTTTAATGGGATTTTATAGTGATGTGTAGATTTTTTCCATTTGTATTTAAGCCAGTAAAAAAAAAAAAGTTTTTAATTGTTTTCTTTACGTTTTTTTTTTTTACTATAAATATGAAGTACTGCAAAATAATATTACTCTTTCGTCCATGGACCGACACAACTTCTCTATTGACAAAGTGGGTATTATCCGTTAATTAGGAGTGACTAGGCAGAAAAACTTGTAAAAAGTGTTGCATCACACCTTCTACAGTACCGCCCAGGGGGCGGACCCTCTGGGTATACCCTCTCAGTCTGCACATCGCAGATCAGTTTTTTTTCTGTCTAGCAAGGAGTAGGACATGGCTCCCTTCGGGCCCATTGGTCCAGGGAAAAAAGGATATATATATATATCTTTTTTTTTTTTGCTACATTTGTTGGTTCCTGCGATCTTCGATCAACTGCCGACTGGGTGACAGGCTGGATCCTCGATCCTTGTAGTCTCCCCAGTTTCGGCCATCGAGCGTGTGCCGACCCTAGCTACGCGCTGGGTTTTCCACGACATGCCTGTCGCTCCACGGGTGGCCGGTGAGCCTACGCTCCAGGGCCTGCATCGGACCGCTCAGCTTCGGCTGACCTTACGGCCGAGTCGCAGCAGCCTGGCCGGTGAGCTTACGCTCCAAGGCTTGCATCGGACCGCTCAGCTTCGGCTGACCTTACGGCCGAGTCGCAGCAGCCTGTCCGGTGAGCGTCATGCTCCAGGGCATACATATGATCGTCCCTTCTGGGTCCAATCACAGCATGCCTGGCCAACAGTCACCTTCCGTGCACGGACGATGATCTGTTTGGAATGTCTTCCAGCAGAATACATGCAGGATAGGTAAGTAAAACTCCCCTGCCTCGGCTGGGTGATTTAGCTGGACATTCCTGGAGAGATCAAGTAAGTGGTTGTGGCCCCTTTCTTCCCTCTCTCCCTGCCTTTCCCTCCTCCCTGGGCTTCTAGCTAAAGGTTGCTGGGTGCTGGGGGTCACCTAGGGGGTCCCACTGGAGCGGGGCTGGCTGTAACTAACATTTAAAAGAAATGTCATTTTTGCTTACCTGTGTTTGTGTCTCCATGCTGTCGGCGGCCGATTTGAGGTGGTCCATGCCAAGTTTGGCCTCTTGTAACTGCCTGGCGGCCATCTTCCTGTGGTTCGGCCACACCCACTGGCCCCTATCAGGTGATCGGCGGCCATGTTGGTCCACCCTGTATGCAGATATTGCCGTTCGGCGGCCATCTTTTTGTGGGCTATGGCTGCCTGACCTCTATCTTCTGTCGGCGGCCATTTTCTTAAAGCCCACATTATCTTCCATACAGACGTTTTTGGCAACCATTTTGCGAGAGCCTCCGGCCTCTAGGGTGCATTACACTGGCGCGAAAATTCACACAGGAAGTGCTGATAAAAGAAGCAGACTGACACAGCAGCAAGGGGACAGCATCACAGGCACAGCATAGCAGTACCTATCCAGGGTGGTGAGTCCTCTGGGTAACCCAGCATCTCTGCAGCGCAGGAGGGTGGCCTATTGATATCTTGCCTGGAGCCCTGTGAGTGTCAGCGTGTGGTCAGCATGGCATCTGAGCCAGATGTCTTCTCCCCTGAAACACCAGATTTAGCAGCTGGTGTCCCTGAGGTGTCTATGGACGCTATGTCGGCAATCCTAGAGGCGTTTGCTGCCAGGGTGGAAGCAGCACACGGGAATACAGGGGGTAATAAACGCCCCCGTCCCCTGCAATCTTCTGGGGATATTTCTGATGCAGAACCAGGTCCAGCTACGGCTCATGGCCCAGATTCTGATGCATCAGAGACTGCAGACCGTGACCGATCGGACAGTGAGGAGGACTCCAAGTCCAGGTCAGTACGCGAGACGGCTTTGGTATCTGACCTTATTACTGCAGTGCGGGATACGCTAAAGTTGGAAAGGACTGAAGAAGTAGCAGATACTCCAGTCCCCTTTGGGTTTCGTAAACCTGCCCGCATTGCTAAGGTGTTCCCTTGTGTGTCTTATTTTGACAAACTCTTATACAAGGAATGGGAGAACCCACTGAGGGTCTTTACAGCCCCAAAGAGGTTTGCAGTACGGTACCCCTTTGAGGAGAGTTTTCTGAAGATATGGACCTCTCCCCTATAGTGGACCCTTCGGTGTCCAGACTTAATAGAGCCACCACTATTCCAGTAGAAGGGGCTCCTGTTTTCAAGGACCCTGTGGATAAGAAGGCTGAAGCACTCGCTCGCTACCTACACTCAGTGGTAGGCTCGGCAGTACGCCCGGCATTGGCGGGGGCCCTAGTGTCTCAGACACTTACTGAATGGGCAAAATTGCTACTCCAGGGGTTAAAGGAGCGAGATGCTCCTCCTAATGAGATAACTTTGGCCGACCAGTTGGTCCAGGGCCTTAAGTTTGTCTGCGAGTCAGACATGGATACTATTCCCCTGCTGTCAAGAGCTTCGGTTTATGCAGTAGCAATACACCGCCTGATCTGGCTAAAGGGCTGGTCTGCGGACCAGACTTCCAAGAAAGCCCTATTGGATCTGCCTTTTAAGAGCGACAGACTTTTTGGGGCTTCTCTGGATGACATCATCAAGGATGCCACAGGAGGTAAAAGCACTTTGCTTCCCCAAACTAGCAAGGGTAGGGGACCACGCCAAGGGCAAGGGCCCTCCTTTACTGCACGTAAGCGTTTTTTTCGCCCCCTTAAGGCGACAGGGAAAAGACCCCAGGCCGATAAAGAGCCTGCCCAAGGACAAAAGCGTCCTTGGTCCCGCAGACCCAACAAGCCTGCGGACAAATCTGCGTCCACATGAAGGTCCGCCCCCACCCAGCTCTCGGGTGGGGGGACGTCTTCGCAAATTCGCGACTCAGTGGACTGCTCTAGTCTCCGACAGGTGGGTTTGCGAAGTAATCTCCTCAGGCTACAAGATAGAATTTCTCTCTTGTCCACCAGACAGATTCATCACCTCCAATCTCCAGCTACTACCGACCCGTCGGGAGGCCCTGTATGGGGCGGTCCAGGGTCTACTGGAACGCGGGGTAGTTATTCCAGTTCCAGAACAGGAACCGGGTCAGGGTTTTTACTCAAATCTGTTCATTGTGCCAAAGAAGGAGGGGGTTCGTCCAATCTTGGATCTCAGAGCCCTCAATTGCTTTGTGAAGGTACAAAGATTTTGGATGGAGTCGGTTCGATCCGTAGTTACGGCTCTCCATCCGGGGGACTTTCTGGCCTCCTTGGACATCAAGGACGCATACCTGCATGTCCCCATATACTCCAGACACCCGAGGTTTCTGCGATTTGCTATCGGGAAGAAGCACTACCAGTTTGTGGCCCTCCCGTTTGGCCTTGCCTCAGCACCCAGGACGTTCACCAAGGTGCTCGCTCCGATTCTGGCACTTCTAAGACAGCGGGGTATCGCTATCACAGGTTACTTGGACGACCTTCTGCTGAAGGCCCCTTCAAGCTCAGAATTAGAGGTAAGCGTGTCCATTACCTGTCAGACTCTTCGAGACTGTGGTTGGATACTAAACACGCAAAAGTCAGTATTGGTGCCCACTCAATGCCTAGTGTACCTGGGGTTGATTCTGGATTCCTCAGAGGCAAAGGTATTCCTCCCTGTGGAGAAGTTGCAGACCCTCCGGGCTGCAGTACGGCAGCTGACTTCCAGGAATTGGTCGTCACTCCGTTTTTGCATGCGAGTGTTGGGCCTCATGGTAGCCTCCTTCGAGGCGGTCCCATATGCTCAATACCACACTCGAGTGTTACAGAAGGAAGTTCTGTCCAGATGGAACAGATGCCCTTCATCTCTGGATTCTCAAATCCGGGTGAGCCACCTAGTCAGGAGATCCCTGGTATGGTGGCTGACAGCACCGGCTCTAATGGCCGGGAAGTCATTTCTTCCGGTTTACTGGATAGTGATCACGACGGACGCCAGCCTTACAGGTTGGGGGAGTCTGGGGTGTCCAGTCGGCGCAAGGTCGCTGGACCCCAGAGGAAGCCCTCCTGCCGATCAATGTCCTGGAGATCCGGGCGATCAAGCTGTGCCTCTTCAAATGGTCTCAGAGACTGCAAGGGCGTCCAGTCAGGATCCAGTCAGACAACGCCACAGCAGTGGCATATGTCAATCATCAAGGAGGAACAAGAAGCTCAGCTGCAGCATCGGAGATCGCTCGCATCCTGAAGTGGGCAGAGAGGAGCGTACCGGCACTGTCGGCCGTGTACATTCCGGGTGTGGAAAACTGGCAGGCGGACTACCTGAGCCGCCAGATGCTGGACCAGGGAGAATGGTCCTTACACCCGGAGGTGTTCCAACTCCTCTGCCAAAGATGGGGCACACCAGACGTAGATCTTCTGGCTTCCCGACTCAATCGGAAGGTATTGAGGTTTGTGGCCCGGTCAGGAGACCCATGGGCAGACGCAACGGACGCGTTGGTAGCATCGTGGGGTCAGTATCGGCTAATCTATGCCTTCCCTCCCTTAAGGCTTCTTCCTCTTCTGCTCCGCAGAGTGGAGGCAGAGGGAATTCCAATGATCCTAATCGCTCCAGATTGGCCTCAGCGTCCTTGGTACGCCGATCTAGTACGTCTGGTAGCAGACGTCCCCTGGCGCCTACCACTACGGAAGGACCTGCTATCGCAAGGTCCCATATTCCATCCTGCTTTACAGTCATTGGCTTTAACGGCATGGCTGTTGAGAACCAGGTACTGAGAGATCGGGGCCTGTCAGACTCAGTAATCTCTACTATGAGAAGTGCTCGGAAACCGTCCTCTAGGAAGGTCTATCATCGCACTTGGAGGGCCTACATCTCCATGTGTGAGGAAATGAAATGGCATCCGCGTACCTATTTGGTTTCCAGAATCCTGCTGTTTTTACAGCATGGGGTAGACCAAAGGCTTGCCCTAAGTACGATTAAGGGACAGATATCTGCCCTGGCTGTCTTTTTTCAGCGACCCCTGGCGACTCACTCTCTCGTGAGTACATTTGTGCAGGGGGTTCGACATGTGGCCCCTCCGGTCCGCCCCCCGTTACCTCCGTGGGACTTGAACCTGGTCCTCTCGGTGCTTCAGACGGCACCGTTTGAGAATATTAGAGATATTCCCCTGTTGACACTTTCTCAGAAGGTGGTCTTTTTGGTGGCTGTTACATCAGTTAGACGAGTCTCTGAGCTGGCAGCCCTGTCCTGCAAGGCTCCCTATTTGATTTTCCACAAGGATAAGGTGGTGCTGCGGCCACAGCCTTCCTTTCTTCCGAAAGTCGTTTCGGCTTTTCATCTCAACGAAGACATTGTACTTCCATCCTTGTGTCCTCAGCCGTCGACGTTGCATTCCTTGGACGTTGTCCGAGCTTTGAGAGTATACATATCTGCTACTTCCCTGTTCCGGAAGTCAGAATCACTGTTTGTTTCGGTGGCTGGTCCCAAGAAGGGCCAAGCAGTCTCATCGGCTACCATCTCTTGGTGGATCCGACAGATAGTAATCCAGGCTTACGCCTTAAAGGGTCAGGCGCCCCCCTTTCCTGTCACGGCGCATTCGACCAGGGCAATAGGTGCCTCTTGGGCTTTCCGACATCAAGCGTCTGTTTCCCAACTATGTAAAGCGGCGACTTGGTCGTCCGCTCACACTTTCACAAAATTCTACAAAGTTGATGTAGGTGCATCTTCGGATGCCTCTTTCGGCCGCAAGGTTTTGCAGGCGGCTGTTTAGAGTTGCAACTCCTCCGTTGGAGGAGTGCTGTTTTGTGTTTTGGGGTGAAGTTTGTTTTTATGCTGTTACCACCCCTCGTTTTTTCTCTGACACTGCTTTGGGACGTCCCACTTTGTCAATAGAGAAGCTGTGTCGGTCCATGGACAAAAGAGTAAATAGGATTTTTTACTCACCGTAAAATCCTTTTCTCTGAGTCCATGGACCGACACAGCACCCACCCCTCCTTTTAAGTTTGTACTGCTTTTTGACGAACTGATCTGCGATGTGCAGACTGAGAGGGTATACCCAGAGGGTCCGCCCCCTGGGCGGTACTGTAGAAGGTGTGATGCAACACTTTTTACAAGTTTTTCTGCCTAGTCACTCCTAATTAACGGATAATACCCACTTTGTCAATAGAGAAGTTGTGTCGGTCCATGGACTCAGAGAAAAGGATTTTACGGTGAGTAAAAAATCCTATTTTTTGTTTTCTTATCTTGAGCCAGAATGCAAAGCTTTAGGCTCCTCTTTACATGGTTTCCAGTTTTCCAGCCACCTGCTGAAAAGTCATGTGTGTAAAGACCTCAATAGCGCAAGCTGAAACGTAGGCCGGCCATACACGGAGCAAATTTCAGAATCTGCCAGGCTGGTTGTACCCAAGTTGATCGATTGATCAAGTTGGTACATTCAGCCTGCCCATTAACGGTTCGAATCTTGGCCAGTTTCTGCTGAACTGGCCAAGATTCGAACCATGTGTGGCCAGCCTTACACACATAGGATCACTTATTTCTTATCAGATGGCTTCATCCATGATTTCAGATGTATACTTCTACTATAGAGTATTAATGTGCTGTCTTTTTAGTTACCGTACTTAACCACTTCAATACTGGGCACTTTCCCTCTTCCTTCCCAGGGCAATTTCCAGCTTTCAGCGCTGTCACACTTTGAATGACGATTGCACGGTCATGCAACACTGTACCCAAACTAAATTTGTATAATTTTCTTCCCACAAATAGAGCTTTCTTTGGTGGTTTTCGATCACCTCTAGGGTTTTTATTTTTTGCTAAACAAACGGAAAAATAGCGAAATTTGTGAAAAAAAAAAGGTTTTCCTTGTTTCTCTTATAAAATTTTGTTTTCTCTTTCACTGACGGGCACTGATGAGGATGCACTGATGGGCACTGATGAGTTGACACTAATAAGGTGGCACTGGTGGGTACTGATGAGGAGGCACTAATATGTAGAATTGATGGGCACTGATATGCAGCATTGATGGGCACCAATAGGCGGCACTGATAGGCGGAACTGATGGATCACTGAGGAGCACTGACAGGCGGGACTGATGGGCACTGACAGGCGGCACTGATTGGCACTAACAGGTGGCACTGAGGGGCACTAATAAATGGCACTGATGATGAGGTACTGACAGTCATTACTAATGGGCACTGACTGGTATCTGTGAAGGGCACTGACAGAAACTTTGGTGTGCACTGACTGGCAGCTGATGGGCACTGATTGGCAGCTGTGGTGGGCACCTCTGATGGGGCTGAGCTGATAATCAATGTGCTGATTATCAGCACAGACCCCCCCTCAGACAGGAGAGCTGCCGATCGGCTCTCCTGTCAGCGCGAACAGAGGAAAGCCATTTACCAGCACTTCCTGGTTACACGCTGTGATCAGCTGTGATCAGACACAGCTGATCACGTGGTAAAGAGCCTACGTCATAGGCTCTTTACTACGATTGGAGTTGCGGTGTGTCTACGGGCTAACAATCGTGGCTTTTTCTGCTTGATTTCATATGTCCAGCAAGGATAAGGCAACCACCGCCCGGTCGTCATTCTGCTATAGGCCAGGTGGGAAGTGGTTAATAGTGCTAAGGTGGTCCTGTCACAAATTAAATATTTATTTGTAAAGCAAAATAGCACACAGTAAATATATAAACGGAAAATCTATAAACAAAAATAATGTTTAAAAAATCAAACCAAAACCATTTGATCAATATGATTTATCATTTTTCAGCAGTACATTTAGTCTTGAGTTTACATTACCTAGGTATAGGGAGGAATGTTTATCTTATAAAAAGAATGCTGAAATCTCTATTCTTAATACTCCCCAGGCTGAGGTTATTGGCAAGGGATATATTTAATATAAATTAAACTCTGGGCTGCTGTTTGGCTTACTTTGTTAGATTTATTAGATTTCTAATTTTGTTGTTGTTTTTAACAATGTACTACCAGTTTTATGGATGTTCTACACAATGTACAGACTGGGATCAGCCAAAATACCTTACCTGATCTTTACCTGCATTCCTCAGTTCAACACTGTTGCATTGCCATTCACAGGAAAGCATGTCAGATTTTGTACAATTCTGTAAATAGAAAATTAAAGTACATCTCTGGTCAAAATGTAAAATCATATATTAATTTCCACATTGTATTTCAATTATTTCTAGCTTACTGTTATTAATGTGAACAATCTTGAACTTTGTACACTTACCTTGTCAAGCATCCCTCACATCTGCTTGCTTTCTTGAATTCTGTGACATATATTCACTAAGCCCTGTGAGTAGGCACCGCTGTGTCACACAATTCACAGAGCCTGTCTTCAGAACAGCAGAGTTGCTGAGAGGGGGAGTTTCAGGAGGTGGAGTCAGTACAGGAATCACTGCTTGCAAACAGCAAGGTACCACGGGATGTGTAGTCCTTAGAACTTGAAAGTAAACAGCAGAGGAAAAGCTGCAAAGCATGGAGGAGATCCTGGAAGAGCCTGCCAGCAGACAGGCAGAACCCATAAAGGTATTTTTATCAAGTAAGCATATGTTGCATTGTCAATAATAACTATCCCTTTGTATTGCTGTTAAAATACGGATGTCCCTTTTGTCTGCAATATAGTCATTTGAGAAACCTTGCTTGTAAGTTAGGAAAAGTATTTCAAAACACACCCTCTCTAAACACCTGTCTTTCAAATACAGAAAACCTGATTAAAAAGAAGTCAGTTTCAGTAGTTTGTTGCCACTATTCATCTTAATCTGCCTTGAAAGTAAGACTATGCACAGCACGTGTCCTAAATGCTCAGTAACCTTGCAAGGTTATTCCTGGGTTCTGGTTACAGTGAATTACAGAAAAAGATCAAGAGTAAACCAAAGCTGGTCATACATGGTTCTGGCCAGCTCAGTAGATTGCTTTAAGAAAGACCTGGATACTTTCCTAAATGTACACAATATAACTGGGTACTGACATTTATATGTAAAGTTGATCCAGGGTAAATCCGATTGCCTCTCGGGGGATCAGGAAGGAATTTTTTCCCCTGCTGTAGCAAATTGGATCATGCTCTGCTGGAGTTTTTTGCCTTCCTCTGGATCAACTGTGGGTATAGAATTGGGTATATGGGATTGTACGATATATATATATATATATATATATATATTTTTTTTTTATGTGTAGCGGGGTATAGTTTCCTACCCACAGACTACAGTTCCCAGCACACTTTGCGGCACCCAGGGTGCAATTCCCAGTGCAAGGACTACTGGGGTGGACTTTAAAAGGGGAAGGAGGGGCCTCTCTCTCTCTCTGGACGCCGCCCTCCCTGCAAAAGGATTCCTGCACTCACCTGCTGCGCGTGCAAGGCCTGAAGCCTGGGCCTTGCAGTTGTTCCAGAGGGGCCCTTCCGCTCCACCGAGGAGCCTGCGGAGCATCCGATCCACCTAAGGTGCCACCATCTTCTGGAGGACCGAAGACCCGGCACATCGTGGGCACTGTGAAGCGACTCACAGTAGTGGAGGTACCAGACAGGAGTCGGTCCGGTCTGGTGAGAGAGCGCCAGCTCAGAATCGCATCTGATTAACTTTGTTGCCTATTAACTTTGCCTAGGCCCATCAGTGATTGCAGTTATATTCTAGAGAGACTGTCTGCTGAACTGAGTTGTTAGTCTCTCCAGCTTTACCAAGTTAGTGATCTTCACTACCACTTTGGATTACAGTTTGTTCTTTATGTGCACCACCGAGAGTTGCTAGCGAAGATTCTTCCATAAACTATACCCCAAGTTATAGTCAGGCCTGACTGGGTAGTATAGGACATTGCTGGGCGCCATTTTTTTGCTTACGAGGGAGGATAGCTGCAGCGGGGTTGTTATATTGTCATTGCATTACTGAATGTTATACCCTTTTAATGTGTACACCTATATTGCATGGATCTGCATGAGATATTGTATACAAATTACCTTTTATACGTTTACCAATAGTAAAAAGTTATAGTTAAGTAATTTGGTTGTCAGTGTCAATTACTGCGCTGGGATATAAAGGGGTTGTGCCATATAAAAGTATAGATATAGTACAGTTATACCATCCTTCCCTTTTCCTAACTGTGCCACGAGAGGTTAGAGCTGATTGCCAGGGGTTGACAGCGGTGCATTACAAGGCCCAAAACAAACAAGCAGCCCTCTTAAACTGAGGGTATCGCTATATATGGTTGAACTGGAGGGACTTTGTCTTTTTTCAACCTGACCAACTATGTAACTATGTAACTATGTAACTATGGATCGAAATTCTGCTAAACCGAACAAATTTCAATCCATGTTTGGCTGTTCCCATTCATGAGAAGTCGATCTATCATTTAACTTCTCACGAACAAGACTGCTGGAAAATTTCAGTTTTATCAGTGCTGCAGCCAATAGGCAGGAAGGCGGGGGAGTCTCCCCACTGTCAGAATACAATGACTTTGTGGGGAGGATTCCTGCATCCACACCAAATGTATAGATGGGGGAATGGGGTCCGTTTTTTTTTGTTCAGCCAACAGGCTGAGTGAAAAAAACTGACCCATGTAAGGGCAGCTTAAATGAGAAGTAAGTTTCCACACACTTCCACTGAAAGCAAACATTGAAGTTCATCAGTAATAGGCACAATTCACAAAACAAACCCACCAAGATCAGGACCATTTTTTTCCAAAAAGTGACAGTAATTCAGTGACAGATTTCAATTGCTCTATTATTTACCCCAGTAGAGGGTGAAATGTGTTAGAAATCTAGGTGGAACATCTGTGTTTGTGCATGTGCTAAACAATAAGGATGATTTCACACTTTGCTAAATGGTGTATTGGAGAAAGGAACCCCGAAAGTAGGTGAGCACCTGCTAGCTGGAGTTCAGGATTGCAGATCGTAGGTCCTGCTCTTTTGTTGGTCCAATGAGATTTGAAAATGACAGTACATGTGTCATTCATTTGCAATTATCGTGAAGAAAAGTGCTGCATCTAAAAAAAAGATTTGAACAGAAAAATAAAATGTAGCAAGATTTGAATTATTAAAGGCTTAAAAAGTTTCTGGGATCTTCTGGTACAATGCCCAGAATTCAAAAAGACTGACTTTCCATTCCTACATTAAAACATATGAACCTGGTGCCAAAGATGTACAAAAGAAGGGAAACAAGGGCATAGTAGATCTACTTTCCATTGAAGTCATCTTTAGGTTTAGGACCTCCATGTCAGCAGACATCTCCAGAGGGAAGATGTGGCTCCAGTGAGATAATTTTGGTGTTCTGTGTTCAGATGCGTAAGACATAGGGAGGGCTGATATTTCACAGAACAGATTACAAATGGCTTAGACACTTTGGAATATACATGCCAATCCTCTACAATTTACCAACAATTCTTATACTTCTGTTGTAAACAATAAAACTATTAAAAGGTGAGAAAGAGGTGCATGGGCATACCTTCAGATCATGGGGTCCCATAGCAGATGGGGCACCTTGATGACCTCTTTCCATGGCACATTGCAGTGTCAACAGTAATAATATTGTTATTGATCAAGGATAGCCAACAGGAGAGCTGTCAGTATTGGTGAGTACTATACTAAGGACCCATGTTTTGGTTAGCGGTTGTCAGGGAAGAGGGGATAGCAGTGAAGGGAATTAAAGCCAAACCTTTTTATTTTATTTTTAGTTGTAGATTGAGTGAGGAAGAGTTAGAACCCTTTGTCAGGTTGTACTGCTATTTGGGGCTCTGAGAGATGTATCCTCACGTTTTGTTGTGTGGACAACCTTTTACCAGACAGGAAATTGGGCGAAATCTGTTACTAGGAAACAGACAACAATAAAAAGCTGACGGGGTTCTAGTATTCTCTTGCTTAAAGTAGTATTAACCACTTGCCGCCTACCTCACGTACATTTACGACGGCAGAACGGCACGGGCAGGCAAAGCAACGTACCTGTACCTGTAAGTTGCTTTGAATCTGCCGCCTAGCGAGCACAGGTGCCCGGCGTGAGCTCCGTGACCGTGGCTGCGAGACCCGCGGACTCGATGTCCGCCGGTGTCCTACGATCATGCCACAGAGTTGCAGAACGGGGAGATTCCTATGTAAACAAGGCATTTCCCTGTTCTGCCAAGTGACAGGACAGTGATCTACTGCTCTCTGTGATCAGGAGCAGTGATCACTGCCATGTCACTTGTAGCCCAGCCCCCTCACAGTTAGAATCACTCCCTAGGACACACTTAACCCCTTCTTCGCCCCCTAGTGGTTAACCCTTTCCCTGCCAGTGTCATTTACACAGTAATCAGTGCATTTTTATAGCACTGATTGTTGTATAAATGACAATGGTCCCAAAATAGTGTCAAAAGTGTCCGATGTGTCCGCCGCAATATCGCAGTCATGATAAAAATCGCAGATCACCGCCATTACTAGTAAAAAAAAAAATGCCATAAACCTATCCCCTATTTTGTAGACGCTATAACTTTTGCGCAAACCAATCAATATACGCTTATTGCATTTTTTTTTACCAAGAATATGTAGAAGAATACATATCGGCCTAAACGGAGGAAAAAAATAGTTTTTTATATATATTTTTGGGGGATATTTATTATAGCAAAAAGTAAAAAATATTGCTTTTTTTTCAGAATTGTCGCTCTTTTTTTGGTTATAGCGCAAAAAATAAAAGCTGCAGAGGTGCTTAAATAGCTCAAAAAGAAAGCTCTATTTGTGGGAAAAAAAGGACGTCAATTTTGTTTTGGTGCAACGTCGCACGACCGCACAATTGTCAGTTAAAGCGACGCGGTGCCGAATCGCAAAAAATTGCCCGGTCATTGGGCAGCCAATTCTTCCGGGGATGAAGTGGTTAAACACTTTCCTAATGCATCCTAAGGAACTTGTACAACATTTCCAAATATATTTCTTTCTTGCAGCGTGTGAGATTACATTAAGTATGCTAGTTTTTCACCACCACAGGATGTCTTATAATATTACATTATTGTTAGTGCCCCTGCACACCATTACTCTATAACTCTAATGCGGCGTACACACGATCGTTTTTCATGCCATTTTTTTAACCAACGTTTTTCTCGTCGTTTTTTTTCATGTTTCCTCTCAAGCCTGTCTTGCATCCAAGATCATTAAAAAAAACGCTCCAGCAAAGCGCAGTGACATACAACACGTACGAGGGCACTATAAAGGGGAAGTTCCATTCGAATGGCGCCACCCTTCATGTTAGTAAACTTTGTTAAGCGGCGATTCGCGCTTTTCAGCCTCGTGCTTTTCAGTCCGTTACAGCGTGACGAATGTGCTATCTCCATTACGAACGCTAGTTTTACCAGAACGAGCGCTCCCGTCTCATGGTATACAGGGTGAACAAATACTTGCGCTAACAACAAAAAATATATAAATATATAAAGCAGCGTGCACAGTCTGTGGATAAAGCAAACTCAAAACGTATAAAACCAAAAATGCAGCGCTTCAAAGTGAAAATCAGTTCATACTTGATTCTGAGCATGCGCGGTTTTTTTCCCCTCGTAAAAGCATACACACTATCGTTTTTCACGTCGTTAAAAAAAACGACATGAAAAATGACGTGAAAAAATAGAGCATGTTCGAAATTTTTAATGCCCGTTTTTCACACCGTTAAAAATGCTCTGGAGCATACACACAATCGGTTTTAATGGCCATTTTAAAAAATGGCATTTTTAACGGCATGAAAAACGATCGTGTGTACGCCGCATAATACACACTTTAGACACTGGTTTAACTTTGCAGAACTATAAACCTTAGCTTTTTTATCAGGTTTTGCTTGAGGAGAAACATTAGGATTTCTTCACTTCTTACAGCCTCAGGAAGCCTACTTTAGGCATACAGTGTTCATTTCAAATTAGCTGGGCAGTAGTGGAAGGTTTGAGGGCAATAAATCTATACTGACAGCTGAAAAAAAATATATAAACTGAGGGAGAGTTATGACTAGGGATCTTGATGACACCTCCTGTGTGTCTGAGGCAGTGTTAATTTTGTCGACTAAAACATTTTAGTCGACTAAATGAATACTATTTTAATCGACTAAAATACGACTAAAGCCCTGTACACACGATCGGATTTCCTATGGATTCTAATCCGATGGATTTTTCCATCGGAAATCCAATGAAACTGACTTCCATCAGTCTTGCCTACACACCATCAGTCAAAAATCCGACCGTCCCAAAGCCCTGGTTCACACTGGTGCGATTTGACATGTCAAATCGCATGTCAAATTGGCGATATTTGCCGCAAATTGCGGGCAATGGCACCGTCCTAATCGGTGCGACGCCGCGCCTGCGGCGCTGCACCAATTTCAAAAAGTAGTTTCTGTACTACTTTTTGCGATTTCGGGCCGCGATTTACATTGACATCTGTGCAGAAACCTGCACAGATGTCCCTGTAATCGCGGCCGAAATCGGGACTGACAGGCAGGAGTGAAATCGTGCGAGTTCAGCTGAACTCACACGGCTTCACTCCCGCAGCCCCAGTGTGAACCTGGGCAAAGGCTGTGACGTAAAACACTCCGACAAGCCGAGAAAAATTAAGTTCAATGCTTCTGAGCATGTGTCGACTTGATTTTGAGCATGCGTGGTTTTTTTGTCCGATGAAGTTCCACACAGATGATCGGAATTTGCTACCGTTTTTTTCCCCATCGGATAAATTTAAAACATGTTCTATTTTTTCTCACCGATGGAAAAAAGACAGATGGGGCCCATACACGATCGGTTTGTCCGATGAGAAAAGTTTTCATCGGTAAAACGGATCGTGTGTACACGACATAAAACTAAAACAATTGAGATGACTAAAATACGACTAAAACTAAAATGGGACTAAAACTAAAATTTCATTTTAGTCAAGACACTAAAGCCTCGTACACACGAACGAGTTTCTCGGCAAAAACCAGCAAGAAACTTGCTGGCAGAGATTTTTTGCCGAGAAATTCGTTCGTATGTATGGTTTCTCGTCAAGAAAAGCGACAAGAATCTCGACGAGAAAATAGAGATCCTGCTCTCTATTTTCTCGTCGAGATTCTCGTCAGCCTGTTTCTCGACGAGAAAATTGTGTGTGTGTGTACACTTACCTTTTCGCCGGGAAGCCCGCGCATGCTCGAAATGACTTTGACGCATGCGCGGTAGCTTCCTAGGCATAGATAGGGTATACCAAGATGGCGGCGACGGCATCGAATGTGACGAGCGCATGCTCGTCGTAGTCGATGACGTCACTGCGTGCGTTCCATTCAAAGAACCGCGGGTTCTTTGAATCGAGCGTGTGTACACTCGGCCGGGACAAGTTTCTTGTCCAAGAATCTCGTCAAAAAAAACGACATGTTTTTTTCGACGAGAATCTCGGCCGTGTGTACGAGGCCTCAGACTAAAACTAAATTGAAATTTGACTTCAAAATTAACACTGGTCTGTAGTGCATGCTCATACCTCAATACCATAAATAATTAACATATGAGATTTTTCACTCCAGGAGTATATAATGAGTTTGGAAATTGTAGAGAAATGTTAACTAATGTCTTTACATAGGACATTTTTGTAGACTAAAATGTACTGGAGATTTAGTCAACTAAATACGACTAAAACTAAAACAATTGCAAAAGACTAAAATGGGACTAAAACTATAATGCCATTTTTGTCCCAAGACTAAAACAAAAACAAAATCAAAATTTGCTACCAAAATTAACACTGGTCTGAGGTCATCAGCTAGGCTGTAGATGTCATAGTTTTACTTTCCTCAACAGTACCCCCCCCCCCCCCCCCCAGCTTTGCTTAGGAGTCGCCTTAAAGGTGTTATTTCCATAAAGAAACACATGTAATTGGGTACATCAGAATTAACTTCTGAAAACTGGAAAATATTCTGTGAACAGAAGAGTTTCAGCACCAGAAGTTTTAGCCCACGTTTGGCACCAGTAACCATTAAACATACACTTAAGAAGATCTATTATTATGCATTTTTTTTGAATTTTTAACTCTGTTCAGTTTTGTCCCTAAGTTGGCCATAGATGGTGGTTCTTTCCTGCAACCCAGTCAGTGTTGATGGGGGAAGCAGGAGCTATTGTGTTCTCCCGACTTGGGGGGGAGAGTGATTTTTGCTAGTGGCTATAGCTGCTGGCAATAATCGCATGAAAAATCTGACAGGATGTTCGTACCCAAGCTAATCGATTGATCAACTTTGGTACAATGTGCCTACCCATACATGATTCGAGCTGTCTATAGCCGGCTTTAGTTTATAAGCAGCATGGCCAGACAGATGTTCTTCCCTGTCTGTCAATGCCACTAGAAAGGAGATGGATTTGTGATTGACAGCTGCAGTGCTAAGTGATCTGTCCCTATCATGGTTGAATCTTTAGTGCTGCTTGTTCATTCATAATAGTTAAAGATCACTGATGCCGCGTACACACGATCAGTTTTCTCGTCGGGAAAACTGTCATGTTTTCTCTTGGACGAGAAAAACGGCCGTGTGTAGGCTCTCCAGCAGTTTTCCCGACGATAAAACCGCAGAGAATCACGACGAGAAAATTTAGAACATGCACTAAATTTTTCTCGTCGCGAATCGCAGCGTTTTTTTCCTTGGCAGTTTTCCCATAGGGAAACACTGCTAGGGAGCCTACACGCGGCCGGTTTTCTCGACCAAGAGAAAACCTGTCGTGAAAAACGGCCGTGTGTACACGGGGAAAAGGGGACAAAGCCGGTCCTCGTTTTTCCCGTCGGGTTTCATGGCAGTGTTTTCACCGCTGAGAAACTCGATAGTGTGTATGCGGCATGAGAGTTTTAGCTGTGTTTAATGTATCTGTTACTGCATGTACACCTATAGGGCATTGGCAGATACTATACACAAGCCCGAAGCTCTACATTATCATTTATTTATAAATTAGGCCCCTTTCACACGGGACGGATCCGTGAAGATCCGCCCCGTGAACCTCCGCTTGCTCAGCAGGGATCGCTCCACTGATCCCCGCTGAGCCGGCGGATGACAGGGCGGTCCCCGCACACTGTGCAGGGACCGCCCTGTCAGATCTCCGCTCTCCCCTATAGGGGGATCGGATGAACACGCAGAATCGGAGGATTGCGGACCCAGATGAGATCGGGTGTCAGCGGATGTTCATCCGCTGATACCCGCCATCTCATAGGGACCAATGTATGTCCCTTTTTCATCCGTAAACGGACGGATGAAAAAGCGGACATACGGTCCGCTGGTGTGAAAGGGGCCTAAAGCAGTGCTGATTGTTCATTCATTATAGTGGCAGATCACTCAGCTTAGAGGGGTCGGGCTATGTCCTGATATTACCTCTGCACAGCTGGAACACCCATAATTTGGTCTTCAAAAGGGGAGCTACAGCCAGCAGTAGGATGTGTGTTTAGGGGACAATAGGGACACCAATCAATAACAGAAACAAGTGTTATATGCACTTTGTCCCCCTGGGGAGTTAGACTCTGGCTTTATTCTGCAGAACTACAAACCTTTTTTTCAGGTATTAGTTGAAGAGACACAATAGGATTTATTAATTTCTTACAGCCTCAGGAAGCCTGCATTAAGTATACAGGGTTTCAGAGTGGCTTTATCCACTGGGGAGTAAAAAAAAAAGAAGAAAGAAAAGAATAATGATAGTTTTATTTTAATTGAAAATTGTTTGTGAACACCTGACCGTGACCATCACTCCTACAGTATATGACCAAGTGTGTGGACACCTCCAAATTATTGACTTCGGGTGTTTCCAGAGAAGGATACTGTAATTGCAACAGTATACAAATACATTTTAGACGATGGTGTAGCTCCAACCTTGTGGCAACATTTTGGGGAAGGCCATTGTTTGTTTCAGCATGATTGTGCACAAAGCCAGGTCCACAAAGACATGGTTTATAGGTTTGATGTGGAAGAATTTGAGTAGCTCTTTTAATGTAAACACCCCAAACTCTTGTGGAAAGCCATTCCTGAAGATCAGGGGTTAGTAAAACTGTAAAGAGGCAGCAACTCTATGTTAATTTCCAGGGTTTTGCACTGGGATTTCCACCAGCTTATACAGAGGTGTGATAATCGACAAACATTTGGCCATACAGTGTTTTAGTGGTTTGGGCTCATACTAATCACACCTGAAAAAACGAATGGTCTTTCTGTTACCTCCTAACCCACCCTAAATTTCAGCCTAATCCATTAACTTAAAGTGGCTGTAAACTTCAGACATAAAAAACAACAGTGTTTAATACCTTGAATCCAAAGTGTGACTTCTCTCTGGTCTCTCCTGTCTCTGCTATCTGCATAAGTCACTTCTGACAGTTTTTGTAAGCCTGCGTAGAGGGGGGTGTATCCCTTCCCTCCAATCAACTGTCAGATATCAGGAAACTGTGTGCTTTCTGCTCTGCAATGTTTGTGACTGCTAGAGCTGAGAAAAATCCTTTGATCTGTGAACTACAGAAGAAATTACTGCAAATAAACTTGTACAACTTATGTAAGAGGATGTGTATTATCTCTGTGTATCACCTGAGGAAAGTCATTTTACTGGGTATATGTAAAGCTTTACAACCACTTCAACTCCTAAAGGAGTTGTAAACCCTCATAGTTTCACCTTAATGCAGTCTATGCATTAACCACTTAAGCCCCGGACCATTTGGTAGCTAAAGGACCAGAGGTGAATTCAGAATTTTGCACTGCGCTGCTTTAACTGTAAATTGTGCGGACATGCAATGTTGTACCCAAACGAAATTTGCGTCCTTTTCTTCCCACAAATAGAGCTTTCTTTTAATGGTATTTGATTGCCTCTGCGATTTTTATTTTTTGCGATATAAACGGAAAAAGACCGAAAATTTTGAAAAAAATGATATTTTCTACTTTTTGTTATAAGAAAAATCGAATAAACTCAATTTTAGTCATACATTTAGGCCAAAATGTATTCAGCCACATGTCTTTAGTAAAAAAAATGTCAATAAGTGTATATTTATTGGTTTGCGCAAAAGTTATAGCGTTTACAAACTAGGGTACATTTTCTGGAATTTACACAGCTTTAAATTTATGACTGCCTATCTCATTTCTTGAGGTGCTAAAATGACAGGGCAGTACAAAACCCCCCAAATTACCCCATTTTGGAAAGTAGACACCCCAAGGAAATTGCTGAGAGGCATGTTGAGCCCATTGAATTTTTTTTTTGTCTTATGTGATTGAATAATGACTAAAAAAAAAAAAAAAATTACAAAAAGTTGGATACCACATGTGTGGGACTTTTTGGGAGCCTAGCCGCGTACGGGACCCTGGAAACCAAGCACTGCCTTCAGGATTTCTAAGGGCGCAAATTTTTGATTTCACTCCTCACTACCTATCACAGTTTCGAAGGCCATAAAATGCCAAAATAGCACAGAACCCCCCCAAATGACCCCATTTTAGAAAGTAGACACCCCAAGGAAATTGCTGAGAGGCCTGTTGAGCCCATTGAATATATATTTTTTTTGTCCCAAGTGATTGAATAATGACAAAAAAAAAAAAAAAAAAAAATTACAAAAAGTTGTCACTAAATGATATATTGCTCACACATGCCATGGTTATATGTGGAATTACACCCCAAAATAAATTTTTCTGCTTCTCCTGAGTACGGGGATACCACATGTGTGGGACTTTTTAGGAGCCTAGCCGCGTACGGGACACCGAAAACCAAGCACCGCCTTCAGGATTTCTAGGCACAAATTTTGGATTTCACTCCTCACTACCTATCACAGTTTCGAAGGCCATAAAATGCCAAAATAGCACAAAACCCCCCCCAAATGACCCCATTTTGGAATATAGACACCCCAAGCTATTTGCTGAGAGGCATGGCGAGTATTTTACAGCTCTCATTTGTTTTTGAAAATGAAGAAAGAAAATATATGTATATATATATTTTTTTTTAATTTTCAAAACTTTGTGACAAAAAGCGAGATCTGCAAAATACTCACAATACCTCTCAGCAAATAGCTTGGGGTGTCTACTTTCCAAAATGGGGTCATTTGGGGGGATTTTGTGCCATCTGGGCATTCCATGGCCTCCGAAACTGTGATAGGTAGTGAGAAGTGAAATCAAAAATTTACACCCTTAGAAAGCCTGAAGGCGGTGATTGGTTTTTTGGGTCCCGTACGCGGCTAGGCTCCCAAAAAGTCTCACACATGTGGTATCCCCGTACTCAGGAGAAGCAACAGAATGTATTTTGGGGTGTAATTCCACATATGCCCATGGCATGTTTGAGCAATATATCATTTAGTGACAACTTTGTGCAAAAAAACAAAAAAAAAATAAACAAATTGTCGTTTTTTCCGCAACTTGTGTCAACATATAAAATATTCCATGGACTCGACATGCCTCTCAGTATATAGCTTGGGGTGTCTACTTTCCAAAATGGGGTCATTTGGGGGGGTTTTGAACTGTTCTGGCATTTTATACACAACATTAGGAAGCTTACATCCACTCTTCTAACCACTTGAAGACAAAGCCCTTTTTGACACTTTTTGTTTACATGAAAACATTTTTTTTTTTGCAAGAAAATTATGTTGAACCCCCAAACATTATATATATTTTTAAAGCAAAGGCCCTACAGATTAAAATGGTGGGTGTTGCATTTTTTTTCTACACAGTATTTGCGCAGCGATTTTTCAAACGCATTTTTTGGGTTAAAAAATACACTTTTTTTTATTTTAATGCACTAAAACACACTATATTGCCCAAATGTTTGATGAAATAAAAAAGATGATCTTAGGCCGAGTACATAGATACCAAACACGACATGCTTTAAAATTTCGCACAAACGCGCATTGGCGACAAACTACATACATTTTTAAAAGCCTTCAAAAGCCTTTACAGGTTACCCCAGTAGATTTACAGAGGAGGTCTACTGCTAAAATGACTGCCCTCGATCTGACCTTCGCGGTGATATCTCACATGCATGGTGCAATTGCTGTTTACATATGACGCCAGACCGACGCTTGCGTTCGCCATTGGGCAAGAGCAGGGCAGGACAGGGGTGCTTTTTTTTTTTTTTTTTTTTTTTATTATTAATTTTGCTTTTTTATTTTATTTTTAAAGTGTTCCTTCCAAGTATTTTTTTTTTTTTTTATCATTTTTATTGTTATCTCAGGGAATGTAAATATCCCCTATAATAGCAATAGGTAGTGACAGGTACTCTTTTATTGAAAAAACTGGGGTCTTCCAGACCCTAGATTTTTCCTCTGCCCTCAAAGCATCTGACCACACCAAGATCGGTGTGATAAAATGCTTTCCCAATTTCCCAATGGCGCTTTTTATATCCGGGGGGGGCATTCCCTCCCACTGCTTGTAAAAGCAGTCCAGAGGCTAATTAGCCACTAGGATTGCTTTTACATGAAAGCCGGCCGCAGGCTGAAAAGAATGATACCAAGATGATACCTAAACCCACAGGCATCATTCTGGTATAAACATTCAAAGTCCAGCAACATACCAGTACGTTGCTGGTCCTTGTTGGACATGTATTGTAATCTTTTTTTTTTCATGCAGCCAGTTGGCTGAACGAAAAAAGAGATTGATCGGTGGGTATGCCCACCATTAGAATACCGCCCTTCATCCACCCACTTCCAATGATGGGCATACACGCACCATTTATATATGCCGAAGCATGGGGGCATCCTCCCGCAAAAAAGTTATGCCGCACACACATGGTCGGACTTTTCCAAGGGCAAGCCTCCGTCGGAATTTTGACCGTATGTACGCGGCATTAGGAGCAAAATCGCTCCTCCGCTCCTGCTGCCCCAATGCTTCGGCATATATGCTTTTTTTATTTAACTGTGGTGGTGAAATCACCTCCTACAGCACTGGAGTCGCAGGGATCAGGCCTGTCTCTGCGAACGCTGCAGTTATGTGTGTTTTTGTTTTGTAAGTGACAGTGATCGATCGATACTGCACTTGGGTGGCCTGGGCTGGAAGGAGGGGCAAAACGCAGGTGCCAGCAGGTATCTGGGCTGATCCCGCTAACACTGCATTTTTGGGAACCCTAAACTGCTGGGGACGCTAGTATAGATCTGATCAGATCAGATATTGATCTGTTCAGATACTATACCACTAAGGGGGGTGTATGCTTCACGCGTGGGTGTTAGCATTACTGGCACTAACCTGACGCTGCCTGGGGTGTGACGCAGACCCTCTCTGATGCTAAAACCTAATTGATATCACCCGCCGGGCGATCAGGGGGTTAAACCTTTATTGGGTTATATACGGCGGGTGCCCTGACACTATAAAAAGCAAACTAACTAACCAGCGTCACCCGTAACACTTATATGGTGATCTAGGGGCAATCAGGGGGTTAAAACCTTTATTAGATAATATATGGGGGTACCTGACGCTATAAAAACCTGCGGCGAACCTAAAAAAAATTACTGGCTACCGATCTGCATCACCGACACTAAGACAGCGATCAGAAAAACGATCGCTTAGCGACAGTGGTGATAGGGGGTGAAAGGGTTACCTGGGGGGCGATCAAGGGGGTTAAACCTTTACTAGATAATATATTGGGGTACCTGATGCTATAAAAACCTGCGGCGAACCTAAAAAAAATTACTGGCTACCGATCTGCATCACCGACACTAAGACAGCGTTTAGAAAAACGATCGCTTAGCGACAGTGGTGATAGGGGGTGAAAGGGTTACCTGGGGGGCGATCAAGGGGGTTAAACCTTTATTAGATAATATATTGGGGTACCTGACGCTATAAAAACCTGCGGCGAACCTAAAAAAAATTACCAGCTACCGATCTGCATCACCGACACTAAGACAGCGTTTAGAAAAACGATCGCTTAGCGACAGTGGTGATAGGGGGTGAAAGGGTTACCTGGGGGGCGATCAAGGGGGTTAAACCTTTATTAGATAATATATTGGGGTACCTGACGCTATAAAAACATGCGGCGAACCTAAAAAAAAATACTGGCTACCGATCTGCATCACCGACACTAAGACAGCGTTTAGAAAAACGATCGCTTAGCGACAGTGGTGATAGGGGGTGAAAGGGTTACCTGGGGGGCGATCAAGGGGGTTAAACCTTTATTAGATAATATATTGGGGTACCTGACGCTATAAAAACATGCGGCGAACCTAAAAAAAATTACTGGCTGCCGATCGGCATCACTGACGCTAAGACAGCGATCAAAAAAATGATCGCTTAGCGACAGTGGTGATAGGGGGTGAAAGGGTTATCTGGGGGGTGATCAGGGGGTTAAACCTTTATTAGGGGGGGTTAGGGGGCTGCACTGGACCTAAAACTGAATGTACTGACACTTTTACAGTCACAAATGTCACTGATTGCAGTGATCAGTAAATAAATGGTCACTGCAATCAGTGACACTGTGACTGGGGGCTGGGGGGGTGATCTGGGGGTGTCTGGGGGGGCCTGGGGGGGGCGATTTATGTCCCTATGTGTCCTGGTGTCAGTGTACTGTTGTGTGCACTGACCTGATGTCTTCTCTTGTACGGCGCTCGGTATATGTGAGCGCCGCACCAGAGATGACATCACTTCCTCCTGCTTCCTCTGCCTGACACAGACAGAGGGGGCATTTCTATTCGCCGGGAGCGATCGCGAGGGGGTGGCCGGAAACGAATGGCTGCCCCCTCATCCCGGAACGCTCCCGGACACTTAGCCACCGCTCACTGTATAGGAGGGGGGTCCGATTGGACCCCCCAACTATACAAAGGCAATCACGTATGCTCTACGTGATTGTGCCTGTCGGTGCCATTCTGCCGACGTATATATACAGTGAGCGGTCGTTAAGTGGTTAAGGTAAAAAACCTCCTGTAGTGCAGCACCCCCCCTTGTGGCCTTTTACTTACCTAACCCCGGTCTTTCCAGCGGCGGGGACAAGCACACTAGCTCCAGACAGTGTCTTGCGTCCTCATTGGATAGATTGGTGGCTCCCGCTGCTGTCAATTAAATCCAATGACGCGGGAGTCAGGGGGCGGAGCCAGGTCCTGCTGTCTGTGACAATGGACGCAGCAAGCGTGCCAACACGAGTGCCCCCAGGGAAATCGCCTTTCCGTCGGGGCACTTGAGAAGAGGAGGAGCCAGGAGCGCCGCAGAGGGACCCCAGAAGTGGAGGATCAGGGCCATTCTGTGCAAAACATTTGCACAGAAGAGGTAAGTATTGTTTTTTGTTTGTTTTTTAAACAAGACTTTACAACACCTTTAACCTCAACCTGACCTCTAACTAAAACCCTAGATCTCCAGTGAGAAGTAAATTCTCATGAGAATGCATACTATTTATCACAATGAAAAATGCTACCATTCCAAACATGTCATTTGCCAAAACACATTTATGTAAACAAAGATTTAATGCCTATTAACAATGCACTGTATTATTCCTGCTGAAAGCCTCCTAACCCATATTAAACCCATATCAAATTACCCAGTATCTCCAGAACATGATGGCCCCAGTGGCGGTGCATCCATAGTGAGCGCAGGAGCGCCGCCCCCTCTCGCTCCTGCGCCCGTCACTCACAACAATACATAGGTTCATGCATTGCATGAACCTATGTATTGTCGCCGCTGCTGCCGCCCACTATTCAGATGGCCGACCCCCTGTTGAGCGCCAGCCATCTGAATAACAGCAGCTGGTTGGTGTTTGGAAGTGCCTATCAGAGCCAGCGGCTGTAAACGGCTTCCGAATAGTTAACCAGAGGACGCACGGGCTGTGCGTTCCCTGGTTATCACTGATAGACGTCTCAGCCAATCAGGTTCACTGGGTCTGGTTACCGGTAACCTGATTGCCTGAAGTGACATCGAGAGCGGGAGAAGACATCGAGGACGGAAGAAGGACGGCGCTGACCCGAGGAAGGTAAGTGCAGGGCTGGGGGGAAACTGGCTGCATTTGGGGACAAACTGGCTGTATTTGGGGGGAAACTGGCTGTATTTGGTGGGAACCTGGCTGTATTTGAGGACAAACTGGCTGCATTTGGGGACAAACTGGCTGTATTTGGGGGGAAACTGGCTGTATTTGGGGACAAACTGGCTGTATTTGGGGGGGGACCTGGCTGTATTTGGGGACAGACTGGCTGCATATGGGGACAGACTGGCTGCATTTGGGGACAAACTGGCTGCATTTGTGGACAAACTTGCTGTATTTGGGGGGAAACTGGCTGTATTTGAGGGGAGACTGGCTGTATTTGGGGACAAACTGGCTGGATTTGGGGGGAACCTGGCAGTATTTGGGTACAAACTGGCTGTATTTGGGGGGAGACTGGCTGCATTTGGGGACAAACTGGCTGCATTTGTGGACAAACTTGCTGTATTTGGGGGGGAAACTGGCTGTATTTGGGGGGAGACTGGCTGCATTTGGGGACAAACTGGCTGTATTTGGGAGGAAACTGGCTGCATTTGAGGGGGCAAACTTGTGGCGCTTGGGCACAGTGGCTGCGTTTAATGGGCACAGTGGCAGCAATTGATGTTTTTTTTTTTTCAGTTTGTTTGCGCCCCCCCAAAAATTTTGAGCACCAGCCGCCACCGATGCCCCCTAATGTTTGGAATGATAAATAACAGTGGTCATGCGCTTTCCTAATATAGTCTACAGGGGCCCTTTTCAGCCCACTGATGTTGCTTTCTAAAGCTCCCAATAAGTGTTCAGTAATTGGCTGTCTATTACGACATTAAAGCTGAACTATAGTACTACAAGTAAACACAAAATTGAAATACTTATATATAAACTGTTTCATCTGCTAGGATATTTGTAATTTTGTACAGTTACTCCTGTAGTTCACACAACCTTGCCACATTAAATAGCCAGAGGGTGACCCTATTGTTCAGATCTTACAAGTTTCACCTGCATGAAGCCAACCAGATGTTATTGTATTTTGTCTTTTCGTGGTTGCTAGTAAAAAATTTTTAGTGCTATTATTCATTACTAGCTTGGCTAATTTTACAGGGCAGTGTACCGAGCATTGATGATCTGTAAACTATAGTCACTAATAGCAAGCAATAAAGAAATTATTTCACTGATGGCGACCGCTGTTGGTAACTGTACATTAGACATCATCATTAGTTACAGAAGATAATGTTCTCTTAGCTTATTAATCAAGGTGAAGTTGTATTCGCTTTAGACCTAGTATAAAGAGCTATGTCTGCGCCTCTTTCTTCCCTTCTGAAGTGCACTGCTAGAAGTGGAGACACACACTGCTCATTGCAGTGATAGTAAAGACTGGTTGTCAGGTCAGTGCTATGTGCAGGTGTGAGTGTTCACATCTGAGTGTAGTGCCGCTTGAAACATGGGCTTCTTTCGAGCAACAAGCATTAAGCTTCAAGCATTTTTATCCCCAATGGGCTTTAATGGGAGCACCTGAAAAATGCATGAATGTGAGCAAAAATGTTCTTATCGAGTGTTTTCATTATCCAGTAATTAGCTTCCCATTGGTAAGAATATTTTAAGAAAAAAAAACATTCACGCCTCAGATTCCCGCAAAAAATGAGCAGAAACACATGTACAAATGCTAAAAAACAGCCTATAAAATGACCAAAGATGCTCAGTTCAAGTGTGAATACATTCTAAGGGAAGCACATTAGGGGAAAAAATCAGAAGCTCCTGTGTGGAAAAAATGTCCACACCTAAGGACAGGTGTCCATCTTAGGAGAGATCAAGCTCCATTTTAATTTCGCCCTCATAGGTAAAAGGAAAAATGTATGTAAAAGACACCAGCAAGGCAGACGCCTCACCCTTTAATCATTCCCATGTATGTCTCTTTGTTTTTTGTTTTTTTTGTTCTTTGTTTTTTGTATGTAGCAATATCAAGTTCAAGATTGGTGTAAATTCCACTTGTGATTGTAATATTGTACTGTACTTTTTACCTACTACTTGATGAAAAAAATATGTTGCAGTTTGGACTCCTCATTCTTCCTCAACTCCTAACACTGATTTCCAATTCAACCATCTAATTATGGGCAAACCAATCCTGCTTTTTTTATTTCCTTTGCACATGACTGACTTCCATTAGTGGGTGCAAACTAGAATCCATGTGCGCCAGCAATGTCTCTTAAGCCTAGTACACACAACCGAGAATCTCGTCGTAAAAAAAAAACCTGTTGTTTTTCTCGACGAGATTCTTGTCAAGCTTGACGAGATTCTTGTCAAGCTTTCCTTGCTGACACACTGTCAATTCCAAATCTCGTCGTTGTAAATCGCGGTCACGTACAACACGTACAACAGCAGTATAAAGGGGAAGTTCGATTCCAATTGCGCCACCCCTTGGGCTGCTTTTGCTGATCTTGTGTTACCGCGTGTGAAGTAAAAGTTTGGGAAGAGACGATTCACGCTTTACAGTCTTCGTGCTTTCAGTTAGTTTTAGCGTGACAAATGTGCTATCTCCATTACGAACGCTAGTTTTATCAGAAGGAGCGCTCCCGTCTCATACTTGATTCTGAGCATGCGCGATTTTTTAAGACTCGGAAAAGCATACACACGACCGGTTTTCTCGTTGGAAAACAGGCCAACGAGAATCCCGACGAGAAAAACGAGAATCCTGACGAGAAAATAGAGAGCAGGTTCTCTATTTTTCTCGTCGAGATTCCCGGCAGTTTTCTCGACGAGAAACCATACACACGAACGGTTTTCTCAGCAAGAAAGCTCTCCCAACAGTTTTCTTGTTGTTTCTTGCCGAGAAAACCGGTCGTGTGTACAAGGCTTAACTCTGGCATCCACAAAACAGACATTTTCTCCCTGTTTGTCCCACACTGAGAATTACAATCTATTTGTATTCTAACATTTCTCATCATCTGGCAGGAATTCTTCTCACCTGTCTGTCATTACTTTGGGCCACTTCTTACTTTCAGGTGAGAATTATACCATAACCTCATAACAAGAGCTCAAACGTTTTCTCAGAGGAACATAACCCATTTATTTTTGTTTTTAGCAGGCTTCTAGGTCCAGGCTGCTACAGATATCCAGGCCCACACTTCTCACATGCCCCCTCTCTTTATCTACAGTTTACCATGAGGGAGGAATATTTGACATCCGTGCAAGTGTCCTTCTGCATTTGGGGCCACACATCTGGGAAATTGGGAGTTGCGGCTGCGTCTGTGGGAAAACACAGTTCCCACACTAGTGTACACTGTATAACACCCCTGTGAACGAGGCAGGACTGCTAATAGAATCATGGGGCCCCGTACAGCCTACCTGTTGGGGCCCCCTTCAGCCCCACCCCTATCCCCTTCCAGGCTTTCAGCGGCTGCAGAAGGAAATTGGAGAGATTGGTTCCTCTAGATCAGTGTTTCTCAACATTTTACCAGTCATAGCGCAATATATTGCCTCTTCACTGCCTGTCAACTGCCTCTGAAAAGCGATCTGAGCCTGGATTGCTTTTCAGAGTAATGGTATTTTCCTGTTGGTTTTATGAGCTCGCTCTAAGAAAATCCGTTCTGATCGTATAGCAAAAGGGCGTCAGGTTTAAAAGTAGCATGTGTAAACACACACACACACACACACACACGCATCTAAACACACATGTATGCACGTGCACACACATATGCATACACATATAAATACACACACACACACGTAAACGCACACACACACAGACACATCTCTTAAATGGTAGCTGTCTGCTAAGGGTGACCTGTAGTTATACATGGCAGAGGTCATAAGGCTAGATTTACATAGCAGCAGGCAACTTTTTTTTTTAAACAAGGGGACAAAAATTACAGATTTCTCGCCGTGCTTTCTCAACAGAATAGGCCCCTCACTTCTACTGTATATCCAAAATCTGTGCATTTGAAGGGTCTATGGTCTCCTCTCTTGAGGGATACTGTGAGAATTTAACATCTACCATAGTCAGTTATATGCCTCTTCCCTGTCCCCTGATTTTGAGAACACACACACATGCATACAAACATATACAGATTGTTTTTTTTAAAATGGCAGCTGCACTGTACCTTCAGGGCCGGTTCACACTGCTGCAAATTCTATTGCGAATTTGAGCCGTTGGGATTGCTCAAATTCGCAAGTCATTTAAATAACATTGTTTTACATTAGTGCCGTTCACATCAATGCGTTGCGAATCTAAGCTGCAGGGAAAAAAGGGTCCTGTGCGAGTTTGATCAGTGCGCGATGCGAATTCAGCTCTATAGACAGGCATTCCCTGAAATCGCGGCTGCGAATTTGCGGTAAAATTGCGCGATTTTTAAGTCGCAGTAGTGTGAACCGGCCCTTAATCTTCATGCCGGGTACTGCACTGTAGGGGGAGGCAGAGAGCACAGGACACTCTGCAAGACACATCTCCCTTTGCTTTCACTTTCAGTGTAAACATTGGGATCGAGCTCCTGCACTGTGGATTTACACATCGGCTCAGGATCGGCCAGCCACCTCTCTAACAATTCAGGCATGGGGGGGCCACACGGGCCCCCCTGCAGCATGGGGCCCAGTCACAATGGTGACTTCTGCGACCCCTATACATCTGCCCCTGCCATGAACAGAGGGAGATTAATCAATCCGCAAGGGAAGGGAATATGCAGGCTGGGACTTGAGCCAGCATGCGGAGCGGGCGCGGAAGTGACATGCGCCCGAAATAGAAATGTTGATGGGGACAAGAGCCTCATCCCCACAACCCTTGCCCGGTGGTTGTGGGGGTCTGCGGGCAGGGGTCTTATAGTAATCTCGAAGCCCCCTTTAACAAAGGGGACCCCCAGATTTCACCCCCCCTATGTGAATTGGTAACGGGGTACATTGTACCTCTACCATTTCAGAAAAAAAGTGTCAAAAAAGGTAAAAAAAAAACACACAGACAGCTTGGGACAAGTCCTTTAATAAAAAAAATAAAAATAATAATTCCAGTGATGTACATCCTTCCACGACCTGGACCCGCACTACCCGCCGCTACGAATGATACAGGGAAACCCCATGACGCGCCAGAGGGGGCGGGGTCACCACAGGGAAGCCGCTGGAAACCCCCGTTACGTCAGAACGGGGCAGGGTCACTCGTCCACGTCACGGGTGGCCCCACCCTCGGTTTGAAAAGAAATGTCACACAGCTCATGCATCATTTGCCCGGGAGCCTTCTATGGTGGAGGCTGTATCGTTGGTAGCGGCGGGTAACAGCGGTAACGGCGGTAGCGGCGGGTCCAGGTCGTGGAAGGATGTACAGTACATCGCTGGAATTTATTTTTTTAGTTTTTATTAAAGGACTTGTCCCAAGCTGTCTGTGTGTTTTTTTACCTTTTTTGACACTTTTTTTGTGAAATGGTAGAGGTACAATGTACCCCGTTACCAATTCACATAGGGCGGGGGCCAGAATCTGGGGGTCAATCAGCCAATGTTCGACTCGAACATAAAGCTCATCCCTACATCAGTCTATAAAGTTGCATAATGTTTACAAAGTTTTATACTTTGGATACTTAGTTGCACACTCTGTTAAATGTATTTATTTGTAACCAGTTAGGCCCCTTTCACACCAGCGGACCGTATGTCCGCTTTTTCATCCATCCGTGTACGGATGAAAAAGGGACATACATTGGTCCCTATGAGATCGCGGGTGTCAGCGGATGAACATCCGCTGACATCCGATCTCATCCGTGTCCGCAATGCTCCGTTTTTCTGGATAGAAAAATTCCCATTTTTCTATCCGTCTGCGGAGCGGATCGGATGAACACGGACAGACGTTGCCGATATCTGACAGGGTGGTCCCTGCACAGTGTGCGGGGACCGCCCTGTCATCCGCCGGCTCAGCGGGGATCAACGGAGCGATCCCCGCTGAGCAAACGGAGGTTCGCGGGGCGGATCATTACTGATCCGTCCCGTGTGAAAGGGGCCTAACTGTTACGTTTACTTAGAATTAGTAGCAGTCCTTATTTTATCAGATTATATAGCTGGAGTTTGGTTCCCCTGAAACAAGCTTTCTAAGAAACACAAGTGTATGTAAGGCTCGATTCACACCTATGCATATTGCTTTTGAGCGCTTCTGCAGTGCTTTTTGCGGTGCTTGCCGCGTTTTTCGACACACGTTTTTACCGTGATTTTACCGCAATTTTTCTGTGATTTGCGTTTTGCGTTTGCTTTTTTTACACTGTATATAGCTGGTTGCTAAGGAGGGGGCCGGGAAGCCAGCCGCCACGTCCTTAACAACCGATGAGTCATTAGTTGTCAGCGGGTTTCCCGCTGAATGTAAAAAAAAAAGAATTGCCGGCTAAAAAAAATCGAGAAAAATCCATACCAGACCCTTATCCGAGCACGCAGCCCGACAGGTCAGGAAAGGGAGGGGACGAGCGAGCGCCCCCCCCTCCTGAACCATAACAGGCCGCATGCCCTCAACATGGGGGGATGGGTGCTTTGGGTTAGGGGGGACTATGCGTCCCCCCACCCCAAAGCACCTTGCCCCCATGTTAATGGGGACAAGGGCCTCTTTCCGACAACCCTTGCCCAGTGGTTGTATCAAACACCACATAATTGAAGTATTATTGTAAAATAAATTTGCTGATACAAAAAGCACAAGGTATTCACAGGTAACTATTAAAGAAAATATAGAGCTACTATTGCAGACCTGCTTCTGAAAATGCCTTGTGTTGCATTTGCTTTTGAACAAGTATTCATTTAGCATGGGCAGCCCCCGTATTTCTCTCAGCATATGGCTGTTGAAAAAAACTCTGCAGCAGAATTTTGGTGTTTGGCTTTACTAGGCCTGGGACGGAGGCTTGGCATCATTCCTGTGCAGGCTTTGCAGGCTGGAAATGTCAGAAGGGATGTTTTCTTGGAAAGTCGCCACCAGCACAGAGCCTGCATACTCTATCCTAGGAGTTAAGGAAGCTTTGTTTAATGGGAAACAGATTACTTCTCTCCCTGCAAAGGAAGTTCTGTGGTTAAAGGTTTCAGCTTTCACATTCTTTTGGATCTGTTCATGAACCAGAAAAAATACCCTTTCACCACCATCATATATAGTTAGAGTATTTCCAACACTATACGATGAGTCCTTTATGGTGCAGAAACAGAGGGCTTCTCCTGTACCTAGCTGAATAACATGATCATAGTCATTTCTTCCCTGATACCTTGTTTTTCACATTGTCCTTGTCCATATTAGTGAAATGCCTGATCATTTTTGAGGGAAATTGATTGTTTGAGGTGAACACAGCTTTGTCTTCTTTTACAAAGCTCACTGAACATTCACTTTGCAGAGTAAACAGTTCTTTATTCCTTTAGCTAATCAACCCCAACGTTTCTGTTAGATATTGAGATATTTTACTGCAAACAGTTGACCTCTAGGCAGCATCTGGCAATTATCCAATACCTAACATAGCTGATGAATGTAAACACTGCACTGGGTATGTCAAGTTTTGAGATGTTGGACACGCCAATTTTTTTCACCTTTTTACACTGAAACTGCGCAAATAGTCTTGATGTATATAAATAGGTAGAACTAAAGAATGGCAGCAGAAAGTATTTACCGTATATGCTATCAAAATCATGAGGAATAATAAGAATGTAGAATGTAGCCTTCTCAATTTGCACATTACAGTATGTCACAAAAGTGAGTACACCCCTCACATTTTTGAAAATATTTTATTATATCTTTTCATGTAACAACACTGAAGAAATTACACTTTGCTACAATGTAAAGCAGTGAGTGTACAGCTTGTATAACAGTGTACATTTGCTGTCCCCTCAAAATAACTCAACACACAGCCATTAATGTCTAAACCGCTGGCAACAAAAGTGAGTACACCCCTAAGTGAAATTGTCTGAATTGGGCCCAAATAGCCATTTTCCCTCCCCAGTCTCAGGTGTGAATGGGGAGCAGGTGTGTTAAATTTGGTGTTATCGCTCTCACTCTCTCATACTGGTCACTGGAAATTCAACATGGCACCTCATGGCAAAGAACTCTCTGAGGATCTGAAAAAAAGAATTGTTGCTCTACATAAAGATGGCCTAGGCTATAAGAAGATTGCCAAGACCCTGAAACTTAGCTGCAGCATGGTGGCCAAGACCATACAGCAGTTTAACAGGACAGGTTCCACTCAGACCAAGCCTTGCCATGGTCGACCAAAGAAGTTGTGTGCAAATTCTCAGCATCATATCCAGAGGTTGTCTTTGGGAAATAGACATATGAGTGCTGCCAGCATTGCTGCAGAGGTTGAAGGGGTGGGGGGTCAGCCTGTCAGTGCTCAGACCATACGCCACACACTGCATCAAATTGGTCTGCATGGCTGTCTTCCCAGAAGTAAGCCTCGTCTAAAGATAATGCACAAGAAAGCCCACAAACAGTTTGCTGAAGACAAGCAGACTAAGGACATGGATTACTGGAACCATGTCCTGTGATCTGATGAGACCAACCCAAACTTATTTGGTTCAGGTGGTGTCAAGCATGTGGCGGCAACCAGGTGAGGAGTACAAAGACAAGTGTGTCTTGCCTACAGTCAAGCATGGTGGTGGGAGTGTCATGGTCTGGGGCTGCATGAGTGCTGCTTGCACTGGGGAGCTACAGTTCATTGAGGGAACCATGAATTCCAACATGTACTGTGACATACTGAAGGAGAGCATGATCCCCTCCCTTCGGAGACTGGGCCGTAGGGCAATATTCCAACATGATAAGGACCCCAAACACACCTCCAAGATGACCACTGCCTTGCTAAAGAAGCTGAGGTTAAAGGTGATGGACTGGCCAAGCATGTCTCCAGACCTAAACCCTATTGAGTATCTGTGGGGCATCTCTAACATCCACCAGCTCTGTGTGGAAGAGGACTCCAGTGGCAACCTGTGAAGCTCTGGTGAATTCCATGCTCAAGAGGGTTAAGGCAGTGCTGGAAAATAATGGTGGCCACACATAATATTGACACTTTGGGCCCAATTTGGACATTTTCACTTAGGGGTGTACTCACTTTTGTTGCCAGCGGTTTAGACATTAATGACTGTGTGTTGCGTTATTTTGAGGGGACAGCAAATTTACACTGTTATACGAGCTGTATACTACTTTACATTGTAGCAAAGTGTAATTTCTTTAGTGTTTTCACATGAACAGATATAATAAAATATTTACAAAAATGTGAGGGGTGTACTCACTTTTGTGAGATACTCTATGTCATTAGTGCCTTTTCTTAGCGCTTGGTAAAAATAAAGGGACCACTTAAAAAAACACGCAGGTCACATATTTTCTTGTTCAACACTTATGAACTCTTGAACATGCAGAAGATGTAGGTCATGGCAATGCCGAATAAGGAACACAACACTGCAGTGACAAAGATAAGGTCAATGTCACACTACAGGTTCTGTGCTAGCAACAAAATCCCTTTTCTGCTTTTAGGGTTGCTTCTTCTACTCTAACCTCCTAAATGTTTATTTACTAAGACAACATAATATAAGGGTGGCCATATACGAGCTGGATTCCAGACAGCTACTGTATAAAATACTAGACATGTGCATTCGTTTTCGTCCGAATGCATTTTCGTCCGAATTTCAGGTATTTTCGTTATCGTTTTAACAAACGAAAATGAAAATGCAGAATCCGAAAACCGAAAGATCCGACATAAACAAATGCTTAATTTTCGTTTTCGTTGCAACAACAGTTCGATATAGATAGGAGATTCGACATGAGGCTGACAATAACAATCTGTGTCCATCGAACCTGTGGTCGAATGTGCCTAACCTTAACTCTATTAGTCCAAGATTATTCTACATAGAGAGAAAAGATTCGACATTATAGAGAGAAAAGATTCGACATAGAGAGAAAAGATTTGACATTATAGAGAGAAAAGATTCGACATTATAGAGAGAAAAGATTCGACATTATAGAGAGAAAAGATCACTGCTGGAATTGGGTGGGGGAAGTAAAATAAAAAAATGATGATGATGAATGTTATTGGCTGATTGTAACCAAAGAGGAGGAGCAGTAAAATAGCTAGTACTAACTTGACAATTCGACATGAACGACGAAGATTCAACGAAGCATCGAAAAACATACAAACGTCAAATCTGTCATTGAAGGCTTATGGTGTCTGTTGAAAGTTCTAAGAAGATTCTACGGAGCAGATAAACTGTACGACGCTGCAATCGTACATTTCCGGTCAAATGCTCGGCCCATAGGCTATAGAAGAATTCTAATGTTGGTTGACTAGTAGGAATGAGCTTCGAGTTCGAGTCGAACTCATGTTCGACTCGAACATTGCCTGTTCGCCCGTTCGCCGAACAGCGAACAAATTGGGGTGTTCGCGGCAAATTCAAAAAATCTATGGGAGAAATCTAAAGTGCTAATTATAAAGGCTTATGTGCAAGTTATTGTCCTAAAAAGTGTTTGGGGACCCGGGTCCTGTCCCAGGGGACATGTATCAATGCAAAAAGAAGTTTTAAAAACGGCCGTTTTTTCGGGAGCAGTGATTTTAATAATGCTTAAAATGAAAAAATAAAAGTGAAATATTCCTTTAAATTTCGTACCTGGGGGGTGTGTATGATATGCATGTGAAGTGGCGCATGTTTCCCGTGCTTAGAACTGTCCCTGCAAAAAATGTCATTTTTGAAAGAAAAAAAGTCATTTAAAACTCATTTGCGGCTATTAATGAATTGTCGGCTCCCGGCAATACATACAAAAGTCATTGATAAAAAAAAAAAAAAAAAGCGTGGGGGTTCCCCAGAATTCAATTACCAGGCCCTTCAGGTCTGGAATGGATATTAAGGGGAACCCTGCCGCAAATTTAAAAAAAATTGACGTGGGGTTCCCCCAAATATCCATTCCAGGCCTTTCAGATCTGGCATGGATTTTAAGGGGAACTCCACCCCAAATTTAAAAAAAAATGGCGTGGAGTCCCCCTAAAAATCCATACCAGACCCCTTATCCGAGCACGCAACCTGGCCGGCCGCAGGGGAAAAGGGGGACGAGAGAGCGGCCCCCCCTCCCTCCTGAACCGTACCAGGCCACATGCCCTCAACATGGGGAAGATGTCCCCATGTTGATGGGGACAAGGGCCTCATCCCCACAACCCTTGCCCGGTGGTTGTGGGGGTCTGCGGGCGTGGGGCTTATCGGAATCTGGAAAACCCCTTTAATAAAGGGGACCCCCAGATCCCGCCCCCCCCCATGTGAATTGGTAAGGGGTACATTGTACCCCTACCATTTCACGAAGAAAGCGTAAAAAAATGTTTAAAAAAACACACAAACACCTTGAAAAAGTCCTTTATTTAAAAAAATAAAATAAAATACATTCCAGCGGTGAAATCCAGTGTCCCGCGGCGATCCCGATGTCCAGCGCTGTCCTTCATTGGTTGTGCCTGAGCGGACCTGATGGGGAACTCCCTCTCAGTGTTTTAAATGTATAGACCCGCCCCTTCTAAAGTTCCCCATCAGGTCCGCTCAGCGGACCAGATGCGGAACATGAGAAGGGGCGGGTCTATACATGTATTACCAAAGTGAGAGCAGTTCCCCATCAGGTCCGCCCCCTCGGTATGTTGGACCCGCCTACGTCATTGGCTTGAGCGGGGAACTTCCTTCACTGTGTAATTTAAATTTACATAGTGAAGGAAGTTCCCCGCTCAAGCCAATGACGTAGGCGGGTCCGACATACCGAGGGGGCGGACCTGATGCGGAACTGCTCTCACTTTGGTAATACATGTATAGACCCGCCCCTTCTCATGTTCCGCATCTGGTCCGCTGAGCGGACCTGATGGGGAACTTTAGAAGGGGCGGGTCTATACATTTAAAATACTGAGAGGGAGTTCCCCATCAGGTCCACTCAGGCACAACCAATGAAGGACAGCGCTGGACATCGGGATCGCCGCGGGACACTGGATTTCACCGCTGGAATGTTTTTTTTTTTTTTTTAAATAAAGGACTTTTTCAAGGTGTTTGTGTGTTTTTTTTTAACATTTTTTTACGCTTTCTTCGTGAAATGGTAGGGGTACAATGTACCCCTTACCAATTCACATGGGGGGGCCGGGATCTGGGGGTCCCCTTTGTTAAAGGGGTCTTCCAGATTCCGATAAGCCCCCCGCCCGCAGACCCCCACAACCACCGGGCAAGGGCTGTGGGGATGAGGCCCTTGTCCCCATCAACATGGGGACATCCTCCCCATGTTGAGGGCATGTGGCCTGGTACGGTTCAGGAGGGAGGGGGGCCGCTCTCTCGTCCCCCCCTCTTCCCCTGCGGCCGGCCAGGTTGCGTGCTCGGATAAGGGGTCTAGTATGGATTTTTAGGGGGACTCCACACCATTTTTTTTTAAATTTGGGGTGGAGTTCCCCTTAAAATCCATGCCAGATCTGAAGGGCCTGGAATGGATATTTGGGGGAACCCCACGTCAATTTTTTTTAAAATTTGCGGCGGGGTTCCCCTTAATATCCATTCCAGACCTGAAGGGCCTGGTAATTGAATTCTGGGGAACCCCCACGCTTTTTTTTTTTTTTTTATCAATGACTTTTGTATGTATTGCCGGGAGCCGACAATTCATTAATAGCCGCGAGTCAGTTTTAAATGACTTTTTTTCTTTCAAAAATGACATTTTTTGCAGGGACAGTTCTAAGCACGGGAAACATGCGCCACTTTACATGCATATCATACACACCCCCCAGGTACGAAATTTAAAGGAATATTTCACTTTTATTTTTTCATTTTAAGCATTATTAAAATCACTGCTCCCGAAAAAACAGCCGTTTTTAAAACTTTTTTTTGCATTGATACATGTCCCCTGGGGCAGGACCCAGGTCCCCAAACACTTTTTAGGACAATAACTTGCATATTAGCCTTTATAATTAACACTTTAGATTTCGAACGTTCCAGTCCATTGTATTTAATAGGGTTCTAAAGTTCACACGGCTCATCCCTGTTGACTAGTAATAGTAATTAAAAAATATAATTATTACTAGTCATACAATAGAATTCATCTATAGCTTGTAGGCGGAACATTCGACCGGAAATGTACGATTGCAGCGTCGTACAGTTTCGCTGCTCCGTCGAATCTTCTTTGAACATTCGACAGACACCATAAGCCTTCAATGACAGATTTGACCTTAATTAATTCAGATTTTCGGACGAATGCAATTTCTAACGAAAAACGAAATAAATAAAAACGAATTTCGGGAGTAACTAAATAAATTAATTTTTTTAACGAAAACGAAATTCCGAAACGAAATATTTCAGTGTGCACATGTCTATAAAATACCATTAATGGAGTTTTGGATTCATGCAAGCATTAAAGTAGAGCTATAGGCAAAACTTTTTATTTTATTTTGGACAGAGCAAGGGAGAGTTCTAATTCCTGTCAGATTTTTTATTTTTTTTTCCATCTCTGTCCCATTGTGGACATTTATCTTCACTTCCTGTCCCATAGTCAAAGTGAGAAGAAATCCCTGCAAAATAAGGGAATTCCTTGGTGACTTCCAGGTCACTAGAACTAGTGTCCCCATTGGAAGATGTCCCCTCTATTACTTTTCTGGGGACAACCCAAAATTTGTGATTTTCTTTTACTTTCACTTTCAATGATAATGATAAATAGGATAAATAGGGAGTGTGAATCTCCTTGAAAACTCTTTTTATTTAAATTTTACACAGTACAGCGTTCAAGGAGGTACATAAACGGTTACATTGCACATATCTTTTACATCCGACATAGAGAAAAATATATCTCGCTTTAGGAGTACAAAATAAAAAACCCTGAGGACAATATTAGCCCCAAATCCTCAACGGAGGAAAATAACAACATTTACTGGGTATTGGATGAGCCGCGTGGGACATCCAAGGTACCCCAGTACATCCCTTAATAGTATACAGTATCCATAGTCATTAGTTGTAAACAAGCTCGTAGAGAGCAGATACACACAACCTTCACACACTCACACTCACGCACCCCGCCTCCCACCCCCCCACCCCCCCCCACCGCACACTCCCCCAGCTGAACTCCCATCAGTTCCCAAAACATATCCATACCGCCTGCAACCGCTCCCCCCTAGGGCTGGGACAGTGGGGTGTCCCTCCAGAAGGAATCCTCAATGTCAAGCCAAGGTTGCCAGATTTTGTAGAACTTCTGCGAGCAGGCCCTGCCCTTGTATATACATTTGAACATGGGTAGGACCTTATTAACAGTCCTATATAGCATTTGAATGTCCAGACCAGAGGCACTCCTCCATTGCAATAGTATCATTTTTCTAGCATAAAATAGTATCGTGCGTGCCAGGGTTCGAGTATGGACTGCGGGGACAGAGTCATTTAGCACACCCAACAGTCCCACCTCCGGTGTGTGGGGAAGGGGTACATTCAGGCTGTCCTTAAAGAATACAAACACTTCTCTCCAAAACTCTGATAGGCCCGGGCATGACCAGAACATATGCAAGTAACCAGCCTCAGTGGAGCCACACCTAGAACAGGAAGCAGCAGAACTGAATCCCATGTGAGCCAACCTGGCAGGAGTATAGTGCAACTGGTGTATAAATTTAAACTGTACATACCGATCGTTGGAGCCGATAAGATCTAGGAAGCAGGCCTCCGAGGCCTCCTCCCACGCCTCCTCGGTCACCCCCAGAATCTCCAACTCCCATTTCCGCTGAGCAATCTGGAAGGGTTTGACCCCCACCGACTGCAGGCGGGAATATATAGTCGTGACCAGCTTGTCAATATCTTGGCACGACATGAGCACCTCTAAAGGTGTTTCTGTGAGCTCCTGGGTCATTCCCCCAAACTGCGCCCGAATCGCGTGGCGCAGTAATAGATACTTGTACAGGAATTTGTCCGCCACCCCAAACCTTGTTTTTACTTCCACGAAGGAGATAAACGTGTTTTGTACGAAGATGTGGGAAACTTGCCGGACCCCCAGTCTGGTCCACCACATAGAATCGGGGTGCCCCAGAAGCTCAGAGAAATTAGGGTTTTTCCACAGGGGAGTATTGGGAGATATCCCGTCCAAACCCGTGAGTACACCGTTACCCTCATGCCAGGCCAGCCAACTGACGTCTATCGGGGATCCCCGGGAGCATCTCCCGGGCACTGACCTGTGCAGGCCGTCGACCAGGGAGTCCCCAGGCTTCATAAACGCCCCCAGTAGGGCAGTAGAGCAGGAGGAAGGGGTCTCCAGGAACCAATCGTAAACGTATGTTAACTGTGCCGCCAGAAAATACAGTCTCAAATTTGGACATGCCAGCCCGCCGTCAAGCCTAGCTGCTTGAAGAGAGGCCCTAGCAATCCGTGGGTGTGAGCCATGCCAAAGAAAAGTGCCGAGGAGGGAATTGAATTTATTAAAAAACTTTTTAAACAAAAAAATCGGAGATGCCCGAAAAACATATAAAAATTTTGGCAGGTATATCATCTTGAAAATATTCACCCGACCAATCAGATTAAGTGGTAAGGAGGCCCAAGTCCGCAGCCTGCTCTCCATATGTGCCACAATCGGGGAAACATTGAGCGCCTCATATGAGGACAGATCCGCGTTGATACTTATGCCCAAGTATTTAAATGTAGGTTGAATGGTCAATTTGGACGTTGAAAGGTAGTTATAATCCCGCTTAGGGCCTATGGGAAAAGCTACCGATTTATCCCATCCCACACGCAACCCGGAGACCCTTCCAAATTCCTCCACAACCCCCATAAGGGAGGTAAAAGATTGTTCAGAACCATCCAGGTAGACCAGGGCATCGTCAGCATAAAGGGAGATTTTTTCTGAGAGGGCCCCGTAACAGATGCCACCCACCGTCGTCGTCTGTCGCACCGCCAGAGCCAGAAGCTCGATAGCCAGGGCGAACAAGAGCGGCGAGAGCGGGCAGCCCTGCCTGGTACCCCTCTGCAGTGTAAAACCCTTGGATACATCTCTATTAGTGCTTACTCTAGCCCTAGGGCTAGTATACAATAACCGAATCCATTGAATAAATCTAGAGCTAAATCCCATCCGGTGCATAGTTTCCCAAAGGAAAGACCAACTAACAGTGTCAAAAGCTTTGAGCACATCCAAGGATAATACCAGGCCACTCTTATTTTCGGCGGCTGCCCTGTGAATATACAGGTGCAACCGACGAATATTGTCATACGTACTCTTTCCAGGCATAAACCCTGTCTGGTCTCTGTGGATAAGGTGGAGAATAACTTTTTGCAGTCTTATAGCTATGATCTTGGCCAACACCTTAACGTCGCTGTTTAGCAGGGAGATCAGTCTGTAGGACCCACATTGCAGTTTGTCCTTATCAGGCTTGGGGAGCACCACTATCAGGGCCTCACACATGGAGGAGGGAAGCAGTCCCTCCTTCAGTGCTTGTTCGAACAAAGAATGCAGCCTCACAGACATGTCTTCAGCATAGTTCCTATACCACTCAGCAGATAGTCCGTCCAATCCTGGGGCTTTGTTAGGAGGGAGCGAGCCAATGGCCTCAGCTACCTCCTCCACAGTCAGGGGCTTATCAAGTATCCGATTATGCGTGTCCTCTAAAACAGGGAATTGGAGGGATTCAAAGAATCCCAGTACCTCAATCTCGGTCGGGGGGGGGGGGGGGGCGGGGCAGTATACAGAGTTTCATAGAAGGTTTTAAACGTGGAGTTTATAAGCAAGGGGTCTGACGTGACAGAACCGTCCGGCAATTGAATTTGCTGTACCGTTCTGTCCGGGAAATCCGTGCGGGCCAAATATGCCAGCAGCCTACCATTTTTACCACTGTGTTCATGTAACCTAGCCGACAGATACAACTGTTGTTTGGTTATCAATTCCACCCTGTGGAGATCCAGGGCCCTATGTGCCCCCACCAGGACCCCATGTGAGTCCGGGGTGGGGAGCGCAGAAGAGCTGCCACCAAGGAAGACTCCAAAGCCACAAGGGCAGCCTGAGACGACCTACGATGCCTAGCAATGTTTGAGATGTATGACCCCCTTACGGACGCCTTAAAGGGGCCGAAAGAAGCCGATCCGGCATTGTCCTCCCAATAGTGGGACATATCTAGCCGAACCGGCTCTTGAAGTTCGGCCGTGGCTACCCAGTGAGGGCTTAGCCTCCACATCCGAAACGTGGGCCTGTGGCCCAACCCCACCTCAATGGATACAGCTGAGTGATCAGATAACGTCTGGTGTATGTGTGATACTGTCTGAATATTAGGGACCATGTCAGGGGTCCCCAAAGCATAGTCCAGCCTGGAAAGAGTATGGTACGTACGAGATTGGCATGTATATTCCCGGTCCAAAGGATGGCCATGCCTCCAGATGTCAACGTAACCAAAAGAGGCACACCACTGACTGAAAAGTTTGGAGTCATGCTGTAGAGGCTTCAACCGGTCCCTTTCAGGATCAATCACCGAGTTGAAATCTCCCACTAGTAGAGTAGCCAATGTTGGGAAGGTGGAAAGCTGTACACTTAGATCAGTAAAAATCTCAGTTGTGACCGGGGGAGGAGCGTACACAACCACCAGCAGAATAGGCACAGAGTATATTTTGCATTGGAGAAAAACATAGCGACCCTTAGGGTCCAAGGCCACCCTTTCACATGAAAAGGGGAGTCCCTTCCGAATCAGAATGGACACCCCTCTTGCATAGTTAGAGTACGTAGAGTGATACCCATGCATGACCCAGTGTTTTTTCAGAGCCAACACCTTTGACCCCACAAGGTGCGTTTCCTGTAAACATAAGATATGAGGGTTGTGCACCTTGAGGAAATCAAACATGGAGGCCCGTTTAAATTTGGAATTTAACCCCCGGACATTCCAGGAGATACATTTAACTGTAGACATGCTGACAAAGTATAACAGTGATATGGACAGCAGTAGGCCAAGCAGGGCAAAGGTGGGGGTGTAGGCAGGCAAACACAGTCACACACACACACCCGCACACACACACACATACACACGTACACACACATTTAGCACTCATTCTAACAACCAGAGATATTACAATCTGATAGAATTGTAGCATAGGCAACAGCCCAGCATGTTCCCCTGCCAGGCCCAAAAAACAAAAACAAAGGGCTGGCTTTGATCCCAAACTGCAAAAACCTTCTAGAAACATGGCCCGTCTAGACACGCCAGCGGACCCAGTTAGATCAGCTCCTGCTCAGGAAAAGTAGAGCAGAAGCAAACGTTTGAGAAACAAGAAAAAAGGGGAAAAAGAAAAGGGTGAAGGTCGTTAAACAAAAAGCAGCACAGTCTTCCGATGGAGATCTGTATCCTCTTGCCACTGGAAAGTACAATGTATACCTGCCTCAGGTACTATCCCGGATCATGGGAGAAAAGGCAGAACCCAATGAAAAAATTAAAAAAGTAACAATATCAAAGAAACTCAGGTGTCCGGTGCCAGGCCGGACATACGACCGGGTTGTTGCAGGGACTCGAACCAGGTAAATGCATCCGCAGGGGTTTGAAAGAAATGCACCTGGCCTTGATGCACCACTCTCAGTGTCGCAGGAAACAGCATGGAGTACTGGATGGTCTTCTCCCTCAGTTTCTGTTTAACAAGTTGATATTTAGCTCTTGAAGAGCGGACTGCAGGGGAGTAGTCAGGGAAGAGGGACACAGCAGCATTGTTGATCTTCAAGCTCCCCTTAATGCGGGCCACTCGCAGAATCGCATCCCGGTCCCTATAGTTAAGGAGACGCATAATTATGGTGCGGGGGGGGGTCCCCCAGGAGGAAGTGGTCTGCCAGGCACCCGGAGGGCTCGCTCCAGGACAAAACAGGGGGATAAGCAGTCCTTCCCAAACTCCTGGGAGAACCAGCTTTCTAAGAAGGCGACCGGATCAGAACCCTCCACCCGCTCAGGCAGACCCACCAGGCGCAGGTTGTTCCTGCGTAAACGGTTCTCCAAATCGTCCATCTTGTCCTCTAGCGACCGTATTTTAGAGTCCTGGATTTTAATGACAGGAAGGACTGGGCCCACAGTATCTTCCAGAGCACTGATACGGCGCTCTGTCTCAGAGACCCGGTCCCTCACCTTATGCATGTCCTGGCGCATGATTGTAATGTCCAGCTTTAATTCCTCCACCTTCCCCATAATGTCTGAATGGTTTACCTTAATGGTTTGTAGAACCGTCAATAGCGTGGGCTCCGGTTCCGGGCCTTCCTCCAGGCCCTCCTCACTAGGGGATGCAGGGGCCGGCAGCGCCGGTGTAGCGGAGGTCCCGGGGGAAGGTGGCATGGACAAGTCAGGTTCCTCCTCAAAGAGATCTAGGGTGGATGCCAGTGAAGAGAATGGCGCAGCGGTGCTGTTGTTGCGGCGGCCATCTTGGCCAGAGCGAGTGGTGATGCTCATTCTAACCGCAGGCTGTTTCCTTCCCTTTCTCTTTCCCATCCACCAGAATCCACCAGAAGGTATCCCAGGGTGTTTCCCGAGGGTGTAGCGAGGTTTTCGGGCGTTATTGGGTGGCAGGTAAAGAGGATTGCAGAGGATTGTTCAGAGGGATCTCAGAGCTGCTAGGAAAGACGTCCGCTCACATGTCCCGCCAGGCCACGCCCCCCGAGTGTGAATCTCCTTAACGGGGGCACACACGGCAATAAAAACTGACAAGCATTCTAACCCCGCCCTCTCCCCTCTATCCAAAAAAATAATAATGTTGCCTTTAGTTATACTGTAATAAATTTATTTTTAGGTGCAGCTAGGAACATGCCAACAGAAGGAAAGAGGAGAGAGATTACTTTATCAGTCTTTTGCTGTTTCTTCATAGAATCAGAGCAGAGAGTAGGTTATACATCAATAGAAAAATTCAGATCACCAAGCTGGTTTTGATGCATGGCAAGGCTCTGTAAACATTAGGATTGGCTGCAAAGAAATACATATCAAGAAGTTGAATTTGTGGCCTTGGATTTTTAATTGGCACCAAGAATACAAATATCCAATAAAAAAAAGATATATATTAACAATTCACATTCACAATATTAATTTAGTTGTTTGGGCTGAATTCAGACCTAAAACGGACCAAAAGATGCACAGCGTTTTTCTGCAAAATGCACCGGACCTGCTGCGGAGATATGTGAACCGGCTCCATAGAGAGCCAGTCAAAATCTCCTGCTATTGCTGATTCGATGTGGAGATACCGCATCCAATTAGCAATGGTGTGAACCCAGCCTAGAGGGACAGTGCCACCCTAACTTGGGACAAAGTTTGGAGATTCAAGCCTCGTACACACGAACGAGTTTCTCGGCAAAATCCAGCAAGAAACTTGCTGGCAGAGATTTTTTGCCGAGAAATTCGTTCGTGTGTATGGTTTCTCGTCAAGAAAAGCGACAAGAATCTCAACGAGAAAATAGAGATCCTGCTCTCTATTTTCTCGTCGAGATTCTCGTCGGCATGTTTCTCGACGAGAAAAGTGAGTGTGTGTACACTTACCTGTCCTCCCGGAAGCCCGCGCATGTTCGAAATGAATTCGACGCATGCGCGGTAGCTTCCTAGGCATAGGTAGGGTATACCAAGATGGCGGCGACGGCATCGAATGTGACGAGCGCATGCGCGTCATAGTCGATGACGTCACCGCGTACGCTCCATTCAAAGAACCGCGGGTTCTTTGAATCGAGCGTGTGTACACTCGGCCGGGACAAGTTTCTTGTCCAAGAATCTCGTCGAAAAAAACGACATGTTTTTTCTGACGAGAATCTCGGCCGTGTGTACGAGGCTTTACACCTTTTGTTTTGGGACACAAATATACCTGAGTGCTGGAGAGACCTTTAGGAGAGACTCAAGGACATTTTAGCCTCTAGTATAGGGTGACCAGACATCCCTGGTTTCCGGGGACAGTCCCCTGATTGAGAACACTGTCCCCGGACCAAGTCTGTCCCTGGTTTTGTCCCCGGATTGGATTGGAACAGGGGCTGGGGCAATTTCAAAGACAGTCAGTGCAGAATTAAAAAAAAAAAAATCAGAATTACACATCCCCGCTCCGCCGCTCCTTCTAGCTTAGGGAGGTGTATTTTTTTCCATTATCTGTGCCCCTTTTTGATGATCATGTGCTGGTCGGAGTGGAGGGAATATTTCTTCCGTTTCGGGTGCATGCCAATTCAGCTTTGCTCGCATGTTCTTCTGCCTTGGCTCAAGTCCCGGCCAGCCACTTGCCTGCTTATTTCCTTGCCTTTCCTGGCTCCCCACCCAGTAGTACCTGGGGCCCGGAGAGCAAGACTTGACAGGCTGTGAGGCAGGCGGCGACGGGCAGAGAGTCGCTGACTGCCGCCATTACTAGTAAAAAAAAAATATGTCCCCGGATTTCATTTAAAAAATCTAGTCACCTTACTCTAGTACAACTTTTAGATAGGACCCCTCCATAAATTTAGTGTTCAGATACAGAAATACTTGGTCCTTTCATTATTTTGCTGTATTCTACAAATCTTGTTCATTGCAGTTGCTGTTTTTTTTTTTTTTGTTATTGTTGCCTTGTGAGGCACGTAGCCCAAAAAAATACTCGTTCTTCAGCCTTGGGTGTGGCATTGCTAGAAGGGACATGGGAACCAGGGAACCCATAAAATAGTAGGGTAAGTATTAGATGTGTTTCATGCTCTGATATTTGAATAAAAGAACCAGTTAACGAGCAGAAATAGACTTCTTAAATATGATTATGGAGTTTGGTTGTTGTTTGAGGTGTGTTGCAGAAGGAGGGTTCTGCTGGCTGACTTCTGTAATAAACAACAAGAACTGGTGCTGGGAATGCAAAGATTCCCTCAGACGGGCACTCTGGTAATACTGGCAGTTTAAAACTTTATGATGATCATTACATTTAATCAGAACTGACCACTATAGATATACTTCTTTCCAATTTGTTGCACTGTAGAAGCATATTATATCATTAGGCTGACACATTTCCAGACTGTTCTGTGGCTTTGTGCTTCCATTCTGTTACTGCATTTGAAAATGTCAGTGTGAACTTATAAAGGCTATTGCACCTTTACCAGACTAATAGACTTGGGCAGTTGTATTAAATGCAAATAAACACTTCATCACTTAGCTGAAAGCCTCTTCAATAACTAGGCAGGTTCATCCAAAGCTCAGGTTCTCTAGAGAGTCCAGACCAATGGCTTCAGTGAAGTGTGACAAATAGTACAATTAAGCTGTGTTCTCGTTAGAGAGATTCTGCTGTTTCTTGACCCAAAAAATATAGTCCCTGTGAAGATGAACAGCTGTGAAAGTTTTTTTGGAATTTATTACATTAATCACCCTGTTAGAACCTCTTGTATGACATCAGACAAGCTGGTACCAAGGAAAGCCACCTGTGTCATATTGGTTGGTGTGAATAATAGAGAATTTCCAAGTACTGTAGCTTAAGATATCTTTAATTGGGGAGGGTGAAGGACATATGGACCACCTGGCTGGAGTCATGGATCAACTCTTTGGTCACATCTTGCATGTTAACAGTACAGGTGATATATGCTTTACCATTATATGGAGAGAAAATATGCATCTAAAACCCCCAAGTGTTATCCATGAGACTCAATGCTCCAGGAATTAAACAAAATACTGTAGAAAAAACTTCTTTATTAACAGGAAGAGAGAGACAACAGATACAGTATATTCCCAAATGGGTACTCTGGCATATGTCACCTTCCATCAGAATGCATGGTCCATGTATTAGTTAAACACTCATGCCCCTTCCGGTTTAATACATTTTTATTGAATATTTCAACAAGGAATATAAACAAACAGAACTGCAAATAAAACCACATATATATATATATATATATATATATATATATATATATATATATATTTAAGAAGGCCAGTATGGTGGCCTGAGTTTATGGGAGGAGCCCGGAGGGTTTTTAAGCAGCCCACTCACCCATGCTCTTTGTCGTTTCAGTGTGCGGTACTACACGTCACTGGGCTGACTCTTCCTAGCTCATCTCATGTTCATGAGTCTGCGCATTCAATCGCAAGTGCATTGCGGCTTCTTCATTCGCGGCCTTCATCAGCGGTTACCGCTCACTGTCGCAGGTAGTATTCAAACCTTTTCGTATCATGTGCAATCTTGCAATTCGTTATGCTTTCTGTCCTGCAGAGTTATTGTCGCTCATGTCCCAGCATCATTCGGCACAGGCGTTGTACATTCGCAAGTTCCTTCTGCCAAACATACGATTCATATGTAAATCCAAGCCTCTGTCGGTCGTTGTCCGATATCACTCGCCATAGGCTTCACTGGTTATAAAATTCACTGTCCATGGGGTTGCCGTCTCATCCATTTGGAGATTAGCATGTATTGTTTGTATGGGTTCTTTGGCAGATTGAGGTGGTAATTAGACCCACCTGGTGCCTTGTCTGCAGTTGATTAACCTGGGGGGATGGGTGGTTGGTAGGTGTTCGGTTTCAGAGCAAGGGGTAGCATACACTCTACAACCAATTTGTATCAGATTCATTTAATACTCCTTATTAACGATTCGGATCGGATTTATTTTATACATTTTACACCGATTCGTATCAGAGTCATTTCTCTTTACAACCGATTCGTATCAGATACATTGCATACTTTCTACCGTTGCCATTCATTGTTTTCCCTATGCTGTGTGTTTTAGTTCCTGCAGCGGAACTTACGAATTGTTTGTACACGGTTCTTCTCTCTCATTTATTTACCAACCCAAAGTCATTTTCTGTGCGTCATGCACGGTGCCACACCACACTCTTCGGATGTGTTGCACACCCGCTCCAGTCCAACGCGAACCCAGTCGCACGATCACTGTCCCAGGTAGGATTCGTTACCTTTGTTTGTCATGTCAAAATTCGTGGCCACTCGTGGTGTCACCCGTACCATATGTTCGGTTCCCGCAGTGGAGCTTACAAATTATTCGTACGTACTTTTCGTGTTCTATTTTCTACACCAAACCTCGTTGTTTTGCCTCATGCACGGCATCACGCTACGAGAAAAGAAAGAAAAAGGACGCACCAGCCTAGTGTAATATCGTTGGGGTAATTTATTGGATAAAATCAATGAAAAGTTACTCACAAAGGTACAAGAGTTGTTCGCAATGTACAGATGATGCCATGGAAGGCTGCAACATGTAGAGTCCACAACACACTCCAACAGATCATGAAAGACGTAGTGGGACACTGCCGGCATCACGCTACACCTTCCCGATATGTTTCACCCCAGCCACAGCACGCCGCAAACTCACTCTCATGGCCCACTGTCGCAAGTAAGATTTGTTATTACATTCTTTATGTCCTATTTATTCGTTACCATTCGTTGTCTCCCATATCGTTCCTTAGTGGCCCCTACGGAACCTACTAATCAAATGGACGTTGTGTTTCTATCCCTTCTCAGTAACACCTTCTCAGGTGTTTCTATCCCTTCTCAGTAACCCAATTCTCATTAATTGAGACCCTTGCAGCCATGCAAAACCGTCTCAGCAGCCTGTCAGTCTTGTCGAGACCCCTGCAAAACGCTATATCGTCTCAGCTACATCTCACTCAATGAAAAAAAAAAAAAAAATATATATATATATATATATATATATATATATATATATGCATATAAAATAGATAAATACCCCCTTTGTCACCACGCAATCTCGGCCCAGCAACCTGACACCTGTTGAGGCCCTTGCAACCATGCAAATCATCTCAGCAGCCTGACACCCTGGTTAAGACCCTTGCAAAACACAACATTGTTTTAGCAACCTCGCACTTGTCAAAAAATAAATAAATAAATAAAAATAAGATATATATATATCTATATATATGACAATAAATAAATACCCCCTTTGTCACCACGCAAACTCAACCCAGCAACCTGACACCTGTTGAGGCCCTATGCAACCACACAAAATCGTCTCAGCAGGCTGACACCCTTGTTGAGACCCTTGCAAACGCAATACCGTCTCAGCAGCCCCACACTCATCATACCTGTTGAGACCCTTGCATGCCTATAATAGCATGGAGAGTGATGCCACTGGTTTTTCCCCATACCGGCTTATGTTTGGAAGAGAAGCTCGTCTTCCTGCTGACCTGGCCTTTGGCACTTCAGTTGATGATGTCCCCCTGGTATCACACAAAGGATATGTGGACAGACTTCGGAAAAATTTGCGGCAGGCTTATGAGAAGGCCCTGGAGCATGCTTCTGTCAGAGAATCCTGGAATAAAAGGAACTTTGATCTTAAAGTGAAGATACAGGATTTGCAGCCCGGGGACAGAGTGTTGCTGAAGAACTTGGGAGTACCAGGAAAACATAAATTGGCCGATAGATGGAGACCGCATCCTTATGTGTTATGTAAACAGCTTCCGGGCCTACCTGTATATCAGATTCGACCAGATGGGGTAAAAGGTCCTTTGAAGATGTGGCACCAAAATCACTTGCTTCCCTTGTCAGATGCAGTGTGGGTACCTACAGCACCTGTACCCCCCCCCTCTGAAGTCTACCTTGCCTCGGACACGTTCACAGAAACAAGTTTCTGTCATAAATGAGAAGATGGCTGAAAGTGAAGATGAGTTTGGAGAAGACTATGCATGCGCAAGTTCAGAGCCTTTGTCCAGTTCAATGTATTTCTCAGGAGGAGGAAGAGAGGAAGAAGAAGAGGAAGAGGAAGATGAGAGTGTGGACGTGCCTGTCTGGTGGTGGCCTACTGAAGACCATTCGGTGGATAGCCCTCTGAAAAGGATGAAGGAAACTTTGGATGCTATCCAAAAGTTGCCACCACAACCACAAAGAGCAGTTAAACCGATACTTTCACAACCCAAAGAAGCAGTTGAAGCAGTAGGTCGGTCCCTGGAACCAGAGTTGGAGTCCCTACCGCCTTTCAAGGATGTAAGAAAGGACAATACTGAGACCGTTGTATCTGAACCAGAAATCAGAGACTTGATAGACTTGTACAGTGAGCCATTAACAGCTTCTGAGTCCAGAGATACGGCTGAAATTGGAGGTTCAACTTCTGAAGAAGGAGAAGCAGAGCCTCAAGAGATTCTTCTCACTCCCCTCGAAGAAAATTATGTTCCCTGCTCTGAAGCGAACTCTGAGAATGTAGGGGAGTCTACACAGGTTGCTGGGCCCAGCTCTCCAGTGCAGTTGAGGAGGAGTGTGCATCCCCCAAAGAGACTTACCTATGATAAGTTGGGAGAGAGCTCTAATGAACTTATTCACACCATCAGTAGAACTTTTCCTGAGGCTGCACCCCCTACTGTCAATTGTGTAGGGGGTGAATCTGCTCGAACCTCTGACACCCTAGGGTGGTACACGGCAATTGCCCTGGCCTGTTCACAAACTGAATGTGAATTGTCTAAGAACATGTATAGATGGCTTTTTAATGAATCCAGACAGAACTAGGTCAGAGTTTGTTAGACTTAGACCTTGGTTGATGTTGAAATGATTTGTTAATTTCTTATTCCTCCCTTCTAGCTTCTCGGGGAGTGTCCCTCTGTCTTTGGGGACCAAAGAATCTAAGTGGGGGGAGTGTGTAGCCATGGTATTGCTACTGAAAGTTATTGCATTAAGTTTTGTAATGTTATTAGTAAAGGGTTTGGCTCCCTCTGGTGACCATTGAAAGTTATTTGAACATTTATTTTCCTGATTAAAAGGATAATAGTGATGCATTGTGGGATGAGTGGTTTAATGTGGGAGAGACTCTCACTGTGTAAATTAGTTTGAGAACTACCAGACCCACAGTGCTAAGCTGCGGCCCCACAAGGCATAGACAGGACAGCCTGCTGAGTAACCAGATGATAAAAATGACAAGCAGGCCTCATTTAGGCCTCTCTGGAAGTCTTTCAACTGCCAGCAGGAGGTCTGTGTGTGTGACTGAGAGCGAGAGACTGCGGCCTACAGCAGAGAGCCGGATCATCCGCCCCAGAGGGATCTTTGGAGGACAGCACTGTTGGCTGAGCAGGTGGATCGGTTCGCGCTTCAGATCATTTGAAGCTGCTTCACCCGTCAGAGAGCCAGGACCGGCCGCGCGGTGTGACGATGCCATTTTTCATTACAGAGGTGCCATCCAGTGAGGTTCCGGACAGAGTGTACTAGCCGGCTTAGGACCCACAATGGTGAGTGGGCACTTGCCCATTAAAGTAATTGTCTGAGATTTAAAGGAGGATTTATTCCATCCAGACTGTTGCTGACACTTGTAGTCCCACGTAAGGGTTTCTTTTACACCTAAGTGTTCACACAGCCGGATACTCAGAGTTAACATATCTTTTAATAGAGGATTAAGCATCTCACCCTTTTCTGTTACTGCTTATTTCTTTGCCTTATTGGATTACAATTAAGTGCACCACCATACAGTTCAAGTTCATTAAGCTAGCTGAAGAAAGAAGACTGGAACAGGATAAGACTGCCATTACTTTATTGTTCACTAGGCTGTACACTTCACAGTCAAGAACACACTGTACACTCTAGGGAGAGCCATTTAGTAACCTAAGGTTAAAACATATGCTATAATTATTGTACTTATTGTTGTTTATTGATCTGTGTGCTTGGCTCTCGGTGGAGAGGTGGTCCAATACAATTGCAGTGGTATTGGAGGGCCAGCTCCACTGTGTCCTGGCATGCATGTCCTGTGCTAAGTTATCAGCAGGTTAAGGTTATAGCCATAGCAAGCTTGAGTATACAACTCAATTAATGTTCATAATCTGTGTTAATTTTCCATTGAATGTATATAATTTTTAAGTACTTTTTCCTGCTTTAGTAAAGTTCTTTGTGTGATTCAGAAATCTTGATTGCGTCTATTTTTACTACTGTGAGACGATTACAATGGAACCCAAGGTGTCAGAGGTAAGAGAGAATCTGCAGAGTCGGTATAGCCTGTGGGGTATAGAGTCAATCAGCAGGGGGGTACCGCTACACACACATATATATATATATATATATATATATATATATATATATAGTTTCATATCAATTAAATCCCTTGAAATACACATTATTTTCATATTATTATAAAACAAAAACAAAAGAACAGAAAGAGAGGGGAAACAAGGGGGGGGGGGGTCGGATGCTTATCTGGCAAAGAATATTCCTTTCCCTTTATCATCTAATGTACTCCTTTACGTAAGTATTTGTAATAAAACCCTTATTTATCTGAGAGAGTATTACTATATGAGGCTGTATTTTTAAACTCATGCCAACATGCCCATATTTTTAAATGTTGCTTAGTTTCATCTCTAGCCATGTATGTTAACTCTTCTAAGAAGCCCCTTCCAAAGACGATACATGAAGGCAAAAAATAAAAACCTGTTGAGAAAACTTTATTATACAGTATATGCTTACTGAATACCCTGTCTTTTATCTGCAGCACCTAGGCAACAGTGATTCCACAGACCATCTAATGAGATCATGGGAGAAAGAAACACTAAGGAGAAGCAGCCGTGTGGTGCAGAGACTGCAGATATATTTACAAATGTACACTCTGGTTTACCTTCTTACCTCTAAAAAAAGATGACCTCTAAATGAAAGAAGTTCCTCCAGCATATGTGGTAGTATATATCACAGTTCCCCAGCATACTGCATCTGCACCATTCCAAGAAAAGGACTCAATGGTTCGCAAATTAAGCCTCAATTTAACTAACTTGTAGAAGGAAAAGATACAAGCCTAACTGTGTAATACCACTTGATAAAATCAAAGTTTAGGACATCCTCTTGTTATGAATTGTGTTGGGTGGAGCCTAGCAGTGATGTCCTCACACGCACCTACCAGTTCAAGCATGGCAATGTTTTCGTGCCTGTCTCTTATACCTTTTTTGTACCCAGTTTTCTCAATAAACTTTGATTTTATCTGGCGGTATTACACAATATGGCTTGTATTTTTTCCCTCTACATGTTGGTTCAATTGAGGCTGAATTTGTGCACCACTTAGTGCTTTTTTTGGAGTGGTGAGGAGCTGGGATATTTAATACCAAATATTGTTTGAGGCCAGGTTCACACTGGTGCGACATGACACTCGTCCTACTTTGGATCCAACTTTGCCCTGCGACTTGAAGTCAGAGACGCGTCCAACTTCAATGAACGGGGATCCGATTTGGATCCCCGCCAATACCAGGCACTGTGTTTGGTATGAATCTTAAGGGGGAACTTCACTCCAAATTTTAAATAAAAAACCGGCATGGGTTCCCCCTCCAAGAGCATACCAGGCCCTTTGGTCTGGTATGGATTTTAAGGGGAACCCCAACGCTGAAAAAATGGCGTGGGGGTCCCCCCAAAATCCATACCAGATCCTTATCCGAGCATGCAGCCCCGCTGATCAGGAAAGGGGGGGACGACGATGGCGTGGGGGTCCCCCCAAAATCCATACCAGACCCTTATCCGAGCATGCAGCCCCGCTGATCAGGAAAGGGGGGACGACGAGCGAGTGCCCCCCCTCCTGAATCGTACCAGGCCGCATGCCTTCAACATGGGGGGTGGGTGCTTTGGGGCAGGGGGCGCCCTGCGCCCCACCCCAAAGCACCCTGTCCCCATGTTGATGAGGACAAGGGCCTCTTCCCAACAACCCTGGCCGTTGGTTGTCGGGGTCTGTGGGCGGGGGCTTATCGGAATCTGGGAGCCCCCTTTAATAAATCATTGTACATCGTACCCCTTCCCATTCACCTGGGGGAAAAAAGTGTCAATAAAAAAACACACTAGACAGGTTTTAAACTAGTTTATTAGGCAGCTCCGTGGTTCTTCTTCTGACTTTGGGGGTCTCTTCCGACTTTTCTGCTCTCTCCAGCCTCTTCTCCACGCTCTCCGGTTCTTCTCCCGCTCTCCCCTGCCTTCTGCCTTCTGCCAGGCTCCTCCGCTATCTTCTGCCAGCTCTTTTACTAGCGTTGGTCCGGTCTTCTCTGTCGTCTTCTTCCCTCTTCTCTTCTTCCGATGTCGACACAACACTCTCTCCCACTGTAATGCCGTGTGTGCGGTGTGCAACGACTTATATAGGCATGGGGCGTAGTCCCGAGTGATGTCACCCGGTGACCCCGCCCCTTATGATGTCACCACCCAGGGTATGATGGGGAAGTCGGAAGAGACCCCCGAAGTCGGAAGCAGACCCCCGTAGCTGCCTAATAAATTACTTTAAAAACCTGTCTCGTGTGGTTTTTTTTATTGATACTTTTCCCCCCAGGTGAATGGGCAGGGGTACGATGTATGGTTGAACTGGATGGACTTTGTCTTTTTTCAACCTGACTAACTATGTAACTATGTATTCACATAGGGTGGGGATCCGGGATCTGGGAGCCCCCTTATTAAAGGGGGCCCCCAGATTCCGATAAGCCCCCCGCCCGCAGACCCCAAAACCAATGGCCAGGGTCGTCGGGAAGAGGCCCTTGTCCTCATCAACATGGGGACAGGTTGCTTTGGGGTGGGGGCGCAGGACGCCCCCCTGCCCCAAAACACCCATCCCCCATGTTGAGGGCATGTGGCCTGGTACAGTTCAGGAAGGGGGGCACTCATCCCCACCCCCTTTCCTGACTAGCCTTGCTGCGTGCTCGGATAAGGGTCTTGTATGGATTTTGGGGGGACCCCCACGCCGAAGGGCCTGGTATGCTCTTGGAGTGGGAACCCATGCCGGTTTTTTATAAAAAATTTGATCAGCAGAGCACAAGTCGCATTCCAAAGTTGGATCATGCAAGACGGCGTTCCGGCTTTGATCTGACTTCAATGATATTCAGTGGGCTGAAGTAGGATCAAAGTCGGACCAAAGTAGTGCAGGGAGCATTTTCAAAGTGGGACCGACATGTGTCGGACCAGTTAAGGTGGCTCCCATAGGAAAACATTGATTTTCAAACGTCATGCGACATGAGCTCCCAATGTCGGAGCGTTTGTCGCACCAGTGTGAACCCAGCCTGAATAGTGAATAGACAGCGCTTGCTCCTCCTTTACATTATTTCCTCTGATGAATATAACGTGTTGAATTTCTATATAATTAATACCTGGGATGCATGAGTGTGGCATGTAGCTATGTATCATGGTGACCAAGTCATTGCTTACATACATACCTAATAATAGTGAACCAAATGACACATGGTAATAAACAATAATGAGTGATATTAGTTAAAGTGCATAAAGTGGTCATAGTGCAGGTAAACTGTCCTTGGCTTTAGTGCAAAAAAGTGCTAAAGTGCTCCGTGTCCCAGCAGTGTTGTATCCACCTCCTTGGGGTGGTGTAGAAATCCAAATTTACCAGATGGGTTGGACTCCTTTGCTTTATGACAAAAGGGGTCCAGCGTGCCTTTAGGTTATTTAATAGGGACCAAACCCAATGCGCTTTTCTCTGGTATCATCCTGTGTCTCCTCTGTCATGAATTGCTCCAATTGTAGCTCCGGGGCTCCAGGAATAAACGCTGTGCCGCACGTAATGAACAAAAAAGAAATTTCTTCAGAATTAATGATAAAACAGCTAGCAAATATTTAAAATACTGTCATGGTGACAGAAACCAATGTCATTGTAAAAATCGGCCTATACTAATCTATAATACTACACTACTCAGCTTGTAGCGTGCGTTCCACTCTCCTGGCCGGAAGTGATGTGTAAGAGAGTCAGCTTGACGCGTTTCATCATAAAGATGCAATGTTGTCTAAAGCAGGTGGCTCTCTTGCATTCCAGTTCTTTTATTTGGCTCGTCATAACAGTTACACTCCTCCCCCTCTAATTGTGTACATTGAACATAGAGCAGAGCACCAGGAAGTACATCCCTCTGGATGTGTGTTCTATTGCGTGGTATCATTGCCCATATCAATGGTGTGGCTTCTTACGGCCATTGATAGCGACATCTTGTGTCCATTAAACTAAATTGCACCCTTTTATTTTATTATGTATATTGTCTTTTTATTGATATAAATTATACAAATTAAACAACATTATTACAAAATAGGTGTCTCCACCTTTCAGTTTCATTATTATAACATTCCATGTTGAACATAAAACCCCTCATCCCAAAACCCAATAAGAATAAAAAAAAAAAAACACAACTCCTCCCACCCCCCCTCTCTCTCTCTCCCACCCTCTCCCTCTCCCTCCCCCCGCCCCCCTTCACTAGGCTTAATCGTTTATAAATCCTATTGGATAATTGCACCCTTTTATTAAGTTGATGTGCCATATTGTGTTGTATAAACTGTATATTTGTGACTTAGTAATGAAAATGTAATTAAACTAAGTGAAATGTGTGAATTCAATATGAGAAATAAAATACAATTTACTAAAAAAATTAAATATTTTTTTTTAAATAATATAGAATTGAAAATAAAAATAAATGTTAATAAACAGATATTTAAAAAAAAATAGATAAAAAAATTATTTAAAAAAATAATAAAAAATAAATAAAAATAATAATAATGGAAATAAATATTTACTATTCAAACTATTTTTGCCCCATCAGTGAGGACAACATTGGACAGCTGTGGCCCTACTCTATTGTCTTATCATATCCGGGGGCGAGTGTTTTATTATATACTACCAAATATGCTGAGGATTTCTTGTAGTTTAGAGGTCATCTCTTTTTGGTAATTGCAGCAAAATCTGTTTTGTATTATTTTATCTTTTATTGAGATATTCATTATTACCTTGTTATTGTTGTCTGGTGTTCTGAATTAATTCTAACACTTTCCTGTGTGGAAGGGCTTTAACAGAGAAAGTGGAGCACTGACACAAAGGGGGAGATTTGCTAAAGATGAAGTGTGCAAAATTCTGCAGTTCTGCAAAGAAACCAATCAGCTTCTATCTTCAGCTTGTTCAATTAGGCTTTGGCAACAAAACCTGGAAGCTGATTGGCTTCTGTGCAGAAGTGCACCTGATTTTGCACTCTCCAGTTTAAGTGAATAACCCCCAAAGCGTCTGTGATCCCAGCGAGCATCAGAATACTTTTAATACACATACTGTACAGTTTGGACACAGATAAACCATGTGTGATTAACTGATTTCATGCTTTGAACTTTCAAACTTTGTTTCACTCCTCCAGGCGAATGTAATAAAACATGAATGATTGCAGAAATGTATTCATTTAAAAAAAGGAACTAGTGTAATGACCAGAATCTGTCCTAATTTTAGTCTCTTTAACTCAAGTGCAGAAAAAATCAAGGTAGGAGGGGAAGAGGCAGGGCCAATCCTGAGCGGGTGCGTGCGTGGGGTGGGGGGCGCCAAAGTGTCAGACTGCTCCCCTCCCTCCTCCTCACCTTGTGTCACACACAGAGCTGGTGCTAGCGTAAGGCAGCTGCTAGGGTGCCAGGAGGGCACTGAAGCCAGGGGTGACTGTCCCGGAAGAAAAGTTACGCTGCCGCCGGACCCCGCTCTTATCTAGCTCAGCAGCACAGGAACCACAAAGCACACCATGACAGGCAGCACAGCCCCCCGCAATATGAAATTCAGCCACTGTTTCCAAAGGTGGAATTACCAGGGTCGCACTTGTGCCCTGGCATTCCGTCAGTGGGGGGGGGGGCCCAAGACCTCGCACCTCCCTGGGGGCTACTTGTAATTTGCATGCACATTTGCTAACATGGAATATGCTGATAGGAGGAGAAAGCCGAAAGATAAACGAAAGTGGGGTACACACTATAAGAAAATCGGGCAAACAATCTTGCGAATTTCCTCGTTGTTTCACAGCAAATCGAAACCGATGAACGAAAATTCGTATGGAAATTCTCGTACGACAAAGGCTTATATTTTTGCCGCTTATTGTTTCTGATCATGCGCAGTTATTCTTTTCTGATTTTCCTTGTATGAAAACGGTACACATTAAACGAAAATCGTTAGCTCTTTTCCTGTATGAGAAAAATGTTGTCCCTTCGGGAATTTTCGTACGAAAAGTCGAAATCGGCTGTCGAAAGTTGTGTACACACTATACGAAAATCATATGAAAATTCTTTGGACGAAAATGTTTGCCCGATTTTCTTATAGTGTGTAATGTATGAGCCTTTAGACTGCTGGTGCTCCTTTCCTGTCCAATCACAGGCTGAAGTTGGGAGGTGGCTAGGCTATTTTTCATAACTCTATTTCAATAGAGAAACAAATCCTTTAGCAAGTCCAGCAATTCAGTATATGTATTTAACCATTGTGGTTAGTTGTGTGTCTGGGGTTCAGCTTTCACTGGTAGGATTTGTCTTGTTTTTTTTTCATTAAATAATTTGTATTCACCTTTCATTTTCTCTACATGTTTCTTTTCAAACGTTTGCTACTCTAAAGCACTAGGTTATGTTCTAATCTGACATTGCTGAGGAATTCACTGTTGTCAATAGCATTCCTGAGAAAAGCCAGATGCATATTATCATTATTAATTTTGTCAGCGTTTCCTCTAATTAGTGAAAGCGGAACATCAATTAAATTGTCTTTTCATCTGTGCTTTATTGGTTAAACATGCTTTGCAACCACGGATGTTTAGAGAAACAAAAAAATCGTTAATTTTTAGGAATCAATCAGATCCTAATTCTCTGGCATGGAAAGCACTGGCTATTTAAACACTGGATCCAAGTCCCACAGTGCATCTTTCAAATACACTGGTATGCGGCTGTAAGTCAACAGTACAATCATAAAAAATAGTTTCAACCAGCATCATGTACAGCAGTTTATCTTACTTAGTGTTGTTCTGTTCTGTGCTATGCTGAAACCCTATCTGGTGATGCATATTTAATACAGAAGGGGTCAAGGTGGAAAAAGTTAGGCAGTCTTTTCCAGACTGTATAGCCATTCATTCTGGTATTCACACTTGTTCAGACAGGTCATTTTATAATGTTTAAAGTATCAATATCTACAGCAAAATTGCAGTAGAGGTAGAACCTGGATATTCCAATAATTTATATAAAAGGTTTCTATCACGATTAGGAAAAACGTTGTGTTCTGGACTTTTTTACCCACTTGACCTCCGGAAGGTTTACCCCACTTCATGACCTGGCCATTTTTCACGATACGGCACTGCATTACTTTAACTAACAATTGCGCGGTTGTGCGACACTTTACCCAAATAAATGTTTTGGCCTTTTCCCCCCACAAATTGAGCTTTATTTTGGTGGTATTTATAAACTTTAGTGTTCAAGTGATGAAGTGGCGCTAATTACTGAACACAATAAATATAACTATTAAGTAAACAAACTAATCTTCAAATGAAAACAATATAAAATAAAGTGCATCACATTAAGACAATAATCCAGTGAAGTGCATCACAATAAACAAAATATGTGAATTTCTCAAAAGTGCTTCAATAAATGCATAAAGTCCATTTGTAAAGTGCATCCAAAGTGGTCTGGTATTTCTTAAAAAAGCTGTTCTATAAAGGTCAAATCCTGGATGTGCAAATGAAGGTGAGGGGGAAAGGGAGAGGTAAGGGAGTCCAAGTTACAAATGGAATTTGCAATACGCAGGTGTCCTTCTAGAATCCTCCCCCAGTGGTACTAGCCTCTCACCTTAAGAAAAGACCCCAATGGATCTAATGATATGTCAAGGAATGCCGATCACCAGGCACGGTTGCTGTATCCTCCTATCGATGTCCGTCCAGGGGATCACTGCAGCTCTTCATCCAATGTCTCCAGCCTTATTTCCTTGGGGATGGTGTATCCAAATCCGCAAAGTTCATGAGCAAACAAAAATAATCTCCATGGTGAAGTAAGTAAAAAATCTTGCGTTTATTCAAAAAAACAGCATAACAGTTAAAAACGGCAACAAACACCAAAAAACACAGGGTATTCAGGGACTTCCGGTCACAGCCGTTAACCAGGAAGTGACGTCACTAAGCTCCACCCACCCGACGCGTTGCGTCACACCTCACGTGAATTTATCAAGGGTGTGGGGGCTGAGTGACAGGAGTAAGCTTATATACTAATGGTAATCAGGAGAATTGCATGTCAATCAATAATGAGCCATTAATATGCAAATGAGAAGTGAGAGCAAGGGCATCTTCGAGCAAACAAGGGCAATAAAGTCTCACTAATATGACAAAGACATAGAAAAGCTCAGGTATAAAAATAAGTGCATAAATTTTTAAAAACAGATTATATTTACTTAAAATCTTTAAAAACAAATATAAAGGAGAAGATAATGGGAAACGTCAGAGAGAGAGGAAAAAAAAATAATAATAATTAATTAATACTCTCGGACATCTCCCACCATAACCTCAACAAAAGAATCAGAAATTGGAAATAAAACAGTTCAAATCAAACTCGATATTCAGACCTGTGGGGGCAAGGGATTGTATCTCAAAAATCCATTGAGATTCTGATTTGCTAAGAGTGCTGATTTTATTACTTCCTCTCCAATGGGGATTGTAGCTTTCAATACCCCAAAAAGAGAGGGAGCTGGGATTTTTCCCATGAACCTCTGCAAAATGCCTAGAGACACTGTGCTTGGGGTAACCTGATTTGATATTTTGAACGTGTTCCCTCAACCATTTCCAAAGAGGCTTTTTTGTTCTACCTACGTACTGAAGCTTACAGGAACATTCCAGCACGTAGACTGCACCCTCAGTTTTGCACGAGATAAAGTCTTTGATGTTATATTTCTTTCCTGATGTACTAGCTATTAAAGGGGTTGTAAAGGTTAATTTTTTATTTTCGAAATAGGTTCCTTTAAGCTAGTGCATTGTTGGTTCACTTACCTTTTCCTTCGATTTCCCTTCTAAATATATTTTTTCTTTGTTTTCTTTGTCTGAATTTCTCACTTCCTGTTCCTCCTCAGTAAGCTGTTCAGTAAGCTGTTCTGGCTGACTCCACACCACTCGGATGATGGTGTGAAGTTTAGTGAAGAGAAACAGGAAGTGAGAAATTCAGACAAAGAAAAAAACCATTTAGAAGGGAAATCTAAGGAAAAAGTAAGTGAACCAACAATGCACTAGCTTAAAGGAACCTATTTAGAAAATAAAAAACGAACCTTTACAACCCCTTTAAGTCTTCTTTTTCCTAAAGGTCGTGTGTTTACATGCATAGCAATATTTACACGGATAGAATCCTTTACCTTCAAAAAAGATAAATGGTTTCTTAGTGGGGGGATCGAAAACATTTTTTGCTACTAAATCACGAAGTGTAGGGGCCCTTCTATATACAAATCTTGGAATAGCGGGTAGTACCTGGGTGAGATGGCTATCTGCTGTCAATATTTTCCAATGTTTCCGGACTATTGATTCCAGTTTCTTAAATTGTATGTTGTAATCTAGGATCAGTGGGATCTCGGTGTAGTTGGATACCACTTTATCTTTATCTCTCAGAAGGTTTTGTCTCTCCAAATTTCCCACTTCCTCAATTTTCTGCTTTAGGAAGGGTCTATCGTATCCTTTATCCAGGAAACGTTCGCCAATAAATTCTGCTTGTTGCCTGTAATCTATATCTGATGTACAATTCCTTCTCAGCCTGACTAGTTTTCCTTTAGGAATATTCATAAGCCAGGACGAATGATGGCAGCTGTCAAAAGGCAAATAACTATTCCTATTGATTGTTTTGAAGAACGTTTTAATTTTTATTCTCTTTTCCTCATGCCATATTTCTAAATCCAGAAAATTTATTCTAAAATCATTTATTTCCCAAGAGAGAGTGATTTTTTTATCATTTCTTTCCAGATCTTGGCTAAATTCGATGAGACTTTCTTTGTCACCTTTCCAAATTAAAAAAATGTCGTCAATATAATGCTTATATACAATTAAATGGCTAGGTCTATTTTTGTATATGGAGCCATCTTCCCATTGTGCCATATGGAGGTTGGCAACACTTGGGGCGTATTTCGCGCCCATTGCCACCCCCTTTATTTGTCTAAAGAAATTTTGACCATACCAAAAATATTTATGGCTAAGACTGTAATCCAGACATTCTATAAGAAACTTCCTTTGTTTGCACTTGAGGTTACTAGATTCCCTTAGGGCCCATCTTGTAGCTGATAAGAACTGTTTTATTTCCAATTTCTGATTCTTTTGTTGAGGTTATGGAGGGAGATGTCCGAGAGTATTAATTAATTATTTATTTATTTAGTTTTTCTCTATCTCTCTGACGTTTCCCATCATCTTCTTCTTTATATTTCTTTTTAAAGATTTTAAGGATATATTATCTGTTTTTAAGGATTTATGCACTTATTTTTATGGTTATAAAAGAAAAATTTGCCCTAGGTGCAAATTATTAAAGTGCAATAAATGAATAAATCCCTAAAGGAAAACATGCTGCTAAACACCAAAAAAAACCTTGATATAAGGTACAACAAATATAAATATACAAAAAGGTGTAGCGCTGGATGAGCAAAACTGTGTATGACTATACAGTGAAAACAATATAAGAAAAAGTATCAAAAACATGAGTGAATACTACAAATTAACAATTTAAAGTTCATGTGTGTCAGTGAAAAATATATGAAATCTTCTCCTCTATTTAAAGATGATAAGAGTTCTACAGAGTGCAGGTATCCGATGAAAATCATAGGCAAAATGCTCCAACACTTAGTAAAGATCCCGCCACCAAGGTGAAGAATGAAGGCTTACCAGACAGCCTGCGACCACCCTTCTCAGGGGGGTCAAAACAGGCTCAGTAGAGTGATGTTTTACTCCATGGAAGGCAGGATGATTCTGCAGGAATGCTTCATCCACAATGGGAGAGTCTCCAGAAACATTGATTGAACACCTGGCCAGAACTGGGAGTAGACACACTCTTGGCAGATCAGAGTGGATGTTCCTCAGTAAGTAGGATAAAATCCAAAAGAGAAAGAAAAACTTTCCATAGTGTAGCGTTCATCCATAAAAAAGGGGTTTATTTTCACAAAGTATGCGATGCAGAACCTCAAAGTAACAAGTCCTGAGATATTAAAATGCTGGTTAAAAAACTCCTTGCAAGGAATAAAAAGCTCCGTATTCTGTCAAATAAATGACCGTTCGCGCGTGCGCAATGCGTGCACATGTCGCCCTACGTCGTTTCGTCAAATCTGACGTCATCAGGGGCACGCACACGCTATTCATAGCCAAAGGGCCCGCAAAGGGTTCTCTCATTGGTTAGGCCTCAGATTGACAGACGGAGCAGATAGTGGACCTGTGCATTGAATTCTCAATGCAGAGGTCTATACATAGATAACAATCACATCCTGACACCCGGTGGAACCTCCGGATATTGCACCTATTTAAATCTATTCCACACAATGCCATCTTGTGGGTCATGATGTAACTGTTTACAAAAAGAGGGATTTGTAAAGTCCCAATTATAACAGATTAATATACATTACACATATATATATATAAAATCAATAAAAAACTCTCTATTACATATACTAATTGTTCAAAATTCAGAAATGTTATCCATAAACTAAAGCCCAGATCGAAAATACACAAAAGGTAAGAAAGTGAAAAATGGATAAAGATTATTGGAAGGGACATCAAAATAATAAATCACCCATTATTAATGAAGCAATTTATGTCCCATTCCACATTAATGCCTCCCGGTGTGTGACAGCCTAATTTATGTATCCAGCTGGTTTCAGATCTGGATATGCTTCTTCTACCATTTCCACCTCTCCAATGGGGCACATATTTTTCCAGAACAATAAAGATAGTACCTTTTGGGTTTCTATTGTGTACAAGATCATAATGTTTTGACACATTATGTTTGTCAAAACCATTTTTTATGTTGGTAATGTGCTCCCCCAATCTTATACTGAGTTTCCTAATAGTCCGTCCGACATATTCCAACCAATATTCCAATGGGCACCGCAAGAGGTACACCACGCATTTAGTAGAGCAGGTTATAAGGGACCTAATGGGATATGTCACTCCTGTTCCAGATGAAGTGAAATCAGTAATTCTTCTACCCTGGAGAGCATTGAGAAATTGACCCTACAAACTTTACATCTCCTACAGGGATAGAATCCCTTCAGATCCCCAAAAAAAGTCGGACGAGTTGGGGAATCAGGTATGTTTGGTGCTATTGAATGTCTGAGGTTGGAAGCACCCCTGAAGAGCACTCTTGGGCTGTTGGACAACAGAGGCCCCAACACTCGGTCATTCTTTAACACCGACCAATGTTTTCTAATGATTCTTTTAATGGCCCAGTGTTGGCTTGAATATGTGGTCAGAAAGGCTAGGCCAAAATCCTCCCTGTTTTCCACCTCTGGGGGTCTGTCACACAGAAGAGTCTGTCTATCTCTGAGACCAACCTCAGCAATGATAGAATCCAGTTTAGCAATATCATAACCTTTGACTATGAATCTAGATCTAAGGATTTGTGCCTCCTTATGATATTGCTCCAAATCGGTACAGTTGCGCTTTAAGCGCAAAAACTGACCATTTGGAACCGCCGACAGCCAGGAACTATGATGACAAGAGTCCAGTGGTATATAACCGTTCCTGTCCGTCGGTTTAAAAAAGGTGGACGTGACAATCCTATTGTCCTCTATTGAAATATTGAGATCCAGAAAATGAATCTGAATGGGACTAATCTCATAACTAAGAATAATTCCCCTGTCATTACTATTTAAGAAAGACAGATAGGAATTGACTGATTCAGTGTCACCATCCCAGACAAAAAGGATGTCATCAATAAATCTTTTCCAAAAAATAAGATTAGGTGACCTATCACAAAGTACCACGTCCTCTTCCCACTTTGCCATAAAGAGGTTGGCCATACTGGGGGAAAACTTGGCCCCCATGGCCACACCCATAATCTGGAGATAGTGAGTACCACTATGCCAGAAATGATTATGCTTCATCGCGAAGTCCAGCAGTTCCATCACGAAGTTGCACTGCGTGACAGAAATGCCGGAGTCGCGATAAAGAAAATGTTGCACCACCTCATGACCTAGATTATGAGAAATAGCTGTATAGAGGGATGCGACATCTGCCGTAATGAGCAAGTAGGAGGCCTTCCACTCAATCTCACCAAGCAGGTTAATCACGTGCTTGGTGTCCTTGAGAAAGGACGGGGTGCCCATCACCAGTGGTTGCAAGTAATAATCGATATACTTGCCAATACGTGAAGTAATAGAGTCTATACCACTGATGATGGGCCTACCCGGAGGATTAATCAAAGTTTTGTGGATTTTAGGCAATATGTACATCACCGGCAATCTAAGCGCCAAGGGCACCAAATGTTCCCTTTCTTTTGGGTTTAAAATACCCATATCATGTCCCTTATCAACTAGAGCTCTCAACTCCTTCTTATATTGTATAGTGGGATCCATGGGTAAACTTGAGTAAGTCAGAGGGTCCATCACTATCCTGGACATCTCCTCAAAGTAGGAGTCCTTGTCCAGAACAACAATGGCACCCCCTTTATCACCTGGTCGCACGACCACATCCCTCCTATTACATAGGGACTCCATACCCAATTTGAGATCATGTTGGATTCGTACCGGTTTACATTTAGATTATTCAAATCCCCTAACACCAGATCTCGAAATACAGTCAAGTTCGGTGCCTGGTGAATAGGGGGATTGAAGAGGGATGCGTTTGACATCTCTGAATGCAAAACAACAGAGGCCTCCCTGACTGGTTGCCTAGTGGGGTTGCTCATGATGTATCGTTTAATATTTAACTTTCTGGTATATTTTTGTATATCTATGAAAGTTTGGAACTTGTTGAGGTTCCGTGGAGGGGCAAACTTTAGCCCTTTATTCAAAGTAATTAATTCCTCCTTGGATAGTTCCTTTGTGCTGAGATTGATAATCCCAGCACAGTCTAGTATTTCCTTCTCTTTGGAGTGAAGTTTCCTCCCCCCTCTGCACCCTCTCTTGCGTCCCTATTTCTTTTGTTCCTGTTCCTGCCGGCCTGCCGAAAATCCCAACCTGAGCGACCCTCCAGTTGTTGACTTTGGGAGGAACAGGAAGCCCCTTGGTTAACACCCAAGCCAGATACCCCCTCATCGCTAGTGAGTGGAGCAAATCTGTTCCTAGTGCTTAAAGCATTACGGCTTCCATTATCAGCACGAGGGGATTGATGGTTTCCATAGTTCTATTGATTGGAATATGCATCCCGGTGACGCCAAGGTGGAGGGGAATGATGATTGGGATAAGGGGAAGGGTTCCTTCTACTACCCCTACCTCTTCCTTGTTGGTAATATTGTTGTGGATTATTTCTCCCTCTCCGTGGATCCGGGGAGGGACGAGGCATCTGAGAAACACTAGAAAATGCACCTTGTTCGTTTCTTAGTATACCACTCCTTTGAACAACACCAATTGGTTGAGAGCCAGTTGCACTGTCCCCCACTGGTGGGTCAGGAGGTGGTATAACCTGCCATCTAAAAACTATATTCTCCCCATAGTCTTTTACGTCTCTGTTATACTTTTTCTTTTTCTTAGATTTTTGTTCAGATTCTTCTCTAATTAATACTGCTTTAAGAGCCTCAGATCTATGCAAATAATCCTGTTCTGCTTTAAAAGGGATTAATTTATTTTTAATGATGTTGATCTCGCAGTCCAAAGTTGCCAACTTGCGCTTCTTTTTTGCTATAAGAAACTGCAAAAAGTTGACACCTGCCTCCTTGAAGTATTTGAACCACTCGGCCAACTCATTATCATCTTTCTGGGGATTTACATCCCACCTGAGGCTCCTAGGGACCATGTCTGCCTTCACATAATCCTCTAAATAAGCAACATCCCACCTAGTATGAACCTCAGTGATGGTGAGATTCTTTAATCTAAGAAAACAACCTGCTAGATCATCTCTGGAATCATCATTACCATCAAAAACACCTGCAGTGTTAATAACCACCTGTGATCTATAATCAAAAATATCCATGACGGATACACCAGCTGCAAATTAAATATATCAAAAAACAAAATATGGTTATAAAAGAAAAATTTGCGCTAGGTGCAAATTATTAAAGTGCAATAAATGAATAAATCCCTAAAGGAAAACCTGCTGCTAAACACCAAAAAAAAACCTTGATATAAGGTACAACAAATATAAATATACAAAAAGGTGTAGCGCTGGATGAGCAAAACTGTGTATGACTATACAGTGAAAAAAATATAAGAAAAAGTATCAAAAACATGAGTGAATACTACAAATAAACAATTTAAAGTTCATGTGTGTCAGTGAAAAATATATGAAATCTTCTCCTCTATTTAAAGATGATAAGAGTTCTACAGAGTGCAGGTATCCGATGAAAATCATAGGCAAAATGCTCCAACACTTAGTAAAGATCCCACCACCAAGGTGAAGAATGAAGGCTTACCAGACAGCCTGCGACCACCCTTCTCAGGGGGGTCAAAACAGGCTCAGTAGAGTGATGTTTTACTCCATGGAAGGCAGGATGATTCTGCAGGAACGCTTCATCCACAATGGGAGAGTCTCCAGAGACGTTGATTGAACACCTGGCCAGAACTGGGAGTAGACACACTCTTGGCAGATCAGAGTGGATGTTCCTCAGTAAGTAGGATAAAATCCAAAAGAGAAAGAAAAACTTTCCATAGTGTAGCGTTCATCCATAAAAAAGGGGTTTATTTTCACAAAGTATGCGATACAGAACCTCAAAGTAACAAGTCCTGAGATATTAAAATGCTGGTTAAAAAACTCCTTGCAAGGAATAAAAAGCTCCGTATTCTGTCAATCAAACGACCGTTCGCACGTGCGCAATGCGTGCACGTGTCGCCCTACGTCGTTTCGTCAAATCTGACGTCATCAGGGGCACGCCCACGCAAGTGCACACACGCTATTTATAGCCAAAGGGCCCGCAAAGGGTTCTCTTATTGGTTAGGCCTCAGATTGACAGACGGAGCAGATAGTGGACCTGTGCATTGAATTCTCAATGCAGAGGTCTATACATAGATAACAATCACATCCTGACACCCGGTGGAACCTCCGGATATTGAACCTATTTGAATCTATTCCACACAACACCATCTTGTGGGTCATGATGTAACTGTTTACAAAAAGAGGGATTTGTAAAGTCCCAATTATAACAGATTAATATACATTACACATATATATATATAAAATCAATAAAAAACTCTCTATTACATATACTAATTGTTCAAAATTCAGAAATGTTATCCATAAACTAAAGCCCAGATCGAAAATACACAAAAGGTAAGAAAGTGAAAAATGGATAAAGATTATTGGAAGGGACATCAAAATAATAAATCACCCATTATTAATGAAGCAATTTATGTCCCATTCCACATTAAGGCCTCCCGGTGTGTGACAGCCCAATTTATGTATCCAGCTGGTTTCAGATCTGGATATGCTTCTTCTACCATTTCCACCTCTCCAATGGGGCACATATTTTTCCAGACCAATAAAGATAGTACCTTTTGGGTTTCTATTGTGTACAAGATCATAATGTTTTGACACATTATGTTTGTCAAAACCATTTTTTATGTTGGTAATGTGCTCCCCCAATCTTATACTGAGTTTCCTAATAGTCCGTCCAACATATTCCAACCCGCATGGGCACCGCAAGAGGTACACCACGCATTTAGTAGTGCAGGTTATAAGGGACCTAATGGGATATGTCACTCCTGTTCCAGATGAAGTGAAATCAGTAATTCTTCTACCCTGGAGAGCATTGACCCTACAAACTTTACATCTCCTACAGGGATAGAATCCCATCAGATCCCCAAAAAAAGTCGGACGAGTTGGGGAATCAGGTACGTTTGGTGCTATTGAATGTCTGAGGTTGGAAGCACCCCTGAAGAGCACTCTTGGGCTGTTGGACAACAGAGGCCCCAACACTCGGTCATTCTTTAACACCGACCAATGTTTTCGAATGATTCTTTTAATGGCCCAGTGTTGGCTTGAATATGTGGTCAGAAAGGCTAGGCCAAAATCCTCCCTGTTTTCCACCTCTGGGGGTCTGTCACACAGAAGAGTCTGTCTATCTCTGAGACCAACCTCAGCAATGATAGAATCCAGTTTAGCAATATCATAACCTTTGACTATGAATCTAGATCTAAGGATTTGTGCCTCCTTATGATATTGCTCCAAATCGGTACAGTTGCGCTTTAAGCGCAAAAACTGACCCTTTGGAACCGCCGACAGCCAGGAACTATGATGACAAGAGTCCAGTGGTATATAACCGTTCCTGTCCGTCGGTTTAAAAAAGGTGGACGTGACAATCCTATTGTCCTCTATTGAAATATTGAGATCCAGAAAATGAATCTGAATGGGACTAATCTCATAACTAAGAATAATTCCCCTGTCATTACTATTTAAGAAAGACAGATAGGAATTGACTGATTCAGTGTCACCATCCCAGACAAAAAGGATGTCATCAATAAATCTTTTCCAAAAAATAAGATTAGGTGACCTATCACAAAGTACCACGTCCTCTTCCTACTTTGCCATAAAGAGGTTGGCCATACTGGGGGCAAACTTGGCCCCCATGGCCACACCCCTAATCTGGAGATAGTGAGTACCACTATGCCAGAAATGATTATGCTTCATCGTGAAGCCAGCAGTTCCATCACGAAGTTGCACTGCGTGACAGAAATGCCGGAGTCGCGATAAAGAAAATGTCGCACCGCCTCATGACCTAGATTATGAGAAATAGCTGTATAGAGGGATGCAACATCTGCCGTAATGAGCAAGTAGGAGGCCTTCCACTCAATCTCACCAAGCAGGTTAATCACATGCTTGGTGTCCTTGAGAAAGGACGGTGTGCCCATCACCAGTGGTTGCAAGTAATAATCAATATACTTGCCAATACCTGAAGTAATAGAGTCTATACCACTGATGATGGGCCTACCCGGAGGATTAATCAAAGTTTTGTGGATTTTAGGCAATATGTACATCACCGGCAATCTAGGCGCCAAGGGCACAAAATGTTCCCTTTCTTTTGGGTTTTATACCTGAGCTTTTCTATGTCTTTGCCATATTAGTGAGACTTTATTGCCCTTGTTTGCTCCTAGATGCCCTTGCTCTCACTTCTCATTTGCATATTCATGGCTCATTATTGATTGACATGCAGTTCTCTTGATTAGCATTAGCATATAAGCTTACTTCTGTCACTCAGCCCCCATACCCATGATAAAGTCACGTGAGGTGTGACGCAATGCATTGGGTGGGTGGAGCTTAGTGACGTCACTTCCTGGTTAACGGCCGTGACCGGAAGTCCCTGGATACCCTGTTATTTTTGGCGTTTGTTGCTGTTTTTAACTGTTATGCTGTTTTTTTTAATAAACGCAAGATTTTTTACTTACTTCACCTTGGAGATTCTTTTTGTTTGCTCATGAACTTTGCGGATTTGGATACACCATCACCAAGGAAATAAGGCTGGAGACATTGGATGAAGAGCTGCAGTGATCCCCTGGACGGACATCGATAGGAGGATACAGCAACCGTGCATGGTGACCGGCATTCCTTGACGTATCATTAGAACCATTGGGGTCTTTTCTTAAGGTGAGAGGCTAGTACCACTGGGGGAGGATTCTAGAAGGACACCTGCAGATTGCAAATTCCATTTGTAACTTGGACTCCCTTATCTCTCCCTTTCCCCCTCACCTCCATTTGCACATCCAGGATTTGACCTTTATAGAACAGTTTTTTTATGAAATAACAGACCACTTTGGATGCACTTTACAAATGGACTTTATGCATTTATTGAAGCACTTTTGAGAAATTCACATATTTCGTTTATTGTGATGCACTTCACTGGATTATTGTCTTAATGTAATGCACTTTATTTTATATTGTTTTCCTTTGAAGATTAGTTCATTTACTTAATAGTTATATTTATTGTGTTCAGTAATTAGCGCCACTTCATCACTTGATCACTTATATTGGTGCTGGCAACACTACAGAAGTTGTGGCAGCTTATTACATTGTTACACAGCACTTTACACTTAGCACTTTACTCCAACACTTTCTGGCAGCGCATCAGTAATCTTTTAAATTTTTACAATTTATAAACTTTAAACCAGAGGTAGGCAACTTTAAAGAGGTGGAGATCTACCTGAACAACATGGGAGCAATCAAAGTTCACCGGGCACATTGTCGCCTCCTCACACCAGATTTAAACCTCTAATTGCCACACTATCGTGCCGCAATCACTTGCAGTGCGTGGCATTCATGGGTTTAAATCAGGTGAGGCAGAGGCAGCAGCTAAAGGTGTACACATGCTGCAGCAGGAATTAAAACCCCTGTTGCTTTGGTGGGTGCTACCACCTGCCAATCGTGCCCCATTCAAGTAAATGGGTGCCACTCTGCGCCCCACAACTGCATACTTCTGTAGGGTCCAAGGGGTTAAAGCAAGTGGTGAGAAAACAACACATTGCTGCCTTATTTACCTCCTTATTCGTTGTACTGCACAAAGTTGCAGGTCATTTGCAGAGTGGTCTCGTTCACTTGAATGGGTCATGTTTGGCAGGTGCTACACCTACCAACTATGACTGTATAACTCCTGCTGCAGCTGCGGCATGTATACACCCCTGGCCACTACAGCTAAAGGGAGTGTGGTTGGGGAGGGGGTGGTAAAAACACCACCCCCCAAACTAAAAATGTAAATTAACCCTTACTGTTCTGAGCCCCCTATAACGCTGCTGGGTTAGCTGCGCTTTGCCATAGACTTCTCTTATATCCTGCAGGTGTGGTGCACTTTCTGTAAGCACACCAGAACTCCTGCATTCAGCATGGGGCAGGATCCAGTGCTACAGAGTAGGCATCAGCTTACTCTTGCTCCTACTATAGCTTCAACTTTACAAGTAGTCTCTCTGCATTGCACTCTGTTTGATGCTTTGGAATGGTGGTTCAGCAAGCCCAGACCGCAATTTACCAGTCAGCTGGCCATGATCTACTGGTAGATCGCAATCTACAGGTTGTGACCCCCGCTTCACTAAGTCAATAAGTAACTGCAAGATAGGGGTCAGAACTATATCAACTCAGCAATGCTAATGGACGCTATATGATCCACCACATGGATTTGAGCATTACATCACAGCTTCCTGATATTCAGCCAGTGTTAATTTTGTCAACTAAAATATTTTCGTAAAAAAAAACGTTTTTACGGTGAAGAAAACGAAACAAAACCTACACCACATTTTTGTCCACTGACAAAAATCAATTACGTTGTTGTTAACAAACGAAAATTAAACAAAATTATGAGGCAGGGACGTTTACCCTCATGAACTGTAGAAGGGAGAGAAGAAGCACCAATTGAAGTGCAGTATGTGAAGCAAAAAGGAACATTTATTAGGTATTACACTTACAGGATAAGACCAAGTACATGGCATGTAAAAGAGACCAAGCAGTGAAGTCCCTCTGGGCGGAGAGCTGGGTTCTGCGGTGTCCCATATTGCCAGCCGTGCCGGTGGTTTCCATTGCTCCCGGGCAGTGGGCGGGAGAGCAAGCGAGCAACACCAGGGAAACAGAGAGACTGCAGTGGGTGTTATTGTGGCGTGGGTTCGGAGCATGAGTGCTCCTTTCTTAGGCCTCCCGAGCAGCCATCTCAGCTGAGATTAAATAGGGGCAGCGGTGCCGGTGGACAGCAAGGCTCAGCGCACCGGCTCCAGCTATAACCCCACAGAAACGACACAGTGAGTGGCAGCTGTGGGAACATGCTAGTGGTGTAATACATTAAATAAACAGTGGTTTATTCATGACACAAACAGCAAGGAATTATAGTATAAAAACATAAGATCAAAAAGTGAAAAATATATAGAAGTAAAAGATAATGTCATAAGATTATCTGTCCAAAATAAAAGGGAGTAAAAAATAGGATAAAAAATAATTAATGATAAAAAAATAAAATAATAAATACTAAAAATAAAAAACAATGGATGGGGTCTAAAAGTTCAGCTCTCCATCCAGAAGGACTTCACTGCTTGGTCTCTTATTCATGCCATGTAATTGGTCTTATCCTGTAAGTCACACCTCTGACGATGGCCCGTAGGCCGAAATGCATGAGGTGACCTTGTGAGCAAGCATGCTATTTCCATGGTTCCTTTGAAGTTTTGTGTTTCCATGCTCGTTTTATATATAGATGAGTTTTCACCATGTCAGAGAATGGTGTGTTGTTGCCACATCCCTGATATATAGAAAAAAAGGAAACCCCCTGTGACAGGGGTCACTTTGGGCACAGGGTGAGCAAGAAAATAATGGACATTAAGAATATATCTTGGACTACCTAAAATGGGTCTGTAATATTAATCCACCATATTCCCCAGGATATCTGTAAATAACTAGTTACTGTTTGTTGATCCTGAACTCAACAAGTTAATTGAGAGATGCTGATGTGCCACCTGCCTGTTGTGATGTAAATGAACCTAGGATGGCTTCTGAGGATCTTTCATTGTGATAATTAACTCTGTACTTGTGTGTATTGTAAAATAGCAGACAGACAGTCTGGGGAACATAAAGGTTATGCATAGTCATTTAAGATGAAAAGGGATTAGCTAATGACCTCACCTGCTGTCTGCTAAGAGATGTTAGATGTGTATTAGGAGCTCGTTATGTAACCATTGTGTGATGTTGTGGGTGGAGTTGTCCATTTGGACTACAGTATTCGTTTAGTGTATATAAAGAGCCTGCTCTCATTAAAGATGGTCAGACCAGCTGGAAACTTCATACAGAGTGTTTGTCTCGTACTTCTGGAAGAATTATTCCTATCGGAAGCGGTCGCCTGACTGTGGAGTGTCGGTAGTGGATGTGTGTTCAGGAGAGGGAATATCTTAAACGGCGTTAACCCCTTTCATACTTGGGGTGCCGTTACACCCCCCTTGCTTGGGACTTTAAAGGCAACACACCACAAGTACAGAGTAAAAAGTATTTATTATTACACATAAAATTTGATCACACAAACATGTAATGATCAGTTAAAAGCATGACATAGCAAAAGACAAAAGAAGAAAAACATAGCAAAATTACATAGCAATCATAGAATTATATCTAAATATTCTCTGATTATTAAAAAATCTCCGGTACCCGACTCGTTTCTGGTTGAAGCCCTTCATCAGGGGTATTGGACAGGAGAATATGTAATCATAAATTTGTCTAATAAAGAAAGTAGAAACAAAAAAGAAATATCATAGCAATATGACATGGATAATGACAGCTCGTTTTACAAGTTTGTTTGTGAATATTCTGCAATAAATATTATTTTATGCAATCTTGTGTGGGCTTCACTATTCACATTTTTATTTCCTTTATGTGGCGCACTCCTACCATTGAATGCGATGGGATTAATGCATATGTCCGGATAGCGAAAGCTATAGTGGATATCTGGCCTGGAGGCCACACTAGAGATTACACTGTTTTGGAGTGGTTAATTCTGAGATGTGGAGACACTCGATGTGTTATATAATCAAACGCCTATAACCTGTGACTTGTTGGTAAGAACATTAGATGTGAGCACGGTGGTGTATAGACTTTGAAGATAGTATGAGGATCTTGCTTCTTGCATTCACCAATCTCTTGAATCTGATTTACTTCCTATCTTCAGTGCGGCATATAGACTCGTTATTATTTACATATTGCAATCAAACAATATTTATGCTGTCTGCTTTTTATTTGTTCACTTCATGTGTGTTGGTTAATATTTGAAGTGCGGATATCACCATATATTTTTATCACTTATCCTGTAAGTGTAATACAAAATAAATGTTCATTTTTGCTTCACAGACTGCACTTTCTTACTCTAATGGCTGGCTGCCTATTCACTAAACACATTTGATTTTAGTTGACTAAAAATGTTTTATTCAAGTAAAATGTACTCAAGATTTTAGTCAACTAAAATACGACTAAAACTAAAACAGTTGCAGATGACTAAAATGGGACTAAAACTAAAATGCCATTTTAGTCAAAAGGCTAACTAAAACTAAATCAAAATTTGATGCCAAAATTAACACTGTATCCAGCACCATTGTCAGAACCTCCACTGTACAAATAAACCAGGCCACTTTAAGGCAGAACTTCATGGATTGAATAGTGCTTTGTTAGATGTTCAAAGTTGGGGATATTTTTTTATAACCTAACCCTGCTTTAAACTTCTCCAAAACGTTATCCCTGACCTGTCTGGTGTGTTCCTTGGCCTTCATGATGCTGTTTGCTCACTAAGGTTCTCTAACAAACCTCTGAGGGCTTCACAGAACAGCTGTATTTATACTGAGATTAAATTACACACAATTTACTAATTAGGTGACTTCTAAATGCAATTGGTTCCACTAGATTTTAGTTGGGGTTTCAGAATAAATGGGGCTGAATACAAATGCATGCCACACTTTTCACTTTTCACATGTTTATTTGTAAACAATTTTGAAAAACAGTTATCATTTTCATTCCACTCCACAATTATGTGCCACTTTGTGTTGGTCTATCACATAAAATTCTAATAAAATACATTTACGCTTTTAGTTATAATATGACAAAATGTGGAAATTTTCAAGGGGTGTGAATACTTTTTCAAGGCACGTGTACGTGGCAACCCCTGCATGTGCACAGATAGCCAGAAAACCCAGAGCATGGGCAGATGTCCCACAGGGCTCTCTTGGGACCCTGCAGTGCTTGCCTAGGTGAGATACACAGAAGTTCTGCTTTGCAGTACAAATATATCACTTTGTTAAAAAAAGAAGTAAAAAATTCCCATTTGTAAGCAATGAATGGGGGAGGAGGCAGGGTGGCAAAACATGACCTTTAGGGTAAAGCTTTAAGTGCTTTAGGTTTGATTAATCAGAGTAGTCTCTTGTAGCTTTTTTCCCTTCAAAACAAAAGTCTGTAATTATGATGAAACTCCATGTATATGCCAAAACAGAAAAAAAAAAAAAAATAGACATGTTTTCAATCAATACATGTATTTAAATTCTGCTAATACAATAAAGTAAAATCCATTGCTAAATTATGTGATACTATCCTTTGTACTCTAGCAATTGGGGCTGATGCACATCCATGCATTTACCTGTACAATGTAAAAACTGGGTGCATTTTGCTGCCTGGGAGTCGCAGGTGGTGCATACAGTCATTTGCCAGCAGCCAGTCAAAATCAATAACAAATGACAGACTGAAATGCACTGTATGCATCTGAGTGCTACTCGTGTAAGGGACATACGCCCTGAGCATGGACTTTATGCATTCAGGACACATGTCCCGGTACGTATGAGGCTCTGTGCGCAAATACCGCTCAGATGTCCATACTGCAGCTGCATATTTTAGCTGTTGGCAGCAAGCTGTGCACACCACCTGTAATTTAGGGATGCCAAAATGCATACACATGCTTTTTTTTTTTTTTTGCACTGTAGGGGCAAATGCATCCATGTGCATGAGTCCTTGGCCTGAAAACTGGAATTCCTGCACAGGTACTGGAATTTGGAGGAGGGATGTTAAAGTGGTACTAAAGGTTCAGTTTTTTTTTTTAAAATAACAAACATGGCATACTTATCTCCACTGTGCAGTTCGTTTTGCACAGAGTGGCCTCGATCGTCCTCTTCTGGGGTCCTTTGTCGGCTCTCGCGGCTCCTCCCAATAACTAACCCCCTCTGGGAAGCTCTCTCCCGATGGGGTTACCTTGCGGGCGCGCTCCTGTATGATACACACAGTGTACATAGCCGTATGACTCGTCCCCGCCCCCCGGCGGCCACGTCATTGGATTTGATTGACAGCAGCGGGAGCCAATGGCTGCGCTGCTATCAATCTATCCAATGAAAAGCCGACAAGACGCGGGGAACGCGACGCAGGATCGCGCCCACGGAAATTCGGGGCTCAGGTAAGTAAAACGAGGGCACGGGGGGGGGGGGGGGGCAGGCACAGCACGGTGTTTTTTCGCCTTAATGCATAAGATGCATTAAGGCGAAAAAACATGAGGGTTTACAACCCCTTTAATGCGTGCAATAGGATGGTGAGAGCACAGAAAAGACCTCACCAGTGTGATGTGGATCATTTTGTGTTTAGGCTGAAGATTGGGAGTTGATCTGGTGATGGAATTTTCTGGGCTACAGGCTCTGGACCTTACACAGTGCAAAGCTGGCACATGCTCACCTACAAAAAAACATTGCTCTTTAGGATTTTAAAGTATAAGGAATAGTATTGTCAGTCTATCTTTAAAATAGTTAGCTTTAAAAGTTATCTTTAAAATATAGCAGACATGAGTGGATTATAAAAATTAAAAAAACAGCATTACAGATATATTGGCATGTAAACCTGTTCACATACGCATATTCCAAATGTACTTGACTTTTTGAGCAGAGATGTAGCTGGAATTAAAAGAATTCACCTTCAGTGCCACCTACAGGTGACATCTTATATGACAACATATATTTCATTACTAGACTTCTAGACTACTACTTCTAGACTAGACTACTAGCCACCAAATAAAGTAGAAAACATGAACAAAACTAACATGTGTACTTACACACATGCTGATTTGTAATTAAGTGTTATAAAACATGTACTTTATATCTGAATCAGCTATTATTTTCTGAAACTCTACAATTAAATAGTATCTTTCTTGTAACCATTGCAGTTGTACTTCCCAGATGTCCCATTTTCCTTAATAATATGGCTGCCTCAGCTTTTTTCAGAAATCTGTGTAAAGTCTGAGGTCAAATGATAAGCAAGCCCTGCATAAAGATTTTTAGTAGTATATAAATAAAGGAAGGCTAGGTCTGCAGCTTTTCTTATGATGCCGCGTACACACGACCGTTTTTAATGACGATAAAAATGTCATTTTTTAAAATGGTCATTAAAAATGATCATGTGTGGGCTTTCCAGCATTTTTCCCGATGAGAAAAACGCAGAGAATCCCGACGAGAAAAATTGGAACATGCTCTAATTTTTCACGTCGTTTTTTACATCGTCGTTTTTCACGTCATGAAAAACAGCCGTGTGTGGGCTTTAACGACGTGAAAAAAATGCGCATGCTCAGAATCAAGTATGAGACGAGAGCGCTCGTTCTGGTAAAACTAGCATTTGTAATGGAGATAGCACATTCGTCACGCTGTAACGGACTGAAAAGCACGAGGCTGAAAAGCGCAAATCGTTGCTTAGTAACATTTACTAACATGAAGGGTGGCGCCATACGAATGGAACTTCCCCTTTATAGTGCCGTCGTACGTGTTGTACGTCACCGCGCTTTTCCTCAAACATTTTTTTCCACGATAGTGTGTAGGCAAGGCAGGCTTGAGAGGAAACACGAAAAATCACATTGAGAAAAATTCAGTTTTTTCAATGACATTAAAAACGGTCGTGTGTACGCGGCATTACAGCTCTACAGTCGATCTTGTGGTTATAGTAAAGATAGCCATTCCAGATTAGCAGTCAATTTCAGAGGGAGTCCTGACAAAGCTCACTATACACTTTACAATTCTGATGGTGCATTTTTCGTACCATCTCTTTTAAATTTACCAAAAACTCTGTAATACGAGGACCTACCTAAACCATCCAATCAATTTGTTTCCAATTAGGCAGGCCTTTGCGTTACATATTTGATGGTAGATCTAAAGGACATTATATATATCTAAAACACAAAGTAAGCCCAAAGTCATGGGCTGCAGACTATGTGCTAATGTCAGTGTATACCAGGGGCAGACAACTATTTAAGCATAGTGTGCCTAGGGTGCCCACGTGTCCCGGATTGCCCGGGATTATCCCGTGATTGACATTTTTGTCCCTGGTCCCGAGCACCTTCAATCCGGGACAATAAAGTGTCCCTGAATTGCCCTCTTGGCCGATCTGATGCCTCCTAAAAATTGCCACCGCATTGCCACTGTCCCTCACTGCCCGCTGTGCTAGTTCTGTCCAAGACCGCTTCATTTCACCCCCAGACGCTGCCTGGCTCATTGCCAAAACAACTGGTTGCTAGGCATGGCCCGACTAGCGTCTAACAACCAGTGACGTCATGACAAGGAGGAGAGTGAAGCCCCAGGATTCCGAGCGAGCCGGAGGAGGATTCCTCCTCGGCGTCCTCGCGCCTAAGCTCCGCCCCCGCCCCCGACTCTTACATGATGGCTGTTCCTGCACTGGAAGAAAGGTAGGCGAAATGCTCCCTGCACTGCCCTAACTCTGAGTAGCTCATGGTAACTCTGCTCCCTCCCATACACTGCCCCCTCCAGACTCCAGTCATGCTGTACATTATACTGCTCTCCACTACCACTACCACCCCCCCCCAACATACTGCCCTCCACTGCCACCCCTCCTATTATACTGCCCTCCACTGCCACCCCTCCTATTATACTGCCCACCAATAACTCCCACTATTATACTGCCCTCCACTACCACCCCCTCCCATCATACTGCCCCCTGCCATTATATCGCCCTCTACTGCCACCCCTCCTATTATACTGCCCTCCACTAACCCCCACCCCATCATACTGCCCTCCACTACCACCCCTCTCATCATACTGCCCTCCACTACCACCCCTCCCATCATACTGCCCTCCACTACCACCCCTTACATCATACTGCCCTCCACTAACCCCCCTCCCATTATACTGCCCTCCACTACCACCCCTCCCATCATACTGCCCTCCCTCCCATCATACTGCCCTCCACTACCACCCCTCCCATAATACTGCCCTCCACTACCCCCCTCCCATTATACTGCCCTCCACTACCACCCCTCCCATCATACTGCCCTCCCTCCCATCATACTGCCCTCCACTACCACCCTTCCCATCATACTGCCCTCCACTACCCCCTCCCATTATACTGCCCTCCACTACCACCCCTCCCATCATACTGCCCTCCACTAACCCCCCTCCCATTATACTGCCCTCCACTGCCCCCCTCCCATAATACTGCCCCCCTACCATTATACTGCCCTCCACTGCCACCCCTCCCATTTTACATTATACTGCCCCCCTCCCATTACACTGCCCTCCACTGCCACCCCTTCCATTTACATTATACTGCCCTCCACTACCCCCTCCCATTATACTGCTCTCCACTGCCACCCATCCCATTTACATTATACTGCCCCCCCCCATTATACTGCCCTCCACTACCACCCACTCCCATCATACTGCCCCCTCCCATTATACTGCTCCCTCCCATTTCACTATCCTCCACTGCCACCCCTCCTATTATACTGCCCTCCACTGCCACCCCTCCCATTATACTGCCCTCCACTAACCCCCCCCCGTTATACTGCCCTCCAGTACCACCCCCTCCCATCATACTGCCCCCCTCCCATTATACTGCCCTCCACTGCCACCCCTCCTATTATACTGCCCTCCACTAACCCCCCCCATTATACTGCCCTCCACTACCACCCCCTCCCATCATACTGCCCCCTCCCATTATACAGCTCTCCACTGCCATCCCTCCCATTTACATTATACTGGCCTCCACTACCCCCCATTATACTCTGCTACCTCCCATACACTGCCCCCCTCCAGTCATGCTGTACAATCCCCCCATACTGCCCTCCACTACCCCAGACCCTCCCATTATACTGCCCTCCACTACCCCCCTCCCATTATACTGCCCTCCACTGCCACCCCTCCCATTTACATTATACTGCCCTCCACTAGACCCCCTCCCATCATACTTCCCTCCACTAACCCCCCTCCCACATGCCCTCCACTGCCCCCTCCCATTATACTGCCCTCCACTTCCCCTCCTCGCATGATACTGCCCTCCGCTACCACTCCCTCCCATAATACTGCCCCCCTTCCATTATACTGCCCTCCACTGCCACCCCTCCCATTTTACATTATACTGCCCCCCTCTGGGCTCGGAGGGAATGGCCCAGGCCGGAGGTCGGGGGCCCTTCATGGTTTCTTGCACCAGGGCCCTGAAGGTTCTAATTACGCCTCTGCTGCATCCTGTATATAGCTCATCCCAGTACCCTGCGCCCTTTATAAAGCTCAACTCAGAACCATGCACCCTGTATATAGCTCATCCCAGAACCCTGCACCCTGTATATAGCTCATCCCAGAAACCTGCACCCTGTATATAGCTCATCCCAGAACCCTGTATATAGCTCATCTCAGAACCGTGGACCCTTTATATAGCTCATCTCAGAACCGTGGACCCTTTATATAGCTCATCCCAAAACCCTACACTCTGTACATAGCTCATCCCAGAATCCTGCCCTCTGTACACAGCTCATCCTAGAAACCCTGCACTCTGTACACAGCTCATCCCAGAACCCTGCACTCTGTACACAGCTCATCCCAGAACCCTGCACTCTGTACACAGCTCATCCCAGAACCCTGCACTCTGTACACAGCTCATCCCAGAACCCTGCACTCTGTACACAGCTCATCCCAGAACCCTGCACTCTGTACATAGCTGATCCCAGAACCCTGCACTCTGTACACAGCTGATCCCAGAACCCTGCACTCTGTACACAGCTGATCCCAGAACCCTGCACTCTGTACACAGCTGATCCCAGAACCCTGCACTCTGTACACAGCTGATCCCAGAACCCTGCACTCTGTACACAGCTGATCCCAGCCCAGGAGGGAGTGGGATAAGACCGCATCGCCCTGACCTGAGCAGCAGTGGGTGCAGCATCCCCCGGAGGAACTGCAGTAATTCAGGTACAGATAACATGGGGACATACACCACAGGCTGGACCGGGCTTATGTCAGGGCTGTGGCAGGGAGAGAGCAAGCAGTAGTGGAATAGGGCAGCCATGAGGTGGGTGGTGTGCTCTGCTTTTCCTAACATTCACCTGGCATAGATTAATGGCCATCACTCCTCAGGACTCTCTGCAGGGGGCACTCTGGAGGTACTATCTGTGTGCCTCCAGAGTACCCCTTACATCCACTCTGGAGGAAGATGTAAGGGGTCACTACAGAGGATGTAAGGAGGCACTAAGAGGGCACCCCGGAGGATGTAGGGGGGCTCTGACTAAGTTAGTACTGCCAGAGTGCCCCCTTTCATCCTCCCTTACAACCTCCAGGGTGCCCCCTTAGTGCCTCCAGAGTGTCTCTTTACTCCCTCCAGAGTGCCCCCTTACATCCTTCGGAGTGCCCCACCACCAAGGTGGTATAGTAGTGGCTGACAGACTATCAGGAGGTGGTATTGCACTCCTCTTCCTCCTCTCTCCACTAACTACCCCCGCCATACACTCCGCACTCCTCTCCTGTACATATTACCCACCTCCATACACTCCGCACTCCTCTCCTTTACATACTACTCACCACCATACACTCTGCATTCCCTATTTAACATTACCACATTCTGCACTATATAAGTCATCTCAGACTCTCTTTAACAACACCCCCTTTAAGCCAATATTTAGCGCAATTTAAGACATGACCACTGTTCACCACAACGCGCTTTGCGCACCATATTGTTGTTCTTCTTGATGCCTAGGACCCACTTTTGATCTTGCACACGGGCCCGCTGATTTCATGATACGCCCCTGCCCCAAAAATCGGCAATAAAAGATGGCAAAAATCATCTTTTCGGGGGGGTGTCCCTGAATGGCAGTTTGGAAGTGTGGTCACCCTAAGTGTGCCAAAAAATGTTTGTAAGAAATCGAGCTTGCCAGATATATAAAAAAAAAATGTCTCCTTTATGCCGCATACACACGACCGGTTTTTCCGTCGGAATAAACTCCGACGGGTTTTTCTGACGAAATTCCGCTCAAGCTGTCTTGCATACACACTGTCACACCAAATTCCACCCGTCAAAAACGCGGTGACGTACAACACGTACGACAGCAGTATAAAGCAGAAGTTCCAATCCAATGGCGCCACCCTTTGGGCTGCTTTTGCTGATCTTGTGTTAGTAAAAGTTTGGTGAGAGACGATTCGCGCTTTTCAGTGTTCATGCTTTTCAGATAGTTTTCTGCTGTTCAGTTGGTGCTTGTGGGTTCGTATCTATCTTTCAGGGCATGTAGTCAGGTCGTATCTGTTTTTCAGTGCGTTCTTGTCAGCTCGTTTCTGATTTTCAGGTCGTTGTTCATAGGACTTTCTGTTCTTCAGTGCGTTCTGTTTAGTTTGTTCTGACCAGCCAACCATTTTCTAGCTATGTTGCGGGTACGTACTCGTCGTAGAGTTAGTGTTGCGCATGGGCTTGGTGTTGGGGTTCTTGTCTTGACCCAAGCTCATTCCATGAACAGGGTGAGGAGGAGTTCATGGACGAAGAATTGGTTGCTCCAGCGTGACCAATTCTGTCACATGCCTTTGCTGCGGGAGCAGTGTTGCCAACCGTACGTATATTTACGGACAGCCTGTGAATTTAACGCTTTTTTTGGGGTGTACGTTAAAGTCGGGGTGTACGCGCAGTAACGTGATGGCGCCCCTGGCGCCATTTTTGAATAGACCACAGTGGCTGGTGCGAGCCGCGAGACTCCTGCAGTGAGTGCATGCCATGCACTCATCATAGGTGGAGGAGCGGGTGGAGCACTGACAGGGGTGAGGAGGATGGACTCGAGGTGAGTGAAACTGGGGGGATACAAGGGGACAGTGAGTGAGAGCCTGGAGTCCTGGACATTACTGGGAGTCTGAAGTCGTGCCATGCAGGGGACACAGAGACTGATGTGCTCTGTCCACCATATTACTTCTCGAAATCATCAGTGTGCTGTGTCCTCCTCTGGCTCCTGTGCCCCTTTCACCTCTCCACAGGTCAGGGCAGCACAGTAGTGCCCTGACCTGTGGAGAGGTGAAAGGGGCACAGGAGGAGGACACAGCACACTGGTGATGTGGAGAAGTAATATGGTGGTGGATAGAGGAGGAGGCTACTGTGAGGGGATGAGGAGGGCATCATCATGTCCGCAGCCTGTCTCCACCGGCACCTCCTATAGTATGTCCACAGTCTCTGTCCACCTCCTGTAGTATGTCCACGGTCTCTGTCCACCTCCTGTAGTATGTCCGCAGTCTCTGTCCACCTCCTGTAGTATGTCCGCAGCCTCTGTCCACCTCCTGTAGTATGTCCGCAGCCTCTGTCCACCTCCTGTAGTATGTCTGCAGTCTCTGTTCACCTCCTGTATCATGTCCGCAGCCTCTGACCATCTCTTGTCTTTTATCATGTCTGCAGTCTCTGAGGGGATCCTAGAAAGGAGTCAAGAGTCGGAATGCCGCCGGGATGGGGGTTATGGCCCGGGAAGAAACAGACGTGTGGACTGGGGAGAGGAGATCAGAGCCACCAAGTCTGACTGAGCCCCACACTGTGCACCTGAGAGGAGGTCAGTGACAGTGCCGCCAGGCCATTCTGAGGGGGGGGGGGTCACTGATGTAAGGAGGTGAGTGAATACAATAATGTAAGGGGGCACTGATATAAAGGTTTCCCCCTTATATTAGTACCCCCCCTTACCTTAATGTATTCACTCTGTGGAAGGTGGTCTCTATTCACCAGAGCCCCTTACATCATGATCTGCAGCGTTCCCCTTTACATAAGAGTTACCTTGCACTGTAAGGGGGCATCCTGCAGACTGTGATGTAAGAGGGAACTCTGTGTGGGCTGGGTTATAGTAACCTAACCTTCATGTAAATTGAGAAATATGTTTTTTTACTTTTGTTTAACTTAAACACATTGATAATAGCATTAGTTGTGTGTTTATAGTTCAAATATTGATATTTGCACTGTTTAGCAGTAAAAACATTAATTGTAGGTACTTTTTTGCAGCGTCAGTAAAAAATGCGGCTCTGCCAGTAATTTTCATGATTTTTGCCAGTAAAAAATTGGTGGCGTTCAGAAATTTTGGCATCCTTGCCAGTAAATTTCACTTCAGGGGGTTGGCAACACTGTGCGGGAGATCCAGGAGAATAATCCTGATGATTTTAGGAATTATCACTGGATGACGGACCCCATTTTTCACCATCTGTTGGCTTTGCTGTCCCCTTATATTACGAAGCAGGACACCTGCATGCGGCAACCCATCACTCCCGAGCAGAGGCTAGTTGCCACGTTGAGATACCTGGCAACTGGGAGAAGTCTGCAGGTCCTCAATTTCACGACAGGCATCTCCCCCCAGGCTCTGGGGATCATTATACCAGAGACCTGTTCTGCCATCATTCAAGTCCTACAGAAGAACTATATTAAGGTAAGTTTTCTCCTTTAACATCACATTCTATGTATTTAATGTATGCTAATGTATTGCATTTCTTTCATCATTCCCTAATTACCATGATTGCTGTGATATGCTTTGAATGTCCCCTTTGTCCTCATGCATGCTGTAAGCTTTTAATGCTTCCTTTTTGGCCTACATGCATATTTGCCTGCACTAACCTCTCCAGCATGCTTTCCTGGGCCCATACACACCTAACCTAGTCACTTACCAATGTATTTTGTCAGCTCTATTGTAGTGCATTACCCTAAACACCCCTAAAATGTCTAAAAATTTTACTGTTGTCCTTAAATTCAGGCAGAGTGGAAGAGGCTTTTTTGGGGGGGTCCCAAACTCAGCTAGAACCCTCCCCCCTAAAATGTCTAAAAATGCTTTTGTTCTCATTAAATTCAGGCAGAGTGGCAGAGGCTTTTTTGGGGGGTCCCAAACTCAGCTAAAACCCCCCCTTAAAATGTCTAAAAATGTTTTTGTTCTTATTAAATTCAGGCAGAGTTGCAGAGGCTTTTTTTGGGAGGGGGTCCCAAACTCAGCTAAAACCTCCCCTCCCTAAAATGTCTAAAAATGTTTTTGTTCTCATTAAATTCAGGCAGAGTGGCAGAGGCTTTTTTTGGGGTCCCAAACTCAGCTCGAAACCCCCCTAAAATTTTTACAATGGGCCATCAGAGGGGGTGAGGAATCTGATAAGTGGGCCTTATATTTTTGTCTTTAAATACTCCTTAAAAAAATGTTATACTGATGTTGGCCAAGAATGTTTTTGTATAATCTGCTTGCAATGTTATGTGCAAAAGTACAATTTTTTTTCTGGTTTGACTCCACAGTTTCCTTTAACGCCACAGGAATGGCAGACCATGGCATCCCAGTTTGCCCACCGGTGGGACTTTCCCAACTGTGGAGGTGCAATAGATGGGAAGCACGTCCACATAGTGCCATCACCCCATTCGGGGTCATACTATTATAATTATAAGGGGTTTAATAGTATAGTGTTGATGGCGGTGGTGTCGGCACAATATGAGTTCCTCTATGTGGACGTGGGGAAGAATGCCCGGATGTTGGATGGTGGAGTCTTCGCCCGGACGGAGTTTGCCCGATGTCTCCAGACTGGTGGCCTGGCATTGCCACCTGATGAAGACAACATTGAAGGCCTTCGTCTTTATTGCTGATGAAGCCTTCGGTCTGGGCAATCACCTGATAAGGCCATTCCCCCAGAGGACCCTCACCCCAGAGAGGAGGGTTTTTAACTTCTGCTTGTTTCTGACAGCTATCAACATGGCGGAGTATAAACGGAACCACATAATATTCAGTTGCTGCATATTGCACAATTATTTACGGAAAAATTCCACAAATTATATTGCCACAGTTGGGCCTGAGGCCGGACCTTCAGGGAATACCCTGACGGGCCTGGATACTGGCCATCCTGGCTTGCCACCCCAAAGCGCCCGTGAAGTTGGCAGAAATATGTTGATTATTTTACGGGTAGGGGGGCCATTGCTATGCCAGACAATGTATAAATATTATTTTATTAAATAAAAAAATAAGCTGATAAAATCTTGAATTTTCTTTCTTGCGTGTTTATTTTAGCTGTCTCCTATGTTCTCCTAGTGCACTTGTAGTGCCAAGTGGATTTTCTTTTAGTAAATATCCCCCATTGTCACTGTAAACACAAAATTACTTCAAAATTGGTATTGAGCATTGAAAGAAGAAGCCACACATTGTTGATTATAAAACTTTTTTTACTCTGTGCACAATCACATGGGCGTTCTAAAATTTTGGGGGAAATTCAAACATATTTTTGTCCCCAACATACACAAGTCTGGAACTTACAAAGTTCAACGTAGAAAAACTGAAGGCAATATCAGACATTATAGTATGTCAAAACTGCCTTCATCAGATGGGGTGATGTCACCCCTGTAAAAGCCAAATTTTGAACATGCACACAAATTGGGAGTCAAAATGTTGATTTCCTTCCTGATCCCATGTCTAATGTCAACATGTGCTATCTCCCATCATGGGGGATCAATGGACGTGTTTTGGGGGTGCAACTCCTTATTCTCACCTACTTGAGTTGCGAGGAAGGGGTTGCACCCACAAAACACGTACATTGATATCCCCTGATGGGAGATAGCACATGTTGACACACTGTGTGCATCTTCTAAATTTGGCTTCGAAAATTACACTACAATTTTAGAATTTAGTCCACAAAAAGTTAAAATGGTGGCATTTTGAAGATATTTAGATTCTCCCCAACACATCAATCATGTTCTTAAGTTGTTGATCAACAAATTGAGTTTATTCCTTATGATGTCTATTTCCCGACTCAACACCATGAGGTCCTGGATTAGGATTTGTGCACTAGCACTTGAGAAATGTTGAGCTTGCTCTTCCACAACCAGCACATCACCTAAAAATTTTTAAGAAAAACATGTATTATAAAAATGCAGGCCTACATCTATTACCTGAAGCTGGGGTGTCAGACACTAACCTGTTGTGGTGACAATTTCACCCACTTCCTCCACCTCTCCTTCCTCCACATCCTTGGGGTGTAGTGTTGTGCTGAGTTCCCCTTCTTTCTGAGGTGTGGGGTTCCTGGTGTCCTCTGAGTGGTGTCCTCCGTGTCTTTGCTCCCCTATGAGAATGTAACAAAAGGTATACTTAGTAGACTTGTGCACAACGGAAAAATTCGTTCCGTTTCGGTTCGTTTCTTTCCGGTCCTGTTGATTCGTAATCATTCGTAATTTTGCTAGACGGGATTTTTCGTGTTCGGACTCATTCGTATTTTTGCAAGCGACATTTTTCGTTGAATTCTTTGTTGCTTTATAATTCGTACTTTCGGTAGAGTACGTTGTTTTTCGTTGATTCTGGACACAACTCCTACTTTCGTAACTTTTTTTGGGTTCGTTGATTCGTAATTTTCCGTGTCTCTCTCACAACGACGCTGCCTATTATGCCTAATGTGCTTCGAATGGATTTGTACTTTTCTAAATACATAGCGGTTATTTGTAACGATTCGAAATCTCGTATTTTACTTTAGTTTTTTACATGCGGCTATAGGCTCCGCCCCTGTACACCATTTTGAGAGGGTTCAGCACGGTGAGGGAGAAGCAGAGAGCAGAGCAGAGTGAGTGTTATTGTGCTTCGAATGGATTTGAAATCTCGTATTTTACTTTCGTTTTTTCATGCGGCTATAGCCTCCGCCCCTGTACACCATTTTGAGAGGGAGTTCAGCATGGTGAGGGAGAAGCAGAGAGCAGAGTGAGTGTTATTGTGCTTCGAATGGATTCGTACATTCGTAACTTTTTTCATAACGAATTATGCCGAAGACCTTCGGGCATTCGCTATTTTGCGGTATAATTTATATCGGATTCGGTTTTATTCGTAATTGCTCTGTTCGGAAATTCGAATGCTTCCGAATGTCCGAAAGTTGCTAAATTCGGACGAATTTTGATTCGTTACGAAACGAATTGCACAAGCCTAATACTTAGCACACAGATATTTGAGGGCAGAAATAGGAATATGAAACATTACTTGGTAGTGGGGTTCCAAGATGATGACATGATTTTTTCCCTTACCAAAGCTGGAATACTTAAATTTTTTGGACAAGTTTCACACATGGAGACAAAGTATCCACTGGAGCACCTGTGTGGGACACCCTAAAAAGGTTGTTCTGGTGTCCCACACTAGTGCTCCAGAGTCCAGATGTGTAAACAGCTGCTGAGTGCCCTCTCCTTTACACTGAATCAAGTTTCCATTTCATTCTAGTTACAAATACATCTAGACAACAATGTACTAAAATTATATTTCAAGAAATAGGTATTTAACCTGTATCTGCCCAAAACATCGTATTTAGTGGACGAACAAGGTTTAATACGACGATTACTGTACCCATTAACCTGAAAGTTGCCATTTTAAAATGTCCAACAGTAAATATTGGAGCAACATTCAAGGAATAATACTCATAAGAACACAGGAGAAATACTTTATTTTTGCAAGGACTTTCTTGATCCTTCTGTACTGATCATGCTCCCTCAGTTTCAGGTCTGACCAGCGTTTCCTCAGCTGCTCCTTGGATCGTTGTACCCCAAAAATCTTGTGCAGACTTCTCACAACTTTAGACATGATCTTGGCCTTTCTCACATTAGGGTTGGTTTATGGTCCATGTTTCCCATCATAGTCAGTCCTCCTCAAGATGTCCACCATCTCCGCTATCTCTGCAAAGGACATATTTGAGGCCTTATATCTCCTCCTGGATCGGGACGTTTCTGGCTTTCCTCGTCGTTACTATAATTAACATGCACCTACTGTGTCTCCGCCATGTCGTCTCCCACTGCGCGCCGAAAGAGAAGGGGCAGGGAATATACTAGAAAGAACGTCAGGGGCAGGCGACGTGGGCGGAGTTTCACGCATGCGCAGTGTATATAAAGCTAACACGCATGTGTCGTAACTATGTTCTGTGTGCTGAGGAACGGAAGTGTTGAGCGTCCTAACAAAGGTAAAATTTAAACTTGGGGCATCAGTGGCCTATACTGCTTCAAGATTAAGGCCTATATTGGGATAAGATTATGAGAGTTTAGGCTGACATGTGTTTTTGTCTTGTGTTTTACTTTGCAGAAAATATGCAGCACTTTAAGAACCCTGATTTTCTGATCGGATTCATAGAGCGGTACAGGGATATCAGTAATTTGTGGGAGCTGAAATACTCCTTATATCATAATAGAGTATTAAGGAGGGCAACGATGAAGAAATTGCTTTAATATGTGCAGACACGGATCCCCGAGGCAGACATCAAGTCAATAAAATTGGTAATTTGAGGAACATGTAACAGAAGGAGTATAATAAAATCCAGAAATCCATCAGATAAGGAGCAGCAGCATCGAAAGTTTATGTCCCCAAGCTGTGGTACTACAACAGACTGAGCTTTCTGGACGACCAGTTTGAAGCCAGGGAATCACTTTCTAGCCTTCCCTGCAGCCTTCCCTGCACCCTTCCCTCCACCCCAGCAGAGGGTGACGAGGACCAACCTGGCCATGACATCCTGGAAGAAGTGGATGCACCCAGCTGGAGCCAGGTATAGTATTTTTATACATATTTATTGTCCTAAAATTATTGATGGTAACTAGATGTTATTATTGACAAATTAATGATTAATCAAAAAGTGTTTTACATATCAATAGACAGTAGTGGCCAAAAATGTTTGGGACAAGAATGAAAAATGCTGGGTTCAGAATGATAGTCTTTTCTATTTATTAACATTCAATTTGCAACAGTCATGAGCTGAAAATTGTGTGTGATTGATGAACGAAAAACTAAAACTATGTCCCTTTTTTATACACAGGATGAGCTCAGCCAGGATGAGGGTCAGGAAAGTGGCAGGCAGGAGGAGGCAGGGGTGAGAGTCAACCAGGAGGTGGCCGGGCACAGTGTCAGCCAGGAGGTGGGCGGGCCCAGTGTCAGGCAGGAGGTGGCCGGGCCCAGTGGCCTCACCCAATCACAGGTGCCTGCCCTCCGCCTTACAACAAAAAGGCCCAGGAAGGGGAGTAACATGGAGGTGGCAGCACTGGGCATCATTAGGGAGGCAAGTGATGTCCTCAAACCCCCATTTCCCTCCCCCCCGACGCTAAAGAGGCCTATGGCTGCTATCTAGCCACTAGACTGTAGAAAGTGGAGGAGGGCAAATGCCTCCTCTGTGAGGGGAGTTTTGCTCAGGCCCTTCAGAAGGTGATGAGGGGCCAGCTGACTCAGAACAGCCACGTATGTGAGCTCGCCCATCCTCTTCCTCCTCCTCCTCCTCCTGCCACAAGTCCACCACCAGAGCCACAGCCTCCAAAGAAGCGTGCAGTGAGGCGTGGAGGGAACGCTGCAGAGAAGGCTGCAGGGAAGGGTGCAGGGAAGAAAAGAAAGTGATGACCTGCCTTGAGTCTGGTCTGACAGAAGACGCAGGCTGTTGTAGTACCACAGACTGGGGACATATATGTCATCTGCTGCTGTTCCTGATCTCTGGGAGTTCTGGACCAGATTGGGCTCCCAATTATATGGACTCCTCAAGATACCAATTTTATTTTCCACACACTTGATGTCTGCCCTGGGGTCCAAAGTCTTCGCAAATTCTACAAGTTTCTCCATCATTGCCTTCCTCTTGATTTTCGTACCCAAAATAAATGGATATTTTATTTACAAAAAAGACTTGCCTATGTGTTTTTCTTAAAAAGGACAGTTTGGTTGTGAGTAGGCAGGTACATTTCAAAAATACAATGTCAAATTAACAAGGTACACCAAAACTAACCGCCTTGAGGTAAAAAAATACAAGATACTAATGTTATTGTGGTAACTTGACCAAAAATAAATAAAAAATGGAGATCACGAGAAAATTTTAAAAATAAAAAAAAGGAGATCTGCATTAAAATCAAATAAAAAAATATAAAATAAAAATTCAAACCATTATTATGGAGATCTGGCTTTAAAATAAAGAAAGATTATTCATGAGATCACAAGAAACAATAAAGAAATAAGTTTGTCAGATCTCTGTGTGAATATCAGCAGCAAAACAACTTCATTATTCGAGCATTATAAAGAAAAAAGGAATGCGCTGCATTAAAATATCCCAGAATTTGCAGCATGACGAATGTGCTATCTCAATTACGAACGCTAGTTTTACCAGTCCGAACGCTCCCATCTCGTACTTGATTCTGAGCATGCGTGGGTTTTTTTCCGTCGTAATTGCATCCAGACGAACGGAATTTCCGATATAAATATTTTCCGTCTGAAAAAAAGAGAACATGTTCTCTTTCTAAGTCCGTCGGAACTTCCGACGGAAAAAGTCAGATGGGGCATACACACGGTCGGAATATCCGCTGAAAAAATTCCGTCTGACTTTTTTCATCGGAAATTCAGAGCGTGTGTACGCGGAATTACAGTCTCAATCAAGACCAGGAATTCTAGGAGTAAGGCCCCTTTCACACATGCCTTCAGTTTGCTTTATCAGTTCAGTAATGTTTTTTCAAAGAATAAAACGAATCAGTTTACATCAGTTTTTCATCAGTTTTTATATCAGTTCTTTACATCCACTTAACCACTTGAGTCACATTTTTGGTTTACATTAGAGCTGCACGATTCTGGATAACACGAGAATCACAATTTTTTTGCTTAGAATAAAGGAGTAAGTAAACTGTGGTGCTTTAAACTAGAGGTCGACCGATATATCGGCTGGCCGATATATCGGCCGATATTTGGCCATTTTTGATAAATCGGCATCGGGCCGATTATCATCAAAATTAGGCCGATATTTTACACTGGCCGTCCCTCCTGTCCTTTCTTCTCCACACTCAGCAGCTCTGGCAGCATCAAGTGCCGCGCTGAGTGTGTGAACAGAGAGGAGGGAGAGAGAGGGAGAGAGAAGCTGTCAGCTTGATGTCGGGAGTAGGGGGGAGGGGGGCGGGGCGGTGTAGCAGATCACTTCACTTCCTTGTTACTTTTACTCTGGTCAGTCCAGGCAGCTCCTCCCGTCTGCACTTATCTCTCTGCCTTGCTGCATGATCACACAGTAAGTCAGCACCAATCCCCGCTCCCCTGCCTAGTTAATTTATCTTATCTGCTGTCCTCTCCATAAATCTTCACTACACTTATGCTGCCTCCTGTCCTGTCTCAGCTCAGAGTTCCACACACACACATCTTACACCCTTTCCATCCCAGTTTGCTTTTAGCTCTCATAGTTGTCCTGTCCCCACCATGCAGCCTAGCACATTCCCTGCATTCTGTCACTAATAAAGACATTAGCACTTACATTTACCACCTAATATCTTAACCTCCCCCCCTCCCCCTTCACATTGTAGCAATTTGACAAGTCACATCCTATTGCCGGCAAGGCACTGTTCAAATCAATGCGACACTGACTTTGAGTTGCCGCATAAATTTGAAAAAGTAGTACATGCACTACTTTTGCTATTTAGGGTGTGACTTCAATAGCCACACAGATGTCTTCAAAGTCACAACCCAAAGTCGCACTGAGATGCAGCTCTGAAATTGTGCGATTTCAGGTTAAGTCGCACAATTTCAAAGCCACAGTCAATGAGAACGGGGGGCTAATAGTAGGTTCACACTGGTGTGCTGTGGTCTGGCCACAGTGCGATTTGTATATTCAGTTTACCCAGAGTTTTAGGTGCGCTCCCATTCAATTCTATTAGACTGTCTGTTTTCACGAAAGCAAATTACAGTCTTGCGTGCTGCATCTTTGATGCGCAATCAGAAAACACACAGTCCACTAGAATTCATCAGGAGCACACCTACAACTGCAAGTAAATCACACATACAATCGCACTGTGGTCAAACCAAAGCGCACCAGTGTGAAACCCGAGGGGGCGCACTTTGCCCTGGGCACTGGATGACCTTGTTCCAGCACTGGTTACAGTTACACTCGGCTTAGTGTGAAACCTGCCAGTGTCACCGCCAATCAGTGCCATCTCTCAGTGCCACCCACCACTGCCACCCGCCCCTACCAGCCAGTGCCACCTGCCCCTGCCACCCACCCCTGCCAGCCAGTGCCAATTGCCAGTGCCATCTGTCCCAAACTAGTGCCATCTGTCAGTTCCAAACCAGTGCCACCTGCTAGTGCCAATGCCATCTGACAGTTCCAAACCAGTGCCACCTGCCAGTGCCAATAGTGCCATCTGTCAGTTCCAAACCAGTGCCACCTGCCAATGCCAACCAGTGCCATCTGTCAGTTCCAAACCAGTGCCATCTGACAGTTCCAAACCAGTGCCACCTGCCAGTGCCATCTGTCAGTTCCAAACCAGTGCCATCTGACAGTTCCAAACCAGTGCCACCTGCCAGTGCCATCTGTCAGTTCCAAACCAGTGCCACCTGTCAGTGCCATCTGTCAGTTCCAAACCAGTGCCACCTGCCAGGTCCAACTAGTGCCATCTGTACTGAGGACATCAAGGGTGTGCTAGAGTGACAGGAGTAAGCAAGGAGTTGAGTGGGTGAGTTTTTTATTATTTTTTATTTTTATTTTTTTAGATCGGCCTAAAATAATCGGCCACAAAAATCGGCCATCGGCCGCCCCAATTTCTAAATATCGGCATCGGCATCGGCCAGAGAAAAACCCATATCGGTCGACCTCTACTTTAAACTAGATTCTGCAATAATAACCCATTGGTGTCAGTGTCTGCAATAATAGCCCCCAGCATTGGAATCAGTGTAAAGAATTGATAAAGGGTGTTGTGGACACCCTTTAGAATACTGTTGGCCCCTGCACCTAAAGTGTCAATGCTTACAGCAGAATCATGTACCTGTCACAGATGGGTATGTGAATCTGTCGGTCCTGGGCATACTGGACACTCCTTACTCAGTGTGCTCTGACCCTCCTTTCCTGCACCCATCACCCGGTAAAACTACCTAAACGTGTGGCTCATGTTAGTAATGTTACCAAAACTGCTGCAAATGCTTGCCTGAATTAGGTGCAGGTAGTTCTAAAGGAAAGCTTTATTGAATTCCCCCTAAGTGACTGCAATAACATACCTCCCAACTTTAGACTTTTATAAAGAGGGAAAGCCTTGATAAAGAAAAATTTGGCATGCACAGTGCAATAGGCCATGGCTACATAGGGTTGGATATTGAGTGTGGTTTAAAGGGGTACAGTTTAGTAGTGTCTAAATATTTGCACAATACACTGCACACGCTTACCACAGTCCTTGCACTACTACTCGGCTACTAACGAGCAACTGTTGAAACAGAAAACACTTTGGTTGGGAGTATGTAACATAAAGCACGGTAGAAAAGCAGTTAAGTCTATGTAACAGAGCCCCTTACATTACTGGATATGGGAGTGAAAAAACTTTCGAACATTGAAAATGTTCAGAACCGAATAACGAACCTCGTTGAAGTCTATGGGACCCGAACTGGAAAAATCAAAAGTGCCCATTTTGGAGGCTCTTATGCAAGTAATTGGGCATACAATGGTTATGGGGGTCCAGATACTTTGGGACACATGTATCAATGAAAAAAAGTTCGTAAAAAACATAATTTTTAAAGCAGAGGTTCACCGGGATTTTTTTTTAAAAAGCTAGCAGCTACAAATATTGTAGCTGCTGACTTTTAAAAAATGGACACTTACCTGTCCAGGTCGCCTGCGACGTCAGCAGCCGAAGCCGAGCTACCGCTCGGCTCTCGGCTTCCCCCGCCACCATCCTCGGTGAGGTAATCGGGAAGTGAAGAGCTGCGGCTTCACTGCCCGGTTCCCTACTGCGCATGCGTGAGTCGTGCTGCGCCGTCCTCACTGGTCCCCGCTGTGTTCTGGGAGCCGTGTGTTTCCCAGAACACAACGGGGGTGATGCGAAGGGGTGGGACTCTCGCGGGAGTCTATACCCGGAAGTGGTGCAAATACCTGTTTTATACAGGTATCTGCACCCCCTCCCCCCTGAAAGGTGCCAAATGTGACACCGGAGGAGGGGAGGGTTCCAAAAAGCGGAGGTTCACTTTTTAAATGAGCAGTGATTTACTGAGAAATGAGAAATAACAATAAAAATGTAAATGTATATATATATATATATATATATATATATACAGTTGTGCTCATAAGTTTACATACCCTTGCAGAATTTATGATTTCTTGGCAATTTTTCAGAGACTTTAAATGATAACACAAAAAAAAATCTTTCACTCATGGTTAGTGTTTGGCTGAAGCCATTTATTATCAATCAACTGTGTTTACTCTTTTTAAATCATAATCACAACAGAAACTACCCAAATTACCCTGCTCAAAAGTTTACATACCCTGGTGATTTTGGCCTGATAACATGCACACAAGTTGACACAAAGGGGTTTGAATGGATATTAAAGGTAACCATCCTCACCTGTGATCTGTTTGCTTGTAATTAGTGTGTGTGTTTAAAAGGTCAATGAGTTTCTGGACTCCTGACAGACCCTTGAATTTTTCCTCCAGTGCTGCACTGACGTTTTTTGGATTCTGAGTCATAGGGAAAGCAAAAGAATTGTCAAAGGATCTGCTAGAAAAGGTAGTTGATCTGTATAAAACAGGAAAAGGATATAAAAAGATATACAAGGAATTGAGCATGGCAATCAGCAGTGTTCAAACTCTAATCAAGAAGTGGGAAATGAGGGGTTCTGTTGAAACCAAACCATGGTCAGGTAAGCCAACTAAAATTTCAGCCACAACTGCCAGCAAAATTGTTTGGGATGCAAAGAAAAACCCACAAATAACTTCATGTGAAGTACAGGACTCTCTGAAAACATGTGGTGTGGCTATTTCAAGATGCACAATAAGGAGGCACTTGAAGAATGATGGGCTGCATGGTCGAGTAACCAGACGAAAGCCATTACTACGCAAATTCCACAAAGTATCCCGCTTACAATACGCCAAACAGCACAGAGACAAGCCTTAAACCTTCCTGGCACAAAGTCATTTGGAGTGATAAGACCAAAATTGAGCTTTTTGACCACAATCATAAACACGACATTTGGAGGGGAGTCAACAAGGCCTATGATGAAAGGTACACTATTCCTACTGTGAGACATGGAAGTGGATCGCTGATGTTTTGGGGATGTGTGAGCTATAAAGGCACAGGAAATTTGGTCAAAATTGATGGCAAGATGAATGCAGCATGTTATCAAAAAATACTGGAGGAACATTTGTATTCATCAGCCGAGAAGCTGAGCATGGGACGTACTTGGACATTCCAACATGACAATGGTCCAAAACACAAGGCCAAGTCGACCTGTCATTGGCTACAGCAGAATAAAGTGAAGGTTCAGTCTCCTGACCTCAATAACATTGAGTCAGTCTGGGGAGATCTCAAATGTGCAGTTCATGCAAGACAGCCCAAGAATTTACAGGAACTGGAGGCTTTTTACCAAGAGGAATGGGCAGCTTTACCATCTGAGAAGATAACAAGCCTCATCCACAAATACCACAAAAGACTTCAAGCTGTCATTGATGTAAAAGGGGGCAATACACGGTATTAAGAACTGGTGTATGTAAACTTTTGATCAGGGTCATTTGGGTAGTTTATGTTATGATTATGATTTAAAAAGAGTAAACACAGTTGATTGATAATAAATGGCTTCAGCCAAACACTAACCATGAGTGAATGAAAAGTTTTTGTGTTATCATTCATATTCTCAGAAAAATGCCCAAGAAATTATAAATTCTGCCAGGGTATGTAAACTTATGAGCACAACCTTATATCGTGCCTAGGGGGTCCCTTTAGTCTGCTTGTACTGTGGCACATCTGTACTGTGTATAGAGCCTGCTGCAGCAATAATTTCATTTATAAAGCTAAAAAAATTAAATTTTCAATTCAAGCTTTCCTTATTTGATAAACTTGGAAAGCTAGTCTGTATGATGAGGCTACAATTGTGTGCACTCGGAACAAGATTATGATTTTTTGGATAAACTCTGGTGTCTCTTTAACAGACTCTGGATAGAAGTAACAGGTGCGGAAAAATTGGTCTTTGGGTGACGGTGGTGCCTTCACACCGTAACCTTATGGGGGTACACTTGATGAAAGCAAGAATTGGCCTTGCTTTAAAAATTGCAATGATATGCACCTGTCAAACAGGTGTGGAAAAATTTGTCTTTGGGTGTTGGTGGTGTATTCACACCTTAACCCTATAGAGGTACTCTTGATGAAAGCAGGAATTGGCCTCGCTGTCAAAAAGTTTAATGATATACACCTCTCGAACAGGTGTGGAAAAATTGGTCTTTGGGTGTTAACACCCACAAAGCTAGGCAGCCTAGACAGCCTTTCAGTGATTCCAGATCCAGAAAGCACGTAATCAGCAACATTGGCATCAGGGGCTTGATAGCTGCTGTTAATCCAGGACTGATTCATTTTGAATCAGTCAACTGAGTCTGTGGACAGACGCGGTCTCTTATCTGTCACAAAACTTCTGGCAGCACTGAATGCACATTCGGAAAGCACACTGGATGCAGGGCAGCCCAGCAGCTAAATTGCATACTGGACAAGTTCTGGACAGTGGTCTATTCTCAGAACCCAGTGGATCGTCAACTGGAAAGCTTCCCATGTCTGTTTTTGCCCCTAGATAATCTCCCACCATATGATGCAGACGTTGCCGATGGGATGTGGAAGCTGACAGCCCTGGGACTAAAAAAAATTTGAGAGGCATCACTGAGGCGGCCCCCTTATCCACTGCTCCTCTCTTTACCAACAGAAGCCTCAAAACTATGTTTTTCACCAGACTGTAACATACCAGAGTTAGGAAAGGCGTTACATAAACTCCTTTTAAAAGCGTCCTCAAGAGATTTCATCTTCTGCTCCCTCTGTGGAGATGGGATGAGTTCCAAGACTTTCCCCTTGTAACGGTGGTCAAGGAGGGTTGCCAATAGACTTGTGCACAACGGCAAAATTTGTTTAGTTTCAGTTCGTTTCTTTTCAGTCCTGTTGATTCGTAATCGTTCGTAATTTTGCTAGACGGGATTTTTCGTGTTCGGACAAATTCGTATTTTCGCAAGCGAAATTTTTCGTTGAATCGGAATGATTCGTATTAATGTAAGCCTTATTTTTCGTTGATTTATAATTCGTACTTTCGGTAGAGTACATTGTTTTTTGTTGATTCTGGACACAACCCCTACTTTCGTAACTTTTTTTGGGTTCGTTGATTCGTAATTTTCCGTGTCTCTCTCACAACGACTCTGCCTATTATGCCTAATGTGCTTCGAATGGCTTTGTACTTTTCTAAATACATAGCGGTTATTTGTAATGATTCGAAATCTCGTATTTTACTTTCGTTTTTTACATGCGGCTATAGCCTCCGCCCCTGTACACCATTTTGAGAGGGAGTTCAGCACGGTGAGGGAGAAGCAGAGAGCAGAGCAGAGTGTTATTGTGCTTCGAATGGATTAGTACATTCGTAACTTTTTTCATAACGAATTATGCCGAAGACATTCGGGCATTCGCTATTTGCAATATAATTTATTTCGGATTCGGTTTTATTCGTAATTGCTTTGTTCGGAAATTCGAATGCTTCCGAATGTCCGAAAGTTGCTAAATTCGGACGAATTTCGATTCGTTACGAAATGAATTGCACAAGCCTAGTTGCCAACCAATAATGATCCTTCTCCTTGATGCCACATATTCTCAGTTCCTTTCGCAGGCTTTGAAGAATGAGGGAGCCCATGCACCACAAGTTTCTGAAGGCATTAAACGCAGACTCCTTAGGGTCACTTAGGATTACAGTATCTGAAACTGCCTCCTCCCAGCCATGTACTACTCCCAAGGGTTCTGGGGATGGAAAACCATCTGCTAAGGGTTAACTTATGTCTTGCTCTGCTTCAATGCCTCCAGACCTGCCAGAATCCTCCTCCTCCTCTCTCTTCTCTTGTGTGTTCTGTGGTGTCTGCATAAAGCGGGCCTTGAGAGGAAAGGAGGTCCTCTTCCTCCCGCTGCTCTGTCTCAAGTGCCCTGTCCATAATGCCATGCAGAGTCTGCTCCAGCAGGAACACAACATGGATTGTGTCACTGATGCATGCATTTTCACGTTTCACCATCCTTGTGGCCTCATCAAATGGTGGCAGTGCAGTGTATGCATCATTTATCAGCAGCCATTGGCGTAGGGAAAAAAATATGAGCCGGCCTGAGCCTGTCGTTGTGCCATACTCACACAGATACTCGTTGAAGGCCATCTGTCGCATGTGCAGCCACTGCAGCATTGCCAAACTCGAGTTGCACCTGGTGGGCATGTCACAAATCAGGTCGTTTATGAGCAGGTGGAATTCCTGCTGAATTTCAGCCAAACAAGCAATGGCTGTGTATGACAGCCTGAAATGGCTACAGATTCTTCTGGCTTGCTTTAGCAGATCTTCCAATCCTGGGTACCTATTTAAGAAACACTGCACTACCAAATTGAGGAAATGTGCCAGGCATGGCACATGTGTCAACTTTCCCTGTCTAAGGGTGGACAGGAGTTTTGTGCCATTATTGCACACTACCATTCCTGGCTCCAGCTGGCATGGCGTGAACACCCTCTGGGCCTGCCCATGCAGAGATGCAAGAATCTCTGCTCCGGTGTGGCTCCTGTCCCCTAGACAAACAAGCTGAAGCATTGCATGGTACCTTTTAGTCTGACTCATTGATCAGCCCCTTGAAAGTTTAGGGTTTACTTGTGGTTCATATCATCCCTGACCATGCTTGCTGGACCACGTGTCAGCAGTAATGTGGACCTTGCGGCTGACTGCCTTGCCAACCGATGCCACAACATTGCCTTTCACTTGATTGTAGAGAGCTAAAATGGCCTTATGTGAAAATAAATAGCGACTGGAACCTGCCATTGTGGTACAGCACATTCTGTAAATTCACGGAAGGGGGCAGAATCCACCAGATGGAAAGACATGAGTTGTAAAGTCAGCAGCTTTAACAAGCTTAAGAAATTTGCCTGCTATAGTCTACTGCTGGTGGTGTGCTACTGGCAGACGTGCTGCAAGGACCTGAGACACCCTACGCTATACTATCATCCTTATCAGTGGAGGCTGCTGAGAGGTCACGAGGTATAGTGGGGGTAGACTGGAAAGGTGAGGAGGAGCAGAATTGCGTCCCTTTTGTGTGACTTTCAGGTGCTCTTGCCAATGGGCTGAGTGGTGGTAGGTTAAATGCCTTCTCAAGCATGTGGTACCAAAATGGCTGGTGTTTTTGCCACACTTGATGTGCTTGAGGCAAAGTTTGCAAAACAGTGCAATTGGCTACACATGTGCTAAAAAAGGGCCAAACAGCTGAGCTTTGGAAAGTGGGCCGGGAGATAACAGCTCCACAACTTGGTGGAATAGAGTGTCTGCTCTCTACTCTTCCATGATTACTGCCTCTTTGGGCTTGTGCCTGACTCTCACTTTCCTCCTCTACTGTATCCTGCACCCAATTCGCGTCAGTGACCTCATCATCATCCCCTCGATCCTCATTATCACTGGTGACAACTTGGCAATTTGCTGCAGCTGGGGGAACATGACTGCCAATTTGTTGTGTACCAGTGTTCTCCCGTCTCTGTAGGCTCATGTTTCTACCTTCCTCAACCTCAAAACCAAGATCTGAATCAACTATTGGCTGTGCATCATCATGGAGCAAGTGGCTGATGCTGTGTTCAAATAACTCAGCTGACTCCTCCATGCCTGATGCTGGGGCTATGACAAGGAGGCAGAATAAGTCACTCTGGCAGCTGCAGTGGACTGTGCACTAGTCTCTGCTTGGGTGACGGAGGATGAGGATGGTTAAGTAAACGAGTCCACCACCTCCTCAGCATGCTGTGGCTGGATAGAAACTTTACTAAACAGAGGAAATTATGCCCTGCCTGAGGACAGACCACGTCTACCTTTGCCTGTGGACACATACGCTGCTGGCCCCTTCACAGTGCCATGGGAACGTCTGCCTCTACTTGTTGGTCTCCCAGACATGATGGAGGGGTGATTATTATTATTTTTTTATAAATATGTGGAAATGTGTATGTGAATGCACTTTATTCCATGGAAAATTGTGTTTTTTGCACTTTAACGTGAGTACTCACTACACAGACACACGCCACTGGCACACTACAATATACTGCAGTAAAACTTCACTGACGCACTGCAATGTACTATGGTAAATGTGCACTAACACACTGAAATATACTGCGTTAAACGTGCACCTATGCACTGATTCATACAGTGTTAAAAAAGCACTAACGCACTGAAATATACAACATTAAACGTGCAGTAATGCACTGAAAAATACTGTGTTAAATGTGCAGTAATGCACTGAAATACACTGTGTTAAATGTGCAGTAATGCACTGAAATACACTGCGTTAAACGTGCAGTAAGGCACTGAAATATACTTTGTTAAACGTGCATTAACGCACTGAAATATACGACGTTAAACGTGCAGTAACACACTGAAATATACTGCGTTAAATGTACAGTAAAAAGAGATATAAAAATAAAGGTGTAGTGCTTTAAAAATCTGAATATATAAAATAAAAGCTAAAAGTTCATCAAAGAATACACTGCTGGATCAATCAAATCAAATCAAAATCCACTTGTAAGGTGTCTTCGTGTTAGAGAAGGAAAGACTGACCATCACCATCACCCAATATTACTGACTCTTACCATCAGTGCATGGGATATGCACATCAATTGCAATAGATAGTGGCACCATGAATCCTTTCCACATAAGTCGATCCACTCCACATAAGGCTAAACAGATTCTCCTCTCGTTACCATGTGCTGACAGGTCAGACAGGCCTTGGAGACAGAACAGTGGACCGTGAGTGTCTTACTTGCATTGGTCGGTGTAAGAGTGAAATCGGTCTCTGCACATACATTGGTCTAACGAGAGGAGAATCTGTGTAGCCTTATGTGGAGTGGATCGACTTATGTGGAAAGGATTCATGGTGCCACTATCTATTGGAATTGATGTGCATATCCCATGCACTGATGGTAAGAGTCAGTAATATTGGGTGATGGTGATGGTCAATCTTTCCTTCTCTAACACGAAGACACCTTACAAGTGGATTTTGATTTGATTTGATTGATCCAGCAGTGCATCTTTGATGAACTTTTAGCTTTTATTTTATGTATTCAGATTTTTAAAGCGCTGCACCTTTATTTTTATATCTCTTTTGATTTTACCCAGCAATATAGTGTCAGCAGCTTTTCCATTTATTATTTCCTGTATTTAGCGCAACAAATTTGTTTATTTTTATTGTTAAATTCACAGTAATGCACTGAAATATGCTGCTCTAAACGTGCAGTAACACACTGAAATATATTTGGTTAAACAAGCACTAACACACTGAAATATACTGCGTTAAACGTGCAGTAACTCACTGATATATACTGCGTTAAACGTGCAGTAATCCACTAAAATATACAGCGTTAAATGTGCAGTAACGCACTGAAATATACAACGTTAAACGTGCAGTAACACACTGAAATATACAACGTTAAACGTGCAGTAACTCACTGATATATACTGCGTTAAACGTGCAGTAATCCACTAAAATATACAGCGTTAAACGTGCAGTAACGCACTGAAATATACTGCATTAAACGTGCAGTAACGCACTGAAATATATTGTGTTAAACGTGCAGTAACGCACTAAAATATACTGCGCTAAACATGCAGTAACACACTGAATTATACTGGGTTAAAAATGCAGTAACGCACTGAAATGTACTGCGCTAAATGTGCAGTAACGCACTGAAATGTACTGCAGGAAACCGGCCCTGAAAAAATAAACTGACACTAAAGTAAAAATTAATGGGTAAAATACACTCACGCTGCACTATCACTAGATTCACACTAAACTGACGCTAAAGTAAAAATGAATGGTCAAACTACACTTACGCTGCATTATCACTAGATTCACACTACAGTGACACTAAAGTAAAAATGAATGTTCAAACTACAGTCAGGATGCACTATCACTAGATTCCCACTAAACTGCTATTCTACACTGACAATAGAATCACAATAGCACACTAGTAGCACTGAACAGAGCCCTGTTCTATCTTTCTCCACGCCAATATCACACTGCAAATGGCACTATGGGGAGAGGATTTTTATAGTGTGGGGGCGGGACTAAGAGCAATGAGCCATGATTGGATAGAGTCATCATTACTTTCTCCAATCATGGCTCTGACAGTGTTCTGTGCCCCGATTAGGCAAAGCGCTCATTGCTTCAGCCAATCGGGGCTTCCAATGCACTGTGCAGTGGTGCAGTGCTTTAAATGCCCAGATAATTTGGGTGTTCGTAGAATGGGTGACCAGCCAATGTTCAGCCCAAACTCATGCTTGGCCCGAATAGTTCGCCCAACTCTATTCAGTTGGTGGTCACTGGTCAGTGGGAGGCAAATGTTTAGTGTCAGTGGGAGAAGAAATGCATGGCTTCATTGGATAATGAGAGGAAATAAATGTCCTGACTTTAGGGAGAGGAAAAATGAATTTGGTGTCAGTGTGAGTAAAATGCAGAATGCAGGGGTCAGTAGTAAGTAATGCAGAGTTCAGAGGTCATTAGTAAATAATGCACAGTGTAGGGTCAGTAACACAGAGTGCGAAGGTCAGGAGTTATTAATGCAGAGGACTAAATATTGAAGGGGAGTCATTAATAGGTAACGCAGAGTTCAGGGTTAAGTAATGCAGAGGGTCGGTAAAAGGTTATGCAGAGTGCAGAGACAAGTGTATGACTCCAAGTAGACCCATGTGTATATTGACATGCCCCCTGCGCCCAACTGCCAATATCCCCCAGAACGCAGCACAGGTTATGTTGCTACCCCCTAGGCACCCTTTATATAATTAGTAGTGATCCTGCACTAACCGCAGCCCATTATGACCCCTCAGTTCCATCATCATGTCCCATTCCTCCATCAAAATATATATATTTTTTCTTTATCCTCTCTTTATATGCAGCGAAGTGGGCACCTAAAGAAAGGGCCCTTCCTTTCCATAGTGAAGAAGCAAAAGATCTGGTATCAGACGATTACTGATTTAGGTGAGTATTTCGGGTATTTCGTATACCTTAACTTACTATAATTTTTTTTTTTTTGTCCATGGGCTGTCAACAACATGACAGGCTGCAGCTCTAAAATTAAGGTAAGTATTCCTTTGGGGCAAGGGAGAATTGTTAAATGTAGGTGTGTGTAAAAGGAGGGGGGGAGGGGTAGTCAGAAAGAATAACTGTACTTTCTCTTTAACTCACCTCTCAGCCTTGGTTTGGAGGAAAATTAAAGCTTGATTCTGCTTACTGCCTGCTAAAATCAATAATACAGCCTACATTACCCATGTTATATATTCAGGAAATTAAATTCTGCAGTGTACATTCAGACATGCTGCTTCGTTCATATTTCTACAACTGTTGGAGCCCATCAATAAGATGTTGTATCCATCAAAAAGAACTTCTGGAGGTCTTAATTTAAATAATTTGTGCAGATATAACCATGTATTAATATACTGGTGTTCTTTCATTACTTGACCAGAATGAAAGTACATTTGGGGCTTTGTATATGTTTTCTGAGTTTGATAAATGGTCCCTTCAGTTATGATCTACTGTGTATATCACTGATCACCAAAGAGGACAAAGAGATGCAATTTAATCAAGAGACATTTTTCAAAAACCAACATGGATATTAATTGATTGTTTTCCCACAAGGTTTTCAAACATTGATCCCAGCGACATCTATAACTTATGCATGAGAAAGCCTGATTGCACAGTTTTTGCAGTATAGTTCATAGAATGGGGATATTTGCCATCTGCTGTATAGGACACTAGAGAATGGGCTATACTAAGACAAGTCAAGTGGTTCTAATTTATATTAAACGTCTGTAAAATAGTTGGAATCCTTAGGGAGAGACAGATACAGATCACAGCTGAACACCTGGAGTTTGGTTTACTTTCTAAAGCCAATTTAAGACTTTTGGCTCATGATATAAAAATCATATGAATGTTAGAGAATATCTTTGTATCAGATGTTTATTTTTAGTTAATCAACAGAGAGTATAAAAAAGAACATTAGTAAAGATGTTTAACAGACTGGATAACAATCCAAATTGGATATATACACTAACTGTACACATAATTTAAAATGCCAACATTTATTTGATGACATTTTTTTCATCACTTTCAAACACCTATTTACTAGAAGACATATAGCTAATGACAAAATAATACTACTAATAGTATACATAGCAAAGAGACATTAAAAGTTATTTTAGCATTATCTGTAAACCGACACATCCAATTGTATTCCATTTGATACTAGTGACTTTTATCTACACTGAACAATTAACACATTGTAAACTGCTAACTTGTATACTTATGATGAAGAAAATGTGGCATTCACCAAACATATACTGCAGGTGTGTCTTTCTGGTGTATAGGTTTTAAATTGGTGACTGATCCACTTTATTTGAATATTTGCTGAATGTCACATTTACTGCCCATGGAGTGTATGCAATTTGATATTTTAAGTTGCATATTCAACTGTAGGGATGATGTTCGGGTTCGTTGCTATATGGATTTTTGGTCCTGGTCCATGCACTGCCTGGCCTTCGAAATTATGTAATCTGTCTCAGAATGGCTAAAAAATGTATGTGCCAAACCCCTCACTATGAAAAGGTGGGCCCCCAGCAGCCACTTGACAGTGTGTGTTGGAGCATTTTATGAAGAGCTGACATTGCACAACAACAATTTTGCTTCCAGAACACTTTTTGTGTTCTGTAATTTAACCTATCACATACCATTTTATAGCATTCTTCTGTTTTTGCAATTTGGCTATTTTTTCATCTAAAAACACTTTCAAGTGTTTTTAGAGGAAAAGGGGGAGAAAAAAGAACTCCAATAGTGCAGAGGTTCCTTCGATTCTTTCTTTATTTTTTAAAATTTCCAAGATAAGACCAAGTCCCAAATCCATAAAACGTTCCTATTTTTTCTCCCCCTTTCCCTCTAAAAACACTTGAAAACCTGTGTCTCACCTGCGGAAGGGAAAATCCACCGGATGTGTACAGAATGCCTCCAGGGAGTGCCTCCATAGATGCCAGCTGGTCACCTGTGAAGGGAGTTTCCAACGTCTCATCTGCGATTTTGTCACTCTACTAAGCCTGTTTTGACCCCCCTGAATAAGGGCGGTCGCAGGCTTTCTGGTAAGCCTCCAACTTTATTAAAGGTGACGGGCAGCACAAGTGGTGAATGTCTATACCCACGTTTTCACACTGGAAATCACATACTGGATATCTACACTTATGAACTTTATATTGGTGTTTTTTTCCTTTTTTCCTTTTGTACATATATGCACAATTTACTGCAAATGGAGTAATCTTTTTGTGGACTAATTCAGCACAAATGTAATTATTGTTGTGTTTATGGTCATATATTTGCACATATTTTTGATCACTATGGACACATTATATATTGTATGATGTTTATGTTTTTCACATAAGCACTGCACTCCTATCTCTTTAAAAAAAAAAGTTGTTGTCCAGTGATCTGTGTTGGAAAGTTAGCTGCTATATGGCGCTATACTGTGCTAAATTACTGAGGATGGCAATGTGGTGGGCTACATATTTTTGTGTGTTCCTCCGCATTCACATTTCAGAGACCCAAATGTCTTTTTTAGAACAACAAATGTAATTGTTGCTTAGCTTCTTGCCCCCTTGCAATTTTTTTCATTTTGTGTTACATATATTTTTATTTTCTGCCATGTTAAAAAAATAATACCCTTATTGCTATTTTTTACAAATTAATTTAGGCAATCCTCTAAATTACTAAAAGTCCAGCTGAAAAAACATTTAGTATCAAGATTTGTCCCTAATTACTAATTTCGAACAAGATTTGACAGTTGGTCCATGAATCAAACCTGGGCACATTTGTTCATTCCTAACCAAATGTTTTGCAACAATCCTCTGCTATGCTATGCCATACTATGTAACATAATATACACACCTACTGTCAATTTTGCTGAACAGCTTTGGCCTTCATGTAATTGTGGGGAAAAATGTAAAGGTACAGTATCTCACAAAAGTGAGAACACCCCTCACATTTTTGTAAATATTTTATTATATCTTTTCATGTGACAACACTGAAGAAATGACACTTTGCTACAATTCCCTCCCTTCGGAGACTGGGCCATTGGGAAGAATTCCAACATGATAACGACCTGAAACACACCTCCAGGATGACCACTGTCTTGCAGAGAGTAAAGATGATGGACTGGCCAAGCATGTCTCCAGACCTAATCCCTATTGAGCATCTGCAGGGTATCCTCAAATGGAAGGTGGAGGAGCGCAAGGTCTCTAACATCCACCAGCTTTGTGATATCATCATGGAGGAGTGGAAGAGGACTCCAGTGGCAACCTGTGAAGCTCTGGTGAACACCATGCCCAAGAGGGTTAAGGCAGTGCTGGAAAATAATGGTGGCCACACAAAATATTGACACTTTGGGCCCAATTTGGACATTTTCACTTAGGGGTGTACTCACTTTTGTTGCCAGCGGTTTAGACATTATTGGCTGTGTGTTGAGTTATTTTGAGGGGACATCAAAGTTACGCTGTTATACAAGCTGTACACATACTACTTTACATTGTAGCAAAGTGGAATTTCTTCAGTGTTGTCACATAAAAAGATGTAATAAATTATTTACAAAAATGTGAGGGGTGTACTCACTTTCGTGAGATACTGTATATAGTAAATACAGTATATATAATAAATACTAAATATAATAAATACTATCATTACATCTATCAACCATATACATTTAACAGAATACAAAGGAATTTTCACTGACCATCAGTGTAAATTAAAGTAATTACACAGCTATGTGCATGTTACATGTGAATGGGCCCTTTAAAGAGGATGTGATGTAAAGTGTTTTTTTAAGATTCCTCTGGATGATATTAGATTTGGTACAGCTGATGGTGCTTTTTTGGAACAAACAATCTAGCACAGGAAGAAGGCACAATGTAGGTACTGTATGTGTCCCATTGTCTCACTTTGACTTAACCAGGTCGCTTTCATACCCTGTACCATGAGTTACACAACTACAGTATCGACAGGAGTTTTATGATAATGTTGTTTCTTTTAGTTAGGTTTGAAAAGGGTGTGTTGTGGTTTAGTGTTTAGTAAAGGTATTTAAAAACTGTGCACATACTCACTAGAATATTTTGGGGATTTTTTTTAAAGTGAAATAAATACACTATAATGTTGATTTTTTTAAATAAAAAGCTGGCTGGCTTGTGCCCTGTTCACAAAACAGCCTAGTAAAAGTGTTGAAAGATACTGCACATACATACACATACACACATACATAATATTTAGGGTGTTTTTTTGTGAATAAATAACACTCTAATGTTAATTTGTAGATCTAAAAATGGCTGTTGGGTTCAGTTTAAAATAGGACCTAGTGAAAATAATGTAATAATTGTTACAATTCATAATTTATGGATTCATACAGTGCTCTGGGTATTTATTATTTTGCACAGCTGCAGCAGTAGCATGTGTTTGTTTAAGGATGTTTATAGCTATAAGTTCATCCCCATGATGATGCTATCTATACAATCATATACTTTTTGGAAGGTTATCACATTGTTCTTTCATATTGCAATAATTTACATATTTATTTTAGTGGTTTGGCTGGTTCATGTAGGCACCGTCAGTATTAGTTTTGTTAAGCCTTGTGTGCTCAGCCTCCTTTATAAGTAACTCCAGTACCGTATGGGGGCAGGCTTGAGAAAGAAAGGTCCTTTGAAACACGTTGCCAACCTCTGTCAAATTTGCAGTTGTTCCATAAAAAGTACACAGTAGCAGGAGATGCTGCTCTTTTAGTCAGTAAGCTGAGCGGGTCTCTGACCGACAGCACCAACACCAGGGTTTAACATGTAACATCTCCTGTTCCATTTAGAAATCTCTGGTTTGCATTCACTGTGTTGTTTGTTCTACTCCTGTCGAACCAATATTAGGTGTCCAGTTTAGACCACTGATCATAGCTAGCATAGTACACTGTATTTTTTATTTCAAAATAAATTCAGATTGGTCTCTAGTTTTCAAAATGTAGCCTAGAAAAGCCAATTACATGGAATGTAAGGCTGGATTCACACCTATGCATTTTTAGTGCATTTTGAAGATTTACACTACAGTCCATTTAACATGAATATCCTATGGAACATATTCTTTAGTGCAAATCAGCAAAATGCAAAAAGCACTAAAAATGCATATGTGTGAATACAGCCTAATATAATATTGACTTCTAAGTTTTACCTTGGCTAATGGGAGTTCTGTTTTACGTGGTACAAATAATTAAATACTTTGCTGCTTACACTGCTTACATAAAATGTATAGTCTCCATGTTTTTTGTTATTTTTCATTGAAATAATATACTCTTTTTTGTATTTCTTGAATATAACCCTGTCTTTTGTCTCCCTGTTAAACTGTGACCTAATAAAGTCCCTCACATAGTGGGCATGTACCCAACAATTTTTTCAGTGCATTAATACCTTCTAATTTTGATTTCTTGATTAAAACCTGCCTGGCATTTTCTTCTTAAACTTACATGGTATACAGCCAATCTTTGCAATATGTCACTGAAATAATACACTGTCTGGTTTCTCCTTTTGAAATTGCGACCTTGTAAAAGTGCTTACGTACTGTGGAGTGAGTCTCACAAAGAAAAAGGCAAACGTGACACTTTAGTGCTCAGAAATTGTAGGGATGCCTTATATTGAAGACAAGTAGCAAGGCCACTGTGCAACCCTGGCTAAAAGCCCACTTCAGATCGGGGAATCCAGTACTGCATAAATACCAAAACAATTAAGAGGACGCAAACACCTAGTGCATTATCTCCAGCACTCTAATAAGGAATATATAAATACAAGTTGTACTCACAAGATAAAGAAGAATAAAAAGCAAATACACAAGACACAAAAGTATGCATGCATTTCGGGAGTCTGGCCATCTTCCTACGATGGCTGGTACAACCTCCACCCAGACTTCCTAAAATACACTCTTTATGAATCATGTCCACCATCCCCAATGGAGGAAGGGGCAGGAGGAAATGTAGAATTGGAGGAAAGCACCACCCAGAATGGTCTCTAGTTACATAAACAAAGACAAAACCAAAACCAAAAACAGCAACATCACTACAACACGTAGTTTTATATGCATAAATCAGACTCATTGTACAAAATTCTTTATAATATAACCTTGAAGACACATACCCTTCAGGACTTGCTGATCAGCTTGTGCTGTAGAAAATGACAGCCCAGCCAGCACGGCGGGCGCCCTCATGCACGCCACCTCCCCGGAAATGCAAATCACATATATAGCGTGATCCTGCACAGAAGAATTGCCCTGTAGGAATAAAGATAATGTGAGGCAGTCAGCAAGGGGTTAAGGCAGTTTAGTTTTTTTCATATCGTGTTATTTGGGTTTCTATTTGTTTTGTTTTTTTGTGTATACCAGTGGTCATCAACCCTGTCCTCAGGGCCCACTAACAGGCCAGGTTTTATGTATTACCTTGTGGAGATGCAGACTGTAAGCCCAGGTTCACACTGGGGCTGTGGGAGTGAAGCCGTGCGAGTTCAGCTGAACTCGCATGATTTCACTCCTGCCTGTCAGTCCCGATTTCAGCTTGATTACAGAGACATCTGACAAAGATGGTAATGTAAATTGCGGCTGAAATCGCAAAAAGTAGTACAGAAAGTACTTTTTGTAATCGGTGCAGCGCCGCAGATGCGGCGTCGCACCGATTAGGACGGTGCCATTGCCCGCAATTTGCGGCAAATTTCGCCGATTTGACATGCGATTTGACATGTCAAATCGCATGTCAAATCGCACCAGTGTGAACCAGGGCTAGTACTGCAATCACTGAGCAGCAAATGATATCACCTGTGATGTATTTCAGTTATCTTCAGTTATCTTCAAACCTGGCCTGTTAGTGGGCCCTTAGGACAGGGTTGATGACCACTGCCGTATGCGATGAGTGTTATGAAAGGCTATTTTGTTTAGCACAAGAACAGGTCCAGGTAAAAAAGACTTTCCATAATCCCCAGGGACTAGCAGTTAAGCAGACATTTCAGGAAAATGGTTCCCTTTTGACATTGGGAACTTTTCTGGGGAGGGGTCCTTGTTGGAGTGCAGGGCCTCTGTAATGTTCCTTCCGGGGTTGACAAAATAAGTTGTAGCCTACCAACAGTTTACTAATACATAATTTACAGTACAAATTCACTTTAAGTCACTGGATGGCTAGAATATGGCTCACCCATAGGAATGATATGGGCTGCAGTGTTCTTGTGTGCACACTAAGATAAGGAGCCAGCAGAGACATTAGAAAGGCTGGGCTGTGGGGGATAGGAGGACAATTAAGTAAAGGACAAGTTCACTATAGGTGAATTGTATTTTTACATAACATTCTTTGTTTCCCATGCCAAATATAAAAAATTAGGAATTGCAAATTTTCTGACTCATAGCTGTCATGCACAAATAAATGAACCAGCTCGGCAGAATGAACGTATACCACACAGTCAGCCAATGAGCAGCAGGGGATTATATGCTTCCTCTTGTTGGCTGCTGCTGTTCACAATCCTAATGGAAGTTGAATTAGCTCATACAAATTCTATAGTTCTATGGCCATGTCAGAATGAAATGGCTCTCGTCGACATGTTTTAATATAATTATAATAGTAAACTCTTCATTTTACAGTGTGCATACTGTTTGCAGAAAGTGAGGAGTTAGCTACTCTGAAGACTGTCAGTCATCAGCTTGCCATCATTAAAACAGAGCGAGCCTTTGATCATTTCTTTCACCGGGAGTAACTTGTCCAAGAATAAAAAAAAGTAAAGTGTTGCAATATAAATTGCCTTTCAGCACAGAGCTCTAAAAAAAAAATGTACACATTTATGCTTAGCCCATTTATTTACTGAATAATAATGCTGTTCAAGAAAGTAATATTAAAATGATGTCACTTCCTTACATTACATAGAAGTTATTTTCATAAGGCAAGAGCTGAACAGATTTGTTTTCCTTTAAGTATAATCAAACAAAGGTCCACAATAAGGCTCTTTGAGACCGAGAAAGGGAAATATCCAAACACCTCTGACCAGGGAATTGATGTCATGTCATAGAGGTATTCTGAAGGGGAAGGTCATTATTATCCCTTGCTTAGTTCAGTATTAATAAGGCTGCCAAGCTCCACTTAGAAGCGGTGTCTAGTTTCAGTCTTTGCCAGGCATACAAAAAGGCCTCTGTTGAGTATTTTTGGAAAGAGCGTTCAGTCTGGGGCCTTCATATTTTATTATTATGGCAGATAAAAATATTTGCAGATATTCAGTCGACTGCAAAATTAACAGTTTGGTGTGCTGATATGTGGAACTAATCTAAAGCTGAACTACTTATTTATTATTTATGAGGACTCTAGAGCTGAAGTTTTATGAGTTTTTTTCCTCTGCAATTGTGAGCTGTCAGTCATGCACACCGACTCAATACATTTAAGCTTACTTAAAGCGGAGGTCTGCCAATTTTTTTTTTTAAAGTCAGCAGCTTCAAATACTGCAGCTTCTGACTTTTAAAATAAAGGACACTTACCTGTCCAGGGTGCCCGCGATGTCGGCACCCGAAGCCGATCTATCGCTCATCTATCGTGTGCTGCCGCTGCCATCTTTGGTAAGGGAGTTAGGAAGTGAAGCCTTGTGGCTTCACTTCCTGGTTCCCTACTGTGCATGCGCGACTCGCGCTGCACTATCCCACTGGTCCCTGCTGCCTTCTGGGACCTGTGTGTCTCCCAGAAGACAGCGGAGGGACGAAGGAAGTGGCGTAGATATCCGTGGGTGACTCCGGTATCTATGCCCGAAGTGTGAGCAAATACCGGTATTACACAGGTATCTGCTCACCCCTCCCCCCTGAAAGGTGCCAAATGTGACACCGGAGGGGGGGAGGGTTTCCCAAAAAGCGGAAGTTCCATTTTTGGGTGGAACTCCGCTTTAATTAATTCTTAGTATTTAGGATACAAGGAAATACACTGAACACGTTACATTTACCTTTTTGTTTTTGTTTATTTTTTTATTTTCTGATCAGAATACTCTCATACTAGTGATGGACTTTGGCCATTTCTACATTTGAAAAACATTTCTTGAAGCACCCAAGAACTAAAAACGCATTGCAATTTGATCAGTGATGCTCTAGGTCAGGCATGTCAAACTCAGATGAAACAGTGGGTCAAATTAAAATAAAATTTTAGTCAGTGATAGTTCACTTCAGGCTGGCCCCTTTTGCAGGTATAGCTATGTAAAATATAAAAAATAAGTGTCTATACCATTTAAAATCCAGTAATGCACTGTCTCACCCTGCTCTGCGCATGCCCAGTTGCTCTCTTTTCTGGGTACTGGGCCTAAAATTGGAGCCACCAGAGGCTGATCAGCTGACAGCTTTAAGGTTTACTATTGCTGGAGGGGGAAAAAAGCAACAAGAATGACACAGACTGTGCGGCGGGAACACAGTTTAGGGAACGAGAGGTGACAGGACAAACTCTGCAACCAGGGAGACACAAAAGAGTTAAAGTGGTCCTAAAGGCTCAATGTTTTTTACCTTCATGCATTTTATGCATGAAGGTAAAAAACCTTCTGTGTGCAGCGGCCCCCCTAATACTTTACCTGAGCCCCATCTCGATCCAACGATGTGCACGAGTGCAAGATCCAGGAACATTTGGGGGAGGGATCACTGCTCCAGTTGGATGTGTGGAAATGCCACTCTCCTCAAGGTGGAAGCATCAGTTGCAGGCTAAGCATATAGCAATTAGAAGAGGGAAGGTCTGGACCAGTGTTTTTCAACCTTTTTTTAACCAAGGCACCCTTTAAAATCTGTCAGAATCTCAAGGCACACCAAACCAAAAATGTGGAAAAAATTGAATTGTTACTTACATCAATGGGATACTTGAGCCTGGGACGATTCACACAACCGCTCTATTCTGGCAGGAAAGGATGAGAGACAGACACGGAGCTCCTGGTCCACGGCCCTAAGTCTCTCTCTGTACTTGTTTTTGATATAGGTTAGGCTTGAAAAGCTCAGTTCACACAAGTATGTAGTAGAGAAGGGTAGTAGAATTGCCATGGCGGTACTTGAAACTACTGGGTACTCACTAGTCAATGATACCCAAAACGTATCCAAAGCCACATCTTGAAATTTTATTTTTAATGTACGATCTTCCCTGATCTCTGCCAGTTGCTCTTGTACCGCTAGTGGCAAGACTTTTGAGCTATCCAATGCACATGAACTCCAAGGGTTACGGACCCAGTCAAACTCTGCAAAAGCTTCAGATGGAAAATAGTGACTAAATCTTTCGTCAAGAATTTGTAGGTGTTCAGAGATAAGATCAGAAAGTGTGCTGCCATTTGAATGTGCATTGCACAGGGGAAACATCTCAAGGCTGCCCTGTTCTACAAAGGAGCGCCAGAGTGTCAGCTTGGATCTGAAGCCACGTAATTTGTCAGACGAGGTGAGAAGATTTTCTTCTTTACCTTGAATTTTAGCACTCTGTTCATTCAGATGTCTAAAAATGTCGGCCAGGTATGCAAGTTTCGCACACCATTGCGTGTCTTCCATTAATTCTGCATATGCAGACTTCTGTCCTATTAGAAATGTTCTAATTTCTTCTCTCAACTCGTATACTCGATCCAAGACTTTTCCCCGTGAAAGCCTGCAGACTGTGGTGTGTAACAACAAGCTATGATGCTCTGCTCCCATTTCTGCGCACAGAATTGAAAACATACGTGTCTTTAAGGGCCGCATTTTTATATAATTCACAATGTTCACTGCTCCATCCAGTACATCTGACAGTTCTTGTGGCAGGGTCTTTGCAACTAGTGCCTCCCTGTGAAGAAAGCAGTGAGTGTTTCGCACACTTGGGTTCTGAACTCTGACTCTGCTGATGAAGCCCTTGACACTACCCATCATGGCAGCAGCGCCATCAGTGCAGACACTGATACAGTTCTTCCAGCTTAATCCGCCCTGTTCAAGATACTCCGTTGTCACACGATAAATCTCCTCTCCACTTGTTTTTTCAGGTATCGGTTTGCAAAAAAAAAAAGTCTCCTTGATATGGTCCTCATCTATGAATCGAACATTTGCCAAGAGCTGAGCATGCCCACTTATGTCAGTGGATTCATCAACTTGTAAGGAAAATTTCCCAGTAGATCTGATTTTTTCAAAAACCAGGCTTTCAATATCTGCAGACATGTCATTGATTCGCCTTCCAATGGTACTGTCAGATAGTGGAACTTTTGCTATTTCTTTGGCTGCTTGTGGGCCTAGCATTTTGTTGACAATAGCTGTGCATGCTGGCAAAATGACTGTTTCCGCAATTGTGTGTGGCTTCTTAGCTTTAGCTACTACCTCGGCCACTAAATAGCTAGCCTCCAGTGCTTTCTCTGACACTTTTGCACTCTTCATCATAACTTGCTCTTGTCGTTTGTGTTGACTTTTCAAACGAATGAAATATTCTGGTCCTTTGCTGGCTAGTGATGGATGATTTGTTGTCAGGTGTCTTTTAAGTTTGCTTGGAACCATTGCTTCATTTGATAAATTCATACCACATATCAGACACATAGGGAGAGGGCATGATGAAACCCCTGTACAGATGAAACCATATGACAGGTATCTATCATCATACTGTCTTTTCCTCGTCTTGATGCTGGCCTCCACTATCCTCTCTGCTGAGGTACTTGTGGATGATGAAGTTGATGGCTCTGAATCAGAGCTGGGTACTGGAGCCTTTCTTTGCAAAAAACGATCCATGCTAGACCTTTCAGTAGTTTGTAGCCGCTGAGTTCTGTATTCTGTAATGCAGAGTACAGAGTTCAGTACGTTGTACCACACTAGGGGGTGATCGTTGCAATTTTTTATGCCACATGGTATTTGCACAGTGGTTTTGCAAACACATTTATTTTTGTAAAAAAGTCACTTCAATTAATTAAAACAAAACACAATATATACCCCAAATTTGGGGTATACAGGTGGTCCCCTACTTACAAACATCCGACTTACAAACAGAATGAGACAACAGGAAGTGAGAGGAAATCTACCCCTGGGAAGGGAAATTCTCTCCTGTAAGAGTTAATATGGGAAAAAGGTGTCTCCTCTCTACTGATGCTTTATCACCAATCCTTGTTTCACTAAAAACCCCAAATTTTCAAAATACAATTGTCATTGGGACAGATAGTGAGGTGAAATCTTCTGAACGGGTGCACAGACAGCAAAACAAATGCTACAGGGGTGACGATAAACCTTCCCTATGCTATCCAAATAGCTTAAAAATAGATTTTTTGGCTGATATCCAAAAAGCTTAAAAATAGATTTTTTGGCTGAAGATACACTTAAAAAATGTTCCTGTTCCGACTTACAAACAGATTCAAATTAATAACAAGCCTACAGTCCCTGTCTTGTTTGTAACCCGGGGACCACCTGTAGTGTGAAATATGATGTTATGGCGGGTAAATAGATACCTAACATGTCATACTTTAAAATTGCGCACACTCGTTGAATGGTGACAAACTATGCCGGTAAAAATCTCCATAAGCAAAGCTTTTAAAAACCTTTACAGGTTACATGTTTAGAGCTAAAGAGGAGGTCTAGCACTAGAATTATTGCACTCGCTCTAACGTGCCTCACATGTGTGGTGCGAATACTGTTTACATATGCGTGTGCGACTTGCGTATCCACTTGCGTAGGGATGGGGGGTGCTTAAAAAAAAATGTTGTCTTATTTATTAAACTTTTTTTTTCTTTTCACTGTCCCTTTTACATTTATTTTATATAATATACATGGGCTATGTGGGTTAATATTGATAATGATAACTGTATACTTCAGTACTGCAGTTTGGCCGCAGCGCAGGTGTAGGGCAGTGTACCTGCGGTTTTCATGTGGTTTCTCATAAATTTCTATTATGTAGTACATTTTTGGTACATTTTCTGAAAGCACACCAAAAATGGGACATAATAGAAGTCTGAGAAACCACATGCGCTACACCTGCGGCCAAACTGCAGTATTGAAGTATACAGTTATCATTATCAATATTAACCCACATAGCCCATGTATATTATATAAAAAAAAATGTAAAAGGGACAGTGAAAAGAAAAAAAAGTTTAATAAATAAGACAAAAAATTTTTTAAGCACCTCCCCATCCCTACGCAAGTGGATACGCAAGTCGCACACGCATATGTAAACAGTATTCGCACCACACAGGTATACAGTTATCATTATCAATAATAACCCACATAGCCCATGTATAATATATTACATTTAAAAAAAAATCACCATGCCTGCAATGAAGTGAGGCAATGTGAAAGTGCCAAGTGTTATGTAGTTTCTTTTTTTTTTAAACACCATGCCTGCAGCCTGCAATAAAACTATTGCACATGTATCACATTGAAAATGGCATTTTGAAAATTTGTACTACAAATACTGTACCCGTGTCTCTTCACTGTTCCACCTCTACTATACTCTTCTTCTTCTTCTCCTCATCGAAAAGCGCGCCAGCCAGAGTCCTCTGGCACCCGCGGCAAACACGTCACAGATAGCAGTGCGTGTGCCCGACCCTCCCATAGCAACCGATGACGTATTCGGTTGGCATGACGCTTTCGGGAGGCCCGCACAGCCAGCACAGCTTCCCGAGTGCCTGTGGCAGCGGGAAGTGAGTTTTACACAGCGGATCGGCACCGCTGTAATAACTAATATAAACCAAGTGGCCAGCAGCGCTTGTGACATCAGATAGCTGCCATAGCTGACATATTGGGGGTCATTTTGCCGCGGCACACCTGAGGACTCTTCATGGCACACCAGTGTGCCGCGGCACACTGGTTGAGAAACGTTGGTCTGGACAGCCGCACTCCAATAAAAACGCCTTTATTGTGCAAAATAACAAAAATACAAACCACAGCAGCTTTTTTATCCTGTACTCTGCTGTGGTTTGTACTTTTGTTATTTTGCACAATAAAGGTGTTTTTATTGGAGTGCGGCTGTCCAGACCTTCCCTCTTCTAATCGATGTGCATGAGTGCCTCGGCTCCCAGGGGACTCCGCCTGCTCAATGGCACAGTGGGAGCCATTGGCAATAAAAAGTGTCTTTCGCTCTACTAAAGAGTAAAAAAGAATGAAAAAGGGGGCACAATATGGGGCCACTTTCTTGAGATTGTGGCCTCCCCATCCTAGGATTTGATATAAATTATTAAACAGCATAGGTTTATTTAGTCAGGTTACTGCCTCTTTAAGAGTCTAGAGGGAAGCTTTCAGGTGCAGCCAATAAGGTTTCAGGGAATTCTCTGGAAGCAAGGGCTTAGGCTATATAAGGGTCATCAGGTATAGGGCTCATCCTCTTGCCTGCGGACAGCTGAAGAAGTTTGGAACTGTGCACTTTGCAGTTTACTTTGAAGATGGAAGCCCTGGTGATGCAGTTGCTGGAGAAGGCTGTCAGTGCAGGCGGAGAAGTTTGGTGATAAATAGAGTGATGATGATAGATAAGAGAGTGATGATGATAGATTAATAATAGTAATAGTAGATTAATAATAATAATAATACAAAAATGATTGCAACAAGCGGTTGGGCAGGCATTACAAATCCCAGACCCCAGGGTATTGCTGGAGCATGAAGTTCACCACCCTGTATCGCAGCCTCCAGAAGTGGGTGAGTTGACTCAATTAACTATGTTAACTGGGCTAGTAGGTTCTCTGTCCTCTTTGGTTCAGTCTTTATTTAAAGTGTCAGTTCCTGCTGTTTCTCCATCGCTAGTTTCTATGCCAGTTGTTCCTTCTTCTGTCTCTGCTACTCCTGTGCTGTCTGTTCCTTCTGCTAGTTTAGCAACACAACACAGTAATTTGTTAACTGTTGGTATGCCTCATGATATGTTAGCACCTGAGCCACAAATACACACAGCAAACAAAAGTAATGTCCCTGAGACATATATGAAGGATGTCATGCCCTGTGAAATATCCCCCTTAGGATATCATTTGTCTGCAGCAGTTAAGGATAAAATCTGGAAAGGGGATTACATAGACATTCTTTCTCTCCTGCCTGAAGAGAGAGGGGAGGAAGAGAGGCGCAGGTTGATTCCCAGGTCCTTTAACAATTGGCTGCAGGCCTTTTGTATTTAGTTACTCCGGTATAATGGCTGAGAAGTACCCAGAGCTTTCCAACACCTGGATCATATCTTAGAGGCTAATAAGAACTTTGGGGGCTTGGGTTGGTTTTATTATGACGAATCCTTCCGTCAAAAATTGTCCATACACCCATCCCTTAGGTGGGGAATGAAGGATGTGGGCCTGTGGCTCAACTTATTATTACCGCAGAAGCAGGCAGCACCTAGACAACCCACGGTTAACCCTACGACAGCAGCTTTTAGAAAAGGCTGCTATTTCGCATTTAATGATAGTCAATGCCGCTGGAATACTTCGTGCAAGTACAGACACAAATGTTCTGTCTGTGCAGGGGCGCATCCAGCAACAAAATGCTTTAAGCGTAACGCAAATGTAGGTCAGTGTTCCACGCAGCATATTTTTCCCAAGAGCCTGCACTCCAGTGAGGCTGGAAAACATGCGCCCCTGTCTGGACAGCTACCCAAACAGGGAGAAGGCTCATTTGCTCATTGAGGGCTTTGCTCAGGGCTTTCCGCTGCCTTCCTTTTTGGGGGAGGGGTGTAAGATGGTGGGGAATTTTAAGTCGGTGGACCAGTTTCCTCAGGTGGTAAGGGATAAATTGTGTAAGGAACTGGTTGCTGGCAGGATTACAGGACCTTTTGAGGAACCCCCTTTTTGTAATTTTCGTCTCTCCCCATTGGGGGTGGTGCCCAAACGTGAGCCTAACGAATTTAGGCTCATACACCATTTATCGTATCCAAAAGGTGATTCACTGAATGATGATATCAATAGTGACTTATGCTCAGTTTCTTACGCCACTTTTGAGGAGGCCATTAGTAAGATTAGGTTATTCGGCCCTGGTGCATTGTTAGCAAAGGCCGACATAAAATCGGCATTTCGGCTCCTGCCTGTTTCCCCATCGGCTTTTAATTCTTTAGGTTTTTCTTTTGAAGGTCAGTACTTTTTTGACATGTGTCTTCCTATGGGATGTTCACTGTCTTGCTCATGTTTTGAGACGTTTTCTACATTCCTCCATTGGGTCTTTGTGTTCAGTCCGGTTCAGATAGCATAGTTCACTATTTAGATTACTTTTTATATGTCAGTCCATCAAGTTCTAGGATCTGTTCGGATTTGTTGCTATCATTTCAAGCGCTAGCTCTGGAATTTGGTGTCCCCCCTGGCGGAGGAGAAAACTTGTTTCCCTAGCACAACTTTGGAATTTTGGGGAATTTAAATAAATACCTGTTAGATGGAATTTCGTTTGCCCATGGCGAAATTGGAGAAATTGAAATGGTTGATTGCGAGGGTGCTGCACAAGAAAAAGATACAGTTGAAGGAGATGCAATCACTATTGGGTATCCTGGCCTTTGCATGTAGAATCATGCCAGTTGGCAGGATTTTTTCTCGGCGTCTATACATGGCAATATCAGGTCTGAAATAGCCTCCGATGCAAATCAGACTGACTAGTCTGCTTAAAGAGGATTTGAAGGTTTGGTCTGGTTTTCTTGACTGTTATAATGGGAAGTCCTTTTTTCAGTCTGATTTTGTAGTAGCGCGAGATTTCTGTTTATTCACGGATGCTGCAAGCTTTAGAGGCTTTGGCGCCATCTGGAGAACACACTGGTGCTGTGCGGCTTGGCCAGAGTCCTGGGTAAGGTCAGGGCCCACCAAGAATGTGGTTCTCCTGGAATTGTTCCCGATTTTGGTGGCTTTGGGGTTGTGGGGTTCAGAATTTGCGAACAGGCGCATATTGGTGGAATCTGATAACAAAGGAGTGTTGTATGCGGTTAACTGTCGTTCGTCCAGTTCTTGGTTAGTGATAAAAGTATTGCGTCAGGTGGTTTTAGATGCCTCAAGTTTAACATCTGGTTGAAAGTTAAGTATACTCCCGGAATATTGAATAACATCGCCGATTCTCTATCTCGCTTCCAGATGGACCGTTTTCGGATTCTGCTGCCAGAGGCGGACGCAGAGGGCACACCATGCCCAGACCATTTGTGGGGGATGATTTGATGTCGATGACGGATGCTATTAAAGGTTCCTTAGCTCCCAAACCTTGCTCCAGCTACGCCGCTGCGTGGAGCAGTTTGTTGTCTTTTGCTAGCACTGCAGGTTTTAGTTTCAATAGGCCATCTGAGGGTAATGTTCTGGCCTTTTTGTCCATGTTAATGCGGCAGCGTTTTTCCAGTAGTCATGTGACAAAGGCGCTAGCCGGCATTTCATTTTTCTTCAGATTATTGGGTTTAAGGGCTTGTACTTCATATTTTTCTGTTAAACAGGCACTGAAGGGGTACAAGAGATTGACTTTTGTCTCGGATCACAGGAGGCCGATCTCTCTGGGCATCCTCAGGGGCCTTTGCGAAATTTTTGCAGTAGTTTGTTTTTCCCCTTATGAAGCTTTACTATTTAAGATAGCCTTTGTGTTGGTTTTTTCGGTGTGTTCCGCATCTCGGAGCTGGTACCGGCAAATAAGCATGGTAATTCTGGGATTCTTTTTGATCAGGTGTTGATGGATCAGTCGGGTGTTCACCTTTTGGCTACAACATTAAAAAACTGATCAATGTGGAAAAGGCCGTTGGGTCAATCTACAGGAGCACGATGAGTCATTCATGTGCCCAGTAGCCACGGTTAGTCAATTAATGGGGCTTAGGCCTTCTGGAGGGTTTTTTTTTTCTAGTTCACATTAATTTACACCCTGACAAAATACCAATTTGATGCTGTCTTAAAGAAATCTTTGGTTAGAATGGGATTAAGTCATTTCAGGTTTTCCTCCCACTCATTTCGGATAGGCACAGCCTCTGAGGCGGCCCGGTTAGGGTTCCCGGATTCTGTTATTAAAGCAATGGGGATGTGGAAGTCTCAATGTTTTCAGTTATATGTTCGTCCTAATTTATTTGTTTGAATTCTAGGTACCCAGCTCACTCATTTATCTACTGGGCTCAAAAACGAGCAGCTCAACGCAGTTATACAACTAATTTATCTCTGCATCCGGACTCTTTTAGGTTGTTTTGGAAGGGTACCAGAGGCCTTCAGTGGTTCCAACTGTACTTTCATTTGAACAGGTTGTATCAAGTATGGCCGTCGCCATCTATTTTGGTTATGCATTTGGGAGGAAATGATTTGGGAAATGTAAAAACGTTGGATTTGTTGTTTATGATCAAGCGTGACTTGCATCATTTTATGGTAACTTCCCCAGGTACAACACTATTTTTTTCCGAGGTGGTTCCTCGTCTTTCCTGGCTCTCCTCTGACCAGAGGAGGGTTATGGAAAAGATGAGAGAGAGAGTCAATAGGGCTCTGGAAAAGTTCATGCCTCAGATTGGTGGACTATCCTATTGGCATGTGGACCTGGAGGGCGGTTTTCCAGGTCTATACAGGTCGGATGGTGTTCACTTGTCGGAAGTGGGTATGGATATCTTTAATTTGGGCTTACAGAACAGCATTGAGGTGGCCACAACGGTTGGGGTGGGACGGTCTTGATGCTCAAGACCGTCGTGTGGGGACTGTTATTGATATTTGAAGTTTGAGCTACTGCTCGAGTTCTAATAACTGAGCAGGTAGAAATCTGTTATGTGATTATATATCTAAGTTATGAGTGATAATAAATATGAGTAATAATAAAGAGTTATTGGAAATTAATTATTTAAACCAATAAAGGTGTCGCGGCCAATATATTTTGCCAAATAAGAAGGTTTTTGAGTGTTCATTTTAATTATTTGTATCTGGGGAAGTTGGGTCTGGGTGGGTGTGGCCTACAATCTCATGAAAACAGGGGGCACAATATGGGGCCACTTTCTTGAGATTGTGGCCTTCCCATCCTAGGATTTGATATAAATTATTAAACAGCATAGGTTTATTTAGTCAGGTTACTGCCTCTTTAGGAGTCTAGAGGGAAGCTTTCAGGTGCAGCCAATAAGGTTTCAGGGAATTCTCTGGAAGCAAGGGGTTAGGCTATATAAGGGTCATCAGGTGTAGGGCTCATCCTCTTGCCTGCGGACAGCTGAAGAAGTTTGGAGCTCCCTCCCTCCCGCCCCAGTCGCGAACACCTCTTATGTGGTTGGGTCACCCTGGATTCTAGGGGGGACTGTTATTGATATTTGAAGTTTGAGCTACTGCTCGAGTTCTAATAACTGAGCAGGTAGAAATCTGTTATGTGATTATATATCTAAGTTATGAGTGATAATAAATATGAGTAATAATAAAGAGTTATTGGAAATTAATTATTTAAACCAATAAAGGTATCGCGGCCAATATATTTTGCCAAATAAGAAGGTTTTTGAGTGTTCATTTTAATTATTTGTATCTGGGGAAGTTGGGTCTGGGTGGGCGTGGCCTACAATCTCATAGGAACTGAGGTATATATCAATGTCTGCAAAATCAATCTGTGTTCACTCTACACATAAATAGCATAACAAAAGGGGTGGGGGGATTTCTCTTCTCGGGTCCCTCGCCAGCGCTCCTGGACCCTCCCTCCTGCCGAGTGCCCCCACAGCAAGCAGCTTGCTGGGAGCACCTGAGCAGAGCTTGCTTCCAAGCTGCGGCTCTGCGTGTCCATTCACACACTGAGCCGTGGCTCGGCCCTGCCCCCTCTCTCTCCTGATTGGCTCAGGGGCTGCGATTGCCAATGGCTCCCAAAAGGGGGGGGGGATTTTGCGCTAATGTGTAATACTAAAACCCACACCTAAATATGTGACAACGTGACAATATAATAAAACACAAGTGAACATAAACCACTACCAAATATAATAGTGAATATATAGTATAAATGTGACTGCCAAATAAATCAATGGTGTATATTTAACATATCAATACTAAAAAATACACCAGTGTACTGCTTAGGTGCAAAGCTAAATACCAAAGTGAGCATAAATGAATATTGATATAGTGCATATAAACAAGGTTCAATATTGCAATTAAACATTGATAAATGAGATCTTAAAGTCCATAAGGTATCAATCAGGTATCTCCAATCGATGGTATTCTGACATGGAGTTAGGGTCTTCTATTTAAATACCAAATTGTAGTATTGAACCCTTGGTGAATCCTACACCTGTCTCCCAGTATTCTCACCTCACTTCAAAGGATAAGTGGCATGACATGGGGTCTTGTTTCTCTCTTTATATCCTCTCCACTTCGGTGCAATAGAGGTCTGGCCACCACAACTCACGCTGCCTACAAATGGAAGGGGGGGGGGGAGGGAACGGAACTCCAACCCAGAGCCCAAGAGCGGACAGACAAGAAAACCTCCAATGGTGTAGTATTTTCAATAAAAATAGGGTTTTATTAAGAGTAAAAAGGTGGACTCTTACATTACAACTAAATAAAGCAAGCGATACAGAGAATCGCGGCGTGATGAACGCCGTCTTACTGTTATTCTGCTGTTCTCGATCTTGGATGCAGTGCCGCAATCCTTCCCTACGACGTTACGTCACGTACCTCGTGACTTCTTCAGGGGAGCCTGATTGGTAGTTGGGGCAAAGATTAAATAGTACGCGAACCGGAAGTACTGGGTCCACCATTTTCTTGAATACTGGAATAAACAGTATGGGCGCCACCATTTTGTCTAAGTCTAAAGACAGCGGTTTGTTATTAGAGACCTGTGGCGCTGTTAGGCGTTGCTTATATCGTAGCTCATCCCTCAAACTGTGTCATTATGATTCTCCATAACTCAATAAAAGTGGATAACAGGTTTTTTAGCCCACCAAGTGGTCTTATTAATCCACAATAGCCACAGCAGTCTGACCGGGCAAATGATTATAATGAGAGACTATGTAAGCGTATAGAGACCTGGTCCATCTACTCCATGTAATGTAATAAATCAGAGCCTAAGCCTAAATAAAATATTACTACCATGTAGTAAATAAGTATATAGGTGAATAAATACACCCCTTTAAATAACTACATATAAACAAATATTAAAAATTATTAAGAAATGGGGAGTGTGAATATGTAATCCCTTATGTATGCATTCCTAGCTGGATGGCAATCACCAATTAATCCAAAACAGCAGGATAACTCCCAACATATATTCTATATATTAAAAACAGGACAAAAATAAAATAAAATCCTATTCAATAAAAATTGTGGTAATACAATATGTAATCAATATGGAGTGATGTAAATAAATAAAAAATTACTTAAAAAACAATTTAAGTCAAACTCCACATTTATTCCCCTAGGTGTCAGTGTTCTTAATGTGTGTATCCACCGAGATTCTTTCTGGCTGATACTTCTGACTAAATGACTCCCTCTCCAGGACCCTTTGAATTTGTCTATGCCCCAAAATTGTAATTGTGAGGGGACTTGATTATGCACCAATGCAAAGTGTCTTGAAACATTGTGCTTTGGATATCCATTAACTATATTTTGCACATGTTCCTTTATTCTTATCTTCAATGCTCTCTTTGTTCTTCCTACATATTGTAGGTTACAGCTACATTGTAATACGTAAATAACACCTTCTGAATGACATCCTATGAATTCTTTGATAGCATATGTGTCCCCTGTACTGGTTCCCTTAAATTCCATCCTTTTACCTTGGAACTTTTTGGCCCGTTTGCATGCATAGCAGTTCCTACAGGGAAAAAACCCTTTTGCCATTAAAAAAAGTAAAGGTGGGTTTAGGGGGGATACTACCACTGATTTTACTATTATATCCTTAAGGGTAGGTGCCCGTCTGTATATAATTTTAGGGCGATCTGGCAAGATATGTTTAAGGTCCTTGTCTTTTTTCAGGATATGCCAGTGACGTTCTATTAATCTGGCCACATCCTTATGTTGTATATTGAAATCCAAGATAAGGCATATAGCATCTTGATGTTGGTGATTTTTTTTCCTTGTTTTGCATCATAGTTTTTCTGTCCATTTCCTTGACATCTAGTATCTGTTTATTCAGCCATGAATGGTCATATCCTTTTTCTTCAAATCTACTTCCTATTAGTTGTGCTTGTTGGTTGAAGTCTTCTTCTTTACTGCAGTTTCTTTTCACTCTTATCAGTTGGCCTTTGGGAATATTATATAGCCACGATTTGTGGTGGCAACTTTCTAGAGACAAATAGCTGTTCGCATCTACTGATTTGAAAAAGGTTTTAGTAGTAAATTTGTCTTCCTCCAACTTCAGACTCAAGTCTAGAAAGTCCACAGTTTTCGCATCTATTTTCCATACCAGTTTTATATTACTATCATTTTCATTAAGGCTGGAAAGGAAACTCTCAAGTTTCTCTCTACTGCCGTTCCAAACTATTATCAGATCGTCGATATATCTTTTATATAGTGTTAATTCTGGGGGTGTGTTAGCATATACTGCTCCCTCCTCCCATTGTGCCATAAATGCATTAGCAACGCTCGGGGCAAATTTAGCACCCATTGCTATACCGACATTTTGCTTGTAGTAAGACTGATCATGCCAGAAGTAATTAAACTTAAGGCAGAAGTCTAAACATCTGATAAGGAACTTTCTCTGTTTGCAAATAAGATTGCTATATGTTCTTTAGTATTGATATGTTATATATACACCATTGATTTATTTGGCAGTCACATTTATACTATATATTCACTATTATATTTGGTAGTGGTTTATGTTCACTTGTGTTTTATTATATTGTCACGTCACATATTTAGGTGTGGGTTTTAATATTACACATTAGCGCAAAATCCCCCCCCTTTTGGGAGCCATTGGCAATCGCAGCCCCTGAGCCAATCAGGAGAGAGAGGGGGCAGGGCCGAGCCACGGCTCAGTGTGTGAATGGACACACAGAGCCGCAGCTTGGAAGCAAGCTCTGCTCAGGTGCTCCCAGCAAGCTGCTTGCTGTGGGGGCACTCGGCAGGAGGGAGGGTCCAGGAGCGCTGGCGAGGGACCCGAGATGAGGAGGATCGGGGCTGCTCTGTGCAAAACCACTGCACAGAGCAGGTAAATATGACATGTTTTTTTTTAAAGAGATTTAAACCACATCAGCCCCAGAAAAATTTACCCCCCTCCTTACCAGAGCACTTTTTGCGATTCGGCACTGCGTCACTTTAACTGACAATTGCGCGGTCGTGTGACAATTATGACAAAAATTCTATATTTTTTTCTTTTTGCTATAATAAATATCCCCAAAAAATCTATAAAAAATATTAATTTTTCCACAGTTAGGCCGATACGTATTCTTCTACATATTTTTGGTAAAAAAAATCGCAATAAGCGTATATTGATTGGTTTGCGCAAAAGTAATAGCGTCTACATAATAGGGGATAGATTTATTGCATTTTTTTTAATTTACTAGTAATGACAGCGATCTGCGATTTTTATTGTGATTGTGACATTGCGATGGACGTATCGGACACTTTTGACACATTTTTGGGACCATTTACATTTATACAGCGATTAGTGCTATAAAACTGCACTGATTACTGTATAAATGTGACTGGCAAGGAAGGGGTTAACACTAGGGGTCGCTGAAGGGGTTAAATATGTTCCCTAGTGAGTGATTTTAATGTAGGGGGAGGGGACTCAAAAGGGGAGGGACCGATCTGTGTTCCTCTGTACTGGGAACACACATCGGTCTCCTCACCTCTGACAGGACGTGGATCTGTGTGTTTACACACACAGATCCACGGTCCTGCTGTGATTGTGGGCAATCGCGAGTGCCCGGCACGCGCACCAGGTCCCGAGCAATGCCGCGGGGCTCGCGCTCCCCCTAGATGGCCAGGAAGCCCAGGACGTCATATGAGATCCCATCTGTGGATGTCCTATTACTACAGGTAGGGAAGTGGTTAATATCATTTTAAGCTTACAAGGACAATGTCTTGTCTTATCTCCCTGATATTCTCTCTCCTTTCTTCCTCCCAGCAGCAGCTCTATGAACTTCAGCACTGTTAAGCTTCTGTCAGCATTCCTCTATATCTGAGCCAAGACATACAATCAAAGCTGGAAATGTACATTTTTTAATTGAAGTGACATATAGTTTTTGAAACATAGGAGAGGGGGAGAGATTCCAATAAGGAAGTGACTGCTCTGAGTTTCAACAAAATGGCAGCAACCAGCAAGAAGACACGGGAGCAATGCTGGAATCAATTTACAGCACTCACTCATTTTGGTTGAATAATATTAATGTGAAATGTATGTTATTTTGTTAAAGAACATAAATTGTTATCAAACTGGTAAAAAAAAGGACAAGATCTTTACTGGGGCTGCATTATGTGTACTGAGAGACACACCAATTTTTTTTCGAGGAAAAGATTATGGCACTTTGCAGCTTACCATATATAATTCCAAAGGGGACATTTTCTGAAGTGTTTAGCTGAAAAATTATGCAGGATAGTATAGCTTTTTAAATGTAGAACAGCTGGATGTACATTAACCACTTAAGGACCGCCTCACGCCGATATACGTCGGCAGAATGGCACGGCTGGGCACAAGCACGTACAGGTACGTCCTCTTTAAGAAGCCCAGCCGCGGGTCACGCGCGCGCCGCCGGTGACGCGTTTGCGACCCGATCCTGAGCTCCGTGACCGTGCCTGCGGGACCCGCGGAACCGATCGCCGCCGGTGTCCCGCGATCGGGTCACAGAGAGGAAGAACGGGGAGAGGTAAGTGTAAACAAACCTCTCCCCGTGCTTCCTAGTGTGCGTGTCACTGATCGTCTGTTCCCTGTCATAGGGAACGACGATCAGTGATGTCACACACCAAGCCACACCCCCACACAGTAGTAAACACTCCCTAGGAATTACTTATCCCCTTCAGTGCCCCCTACAGGTTAACCCCTTCACTGCCAGTGTAATTTTCACAGTAATCAGTGCATTTTTATAGCATTGATCGCTGAAAAATGACAATGGTCCCAAACTGGTGTCAAAAGTGTCCGATGTGTCCGCCATAATGTCGCAGTCACAATAAAAATCGCTGATCGCTGCCATTACTAGTAAAAAAAAAAAATATTAATAAAAATGCCATTAAACTATCCCCTATTTTGTAGACGCTATAACTTTTGCGCAAACCAATCAATAAACGCTTATTGCGTTTTTCTTTACCAAAAATATGTAGAAGAATACGTATCGGCCTAAACTGAGGAAAACAAGTGTTTTTTGTATATTTCTGAGGGATATTTATTATAACAAAAAGTTAAAAATATTGAATTTTTTTTTTATTGTCGCTCTATTTTTGTTTGTAGCGCAAAAAATTAAAACCGCAGAGGTGATCAAATACCACCAAAAGAAAGCTCTATTTGTGGGAAAAATAGGACGTTCATTTTGTTTGGGAGCCACGTTTCATGACCATGCAATTGTCAGTTATAGCGACGCAGTGCCGAATCGCAAAAAGGGGCCTGGTCCTTTAGCAACAAAATGGTCCGGGGCTTAAGTGGTTAATTTCCTTTTATCCCCAAACCACTGAGGGCCACAAAGAAGTAGTGCGAGGGCCACATAAAGCCCATTAGACACCACTTTGACATACCTGATCTAAACAAACTTGTATGTCTGTGACTGAAATGTGCTTATCAAAGAAACAATTAATTTTCAAAAGGAGTAGGGCATTTTCAGTTAGCTTTGTAAATAAGGTGAAGCTGTCAGGAAAATAAACAAGGTAAAAACAATTCCTGCAAAAGAAGCTAGTAAATACTTGCAATACTTGCTTCACACACCACAAAACCCTGCTTCATCGAAGAGTTTTTTTTTTTTTTTTACAACGCACATAGGCTTTTTTTCTGCACAGTATTTGTCATGTTCATGACACTTTGCAGAATTAGCATGCAGGAAATTATACTGCCAAGCAGGGAATTAGGTTCTCCATATTAAATTCTTGCTGCCAAGTCCATCTTTTACAGACCCAATTAATACTTCTGGGATCAACCAACCATTTGTACTCCAGCTACTCACATTTACCTAGAAAATCAATCATAACAGCATATATTCCAAAACTGAATTTCTTCACAGTTCTCTTAGATATCAACACTGATACATCTCAGCATAAAGCCCCCTTCAGTTGGAACTAACCTTAAGCACAAAACCTACCAAAAGGTCATTTTATAGTCAAGTATGGGCTTTGTCACTTTCAATCTATCAATTCCCAGCAACTGCACAAATATGAGATTATTTCAAAATTGTATAACGTGCTGAATGCCTTAAAACAGAATGTATTATAAACTAGATGTTAATTTTAACTTTGTGGCATTTAGTTGTCTAAAACACTGTGTATCATAAATAATTGACATTGAAGAATTAAAGAATTCCAGGTATGGCATTTTATAAATAGTTACATTGGTCAAGCTTGGACCAATGTAACTATGCATAAACCATACTTTTGGGATCCTTCTGGAAGCTGGAAACCTCTTTAATAGAACTGCTACTACAATGATCTCTACTAGTTTCTGGGTTTACGTACTGAGCAGCTGCCCTGCTGCATTGTGAAATCAGGAGGTCATCCGTTTGGCACAGGCAACATTCAGAGGATGCTTTGCATTTTTCCTTGTCAAAGTATTTTATTGGACATATATATTAGTCACATACAGATCATATGTAATACATGTTGTTGATATTTGTCCAATTATTACAAATATAGAAAAATAACAAATAATAGGGTCTACAGAATATATCCTAATCTAAATTATAAGGACTTAAATGAGATAGAAAGTAAATAAATCCTTGTACTAATATATTCAAGACTGTAGTTGAAAGAAATATTTAACATATTAATTATAAATTGATCTGTATCTTCGAAAAAAGTAATGTAGAGTAATACTTTGTTGTAGCTTCAATAAGGTGCGTTATGAAGTAAGAATAATAGAGAAAAGAGAAGAGAAAAAGAAGTAAAGATATCAAAATAAAATAGGGTAAAATAAAATTAGATAGATAATATAAAATAAAATAGATGGGATAGAATAGTAGGAAACCAGAGGGGGTGGGGGGGGTGTAGGAGTCCACCTGAATGGCATGAATGAATCGGTCCGTGGCTTGAGGGTTTAAGTAAAACACAGTGTTCACTATATTGAGCAGGGTAGCTCCCAAGTTTCAGAAATTTGGTTTAGTAGTTAGTTTAACCGATTGAGTCCTCCGGCTACCATGGCATGAGAATCGAGTTGTCACTAATAGAAGGTAGGTGAAATTTAATCCAAGGATCCCAGATCTTTTCAAAGATTGGAATTTGATTTCTTTCTATAGCTAACATTTTGGCGTGAGACATAAAGTCATTTACTCTATTTATGGTCTCAGATATCTCCAATTTAGGGGTCCTCCATGCCTTTGCTATTGTTTGCTTTGCTGCTGTAAGAAATTGAATGAGGAGTTTGAATTGTTTATGTGTAATGAGATCAGGTTTTAGATTGAGCAAGGCTGTGGCTGGGTCTGGTTGCACAGTGAAACCAAATATCTTGGAGGCAGTTTCAAATATCCGTTCCCAAAAAAATTGCACCAACGGGCAGGACCACCAAATGTGTAAGTGGGTGCCCAGATCTTGGCAACCCCGAAAGCATAGGCCTGTTTGGTTTGGTGTGAATTTGGCCAATCTGGAGGGAACGAGGTACCAACGAGACAAAACTTTGTAATTGGTTTCAACCGCCAGGATATTTGGTGAAGAAGATTTTGTTACAGACCATATTTTGGACCAATCATTCATATTGAATGTTCTCTTCAGGTCCTCCTCCCATTTACGTGCATAAGGTGGTTTATCTAAACCGGGATAAGTGGAAATGTGGGAGTATATAGAAGATATAATGCCTCTTAAGTGAGGATCTTTCATGCATGTAGATTAAAAAATCGTAAGTTGGGTTAAGGAGACATCTGTATTTAGCAAAGGTGTGTTATAGTTTTTAATTTGGAGGTATCTGAAAAGTTCAGAGTTCGGTAGGTTGTAGGTGTCACAGAGTATAGGAAATGTATGGAAGGATGAAGGAGAAGTTAAGTTACTAAGCCGAGTAATATTTAATGAATTCCAGACCTTAAATGATTTAGGAGAGACTCATGCTGGGTAGAAAGCAGGGTTTTTCAGGAATGACAAGAGAGGTTTGTGAGAAGATTGTAACTGATGTTTAACTCTAAGTTTGTCCCATATAGATAAAAAGTATTTAGTAATGGGGTTACGTAGGCTTTTCCGTTCCTTAGGTAGGAGTCATAATAGATTGGAAATAGAAAGAGGGTCACATTCTGCCGCTTCTATCATTACCCATAGGGGTATTTCATATGTAGCATGATATTTAGTGAGGCTAGCAATGTGTGCGGCTCTATAATAGTTAGCAAAGTTCGGAAACCCAAAGCCTCCTTTGAGTTTTGGTAAGTGTAGTGTATGAAGCGATACACAGGGTTTTTTGGAGCCCCAGACAAATGTTGATGTTCGTCTTTGGAGAATTCTAAGATAATAAGGTGGGATAGGGATCGGTAAGACTCTAAATAAGTACAGTAGTTTTGGAAGGATTGTCATTTTGATTGCATTCATTTTACCTATCCATGAAATTGGGAGATGTGACCATTGTTGTAAAAGTGTTGTTATTTGTTTGAGGAGTGGGGGATAGTTTGCTGTAAAAAGATCTGAATATGAGGCTGTCAGGTGAATCCCTAAATAGGGGATTGACCTCTCAGTCCATATGAAAGGAAGTGTATTTTTGGCCGAGTCGGATTCCAATTTGGAGAGGGATATATCTAAGGCTTTGGATTTTTTGAGATTTATTGTAAGCCCCGAAATCATTGCAAATTTGTCTAAAATGAGCAGTAGGTTGGGACCAGAAACTTGTGGGGATGATAGAAATAGGAGTATGTCATCCGCAAATAGACATAATTTATGATGGTATCCAGCAGTTTCTATGCCCGTAATTGTTCGGTCTGTGAGGATTCTTTGGGCTAGGGGTTCTATTAGGAGGGCGAATAGAAGGGGGGAAAGTGGGAAGCCCTGGCGTGTTCCTCTTTCTATATTAAATGAATTAGATTTGTATCCTGCATATTTAATATATGCGATTGGTCTGTTGTAAAGCGCTGCGATCCATGTTAGGAAGTGAGGGCCAAAGCCCCATCTTTGCAATGTGTAGTGGGGGTAAGGCCACGATATGGAGTAGAAAGCTTTTTTTATATCAAGGGATAGAAAACAGGAGGGTATACAACGGTTTTTAGCTATGTGAGCTAGCAATACAGCCCGGCGGACATTGTCATTCGCCTGGCGCTTTGGCATGAATCCTACTTGATCCTTGTGGATAAGCTTACCTATTATGCTATTTAGTCTTTTGGCTAATATTTTGGCTAGAAGTTTAATGTCTAAGTTCAGAAGGGAAATGGGGCGAAAATTTGTACATAAGGTATCATCAGTAAGAGGTTTAGAAATCATGCAAATAATGGCGGTTAAAGTTTCTTGTCTAAAAGATTTCCCTTCTAATAATACATTAAAAGCTTCCGCTAAGATTGGTGATAGTATGTCTGCGTAGGTTCTGTAATATAAGGTTGAGTAGCCATCTGGGCCTGGCCTCTTATTAATTTAAGATCTTTGATGGCTTCAACAACATCATTAGATAAATATTATCTTCCAATAACTTCTTTTGGTCAAGGGAAAGTTCTGGTAGATTTATATCAGAGAAGAATGCATCTGCTGTTTCCGGGTTGAAGTTATTAGATGAAGTATATAATGAGGTCAGATGTGAATGAAATTTCTGAACTATTTTGTTGGGATTGCAAGTGTAGACATCTTTTGCCAGTTTTAGGCGAATTGGTTTGAAGGGTTTGTTCAGAGAATTGAGTCTACGTGCAAGGTAGGTACCTGATTTATTGGCTGTCATAAAATAGTTGTGTCTTGAACGTTTATAGGATAAGACTCGTATGCAACTCGAGTCTTGTCTAATCGGGATTTTGTTAATGTTGATGGATTGTCTTGATGGGCTATAAAGGCTGTATTAAATTCCCTTTCCAGTTTACGAGCCAGTGTCTTCCGTTCGCGTTTAAATATGGCTGATTGTTTCTGAATTGTGTTACGTATAACTGGTTTATGGGCTTCTCAAAGAGTTAGTGTGCTAATTTCTGGGCTAGAATTGAGGGTTATATATTCTTTAATGGCTTGTTCAATGGTTTGGCGATGAGATGGGTGTTTGAGTAGGATATCTGGGAGATTCCAAGTAGGGTCGTGGCCTTTGGGTAATGTTGATTTAATGGAAGTAAGTACTGCATTATGGTCGGACCATGGGATAGGGACTATATCTGCTGCTATGATTTCAGGGAGCATACCTATGGTCAGGAATATGTGGTCAATCCTTGAAAATGTTTTATGTGGGTGGGAGTAGTAGGTATATTTCCGTTTAGTTGGATTAAGTTCTCTCCATGAATCAACCAAGTTATATTTGGATAGAATTTGTGAAAAAGATTTTTTAGATGTAATTTGGGATGGTGTGTATGGGGATTTATCCAGAAATGGGAGGAGGACCTGGTTAGAGTCACCACACAGCATAACTGTTCCTATCTTATGATCATTCACAACTTGTAGTAAATGTGACATAAATGGATTAGGTTGTTTATTTGGTGCATAGTAGGAAACTACTGTTATTGCCTGGTCAACAATGTGGCCCGTAAGAATTAGATAACGTCCTTCAGGATCTTTTATTTGTGATTGAAGTGTAAATGGGGTAGAGCGATGAAAGGCTATGAGAGTACCCCGTTGCTTGGAGGCAGCCGAGGCCGTATATGTTTGCGGATAGAAATTGGAAATAAATTTTGGTGTGGAGGTATTCGTGAAGTGGGTTTCTTGTAAGCAAACTATGTGAGCCTTTTTGGCATGAAATATATGGAATGTCTTGGTTCGTTTCTGGGGGATGTTTAGTCCCTGAACATTCAGGGACAGAATGTTTAATGGTGCCAGGGCAGTCGGATGGACAAAGGGGACTTACCCGTTACCAGGTTATTCAGGTCACTCGATGCCATCCAAGTGAACTCGAAGAGGGGGAGAAAAGGAGGATTGAAGATGAGTACTATAATTGGGCTGCTCAAGTCAGTTGATACAATCCAGGTGGACTTGAAGGAAGAGGAGAGAAAAGGAATAGAGGTGAGTACTCCATAGAGTGTTCAAGAGAGATGTTTTCCAAATCATCTACTTTAAGTTCTAGTGTTGCTGTGCGCTTACCAAGTTCTCTTATTTCTCTGGTGAGATTAGCTGTAATTTGATCTGATGTTTGTTTTAAGGCTTTGTTCAACATGTGTTCAAATTGCTTTAATACAGCTGGAGTTACATGAGAAATCTGTATGGGGTCTTGTGAGGTAAATAGTTCACTGTCAGAATCAGCTGGGGAGTCAGGTTGTGTCAGGCTTTGTCTGTGAGAGCGCATAGAGGCTGTGTATGAAGAGGGGGGAGGTGCCATTTTAGCTGCAGTTTTCCCCTTCATGAGGGGGTTCTTTAACTTCGCACGGCCGCCTCCCAAAGCCATAATTTCCCCCACAAATTGACCAGAATAGTCCCGGGTACTAGCTTAACCCCGTGGGTATGTCCAAATACTTGCGGGTTATGTGGAAATATTGTCTTTCTTCCCGAACGGTGTGGAGCTCTAACTCTACATGACTGCACTGCTAGACTCCACGCATGCACCGCCGCTTTGCATTTTTTCATTGAATGCAAAGCATTCTTTGATTGTATGAGATGGAGAGTGCGATGTCACAGCCCCGCCTCTCCACCTCATCCAATCAAAGAACTCTTTGCATTCATTGAGACAATGAAAATCATTCTCTCAATGGCACCCATGCCAAGCGGCCAACCCTCTGTGTTCAGAATGTAGCAGGGCAGCTGCTCAGCACAGGACCCATAAACTAGTGGAGATTATTGAAGTAGTAGTGCCTATTACAGTGATTTTCCTCTTTCAGAGGGATCAGATTGGCACAGGTGCTTACAGTATAACCTTCCCTCAATGTGCAAGTGACATGTTCACAATATAGTACTTTAACAAAGACCTCATGGTAGTATCCTCAACTATTATTGTAATGAAAACTGTAGATTTAGAAAGATTAAAAATGTACTTTTAAAAATACTTTGCCATGTTAAAGATCATATGAGATTTTTGCAATCTGGTTTATTTCTACATTATTGTCATCATTTTCAACACAAAAAATTGGATAATTGCTTATATTAGGATAGAGGACAGGGCCATACAAATATTTTTTTTTTTTCCCTGTGGATAACTACATATCCAGAGCTGCTTGTGTAGTACTTATACAAACTAATCATAGGTCATGGGGATTTGTTCTAACCATATGTAGCACTACCCTCCCCTCTTAGGGGAAAGAAGAGGCACCCATGCCACAAGCCCTAGTTTAGAGGTCAGGCGGTGTATATGTATTTGGGTCCCGCAGCGAGTTACCTCCTTCCACTGGTTCCCGTTCCAGAATGTAGAGACGAGTCTGTACTTTCCCCTCTTTAATAAAGTCAATGTCCAAACCACTTAAACTCCAACATTGAGTTTATGTTGTATCTTTGCTTGATAGGTAAGAGAGAGTAGATGAGAGAGATAATAGTTGAACCAAAGCAGATTCAGGCACAGAACTCCCAGATTTATCACCACTCGGTCCCGAGTGGGTACAGCTCACCCGGATAGCCCCTCAATGGTCCTAGCAGCAGATGTGGAGCTCGAACAAGCAATTTAACCACTTAACGACCGCCCACTGTAAATATACGTCGGCAGAATGGCACCGACAGGCAGAATCACGTACATATACGTGACTGCCTTTGTATAGTTGGGGGGTCTGATCGGACCCCCCTTCTTTATAGTGGGTGGTCGTTTTACCTTCGGGAGCGATCCGGCATGAGGGGACGGCCGTTCGATTCCAGCCCCCCCCCCTCGATCGCTCCCGGCGAATGAGAGAGCTTCCCCTGCCTACCAGGCAGGAGGAAGTGATGTCATCTCTCCTGCGGCGCTCACATATACCGAGCGCCGTACAGGAGAAGATGCAGGTTAGTACACAAAACACTACACTGACACCAGGACACATAGGCACATAAATCGCCCCCCCAGGCCCCCCCAGACACCCCCAGATCACCCCCCAGATCACCCCCCAGCCCCCAGTCACAGTGTCACTGATTGCAGTGACCATTTATTTAGTGATCACTGCAATCAGTGACATTTGTGACTGTAAAAGTGTCACTACATTTAGTTTTAGGTCCAGTGTAGCCCCCTAACCCCCCTAATAAAGGTTTAACCCCCTGATCACCCCCCAGATAACCCTTTCACCCCCTAGCACCGCCGTCGCTAAGCGATCATTTTTCTGATCGCTGTCTTAGCGTCGGTGATGCAGATCGGTAGCCAGTAATTTTTTTTAGGTTCGCCGCAGGTTTTTATAGTGTCGGGTACCCCCATATATTACCTAATAAAGGTTTAACCTCCTTGATCGCCCCCCAGGTAACCCTTTCACCCCCTATCACCACTGTCACTAAGCGATAATTTTTCTGATCGATGTCTTAGCGTAGGCGATGCTGATCGGTAGCCAGTAATTTTTTTTAGGTTCGCCGCAGGTTTTTATAGCGTCGGGTACCCCCATATATTACCTAATAAAGGTTTAACCCCCTTGATCACCCCCCAGGTAACCCTTTCACCCCCTAGCACCGCCGTCGCTATGCGATCATTTTTCTGATCGATGTCTTAGCGTCGGTGATGCTGATCGGTAGCCAGTAATTTCTTTTAGGTTCGCCGCAGGTTTTTATAGCGTCGGGTACCCCCATATATTACCTAATAAAGGTTTAACCCCCTTGATCGCCCCCCAGGTAACCCTTTCACCCCCTATCACCACTGTCACTAAGCGATAATTTTTCTGATCGATGTCTTAGCGTCGGCGATGCTGATCGGTAGCCAGTAATTTTTTTTAGGTTCGCCGCAGGTTTTTATAGCGTCGGGTACCCCCATATATTACCTAATAAAGGTTTAACCCCCTTGATCGCCCCCCAGGTAACCCTTTCACCCCCTATCACCACTGTCACTAAGCGATAATTTTTCTGATCGATGTCTTAGCGTCGGCGATGCTGATCGGTAGCCAGTAATTTTTTTTAGGTTCGCCGCAGGTTTTTATAGCGTCGGGTACCCCCATATATTACCTAATAAAGGTTTAACCCCCTTGATCACCCCCCAGGTAACCCTTTCACCCCCTATCACCACTGTCACTAAGCGATAATTTTTCTGATCGATGTCTTAGCGTCGGCGATGCTGATCGGTAGCCAGTAATTTTTTTTAGGTTCGCCGCAGGTTTTTATAGCGTCGGGTACCCCCATATATTACCTAATAAAGGTTTAACCCCTTTGATCACTCCCCAGGTAACCCTTTCACCCCCTAGCACCGCTGTCGCTATGCGATCATTTTTCTGATCGATGTCTTAGCGTCGGTGATGCTGATCGGTAGCCAGTATTTTTTTTAGGTTCGCCGCAGGTTTTTATAGCGTCAGGTACCCCCATATATTATCTAATAAAGGTTTATCCCCCATGATCGCCCCCAGGTAACCCTTTCACCCCCTAGCACCGCCGTCGCTATGCGATCATTTTTCTGATCGATGTCTTAGCGTCGGTGATGCCGATAGGTAGCCAGTAATTGTTTTTAGGTTCGCCGTCAGGTTTTTATATAGCGTCAGGTACCCCCATATATTACCTAATAAAGGTTTTAACCCCCTAATTGCCCCTAGTTAACCCTTTCACCAGTGATCATCATATAAGTGTTACGGGTGACGCTGGTTAGTTAGTTTGCTTTTTATAGTGTCAGGGCACCCGCCGTATATATAACCCAATAAAGGTTTAACCCCCTGATCGCCCGGCGGGTGATATCAATTAGGTTTTAGAGAGGGTCTGCGTCACACCCCAGGCAGCGTCAGGTTAGTGCCAGTAGCGCTAACACCCACGCGTTAAGCATACACCCCCCTTAGTGGTATAGTATCTGAACAGATCAATATCTGATCTGATCAGATCTATACTAGCGTCCCCAGCAGTTTAGGGTTCCCAAAAACGCAGTGTTAGCGGGATCAGCCCAGATACCTGCTGGCACCTGCGTTTTGCCCCTCCGTCCAGCCCAGGCCACCCAAGTGCAGTATCGATCGATCACTGTCACTTACAAAACACAACACACATAACTGCAGCGTTCGCAGAGACAGGCCTGATCCCTGCGACTCCAGTGCTGTAGGAGGTGATTTCACCACCACAGTTAAAAAAAAAAAGCATATATGCCGAAGCATTGGGGCAGCAGGGGCGGAGGAGCGATTTTGCTCCTAATGCCGCGTACATACGGTCGAAATTCCGACGGAGGCTTACCCGTGGAAAAGTCTGACCATGTGTACGCGGCATAACTTTTGCGGGAAGATGCCCCCATGCTTCGGCATATATAAATGGTGCATGTATGCCCATCATTAGAAGTGGGTGGATGAAGGGCGGTATTCTAATGGTGGGCATACCCACCGATCAATCTTTTTTTTTCGTTCAGCCAACAGGCTGCATGAAAAAAAAAGATTACAATACATGTCCAACAAGGACCAGCAACGTACTGGTATGCTGCTGGACTTTGAATGTTTATACCAGAATGATGCCTGCGGGTTTAGGTATCATCTTGGTATCATTCTTTTCAGCCAGCGGCCGGCTTTCATGTAAAAGCAATCCTAGTGGCTAATTAGCCTCTGGACTGCTTTTACAAGCAGTGGGAGGGAATGTCCCCCCCGGATATAAAAAGCGCCATTGGGAAATTGGGAAAGCATTTTATCACACCGATCTTGGTGTGGTCAGATGCTTTGAGGGCAGAGGAAAGATCTAGGGTCCAATAGACCCCAGTTTTTTCAAAAAAAGAGTACCTGTCATTACCTATTGCTATCATAGGGGATATTTACATTCCCTGAGATAACAATAAAAATGATAAAAAAAAATATATATGGAAGCAACAGTTTAAAAATAAAATAAAAAAGCAAAATTAATAATAAAAAAAAAAAAAAAAAAAAGCACCCCTGTCCTGCCCTGCTCTTGCCCAATGGCGAACGCAAGTGTCGGTCTGGCGTCATATGTAAACAGCAATTGCACCATGCATGTGAGGTATCACCGCGAAGGTCAGATCGAGGGCAGTAATTTTAGCAGTAGACCTCCTTTGTAAATCTAACGGGGTAACCTGTAAAGGCTTTTAAAGGCTTTTAAAAATGTATGTAGTTTGTCGCCAATGCGCGTTTGTGCAAAATTTTAAAGCATGTCGTGTTTGGTATCTATGTACTCGGCCTAAGATCATCTTTTTTATTTCATCAAACATTTGGGCAATATAGTGTGTTTTAGTGCATTAAAATTAAAAAAAGTGTATTTTTCCCCAAAAAATGCGTTTGAAAAATCGCTGCGCAAATACTGTGTAGAAAAAAAAATGCAACACCCACCATTTTATTCTGTAGGGCCTTTGCTTTAAAAATATATATAATGTTTGGGGGTTCAACATAATTTTCTTGCAAAAAAAAATATGTTTTCATGTAAACAAAAAGTGTCAAAAAGGGCTTTGTCTTCAAGTGGTTAGAAGAGTGGATGTAAGCTTCCTAATGTTGTGTATAAAATGCCAGAACAGTTCATAACCCCCCCAAATGACCCCATTTTGGAAAGTAGACACCCCAAGCTATATACTGAGAGGCATGTCGAGTCCATGGAATATTTTATATGTTGACACAAGTTGCGGAAAAAATAATTTTTTTTTTTTTTGCACAAAGTTGTCACTAAATGATATATTGCTCAAACATGCCATGGGTATATGTGGAATTACACCCCAAAATACATTCTGTTGCTTCTCCTGATTACGGGGATACCACATGTGTGAGACTTTTTAGGAGCCTAGCCGCGTACGGGACCCCAAAAACCAATCACCGCCTTCAGGCTTTCTAAGGGTGTCAATTTTTGATTTCACTTCTCACTGCCTATCACAGTTTCGGAGGCCATGGAATGCCCAGATGGCACAAAACCCCCCCAAATGACCCCATTTTGGAAAGTAGACACCCCAAGCTATTTGCTGAGAGGTATTGTGAGTATTTTGCAGATCTCGCTTTTTGTCACAAAGTTTTGAAAATTGAAAAAAAAAAAAGAAAAAAAAAATGTTCTTTCTTCATTTTCAAAAACAAATGAGAGCTGTAAAATACTCACCATGCCTCTCAGCAAACAGCTTGGGGTGTCTACTTTCCAAAATGGGGTCATTTGGGGGGGTTTTGTGCTATTTTGGCATTTTATGGCCTTCGAAACTGTGATAGGTAGTGAGGAGTCAAATCAAAAATTTGTGCCTAGAAATCCTGAAGGCGGTGATTGGTTTTCAGGGTCCCGTACGCGGCTAGGCTCCTAAAAAGTCCCACACATGTGGTATCCCCGTACTCAGGAGAAGCAGCAAAATTTATTTTGGGGTGCAATTCCACATATAACCATGGCATGTGTGAGCAATATATCATTTAGTGACAACTTTTTGTAATTTTTATTTTTTTGTCATTATTCAATTACTTGGGACAAAAAAAAAATATTCAATGGGCTCAACAGGCCTCTCAGCAATTTCCTTGGGGTGTCTACTTTCTAAAATGGGGTCATTTGGGGGGGTTTTGTGCTATTTTGGCATTTTATGGCCTTCAAAACTGTGATAGGTAGTGAGGAGTGAAATCAAAAATTTGCGCCCTTAGAAATCCTGAAGGCGGTGCTTGGTTTCCGGGGTCCCGTACGTGGCTAGGCTCCTAAAAAGTCCCACACATGTGGTATCCCCGTACTCAGGAGAAGCAGCAGAATGTATTTTGGGGTGCAATTCCACATTTAACCATGGCATGTGTGAGCAATATATCATTTAGTGACAACTTTTTGTAATTTTTTTTTTTTTTTTGTCATTATTCAATCACTTGGGACAAAAAAAAAAAATATTCAATGGGCTCAACATGCCTCTCAGCAATTTCCTTGGGGTGTCTACTTTCTAAAATGGGATCATTTGGGGGGGTTTTGTACTGCCCTGCCATTTTAGCACCTCAAGAAATGAGATAGGCAGTCATAAATTTAAAGCTGTGTAAATTCCAGAAAATGTACCCTAGTTTGTAAACGCTATAACTTTTGCGCAAACCAATAAATATACGCTTATTGACATTTTTTTTACTAAAGACATGTGGCTGAATACATTTTGGCCTAAATGTATGACTAAAATTGAGTTTATTCGATTTTTCTTATAACAAAAAGTAGAAAATATCATTTTTTTTCAAAATTTTCGGTCTTTTTCCGTTTATATCGCAAAAAATAAAAATCGCAGAGGCAATCAAATACCATTAAAAGAAAGCTCTATTTGTGGGAAGAAAAGGACGCAAATTTCGTTTGGGTACAACATTGCATGTCCGCACAATTTACAGTTAAAGCAGCACAGTGCAAAATTCTGAATTCACCTCTGGTCCTTTAGCTACCAAATGGTCCGGGGCTTAAGTGGTTAAATCCTCCAAGGACAAGTTCAGTATGTCCTCGAAGAGCAGCAGCACTCCGCAGGGTCAGTTCTGCGGAGCATAGGATCCTTCCCTCCGACGGGTCACCAGACCTTTCCCGAGACAGCAATCTAACTATCACTCATCTCCTGTTATTGGACCGATCCTCTCCTGGCTTCCTCTTTGTCAGAGCGTATACCCTCACCCGGGCATCCTAGGACTCCAAAGTTCTGCTTGTAGACCCAGGTCTACAATGTTGCGGTCTCAGGCCCACTCTTCAGTTGGTGTACGCGCCCCCCTCCTTAGGGGGCACACTCCTCCGGGTACTTGTCCCCGGGTCTCTCCCTGAATAAATGGCCAATGCCTCTTTTATATCCTCTCACGGCATGCACAGCAGGCAGAACCAGCCCATTGCATGGTAGCCGAGAGAGGACATCCAATCGCGCCAATGCAACCTATCGTTCAACCCTGACCCAACATTGCAGCGCCACCTGCAGGCCACAGGGAACTCTACATAGGTACACAGCAACAAAGCAGAGTCCAGCACAATTAGAAGGCCCGAGCCATACTAGTGCTTGGGTCATCCCCCTAAATTTGGACATAAAGACCCCCTAAATTTGGAGTACCCGCTACACATATACAAAACGTGATTTAATTATGCACCTCTAAATGTTTCAAAGCCAGTATATCTACAACCAGCTAGATGGCTTTGGCACCATAACAAAAGTTCTGGGTACTGCCCCATAATGCAACCATGATTTTAGGCCCCATAGTAGCCACACCAGCTACTGTGCTGTATATCTTCAAGCATATACAAAGAATTCAGAGGTGGCAATACTGCAAAAACGGTGTAAAGGAGAGTGTTGTGGTGGTTCTGCTTGCTATCAGTCTATTCATACTTTGGCCGTGTATATTGTCAGTACATGGATAGAAGAGCAACAGGCAGAACATTAGTTTGTTCAGGCTCTGCCTGTCTCAGATCATGACATACAGCTCCCAACTGTTCTTCATTGGGGGGACTTTTCCCCTTTTGGAACCAATAACTGTTCATCTTTCTTTCTGTTATTTGTCTTTTTGGTCTGATGTATAAACTTCTATTAAAAAAATGTACCATTTAACCACCAAACCATGTTAAGCCATGTTATAAGCCATTCATCCAACTTTTAAGTATTGCATTTCTTTTTTTTTGAAAAATTCAGTACAAAAGAAGAGTAGGAGTAAAAAAAAAAAAAAAAAACACTTATTGGTTGAACCAATCTTTTTTTTTTTTTGCATATATACGCTTCAGGGGTGTTTTTTTTTTATCAAGTATTTTTGCTAAAAGTGCTCTTTATCATGTCATCACGTTGGGAAGTATAATGACATGTTCCCTTTTCTTTTTTCACCCCAAAAGGGCAGTTTATCCTGCTCTGGTATTTTCATTATCCGTTATTAGCTTGTGTAGCACCCTCTACCATAGGTTGGTACTAGATGTGAGTTTTTTTAAGTAAAGCTGCCAGTGCAGGTAAATTTAAGCAGGCCTATGCTGCGAGCTAGGCCTGTTTGTTTTTGATCTGGGGGCAGGGAGTGGTTTAGTGTAGCAGTGGGTGTGACTGACATGTACTTCAGCTTTTGGGCACCTCCCCTGAGAATGTTCTGGAAAATGGACAGGGCTGGCAATTGGAGTGACATGGGGTACATGTGAGGAGCTCTGACCAATCCCCATCTAGGATTGGCAGGGGGCAGGCCTCCTACATATACCCACAGTCAGCCTGCTGGGGGGGGAGTTTTTGGCTGGGTGAACTGAAGGATGGAGTGCTAGACTGTTGTGCTGAAGAAACACCCCCATTTGGTGGGTTGTGGATCCAGCGGAGGAGCTTGGAAGCTGGGAGGGAGCCTCTCCTTACACAATCATGGAGAAGTGTCCTAGAACAGGAGCTAGGAGAGACAGTTGGTCTACACTGTCTGGAGAAAGTCCTTCAGGAAGGACCTAAGGCGGATGTCGGTGAGGGAAAGCACAGTGGAGGTCTGGAAGAGGCACACCAGGGGAGCTGGGTGTAGAGCCAGAGGGAAGACTGTGGAGTTTGTGTCAAATCAATGTAGCCTGAGGGCACAGGAATTGCTAGTCAGGCTTGCTGGGATCAGTAGTCCATCATCAAATATTCTCTTCAAGTAATGTCCAGGGCCATAAAAAGGGGTACTGCAGGCCTCTGGCCTATTTAGGATCATCAATTAATACTACTGCTGGGACTTATTCAGAGTGAGGCCTAGTCAGCTCAAGAAGATGGCGGGACAGGAGTACTAATGCTGTGACAGGAAAGTGATGTGCAGGAGGAGAAGTGTCCTGAGGTAAAAGTCTGCAGGGGGAGTGCAGAGGCGGGAAATGTTCTGAGGTGAAGTCTGTCAAGATTAGTGTCTGCCATTTTGTCCAATCTGAGGAAGTGTAATGCATGAACCGCTATAACATTTCCAATACTAGTTTGAACCGCTATAACATTTCAAAGAGTAATTTATCCTATGGGCATCCCTCGTCCCTATTCCCTTTCCAAGTTAATCCCCTAATAAAATAACAAAAACAAGCAAAAGACTTTTCATTGATGTGTCTAATGGATGTCTGGCAGCAGGGGGATATCAGTGATGCAGGGACTGAAGGAAAAGCTTGGACAGCCGCACTCCAAAAATTGGTTGATTTTATTTTAAAAAAAGGAAAAAATCACATCAACACAAAATCACAGCAAAACACAGCAATGGAGCTGACGCGTTTCGCACTACAGATCAGTGCTTATTCATAGGTGATATCAGTGGATGTAGAAACTTGAAGCAACCACCCACTACACTTGAATAGCAAATTGGGTGACAATATGATATCCGGCACCTCATCCCTATTGAATTGAAAAGAGCAACAGGATTATTGTGATTATAGCGGTGCCCATAATTAGAAGGAATACATTTTGTTTAAAAATGTTTTTATTCATATAAAATTACAACAAAATTGGGTTCAGTAAAAACATAGTGGTAACCAGTGGTAACCAGTAGTGGTAACCAGTAACCACTAGTGTGATATATACTATACCCTGATTTTTACTGAACCCAATATTGTAAATATTGTAATTTTATATGAATAAAAAACGTTCTTTTATACAAAATGTATGGGATTTTAGGCAGGATGCCTGGACATACCAAAAATACACACACCAAAGATTTTTATAAAATTTTGTTTATTTAAATGAATAACAACCTATATATATAATTATTATATATTATATTTTTTATTTTATTTTTTTGGATAAAATTTGGCCGCGGCTTATTACTATTGGTTTAATTTTAAATATCATCAAAAACTGTATCAATAAATAAATCAAATTACATATAAGAAATAAAACCCAGCTCAGCCACTACGACTCGAGCTGAAAAGAATCAGCCTTTTAAAACTTTCCCAAACAACAACATGTCCCTTTTTGCAATAATAAACAAAAAGGACCATACCACATAGTATAGCCGCGACAAGGGAAGGGGGGGTGGGAAGTTCCGCTGTAGATCCTCTTCAGAACGACTGGCCCCGGACCTCCTAGCCCAGCTCTTTAAATAGGGACCCCAAAGGCTTCCAGAATGTTCTATGGGGTCAGCTGACCCCAATTGACCAATCCTGCTCCCAGGGGGTCCTGAATTCTTTCCCCAGTAACTGGCCAGCTGACCCAATCCCTGTCTTTCCCGCCTGAATACCCTAACTAACCTATCCTAGGCTCAGGAATCTTTCCCCAGCAACAGTTTACCTGACCTATCCTAAGGCTTCCCGCTTCATTTCAAGTGAGGGAAACCTTGAAACTGCTCCTGCCAAGAATCCCATAAGGAAAAGGGGAGCCTTGAAACAGTCTTATCCCCTTTTCCTCACATGGGATTTTAGGCAGGATGCCTGGACATACCAAAAATACACACACCAAAGATTTTTATAAAATTTTGTTTATTTAAATGAATAACAACCTATATATATAATTATTATATATTATATTTTTTATTTTTATTTTTTTGGATAAAATTTGGCCGCGGCTTATTACTATTGGTTTAATTTTAAATATCATCAAAAACTGTATCAATAAATAAATCAAATTACATATAAGAAATAAAACCCAGCTCAGCCACTACGACTCGAGCTGAAAAGAATCAGCCTTTTAAAACTTTCCCAAAAGACAGGACGGGTTGTTACAACCCCGACTGTCACCAAAACCCCAGCACGCGGCCCTCTCTATGCAGGATTGGAAAGAAACATTCAGTATGTCCAGGCCAATGTCAGAAAGATGAACCCCATCAGCCCTATATAGGCCCGAAATACCGCCCTCCAGGTCTACATGGCGGAAAGAGAAACCCAAGTCCGGGGCCATGAATTTCTCAACCACCTTATTAATTCTTTTCCTAACCTTTTCAAAAGGTTTAAAAACCCCAGACTCTAACCATCTTAATCTAGGGATGATTTCAGAAAAAACAATCACCATGTTCGGATAGGATTGTTTTAAAATTTGGATCGTATCTTTTATACTAAAAATAAGATCCAATGTTCTCATCTGACCCACATCATTCCCTCCCAAATGTAAAATCAAAATATCAGGTTCTGGCCAGTAAGATAATAAAGAACTGAACTCGAATAACAACTCCTCCCAAAGCATGCCCCTCCTACCGAACCATAAGACTTGAAACTTGGACGGATCCATGTCTAAATTCGCAGTATACTGACGAGCATTAGCCCGCTGATGCGCCCAATACACGAAAGAGTGTCCAATAATCCAGACCACTCCAGGCACACCTAAAATAATCAAACAACAAGATTAGGACGTACATATAATTGAAAAGACTTAGATTTCCATCTACCCAAATTCTTAATACGACTATCAACAAAACCCAACCTAGCAGCTTCTGTGGCAGCTCCAATTCTAAAAGAGTGCGAAGAAATCTTAACGTTTGCCATATTCAAAAGTTTACAACATCTAGATAATATTGCATTAAATTGAAATTTAGTAAGAGGGGAAGAATCCCTATGAATAAAAAGCACTCCATCCGTAGGAGGACGAAGTCTCAAATAAGCTGACAATCTGGCTACCGGGCAAATTAAAGACCCCGGGGAAGACAATAAATGTACCCAATTGCCTTTACCTAACCTGTCAGTTTTGCTAGTGCGAATAAATATTTTTAAACTAGAAACATTTAAGATAATGTGTTTGAATAACAAACCAGACGGATTTCCTTTGCTAGCTGACACTATTTCAGAAACTCGGAGTGCTGCAAAAAAAGCCATAGTAAAAACTGCATTAAAAAGAGTAGCCTCAAAAGGAGAAGAACATACAGAAGCAGTAATCGAGCAGAGAGATTCCAATAACCCAGGGGTAATAGGACATCTATTGTCAGTGACGCAATGAGACTTCTTATAACCTTTAAGTGCTTGTTGTACTGAAAAATATGATAAACAGGAGGTTAAGTGATTTAATTTTTGAAAAAAGGATATTCCGGACAAAGTCTTATAAACATAAGACCAAGAGTAGTCTTTAGTCAACAGAGATTCCAAAAAAGACAAAACCGACGTTTCGGAGATGTCCGAAAATTTCGCCCCTTTGGAATCCAAAAATTGCAACCATAGCAACCACGAGGACCTGTAACTAGACCAAGAAGTGGTAGCCAAAGAATTTTTAATATTTTGTGAAATTAAACGATATCCCATAACCGAGCTGGGCAAGGGATCCCGACACGGTCCGCTGTGGGTAACAGGGAGAAAAATCGCTCCATCTGTAAACGAGAGAGGGCGTCAGCTGTCTCATTTACCTTACCTGGAATGTATTTAGCTTTAATCCAGATGTTGTGACACAGGCATTTAAAAACTAAATAACGTAGTAGAGCTATTACAGGAGGGGATTTGGAAGTCAGGCAATTGATTGCAAACAAAACACCCCTATTATCAGTACTAAAAAGGATTCGTTTGTTTGCAAACATATCACCCCATATCTCCAGGGAAACTGCTATTGGGAAAAGTTCTAGAAGCACAATATTTTTGCACAAACCTCTACTTACCCAACTTCGAGGCCAAATATCCGCACACCACTGATTTCCCCAGATAGCTGCAAAACCCACTGATCCAGCCGAATCCGTGGACAAGCAGAAATCACTGTCTATGACGAAATCCTCCTGCCAGAAAGCCTTTCCATTAAAATGTATTAAAAAATTATACCAAACCAATAAATCTTCCTTTAATTCCACCGTCAACCTAATATGAGCGTGCGGGTTCTTGATTCCTGACATTGCTAAATATAAACGGCGAGAAAAAATCCTACCTATAGGTAATATGCGTGTAGCAAAAGCTAAGAGTCCCATCAAGGACTGTAATTCTTTTAAGAGTATCTTCTTCTTCTTAATAAAAGACAGAAGTAGATTCTTCAACTTCTCAATCTTCTCCACTGGCAACCGAAATTCTCTTTCAACGGTATCAATAGTGATACCCAAAAATTCAATGCATGTAGTAGGTAAAACCGTTTTCTCATGCGCCAATGGAACGCCAAAATCTGCGCATGTTACCATGAAATTGTGCAATAATGACATGCAATGACAAGAATCCGCAGGACCCATGAACAAAAAATCATCCAGATAGTGTATCATGAAAGGGGATCCGGACTTATATGATACCACCCATTCCAAAAATGAAGAAAACTCCTCAAAATAAGAGCAGGACAGGGAACATCCCATCGGAAGACACCGATCGAAATAAAATTTCCCTTGAAATTGAAAACCTAAAGAATTAAAACAGCTAGGGTGAATTGGAAGTAAACGAAAAGCGGCTTTAATATCAGCCTTTGCTAACAAAGCTGATCCCCCCAGCTCCCTAATTTTCTGAATGGCCTGCTCAAAAGATGCATAGGAAACAGAAGACATCTCATCATCTATCTGATCGTTTAAGGAAGACCCAGCTGGAAAAGACAGATGATGGATTAAACGATAAGAATTTGGTTCTTTCTTAGGTACTATACCTAATGGGGACACACGAAAATTAGTAAAAGGAGGCGTATTAAAAGGGCCAGATATTCTGCCCAAAACAAGTTCTGCAGTTAATTTTTGTTCCACTATAACTGGAAAATCAGAAACAGATTTCAGATTATCCACCATAGCACAACCCGTTCCCTGAAATTGAGGAATTAAAAAACCTTCTCTAAAACCTCTAATGAGCAGCTCCGCCTTCTGACGATTTGGGTACCGCTTGAGCCATGGCAGGATGTTTTCCACTATCACCGGAGTTGTTGCTTTTAAGAAAAAATTCCCTCTGTGGCTGCTGCTGATTGGCAGCTGACATTTTACGAAAACATTTAGCCACAGGATGCGAACCTCCACAGAAAGCACACTCATGCTTATATCTGCATGTAGCAGGCCATCTACATTGGCTGTCATTAAAAGAAAAACATATGCCTTTCTTGTAAGAAACTGTGGACGAGGGAGTAGTATTACTAGTGGTTAGCCTAGGTAAAGATGACTTCTGAGGAAGAAAAAGGTTCAGCCACAAACCCACATCCTTTGAACCCCACTGTAAACCAGTGTAAATAGACATCTTGTGGCGGAAAGCCTCATCATATGTATACCAGGAAAAGCCTGAAAAACATCTATAGGCTTCCTGTATGATGTCAATGTGTTGAAACAGACCCGGACTTTTATCCGGAAACCGTTCACACAAAACACTAGCATAAATGCAAAAACCTTGTAACCAGTTATTAAAAGATTTATAGGGGGTACTTTTCCGTCTATCGTCATCTACTTTGTCACCCTTTTCTGATTTTAAAAAGGGGTCTTTTAGTGATGGTAACAGTGATAAAATATCTATAAAATCCCCATTCCAGATTTTATCTTTTACGGATGATGATAAATGAAAACCAAGAGGTGACAGGAAACAAGGCATTGATTCTTTAACCAGGCTATCAGTTGCAGCCATAGGAATGCTAGGTGAGGAAGCTGGCGTAACCATAGAGACCGGATCTGCAGTATGCATACCCTCTGGAGCAGACCCTGAAATCTTATCAGCAGACCAGACCAAGGCCGCAGGTTCCTGTGACAACAAACCAGTAGGATTGGAAAGAGCCTGAACATGAATGTGAGATTGAGGCAATAAAATGTTCTTTTTAAAATCATCCATGAATGCAGCTAAAACATTTGAAAAACGATCAATAATATTCACATTGTTAATCTCACCTGAGGACTCACCCATACCCGCTGACATCGGCACCTGAGCTGCACAAAGCACTGGAATAGAACCAGCTGCTCCTGCATTGCGATGATCCGTTACTGCTGTGGTGTTCCCTTCCGCAGTAAAACCGCCTCTATGGCCGGCTGCTTCAAATCGAGAGGACGCCGCTCGTTGCCGTGGAGACGATGAACGCTCTAGGGGGCGTATCGCAGCGTTCGCTCCTGCCGACGCTCCACCCCTTTCTTCAGAATGGGCGAGACGTTTCTTCTGACGTTGCGCTGGCTCCGCCTTTCGTTGTACGTCTCTCCGATTAGGGGGCGGGCTGAATCTCCTCTTCGCAGTGCGCTTCCTCTTGCTTGGCAGTTCCTCCTCCCCGTCCAACGACGCTGACGCCTCTGGGACCCGACCTGGAAACGGAAGCTCCGCTCCAGTCTCCGCCTCTTCTTCTTCCGCTCTGATGGCGTCCGGATCCACCTCAGGATGCTCCACGATCTCCTCCGCAAATTCTTCGGCTTCTTGACCCGAAGGTAAGACCAAACACCGCCGGATCCAGTCTTCTCCCTCCGCTTCGACCCGCTCCAGAAGCTGTCGAATGAGGGTCTTCATGCCGCCGAAGAGGATCTAACAGCGGATGTATTAAATAGCTCCCTGCCCAGTATTATAGCTCAAGTTCCGCTGTAGATCCTCTTCAGAACGACTGGCCCCGGACCTCCTAGCCCAGCTCTTTAAATAGGGACCCCAAAGGCTTCCAGAATGTTCTATGGGGTCAGCTGACCCCAATTGACCAATCCTGCTCCCAGGGGGTCCTGAATTCTTTCCCCAGTAACTGGCCAGCTGACCCAATCCCTGTCTTTCCCGCCTGAATACCCTAACTAACCTATCCTAGGCTCAGGAATCTTTCCCCAGCAACAGTTTACCTGACCTATCCTAAGGCTTCCCGCTTCATTTCAAGTGAGGGAAACCTTGAAACTGCTCCTGCCAAGAATCCCATAAGGAAAAGGGGAGCCTTGAAACAGTCTTATCCCCTTTTCCTCACATTCCTTCTAATTATGGGCACCCATATAATCCCAATCATCCTGTTGCTTCTATTTTCATTATCCATTATTATTTTATTATAAACAAGTAAAACAACTGAAAGACAGAGTCAATTATAAATGCAATATGTTGAAAATTACCATCAACATGGTAATAAAATAATTAGCCGAATCAAATTTAAGTTTGTGTTTTTAGTTGGTACCAATCTGTTACTTTCCTGTATGTTCTGCACTCAGCTGAGCTGAAAGAATGCTACATGACATTATTTTTTCTGTCTATAAAGATTCCACTTTCCCATGTAACCCCCTGATGAATTAAATCTTAGCTTCAAAGCTTGGCTCTTTGTCCTAAGATTTTCATACAGAACTTGGAAACACAGGTTTTATTCCCCACGAGAATAAAGCATATTTCTTGGTACTGTAACTCTCTTCCTGGAACAATAAATCAGACATTTTAATATGCAAACAGTTACTATATTGCTAAAGTAAGAAGAAAACTCTGGATACACTGAGGAATATTTACTGGAAGGTAAAAAGGGGGGGTAGGTATATGGAGAAAAATATAATTATAAACTTTAATTATAAACTTTAACTAATGACATCTAATGACTTATTACACTAATACAAAGTGTGTACTGGGTTAATTCGATTTCGAGTTACATTAAAATGTTTGTTTTCAAAGACTCTGGTTTTATCAATTAAAAGAAATAAGGTTTGCAAGTGCCAATTTTTCACTACCTTTCTCTTTTTGTATTCCAACAAAGAAGTCTAATTGACAAGTCTTATCCAACCCTTGACCATCATAATAAAACCTCAAAGCTTCTGTTGTAAGGCATGATTATCTTAATAGAATCCAGCTTTCAGATATGCGTTCTTCACCACATATATAGGCTATTGCACATGAAACTCTCACAGTAATACATATTTTATTAAACAAAAAGCATTCAGTTTTGCATAAATTGGTACAGAATGAATTTAGAATGTTGAGGAATATTTGGCTGTAAAACTATAATAAGGGAATTGTGCATAGCGTTGTGTGATTAATTATGGTGATATTTACACAAATGAAATTGCAATCCAACAATAATGTATGAAAAAAAGTGATTTGTTATTGTGTTACACAGGCGGCACATTTTTCTGAAACCTTCTTATAGCAATCTGGAAAAGTGCTCTAAACAAGGTCTAAGTTTCAGTAAAATGCAGCTGCTATTTTTGAGCTCATTATAAGTCCTTAAAGCTGAACTCCACCGCCATTTGTACAGTCTCCTCTCCTGAACAGAATTTAGACACTCTTATGTCATTGCATTCTAACTTTGTGCACCAGAAGCTGTATTTTCCCCAGTAGCTCCCATCTAACTTTTAGGCTAGATGAAGTCCAGTGTCATCCAGCCCACCCCTTTACTTTACTGGACTGCAGCTTTGTCAGTTGCTTCAACCCTACATCTAACATGGACGTTACCCATGGTGGTCTGCTAATGCAGTATGTAAGTGGCCCTACTGACTGGAGGTTGTCGGTAACATCTTCTGGCTAGGAGCCTGACCCAGAGGAAGGGGCTACTTAAATTTACTCTAATACCTGAGCTTGGATGCAAAGTAGAGATCTGTCTCCTTTCCGTATTGCATTTCAGGAGGGAAAGTATAAAGTTAGAGCTCGTCCTACCAGCTCCCAGTTACAAGCACAGGATTCATGACACACTTTGGCCTAGGACAAGAGCCACACATTTAATATGAGTATTTACTCTAAAGGTCCAATTACACTTAGGAACAGTCATTGCCTCTAAATGACCTCTGTATCCTGTAACTCCTATCAAGAGCAAACCTACTCCATGTCTCAGGGATCTTGAGAGATGTATTCTGGCAGAGCACTGTGATGCGTATAGGAATGGACATATGGACATACAGTGTCCTGCTGGTCCCCAAAGCCCCCCCCCCCCACTGGCTGCTACTGGTTTCAGAGCTGAAGAGACTCAATGATGATATTTATACTGTATATACAGTATATATATATGTGTGTAGAGCCCCCCAATATTTGGGGGCGCTATGTGGAAATTTAGGGGTAGTCTGAGCCAGTAGTCGGGCTCAGACCAATTGATGGTTCACTATTGCTTCTGCTCTGGGTGTGATACTGCCTGGCAGTAGTGTTCCCTGTTGCCTGTAGGTGGCACTGTCACCACCGGCATAGGTGAACCAAGAGGGGTATCACAGCACCTTGGGTGTTCTCTCTCAGCAGCTGTGCAGTGGGCGTGGTTGACCCGCTGTGCATGCTGGGAGAGGGCACATAAGGGGCAGACGCCATTGGTGTTGAGGCATTCCAAGGGACCCTTTGGTCCTGTATGTGTGCCTCGTGGCCCGTATGGCACGAGGTGCGCGAGTGTGTTTGGGCCTCGGGCACCTTCAGCCCGAGGCTGCGTTGCTTCATGGTAGGCCCAGCTCTGCTGGCAGGGACCTACACCTCAAAGAAGGATCCCAGGCTGCCCTTCTGTAGGGGGCCCACTTTTAGGAAAGGAGACCAGGGGAGGATCAGTCCCTGAGGAGATTAGCGATGGTACTGCTATCTCGGGAAGAGACCTAAAGAGGGATTCACTGTCCTGATTATCCGTGCTACACCCCGGCTTCTAGGACCACTCTCAAAGGGACTAACTATCCGGGTGAGCAAGGCCCATTCAGGCTTGAGTGGGGACGAAAGACTAACACTGTGCTCTAGGTGTTGCGTGCCTGAACCTTTTCTTTCACTTACTTCTCTCATCTTCCTACTCCTTATTCAAGTTCACTGAAATGACAAAAGAATAAAACCTTACTGCTTGGGTTTTACTCCTGTGTGGACATTGGCCTTATTCTGAGGAACTTCTAGCTAGACAACGAAAAGAGAAGATCCACTCAAGAGAGGTATTTGCTGCAAGACCCAAACAATAACACCGCTGGCTCCTCTCTATATACACAGGGAGGGGATACCGGACAAGTAGCAGGTGTGCCCCGCTGCCGGTGGAGGAAGGCAGAGGAGAAACAGGGGTCTGTGTACTACACGTGGGGGCTTGAGTCCAGGGTTTGTGGCTACCTCTGGCATGAGTGGACTGTTTTTTTATATATGTGATTGAAAAGTCGGCCATTGAGGGAGTTAGATTGAGTTGCTGAACTTTGAATGAGAAGAAAGGATTAAGGGGCACAGAACTGTGATTTTTTTTTTAACTGCGTAGTTCGTGGGCGTATCCAGAAAAAGAAAAGCCTGCGAGCTACGTGCAGGAAGAGAAAAAGGGGAGGAGTTCTTGCCACTTGCGTTTTGCACGTGGATGCAGTTGGCACCAAGGGACAGAGAGAGAGTTTTGAATGAGCAAGAAGGAGCAATATGTCTGTACTTCCATGGACTTCAGCTTTACCAGGACCCCGGATGTTTTCAATACCCACTTCCATGGACATTGCTCCACTTGCAGCCCCGATCACGGATACAGGGATCCGGCTAAAACCCCGGGGCCGTTTCACACTGTACACATGTCGGGATGCGGAGGCCCTGGGCATGCTTTGCCCCAGGTATGATGAACTGGCTGTGCAGTTACGCCCGTTCGGAAGATGTTTAACTTGCGGGGAGTTCATCTTCAAGGTGGACCAGCCCACCGAATCGCCCCAAGCATACTGGGTTAACTGGGTCACAGGGGCTTTTACTTCGGAGGAAGAAATTGCCTACACCCCTAAAGCCAGGCCCACGCGCATCGCTTCTCCTGTTGCGGATATATCCAGGAGGGATGCCCCAGAGACTGCAGCGCTATCGGCGGACACCGCAGCAGATGCTGCCTCTGCCACTACTGAAGTACATGTCCCCTCAGTAAAATGGAAGGTGGGATATGTCAAGGCCTTCCGCGGCCGCGGTCGAAGCCTGCCCCAGCGCCTGCCGGAACCGGACCTCAAGAGCGGGAGGATGCCCGAGAAGTCCGCGTCAGGTGACGGTAAGGAGGCTAAAAAAAATATGTCAAGCTCTGCCCGTAATTACCTGCTTGCTGAGGAGTATGATACCTCAGACCTGGACTCGTCATCCGATGTTGGGTATGATGTTGAGATTGACAAATTCTTTCTCAAAAAGGGATGGGACAATGCGAAAACTGTTCCCCCGACCCGCAGTCTTAAAGAGGGATTGACCATGAGTTCGGGGAACACTACACCCCGTGTGGAAGTCCCTGCTATAATGAAGAAAGTTGCACCCACCCCAAGTGAGAGACTTTTACCAGGGACTGTTACGGTTTTGGTCCGGAAGTCCCCGGATTCTTATGTGTTGCCTGGTGCGGGATATCCTGCAACTCTCCCAAAACTTGCTCGCCTGCAGCGGATCCTCATGAAAAAAGTGGCTGGTGAGTATGGCTTGAAATACCCCTACATACCCAAGGAACTGTTATTTGAGATAGAGGCCTGTTGTGAAAGGTGGTACACGGAAGTTATCTGGGACTACATCAAAGTGTCCAAGCCATTAAGGTACTTTGCCCACTCAGCTGCTATGACTGACCATTTCAAATGTTGCCGTAAAGACTGGAGTTATGGTCGGCATATTCACGCAGACCGAATTGTAATCTGTTGCTCAGGGAGAGATGACGTTACTTATTCTATAGAAACTCTGGACAAGTAATGAAAGCCAATTACCCTTCCGGATCCAACGTTTTATCTCTAAACATTTAAAGACAGGAGTTTGTTCTGCTATTATATTCTGTCTATGCACGGATAAACCGTGCCCAAGATCAAGGTGACTTTGCCCTCTGTTAGAAAGAGGATGTCTGCTTCAAGGAGGAAAAGATGGAGAACATTGTTTTTTTCTTTTCTATAAAAAAAAAAAGAACAGAACATTTTTTTTTCTTCCTTCAGGTGAACTGTGGGGTAGTCAGTCAGAGTGTTGTGGTGAAGACATGCCGTGGTCAAGAGTGGGAATTTCAATGTTTTTTTTTTTTTTTTTATCGCAAACCCATGCGTAACCACACAGGACATTGTGACCCTGCTGACACTAGGTGGCAGTGGTCTGCAGGGACAGAGACTGCACAGTATTTATGATTAGAATTTAAATACTTTTTGTTTTATGCTAGGCTTAGCATATCAAAACTTTTTAGAAGGAAGCTGCTTCCTCTCTGGGAAACAGTCTGCTTCTAGGTAGTATAGATATTAGTGATAGGATGTTTGCTTTTCTATGCATGTTTTTGTGATTTCTTGCAGGTACCAGGAGCTGCTGTTGAGACCACCGGAGAATGGGGTGGGTTAGATAGTTAGTAAATGGGAGGAGTGTATATTTGAAAGGTCAGTATCTGGAGAATGCAATGTTATCTTGTGTGCTTTCTTTCTTTCTTTCCCCTTTTCCCCAAAATTTGGTTCAGGCACCAGTTCAGTTTTTGTTGTTTAAAAAAAAAAATCAACAGCCTTCAGGACTGAAGGATCTTGATTTCCTTAGCCACTGGGGACAGTGTCTCTTCTAGGAGGGTGTGTGTCAGGGAAATAGGCGCATCCCTGTGCGTAATGGTGCAGGGTTGGCAAACCTGCATAGGCAAAGGCACTGTCAGGGAACCAACAGAAGGAGAAGGACTTTAGGACCCAGCATCCCTACCAGCAGGTCACATGGGCCTATATAAGGAAGTCTGCTAGTGTCTGCATTTGCTGGTTTATCTTCAGCTCCCCCTGTGTTCCTGTATCCTGAATCACCTGTTGATCTGATCTCCTGTGTACCGACCCGGCTTGATCTGACCCGCTCTTCCTGATCCTTTGGCTCGACTCTTGGCTTGCACCTGACCTCCTTCTGCCTGCTCCCTGCATCCGACCCCGGCTTGTCTATTGAACTCTGCATATCCTGCTCCCTGTACTAAGACTCGGCTCATCCCTGGTCATTCTGATTACGGACTGTCTTCCTGTGAATGATCCTTGGCCTGGCTCCCGGCTCAGCTTTCCAGTTGCTCCACTGGTCTCTGTCTCCTGGACCTTCCAAGCATGTCTGTCTTCAGTTACCAGGCACCCGTGCTTCTGTGGGCACTACACCTGCTGTGTCATCTTCAGTGGTGTGCTGCACTCGGCCGCAAGGGGAGCCCTCCCAGCATCTCGGCCTCCTACCAAGTTCCTGACAGTATAAACCAGCCATGTCAGACGCCGACGGAGGTGTCTCCCCGCTGGAAGCCGCCAGCCTACAGATCACAGCCCTCACCCAGGCCATCCAAGAACTCCAGAAAGAGTACCGCCAATTAGAGGGCCGACTGCAGCACCTGCCTGCAAAACCTTCTCCCGCAGGTCAAGGGTCATCTTTAACTAGTTCCTTGGCAACCACTCCTGCTGTGGTGATGCCCCCTCCGGAACCACGAGTGCCAACACCTGAACGCTTCTCCGGTGATCGGAAGAAATTCCGATCCTTTAAAAACGCCTGTTACCTGTACCTGGCTCTGCAACCACGGACCTTTTACTCTGAAGCAGTGAAAGTGGGATTCATCATTTCTTTGCTGACTGACGAACCCCAAGTATGGGCTCATGGCTTACTGGAGCAGGAGAGTCCCCTCATCAATTCTGTGGACCAGTTCTTTGAAATCATGGCCCAGTTATATGACGATCCCCTGCGGGCGGCCACTGCTGAAGCTGCTCTACATGCCATACGGCAGGGTCAGCGCCCTGCGGAAGATTACACAGTGGAATTCCGTACCTGGTCCTCAGACTCAGGATGGAACGAGGCAGCGTTACGTTATCATTATCAGTATCGGCTGGGACTGTCTGAATCCCTCAAGGATGAACTGTCTAGAGTCAAGACCCCTTCAACTCTAGAGGGTCTCATCCTATTGACTATTCAACTCGACAGACGCTTACGAGAGCGCCGGTCTGAACGCATCCAAACCCCCCAACTTCTCGAAGCTCCGCCCACATCTAGTTCTATGCAGCTTGGCCTGGCCCATCCGGCATTAACCTCAGGGGAGAGACTTCGTCGCCGACAGGCGAACCTTTGCTTCTACTGCGGGGGAACCGGTCATTATATAACCTTTTGCCCCATAAGACCCAGGAAATCGGTCCTCCGCACCACGGTCAACTGTCAGGTGTCCAGGTCCTCCTCCTCTCACATTACTCTTCCTGTCACATTACTGATAGCAGGACAAGAAGTTCACCTCCAAGCAATACTGGATTCCGGGGCATGTAGTTGCTTTTTGGATCTGACACTGGCAAAGAGACTCGCTATTCCCCTCCACCACAAGGGCCAAAGACTGACTGTCCACCTGGCCGACGGCTCAATGCCCAGTTCCGGGCATGTCACCCAGGAAACGGCACCTATCCTTACCTCCATCAATTCTGGTCACCAGGAATTTCTACGTTTTGATGTCCTGAGCTCTCCTATATTCCCTGTCATCTTGGGAACCCCATGGCTACAGGCGCACAACCCTCAGATTGACTGGTCCAAAAGGGAAGTTTTCTTCACCTCTCCCTACTGCCGGCAGCATTGTCTTGTTCCTGAAACCAAGGACTCTTCCAGTTGCATGTCTGTTCTACCCACACCCAGTGTGGATCCCAATATACCAGCAGCCTATCAGGAGTTCAAGGATGTCTTTGACAAGAAGAAAGCAGATACTCTAACCCCGAATCGTCCCTACGATTGCCCCATTGAGTTGTTACCGGGGGCTGAGATTCCTTTTGGCCGTATTTTTCCCCTCTCTGAGACTGAACTTGAGACTTTGAGACAGTATATTGATGAAAACCTTGAAAAGGAATTTATCCGCCCTTCCTCCTCTCCTGCCGGTGCCGGCATTTTCTTTGTTGAGAAGAAGGATAAAACTTTGAGGCCATGTGTGGATTACAGAGAATTGAATAGAGTTACTCTTAAAAATCGCTACCCGCTCCCTCTCATCCCAGAACTCTTCCAGAGGTTCCGTACAGCTCATGTCTTCACTAAACTAGACCTACGTGGAGCCTACAATCTTGTCCGCATCCGGGAGGGGGACGAGTGGAAAACAGCGTTCAGAACAAAGTTTGGACATTTTGAATACTTAGTAATGCCATTTGGATTATGCAACGCCCCAGCCACATTCCAACATTTCATAAACGATATCTTCCGGCAGTACCTAGACCACTTCATTATCATCTACCTCGATGATATCCTCATATTAGTGATGAGCCGAACACCCCCGGGTTCGGTTCGCACCAGAACCCGCGAACGGACCGAAAGTTCGCACGAACATTAGAACCCTATTAAATACAATGGATGCGAACGTTCGGATTCTAAAGTGCTAATTATAACGACTATTATCCATGTTATTGTCCGAAACAGAGTTTGGGAACCCGGCTTCTGCAGCAGGGGACATGTATCACTGCAAAAAGAAGTTTTAAAAACGGACGTTTTCCGGGAGCAGTCATTTTAATGATGCATAAAGTGAAAAAAAAAATCAAATATTCCTTTAAATATTGTACCTGGGGGGTGTCTAAAGTATGCCTGTGAAGTGCCACGTGTTTCCCGTGTTTAGAACTGTCCCTGCACAAAATAACATTTCTAAAGGGAAAAAAATCATTTAAAACTGCTTGCGGCTTTAATGCAATGTCTGGTCCCGGTAATATGGATGAAAATCTTTAGGAAAAATTGCATAGCTACCCCATCAACCCCCCCCCTACCCCAGCCCATTACCAGCCCCTTTGGGTCTTGTATGGATATTAAGGGGAACCCCGCACACAAAATAAAAAAGGACCTATATACTCTGAACAGCCGTATACAGGCGGTGCATACAAGACAGGGACTGTAGGTTTGTTCTTATGTAGAATCTGTTTATAATTTTGAACAGCTGCATTGTTTAAGTGGAGCTCCATGGCAAATTCCTTTTTTTTAGCTTTTTGTAAAACATAGGGAACGGTTATCACCCCTGTCACATTTTTTTTTGCTGTCTGTGCCCCTGTTCAGAACATTTCACCTCACTTTGCGTCCCAATGACAACTGTTTTTGAAATGTGGTGTTTTTATTGAAACAAGGATTGGTGATAAAGCATCAGTAGAGAGGAGACACCTTTCTCCCATATTAATTCTTAAAGGAGAGAATTTTCCTTCCAAGGGGTAGATTTCCTCTCACTTCCTGTTGTCTTCTTCCGTTTGCAAGTAGTAGTAGTTTGTAAGTTGGATGTTTGAAAGTAGGGACCTTCCGTTTATACTCTGCAGAAATTGGCCCCTTAGGTGTTGGTGTTGGCACAACACTGAAAGCACTCACAGTTATTCTTGGTGGGTGCTGGAACGCCCGGCTGTCAAGTATAATATCAGGAATTGTAATAACATATAATTGTTGATCAGTGGTAGTAAAAATTGGGCCTTTGATGGTGGTGCTGGTGCCACAACACTGTAAGGCCTGACAGTTACTCTTGGTGGGCGCAGCAATGGTCCCTGCTGTGAATTATTAGATCAATAATTATAATTGCATGCCCCTGTTGAACAGGGGCTGAAAAATTGGGCCTTTGGTGGTGGTGGTGGTGGTGATGGTGGTGCTGGTGCCACAACACTGTAAGGCCTGACAGTTACTCTTGGTGGGCGCAGCAATGGTCCCTGCTGTGAATTATTAGATCAATAATTATAATTGCATGCCCCTGTTGAACAGGGGCTGAAAAATTGGGCCTTTGGTGGTGGTGGTGGTGGTGATGGTGGTGCTGGTGCCACAACACTGTAAGGCCTGACAGTTACTCTTGGTGGGCGCAGCAATGGTCCCTGCTGTGAATTATTAGATCAATAATTATAATTGCATGCCCCTGTTGAACAAGGGCTGAAAAATTGGGCCTTAGGCACTGGTGGCACAACACTGCAACCCCTCACAGATACTGTACTTGGAGCACAGCAATGAGGCCTGTTGCAAAGTATTGCATCAAAAATTTTAATTACACGCCCCTGTTAAACAGGGGCTGAAAAATTGGGCCTTAGCCACTGGTGGCGTCACCCATAAACCAAAATGATCTTCCAAGCTATCATCGTTAATCGTACCATTGAGGAGGAGGAGGAGGATAGCCAGTCAACATAACAGCACAGGCACTCAGCATCAGCATCAGTCTTGAAGGGATGTGACATTTTAAAATCAATTAGTCTGTTATATCAGCATCTGGTGTGTGGTAGCTGGTGGTGATCCAAGACTGGTTCATCTTGATGAAAGTCAGTCGATCAACCGAGTCGGTGGACAGGCGCACCCTGTGATCCGTGACAAATCCTCCAGCAGCACTGAATGTGCGTTCTGAAATAACGCTGGATGCAGGACAGGCCAGTAGCTCAATTGCATACTGTGCAAGCTCTGGCCAGTGATCCATCCTCAAGACCCAGTAAGCCAGAGGATTTTCGGTGGGGAAGGTGTCCAAGTCTGACCTTGCCCCTAGGTATTCCTGGACCATGTATATCAGACGCTGGCGATGGTTGCTGGAACCGATCATACTTTGGGGCTGCGGACTAAAGAATTGTCTGAACGCATCGGTCAGACGGCCACCTTCCCCACCGCTCCTTCTTTGACTGCCCGAAGCCTCAGCAACTCGTTGTCCAGGACCAGGAGTTTGTAACCTCACAGTCTCTGTGGGAACGCGTTGCACAGACCTTTCTGCAAGGCCTCCCGGAGTTGTCTCATCCTCTGCTCCCTCTGCGACGGTACGATAAGGTCCGCAACCTTACCCTTGTACCGTGGATCAAGGAGAGTGGCCAGCCAGTAATGGTCCCTCTCCTTGATCCGAAGAATACGAGGATCCTTCCGCAGACTTTGCAGGATCAGGGAGGCCATGCAGCGTAGGTTAGCTGAGGCATTCAGTCCGGAGTCCTCTGGGTCACTAAGGACGACATGATCCGCAGCCACCTCCTCCCAGCCACGTACAAGTCCACTGGTTTCTTGGGACTGTAAATCATCCCTAAAAGACTGCTGCTGATGATGCTGAGTGCCAGCCTCCACCTCCATGCTGACACAATCCTCCTCCTCCTCCTCCTCCTCCTCCTCCTCCTCTTCCTGTGCGATGGGTGGGACAGAAGGAACACTGTCTGGGTAAAGGGGGCCTTGAGAGGCAAGGAAGTCCTCCTCTTCCTGCCTCTGTTCTGCCTCAAGTGCCCTGTCCATTATTCCACGCAGCGTGTGCTCCAACAGGTGGACAAGAGGTACAGTGTCACTGATGCATGCACTGTCACTGCTCACCATCCTCGTGGCCTCCTCAAATGGTGCCAGGACAGTGCATGCATCCCTGATCATGCCCCACTGGCGTGGTGAAAAAAACCCGAGCTCCCCTGACCCTGTCCTGGTGCCGTAGTCGCACAGGTACTCATTGATGGCCCTCTGCTGCGTGTGCAGCCGCTGCAGCATGGCCAACGTTGAGTTCCACCTGGTGGGCATGTCACATATAAGGCGGTTCTTGGGCAGGTTCAACTCCTTTTGAAGCTCAGCCAGGCGAGCACTGGCATTATAAGATCTGCGGAAATGCACACAGACTTTCCTGGCCTGCCTCAGGACATCCTGTAAGCCCGGGTACCTGCCCAAGAACCGCTGCACCACCAGGTTAAGGACGTGAGCCATACAGGGCACATGGGTCAGTTGTCCCTGTCGGAGGGCGAAGAGGAGGTTGGTGCCATTGTCGCAAACCACCATTCCTGGCTTAAGCTGGCGTGGCGTCAACCACCTCTTGGCCTGCCCCTGCAGAGCAGACAGGACCTCTGCCCCAGTGTGGCTCCTGTCCCCCAAACACACCAGCGCAAGCACGGCATGGCATCTTTTTGCCTGCGTACTTGCGTAGCCCCTTGAACGCCTACGGAGCACCGCTGGTTCCGAGGACAAACCACAGGAAGAGGCCATGGAGGAAGAAGAAGAGGAGGGGGTGGAGGAGAGAGGTGTGTCCCAACCAGTAGTAGCATTTTGGAGGCGTGGCGGTGGAACAACCTCCAACACTACTGCACCTTGTCCTGCATCCTTCCCAGCTGCCAAAAGAGTGACCCAATGGGCCGTGAAAGAAAGGTAACGTCCCTGTCCATGCCTGCTGGACCATGAGTCAGCGGTAATATGCACCTTACCGCTGACCGCCCTGTCCAGCGAGGCCAAGACATTGCCTTCCACATGCCTGTAGAGAGCCGGAATAGCCTTCCGTGCGAAAAAGTGGCGTTTGGGAACCTGCCACTGAGGAACCGCACATTGCACAAACTCACGGAAGGGGGCCGAGTCTACCAACTGAAAAGGCAGCAGTTGAAGCGCTAGCAATTTAGCCAAGCTAGCATTCAACCGCTGGGCATGTGGATGGCTGGGAATGAACTTCTTTCGACGGTCCAGCAGCTGGGGCAGGGAAATTTGCCTGCTAGAATCGGACGTCGGTGTACTGCTAGCAGAGTGCCCGCAAGTTCTTGGCTGTGACACACCTAATTCTACACCTTCATTCCTCTCAGAGCAGGTTTCAGAGAGGACTGAAGGTATACTGGGGTTGGAGATCCCAGCTGATGCGGTGCAAGAAGAGGTCAGCTTTGTTCTTTGGTGTGGGTCTTTAAGGTAGGCTTGCCAACGAGCTGCATGGCAGGTCAACATATGTCTGATCAAGCATGTGGTGCCCAAGCGGCTGATGTTTTGGCCACGCGATATACGCTTGAGACATATGTTGCAAACAGCAGCTGTGCGATCTGATGCACTCGCCTCAAAAAAGGCCCACACCAAAGAACTTTTTGAATGACGGGCAGAGGCAGCGCCCTGCACAGGCGGAGCTCTGCGGTGTGATTCCGTCGGCGTGCTGCCCATACGCTGGCCACTCAAGGGCATCCTGCCTCGTTTGAGATGTGCCTCCTCCTCATCCTCCTCCTCCTCCACCTCCTCTCTCCTATTAGGCACCCACGTGGAGTCAGTGACCTCATCATCCCCTCCCTCCTCATCACTGGAGCCAATCTGGCAGTATGCTTCAGCTGCTGGAGCATGACTGCCAGATTGGTGTCCTTCTTGAGCATCCACTCTCTCTGCTCTCACGCTGCTGCCTTCCTCTAGCTGGGTATCAACATCAGATCCTTCCAAACGCTGGGCATCCTCCTGGAGCATGTACCCAACACTGTGCTCAAACAGTTCGGGGGACTCCTCAGGAGGAGGGCATGGTGGGTCTAGGGAAGGATTGACTAATGAAGATAATGATACCAGAGAAGAGGACGCTTTGGCAGCTGCTTTGCCAGTACCCTGAGCCTGGGTGAGAGAGGATGAGGAGGATGAGGTGGGCTTGGTCATCCACTCTACCAAGTCTTCGGCATGATGTGGCTCAACATGTCCAGCTGCCGAAAACAAGGACAAGCGTGTCCCATGGCCATGTGCTGATGACAATGCACCGCGTACACGACCAGCACTGTTGCCCCCAGACACAGAGCCTGCTTGCCCTCTTTTTTTGCCTCCTGACTGTCTGCCTCTCCTTGGTTGCCTTCCAGACATTTTAATGGATGGCCTGCAGGGAGATGGGAAAAACAGCAATAAGGGCTACCTTCAGGTGTATATTGTGCAGGAGGCTTAGCAACAATGACACTGACACTGTCCCCTGCCTATCCTTCTCTGTCCCTAAACACAAGGATTGAAAATATGGTTCAGCAAAAAAGTTTTAGAACAGAATAGCACACTGACACTTTCCCTCACTGTCCTACTCTGTCCCTCCCTACAAACAAGATTTAGCACAGAATAGCACACTGATAATTTCTACGAGTGTCCTTCTCTGTCCCTCAACTCAAGGATTGAAAATATGGAACAGCAAAATTGGTTTAGAACAGAATAGCACACTGTCAGTTTCACTCACTGTACCTCTCTGTCCCTCAACTCAAGGATTGAAAATATGGTTCAGCAAAATAGTATTAGAACAGAATAGCACACTGACACTTTCCCTCACTGTCCTACTCTGTCCCTCCCTACAAACAAGATTTAGCACAGAATAGCACACTGATAATTTCTATGAGTGTCCTTCTCTGTCCCTCAACTCAAGGATTGAAAATATGGAACAGCAAAATTGGTTTAGAACAGAATAGCACACTGTCAGTTTCACTCACTGTACCTCTCTGTCCCTCAACTCAAGGATTGAAAATATGGAACAGCAAAATTGGTTTAGAACAGAATAGCACACTGTCAGTTTCACTCACTGTACCTCTCTGTCCCTCAACTCAAGGATTGAAAATATGGAACAGCAAAATTGGTTTAGAACAGAATAGCACACTGTCAGTTTCACTCACTGTACCTCTCTGTCCCTCAACTCAAGGATTGAAAATATGGAACAGCAAAATTGGTTTAGAACAGAATAGCACACTGTCAGTTTCACTCACTGTACCTCTCTGTCCCTCAACTCAAGGATTGAAAATATGGAACAGCAAAATAGTTTTAGAACAGAATAGCACACTGACACTTTCCCTCACTGTCCTACTCTGTCCCTCCCTACAAACAAGATTTAGCACAGAATAGCACACTGATAATTTCTACGAGTGTCCTTCTCTGTCCCTCAACTCAAGGATTGAAAATATGGAACAGCAAAATTGGTTTAGAACAGAATAGCACACTGTCAGTTTCACTCACTGTACCTCTCTGTCCCTCAACTCAAGGATTGAAAATATGGAACAGCAAAATTGGTTTAGAACAGAATAGCACACTGTCAGTTTCACTCACTGTACCTCTCTGTCCCTCAACTCAAGGATTGAAAATATGGTTCAGCAAAATAGTTTTAGAACAGAATAGCACACTGACACTTTCCCTCACTGTCCTACTCTGTCCCTCCCTACAAACAAGATTTAGCACAGAATAGCACACTGATAATTTCTACGAGTGTCCTTCTCTGTCCCTCAACTCAAGGATTGAAAATATGGAACAGCAAAATTGGTTTAGAACAGAATAGCACACTGTCAGTTTCACTCACTGTACCTCTCTGTCCCTCAACTCAAGGATTGAAAATATGGTTCAGCAAAATCGTTTTAGAACAGAATAGCACACTGACACTTTCCCTCACTGTCCTACTCTGTCCCTCCCTACAAACAAGATTTAGCACAGAATAGCACACTGATAATTTCTACGAGTGTCCTTCTCTGTCCCTCAACTCAAGGATTGATAATATGGAACAGCAAAATTGGTTTAGAACAGAATAGCACACTGTCAGTTTCACTCACTGTACCTCTCTGTCCCTCAACTCAAGGATTGAAAATATGGAACAGCAAAATTGGTTTAGAACAGAATAGCACACTGTCAGTTTCACTCACTGTACCTCTCTGTCCCTCAACTCAAGGATTGAAATATGGTTCAGCAAAATAGTTTTAGAACAGAATAGCACACTGACACTTTCCCTCACTGTCCTACTCTGTCCCTCCCTACAAACAAGATTTAGCACAGAATAGCACACTGATAATTTCTACGAGTGTCCTTCTCTGTCCCTCAACTCAAGGATTGAAAATATGGAACAGCAAAATTGGTTTAGAACAGAATAGCACACTGTCAGTTTCACTCACTGTACCTCTCTGTCCCTCAACTCAAGGATTGAAAATATGGAACAGCAAAATTGGTTTAGAACAGAATAGCACACTGTCAGTTTCACTCACTGTACCTCTCTGTCCCTCAACTCAAGGATTGAAAATATGGTTCAGCAAAATAGTTTTAGAACAGAATAGCACACTGACACTTTCCCTCACTGTCCTACTCTGTCCCTCCCTACAAACAAGATTTAGCACAGAATAGCACACTGATAATTTCTACGAGTGTCCTTCTCTGTCCCTCAACTCAAGGATTGAAAATATGGAACAGCAAAATTGGTTTAGAACAGAATAGCACACTGTCAGTTTCACTCACTGTACCTCTCTGTCCCTCAACTCAAGGATTGAAAATATGGTTCAGCAAAATAGTTTTAGAACAGAATAGCACACTGACACTTTCCCTCACTGTCCTACTCTGTCCCTCCCTACAAACAAGATTTAGCACAGAATAGCACACTGATAATTTCTACGAGTGTCCTTCTCTGTCCCTCAACTCAAGGATTGAAAATATGGAACAGCAAAATTGGTTTAGAACAGAATAGCACACTGTCAGTTTCACTCACTGTACCTCTCTGTCCCTCAACTCAAGGATTGAAAATATGGAACAGCAAAATAGTTTTAGAACAGAATAGCACACTGACACTTTCCCTCACTGTCCTACTCTGTCCCTCCCTACAAACAAGATTTAGCACAGAATAGCACACTGATAATTTCTACGAGTGTCCTTCTCTGTCCCTCAACTCAAGGATTGATAATATGGAACAGCAAAATTGGTTTAGAACAGAATAGCACACTGTCAGTTTCACTCACTGTACCTCTCTGTCCCTCAACTCAAGGATTGAAATATGGTTCAGCAAAATAGTTTTAGAACAGAATAGCACACTGACACTTTCCCTCACTGTCCTACTCTGTCCCTCCCTACAAACAAGATTTAGCACAGAATAGCACACTGATAATTTCTACGAGTGTCCTTCTCTGTCCCTCAACTCAAGGATTGAAAATATGGAACAGCAAAATTGGTTTAGAACAGAATAGCACACTGTCAGTTTCACTCACTGTACCTCTCTGTCCCTCAACTCAAGGATTGAAAATATGGAACAGCAAAATTGGTTTAGAACAGAATAGCACACTGTCAGTTTCACTCACTGTACCTCTCTGTCCCTCAACTCAAGGATTGAAAATATGGTTCAGCAAAATAGTTTTAGAACAGAATAGCACACTGACACTTTCCCTCACTGTACCTCTCTGTCCCTCAACTCAAGGATTGAAAATATGGAACAGCAAAATTGGTTTAGAACAGAATAGCACACTGTCAGTTTCACTCACTGTACCTCTCTGTCCCTCAACTCAAGGATTGAAAATATGGAACAGCAAAATTGGTTTAGAACAGAATAGCACACTGTCAGTTTCACTCACTGTACCTCTCTGTCCCTCAACTCAAGGATTGAAAATATGGAACAGCAAAATTGGTTTAGAACAGAATAGCACACTGTCAGTTTCACTCACTGTACCTCTCTGTCCCTCAACTCAAGGATTGAAAATATGGAACAGCAAAATAGTTTTAGAACAGAATAGCACACTGACACTTTCCCTCACTGTCCTACTCTGTCCCTCCCTACAAACAAGATTTAGCACAGAATAGCACACTGATAATTTCTACGAGTGTCCTTCTCTGTCCCTCAACTCAAGGATTGAAAATATGGAACAGCAAAATTGGTTTAGAACAGAATAGCACACTGTTAGTTTCACTCACTGTACCTCTCTGTCCCTCAACTCAAGGATTGAAAATATGGAACAGCAAAATTGGTTTAGAACAGAATAGCACACTGTCAGTTTCACTCACTGTACCTCTCTGTCCCTCAACTCAAGGATTGAAAATATGGAACAGCAAAATTGGTTTAGAACAGAATAGCACACTGTCAGTTTCACTCACTGTACCTCTCTGTCCCTCAACTCAAGGATTGAAAATATGGAACAGCAAAATTGGTTTAGAACAGAATAGCACACTGTCAGTTTTACTCACTGTACCTCTCTGTCCCTCAACTCAAGGATTGAAAATATGGAACAGCAAAATTGGTTTAGAACAGAATAGCACACTGTCAGTTTCACTCACTGTACCTCTCTGTCCCTCAACTCAAGGATTGAAAATATGGAACAGCAAAATTGGTTTAGAACAGAATAGCACACTGTCAGTTTCACTCACTGTCCTACTCTGTCCCTCAACTCAAGGATTGAAAATATGGTTCAGCAAAATAGTTTTAGAACAGAATAGCACACTGACACTTTCCCTCACTGTACCTCTCTGTCCCTAAACTCAAGGATTGAAAATATGGTTCAGCAAAATAGTTTTAGAACAGAATAGCACACTGACACTTTCCCTCACTGTACCTCTCTGTCCCTACAAACAAGGATTAGCACAGAATAGCACACTGTCACTGACACTCTCCCTACCTATCCTTATTTGTCCCTAAACACAAGGAATCCAGGAATAGTAAAGGAAAAATAATGACACTGTCCCTGCCTATGCTTCTCTTTCCCTGCTCCGGAACACACTACACAAGGCCGCCACGCTGGCGGCCTTTTATAGTGTGGGGCGTGTACTAAACCCCATCAGCAATAATTGGCCACAGGCATCCTGCCTGTGGCCAATCATTGCTCTCCTCGCTGCCGGCGCTGTGATTGGCCAAGTATGCGGGGTCACAGTGCATGCTTGGCCAATCACAGCGCCTGGATGACACTGCGATGGCGTAGTGCATTGTGGGCCGTTCGCGTCACTCGAATTTGGCGCGAACGGCCCAAATCGTTCGATCTTCGTCGAACGATCGAACAGCCGATGTTCGAGTCGAACGTATGTTCGACTCGAACACGAAGCTCATCCCTACCTCATATTCTCAGCTACTCTGGAGCTTCACAGAACACATGTAAAAAAGGTACTGGGCATCCTCAGGGTACACGGATTGTATGTAAAAGCCGAAAAATGCGACTTCGAGAAGACGACAATCCAGTTCCTCTGACTCATTATCACCACCAATGGGATAGCCATGGATCCTCAGAAGGTGAAAGCCGTTCTTGAGTGGCCGGCCCCTTCTGATAAGAAGAGTGTTCAGAGGTTCATCGGCTTCGCAAATTTTTACCGAAGATTTATAAGAGACTTTTCTACCATTGTAGCACCAATTACCCAGATAACACGTCAGCATACCAGATTCCAGTGGTCCGAAGCAGCACAAACGGCCTTTGATCAACTAAAGGTCCTCTTTACCTCTTCACCTGTTTTACAGCATCCCGATCCTGCCTTGCCCTATGTTCTGGAAGTTGATGCCTCCGAAGTAGCCACAGGAGCAGTTCTTTCCCAGCGTCAGGGGCCCAAAGCCCTACTTCATCCCGTGGCCTTCTCTTCACGGAAGATGACCCAGCCTGAGAAGAACTACGACGTAGGGGATCGAGAGCTCTTGGCAATAAAGACCGCCCTGGAGGAATGGAGATATCTCCTGGAGGGCGCCGTCCACCCTATTTTGATCTTTACAGATCATAAGAACTTGGAGTATCTCCGCACGGCCAAGCGACTGAGACCCCGGCAGGCTCGATGGGCTTTATTCTTTTCTCGAATCAATTTCCATATCACCTTCCGCCCAGGGTCTAAAAATGGAAAAGCCGATGCCTTGTCCAGAATGTTTCCTGATACCCCTGAAGAGATCACACCCAGTCCAATTCTGTCCCCTCAAAACTTCTTCTTGATCCAGCCTGATTTAAGAGCTTCAATTGAACAAGCATCCACTCAGTGCACGGAAACAGAAATCTCCTCCCTCAGAAGCCAGGAGGGACTCCTTTGGCATCAAGACAGGATTTTTGTCCCACAGCAAGCCAGGCTTCAGGTCCTAAAAACTTTCCACGATCACCAGCTGGCTGGCCACTTTGGGGTCCGAAAAACGACCGAACTGGTCCAACGGTCTTTATGGTGGCCCACTCTGAGAGCCGATTGTAAGGACTATGTCAACTCCTGCACAATATGCCAAAGGAATAAGGGGTCCAACACGAAATCCTGGGGCCTGTTAAGACCACTGCCAGTTCCAGAACAACCTTGGAAAAATATTTCTTTAGACTTTATTGTGGATTTACCCCCTTCAGAAGAGTTTACAACCATTCTAATAGTAGTAGACCGGCTATCCAAGATGGCGCATTTCTTACCAATGATGGGCACACCTTCTGCCATGGACACAGCAGAAATTTTCATTAAAGAAATAGTCAGACTACACGGAGTACCAGATAACATTGTGTCAGACAGAGGTGTACAATTCACCTCTAGGTTCTGGAGGAACCTTTGCAAATCACTATCAATTGAGACATGTTTTTCCACAGCTTACCATCCCCAGAGTAACGGCCAAACAGAAAGGACTAACCAGACCTTAGAGCAATACCTGCGTTGTTTTTGTTCCTTTTCTCAGGACGATTGGATCTCATTATTGCCCTGTGCGGAATTCGCATATAACAACTCTGTGCACACTGCTACCAACCAATCACCCTTTTGGGCGAACTATGGCTACCACCCTTCATTTTTACCCAATGTCATTCCCGAATCCTCAGTCCCGGCAGTCCAGGACAGAATAAATTCCATCCAAACCAATTATCAGATTCTCCAGGACACAATGCGTAAAGCCCAAGAAGGATATAAGAGACAGTATGACAAGAAGAAGAGAGGAAATCCTGCCTTTAAGGTGGGGGACAAGGTGTGGCTCTCATCTGCAAACCTCAAACTGCCTTGTCCTTCCCAAAAATTGGGACCGAAGTTTATTGGCCCTTTTGAAATAAAACGGGAAATAAATCCAGTAGCCTTCGAACTTGCCTTGCCTGAATCGTATAAAATCCACCCTGTATTTCATGTTGCACTTCTTAAACATGTAATTTCCAGTCCTTTTTCAGGGAGAGAAGAAATACCCCCACCTCCGGTCCTGGTTGGAGACGAGACTGAATTCGAAGTGGAGTCCATCCTTGACTGTCGTCGGAGAGGTAGGACAATTCAGTTTTTAATTAAGTGGAAAGGATACCCTGCAGAAGAGAGCTCTTGGGAACCTGCGAGTCATGTACACGCCCCTAGGCTTATACAAAGATTTTGCACCAGTCATCCCGCAAAATGGGCGCAACTGGGCATCCGGAGGCTGCCCGTTGGGGGGGGGGGGCACTGTCAGGGAAATAGGCGCATCCCTGTGCATAATGGTGCAGGGTTGGCAAAGCTGCATAGGCAAAGGCACTGTCAGGGAACCAACAGAAGGAGAAGGACTTTAGGACCCAGCATCCCTACCAGCAGGTCACATGGGCCTATATAAGGAAGTCTGCTAGTGTCTGCATTTGCTGGTTTATCTTCAGCTCCCCCTGTGTTCCTGTATCCTGAATCACCTGTTGATCTGATCTCCTGTGTACCGATACGGCTTGTTCTGACCCGCTCTTCCTGATCCTTTGGCTCGACTCTTGGCTTGCACCTGACCTCCTTCTGCCTGCTCCCTGCATCCAACCCCGGCTTGTCTATTGAACTCTGCATATCCTGCTCCCTGTACTAAGACTCGGCTCATCCCTGGTCATTCTGATTACGGAATGTCTTCCTGTGAATGATCCTTGGCCTGGCTCCCCGCTCAGCTTTCCAGTTGCTCCACTGGTCTCTGTCTCCTGGACCTTCCAAGCACGTCTGTCTTCAGTTACCAGGCACCCGTGCTTCTGTGGGCACTACACCTGCTGTGTCATCTTCAGTGGTGTGCTGCACTCGGCCGCAAGGGGAGCCCTCCCAGCATCTCGGCCTCCTACCAAGTTCCTGACAGTGTGTGTGTAGCGCCCCCCCAATATTTGGGGGCGCTATGTGGAAATTTAGGGGTAGTCTGAGCCAGTAGTCGGGCTCAGACCAATTGATGGTTCACTATTGCTTCTGCTCTGGGTGTGATACTGCCTGGCAGTAGTGTTCCCTATTGCCTGTAGGTGGCACTGTCACCACCGGCATAGGTGAACCAAGAGGGGTATCACAGCACCTTGGGTATTCTCTCTCGGCAGCCGTGCAGCGGGCGTGGTTGACCCGCTGTGCATGCTGGGAGAGGGTACATAAGGGGCAGACGCCATTGATGTTGAGGCGTTCCAGGGGACCCTTTGGTCCTGTATGTGTGCCTCGTGGCCCGTATGACACGAGGTGCGTGAGTGTGTTTGGGCCTCGGGCACCTTCAGCCCGAGGCTGCGTTGCTTCATGGTAGGCCCAGCTCTGCTGGCAGGGGCCTACACCTCAAAGAAGGATCCCAGGCTGCCCTTCTGTAGGGGGCCCACCTTTAGGAAAGGAGACCAGGGGAGGATCAGTCCCTGAGGAGATTAGCAATGGTACTGCTATCTCGGGAAGAGGCCTGGAAACTCGCCTAAAGAGGGATTCACTGTCTTGATTATCCGTGCTACACCCCGGCTGCTAGGACCGCTTTCAAAGGGACTATATGGGTGAGCAATGCCCACTCAGGCTTGAGTGGCGATGAAAGACTAACACTGTGCTCTAGGTGTTGCGTGCCTGAACCTGTTCTTTCCCTTACTTCTCTCATCTTCCTACTCCTTTCTCAAGTTCACTGAAATTACAAAAGAATAAAACCTTACTGCTTGGGTTTTACTCCTGTGTGGACATTGGCCTTATTCTGAGGAACTTCTACCTAGACCACGGAAAGTGAGGATCCACTCAAGAGAGGTATTTGCTGCAAGACCCAAACAATAACACTGCTCGTTCCTCTCTATATACACAGGGAGGGGATACCGGGCAAGTAGCAGGTGTGCCCCGCTGCCGGTGGAGGAAGGCAGAGGAGAAACAGGGGTCTGTGTGCTACATATATATAAAACATGCCATCATCCAAGTGCAAAATTATTTTAGCAGGTTCCATAGGGGCTCAGTAGGAACTAAGTTACAACTTTAGCTGAGTAGTCATCAACTTAAAAGTAGAACTACAGCCAAAGTTTGGATGGAGCAGGAACAAGTTAGACCCTATGTCAGGTACTTATTGAGGTGTTTATTTTCTCTCCTTTCCTGTGGACACCAACACAAAAAGTGTGGAAAAATCTCTTAATGACACAGTCAACAATCAACACATTTCATTTTCTTTTTTTTCCATAATGATTTTTATTTAGGAAAAATAATAACATACAGAGAAGTTGAACAAAGTTATGCAACAGGTGAGAGTCAGTTGACAATACCTTCTAGATATTGGTCCAGTCCCGATGTAGTCTATGGTCCGTATAACCAACAACTTGGAGCAACATGTAAATTAAACAAATTAATGAGTTCAGAGTTTCATCTATATATGATTATGGAGGTAGAGGCCATAATCCATGGTTCCCAAGAGGCGAATAAGTATAAACAAGTTATGGTTTAGGTCAAGTCCATCGTTGGGGAGGCACTCATAATAAATCAGGCTTGTATTGGGCATGGTGTGATGGGCTTATGTGGTGTATGCATCATTTCATTGTTTTTACTTACTTTTGGATTGGTCATGTAAGACCAATTTATAAAAATGGGGCCACTGGAAACGAGAGGAGAAAATTTACGCTACTGCCAAAGCAACCAATACAATTTTTTTTGTTTAATCTGAAAGAGGAGAGGTAACTGGATGCTTTCTCCAGTTACTTTACTTTAGTATTGCAAAACTGCTCCATGCCCAACCCCTCCGTGACATTGTATCATAGAAGCAGACCCCATTTTGATGCCTGCTGAGCTGTAATGTATTGAAAAGCAGTAATTGCATAAAGGGAAAAAAAATTACATTTTGCACATGTAGCCAGGGCCTTGACTAGAGTCAGAGAGGGATTTAGGACATTGTGCTGTAGTGCTATCTGTGCTCAAAAAAGTACTTCAGCTGAATGGGATATCACTACCTTGCCTCCATCCACCAGGGAGGAGCTGACAAGCAGAAGATGCTGAAGAGACTTGATTGTTGGCAGCACTGAATCATGAGATATGAAGTTCGGGAAAGAAACTTTACTATGGAGGTAATGAACTTTTGTACTACAATTCCCAATGCGAACCGGGTATAAAAAGAGAGAATAGTATTTTCGCAGGCTGAATACCAAGGGATTTTCTCTTTGCCCCAACACTAGCTGGCCTGAAAAACTAGGAATAAAGACTGCTCATTCAGATAGCTGTTTTACAGGAACTTTGCCTATTGGCCTACAGGGAGTCTTACATTTAATCGCTGCCATTCAAACAGAGTGCTCTCTAAAGTGAATATAGCTTACTGTTTACAGAGGAGTTATCATAGTATTGATTATCATTGCTGTTTTCCAATGCCATCACTGTTTTCTAATGCCATTACTTATTGCTTATTTTGTGGATTACTAGGTTTACTCTTTTCTCTAGTGTAGCTGCATAGAAATCCATTCTATGCTGCTATAGCCTAGTGAACTTTTTGTCTAGTGAACTGTGATTGACCTAATTTTTTACTTTTTACTCATTTATGTGCACACTACTATTTACTGCAACATATGATATGATAATATGTTCATTTACAACTAACCAGTATGATGTTAGCTTTATGATACTGAACCATAGTTGTGTGCAGGATATCTATATTGGTGCTTCCAGTAGTAGCATAGTATCCATTTGCTTAATCTGGGTGTCACTGATGTGTCAGTGGGACTGAGGTTGTTCTCAGAGTCAAGGCAGAAGAACAGAGAACCCAATCTACCAAGCAACTCCTGCAGGGGTAGCACTACACGCACACATATCTGGCGTGAAAAACATAAATGTAAAATGTACCTATCATTATAATTCATAGATTAATTAAATCAGTATTGAATATGCCAGCATTAGCAAATTGGATTATTATTTGAATAGGAGGAAGTACCCCTACCTTGCTGTAATAAAATAAAAAAAAACTGCTGTTACCCACCTCCAGCCCAGATCATAAAGTCTCTGGCTACCAATCATTGTTGCAGAGAGCTTATTTTGAGGAGAAAGATGTACAAGGAATACTGAGAAAGGTTTTTGAGAAACGGTTTTGCATTAACACTCTGATCGGAATATTTACCTTAACACGATCTTCATTTATTTTTTTCATCAGCATGGATACAAAGTTTATAATGAACAATGCTAAGTGGATATATTACAAAATTATGCCCCACATGAAGATTATCCGAAGTAAGATGATTGGTCTTGGCAAACATGATTACAATGTATTTAATAAATACAACTGCATGTGTTTTATTTTGGTAACTCAGTTTCCCCTCTCTTCTTCTGTTCCAAATTACCCAGTTTTGGATAAAAAAGGTAGAACATCCATCATTTACTTTTCAAGAATTCTGGATGTGGTTCAGAAACTGCATAGATAAGTTATTACAAGGTCCCAAAGGTGCTGCATTGTAAAGTAGGTAGAGACTGATGCAGTTGTCAGTGCTGGAAGGTGAAATGATTTATGTAAGGGGATACATAATATGCAGTTGTACACAAGTTACTGTATCTAACAGATATTTTGCATATTTCTATCTGTGATAAAGACATATGGAAATTTTCAGGCACGTGCATATGTTCACACACCTTCTAGGATTAGTTAGATAAATGAAAATACAGTATCGTATTCTGTAAATAAATGTGCAAGTAGTAAAAACGCAATGTGCAATGCAGTACCTATAGTAGCTAATCAGAATCCATTTTGTGTTTTGGCCTCAGTAAACCAAACTTTGATTAGCTGCTATGAGTTACTATTATTACACTAATTGTGAAGTTTGGAATTACCTGCATTGTTGCATGAGTAGCTCTAAAAATCGCTCTGACTTTTAACTAAGTTTAAATAGCAGAAAAATATAGACTGGTTAAAAAACAACTGTGATGGAAAATCTTTTATTATGATGTGATTTATACACCCTGTTCCAAATTATTATGCCAATGATATTTTTCTCATTTACCTAAACAATTGATGTAAACAACAGTCAGCATAATTCTCATGTTATCAACTATTAAGAGTACAATTCAAATGTTATTGAACAAACCTCCTAATGATAACATTTTTTTTTTTCAAAATAAAAAACTTAAAATGCACTGTTCCAAATTATTACGCACAGTAAGTTTCAAAACACTTTATAGGTTGTAAAGAACTGAAAATTGGCATTTGTTGTGTTTGCAGCATATTTACTGAAATCAAAAGCTATTTCAATCAATCTTTGAACCACATTTTAACTTTTTAAACATTTGTAGCAACCTCACCTCTCACTCCCTCCTTCTCTTTCAATGTCAATAGCTCCCGTCTAGGGGACCAGGGAGGAGAGTGTGACGCACCATCAGCTCGTACCCTCCGGTGTGTAGAGGTGTGAGCTATACCCAATTACCTTCGGGTCTGTGCCCCTGTCCAGAGCCAAAGCTCCCCTCGAGGATGATCCTTAAACTCCCAGAAAGCCAAGTACCACACCATTGAAAGTCCAACACTTATTTATTCTTTTAGAGCAGTGGCGGCCCGTCCATAGGGGGCTCCCGGGCGCCGCCCCCCCCCCCCCCTCCCAGGCAGCCACAAAATTTTTTTATTTTTTTTTAAACTGTCCCTTTAAAACATTTTTTTTTAAAAAAAAGGTCCTTAAGTGGTCTGTTGCCGGGCGCCGGACGCAGTGCAGTGTGGGAAACGCCACATCTATGCAATCACGAGATTGCAGACGAGGCGCTTCATTTGCAGGCTTTAAACCCACCCTGGGACGCATTCCATCGCGACGATCTGCATCCGCCCGGCGCCGTATACTACTATTTACTACGGCCTGGGTGCTTTGATTGACAGTTATGTCACTTCCGGTTTTCACAGTGCCAGAGCGGAGGAAGCTTGAGGAGGGGACTGCACCGCTGCTGCTACTAAAGGTATGTTCTATTTATCTATCTGCCTGCCTTCCTGACTGTAATAATGTATGTGGTGATCTGACACCCTGTCCATAGCGTGATCGGAAGGTGGAGGGGGGAGGGGGGAGGGAGGGTGTTCTGCCCCCAGCTATTCACTAGCTATATGCTGGAAGAGTAAGTCAGTGAGACATGTGCCTGGCAGGAGAGGAGAGGGGGGAGGGATGGGGCCGGGGACTGCTGAGTGCTGATCGGAGCAAATGCTTCAGTGCCTGCCTGTAATGTGGTGATCTGACACTTGTCCATCCATAGCACTGTAGTATCCTGTGATCGGAAGCTGAAGGGTGTCCTGCTACATGTGCCTGGCAGGAGAGGATGGGGGTGTGCTGACTGCTGATCGGAGCAAATGCTTCTTTTATTCACTAAATCCCTCTCATCTGTCTGTATATTTATCCCTCTCTCTCCCCCTCCCGCCCACTATCAATATCTATCTATCTCTCTATCTATCTATCTATCTATCTATCTATCTATCTATCTATCTATCTATCTATCTATCTATCTATTTATCTATCTATCTCTCTATCTATATATCTCTCTATCTATATATCTCTCTATCTATCTATCTATATATCTCTCTATCTATCTATATATCTCTCTATCTATCTATATATATCTCTATCTATATATCTCTCTATCTATCTATCTATCTATCTATCTATCTATCTATCTATATCTCTCTATCTAGCTCTTTATCTATCTATCTGTCTATATCTATATCCATATCTCTATCTATCTATCTATCTATCAGTGGCAGCCCGTCCATAGGGGGTGCCCGGGCACCGCCCCCCCCCCCCCTCCTGTAGTCACCAAAAAAAAAAAAAACGGGGCCTTTAAGAATTTTTTTTTTTAAATGTCCTTTTTTTCACTGCCAGTGGCGGTGCGTCCATAGTTGGCGCAGAAGCGCCGCCCCCTCTCGCTCCTGCACCCGTCACTCACAACAATACATAGGTTCATGCATTGCATGAACCTATGTATTGTCGCTGCTGCTGCCGCCCACTATTCAGATGGCCGGCCCCTTGAGTGCCGGCCATCTGAATAACAGCGTCTGGTTGGTCTTTAGAAGTGCCTATCAGAGCCGCTGGCTCTGATAGGCTTCCCGACTACAGCCTGAGGGCTGTAATCGGCTTCTAAATAGCTAACGAGAGGACGCCTGGGGGGTGCGTTCCCTGGTTGCGTTTCAGCCAATCAGGTTCACGGGGTCTGTTTACCGGTAACCTGATTGGCTGAAGCTACATCGAGGGCGGGAGAAGACATTGAGGACAGCGCTTACCTGAGGAAGATAAGTGCAGGGCTGGGGGGGACAAACTGGCTGCATTTGGGGGACAAACTGGCTGTATATGGGGGACAAACTGGCTGTAAATGGGGGAAAAACTGGCTGTATTTTGGGGGGAAACTGGCTGTGTTATGGGGGACAAACTGGCTGTATTATGGGGGGAAACTGGCTGTATTATGGGGACTAACTGGCTGTATTATGGGGACAAACTGGCTGTATATGGGGGACAAACTGGCTGTATTATGGGGGAAACTGGCTGTATTATGGGGACAAACTGGCTGTATATGGGGGACAAACTGGCTGTATTATGGGGGAAACTGGCTGTATTATGGGGACTAACTGGCTGTATTATGGGGGGAAACTGGCTGTATTCTGGGGGGAAACTGGCTGTATTATTGGGAACAAACTGGCTGTATTATGGGGGACAAACTGGCTGTATTATGGGGGACAAACTGGCTGTATATTGGGGACAAACTGGCTGCATTTCGGGACAAACTAGTGGCGTTTGAGCACAGTGGCTGCGTTTAATGGGCACAGTGGCGGCAATTGATGTTTTTTTTTTTTTCAGTTTGTTTGCGCCCCCCCAAAAAATTTGAGCACCAGCCGCCACTGGCAATAAATAGTCCTTTGAGAGCAGACTGGTTAGACAATGAACAGGCAAGGTGAAGAGGAAGGTCCAGGCACAAACATGAACTTATTACTCTCCTGTTTCGGTATGCGCAAACAGGCTTGGCGCACGGTCGCTGCCACCGACCGTGAGGGTGGTCGCTGCCACCGACCGGGTGAAATAGAATTTGAGGTCTCTGCCACCGACCTGGGTTTCAGTTGGGTCGCTGCCACTGACCATGAGAATGTGGACTACCTTCTTGAGATGCGGCCCCTGTCAGGGGAGCCATCCATCTGGACGGTCACCAGAGGCCTCCGCCGTCACCAGCCAATGCTGCGCTGGATCTCGGGGAAGGTCATCTCTCTGGTCCCCCTCGCCCTAGATTCGGGTGTCCAATACCGGAGGACACCCTAGGAATCCTCCATCCCTTGCAGGACCCAGTCGAAGGTACTGGGCCCCAGGCCTCCAGCGAGTACCTCATCCCAGACCTAAGGTGTTTGGGGTGGAATCACAGCTCCGTCTCCGGGCCGAGGGCACCCGGAGACCACCAGCACGCACCCCCAGGCTGAAGGTGCCTGGGCGTGGACCCCGAGCGGAAGATGTCTGCCCCTTTTATCCCCTCTCCCAGCATGCACAGCAGGTTCCCCGCCCCGCTGTACTACTGCTTCGAGCGGACAAAAAGGGCACAGACTTACAATGGTGGTTCAACCCCGGCCCATGGCGACAGCGCCACCTACAGGCCACAGAGAACTGGACACCCCTGTATCCTCCACTCGCATAAATTGGTCCATGAACCCTGATAATTTCTACATCTGAGCTATTTATCACTCAGATGCCTCCCCTAAATGTAACCACCCGCTACACATTTTAACAGATCACGTTACATTTTAACATAGGACCCCTTATTTGATAGCAGCTCCACAAGTCTTGCATCCATTTAACATGTGAGTTTTTGGACAGTTTCTGCTTGAATTTGTTTGCAAGATGTCAGAATAGCCTCCCATAGCTGCTGTTTGGATGTAAACTGCCTACCACCCTCATAGATCTTTTGCTTGAGGATACGCCAAAGGTTCTCAATAGGATTGAGGTCAGGGAAGGATGGATGCCACACCATGACTTTCTCTTCTTTTATCCCCATAGCAGCCATTGATGCAGAGGTATTCTTTGTAGCCTGAGATGGCACATTGTCATGCATAAAGATGATTTTATTACGGAAAGCATAGTTCTTCCTTCTATACCAGGGAAGGAAGTGGTCAGTCAGGAACTCCACATACTTTGCAGAGGTAATCTTTACACCTTCGGGGACTCTAAAGGGGCCGACCAGCTCTCTTCTCATGATTCCGACCCAAAACATGACTCCACCACCGCCTTGCTGACATCTCAGCCTTGTTGGAACAGGGTGGCCGTCCACCAACCATCCACTACTCCATCCATCTGGACCATCCAGGGTTGCACAGCACTCATCAGTAAACAGGACTTTTTGAAAATTAGTCTTCATGTATTTTCTGCCCAATGCAGCCGTTTCTGCTTGTGAGCATTGGTTAGTGGTGGCTGAATGAAAGGTTTACGCACAGTTGCACAAGCAGCTTCAAATATCTGTTTTCTGTTATGTAATGGTGTTTTAGCAGCTGCTCTCTTGATCCGATGCATAGATCTGGCAGAAATCTTCCTCAATGTGCCTTTATCTGCACGAAACCTGTCTATGCTCTGAATCAGCCACAAATCTCTTAATAGTGCGATGATCACGCTTAAGTTTTCGTGAAATATCTAATGTTTTCATACCTCATCCAAGGCATTGAACTATTTCACTCTTTTTGGCAGCAGAGAGATCCTTTTTCTTCCCCATATTGCTTGAAAATGGTGCTCTGCTTAATAATGTGGAACACCCTCCTTTAGTAGTTTTCCCTTTAATTGGGCTCACCTAGCAATCTAATTATCACAGGTGTCCGAGATTGTTTTCAGTGATCAAAAGAGCCCTGAGACACAATGCCATCCATGAGTTAAACTGAAAACAAAATATTTAATCTTTGTGACACTGAAATATCATTGGCATAATAATTTGGAACAGGGTGTACAAGTAATCATAGTATTTGGTATATTAAAGGTAGGCCTCTAATGAGTATAATGAACCAAAACAAGGAAAGAGGTACCATCATCCTAAAGTGACAACTAAGAGAAACCGGAGACAACCCCCAAATGTCCCCAGAAGGAAAAATAAGGAAATGGACTCTCTCGTTACCCAAGGAATACATAAATAATATAAAAGTTAATTTTATTGGTACAAAATAAAAAAATCATATGTACAGATACATAAATAAAATTACATTTATCACATATTCACACAATGTGATTTGAAGCATATATCACTGGTAATATGGCACCCTTAGGAATGAAGAAAACTAAGGGTGTAATGTGCAGTTAATCCTCTACATGTTTCGCAGACAATTCCGCTTCTTCATGAGGAACAATTCAAAGTACTCTCTGTAACAAAGCATAATAACAATCAACTGATAATACATGGTTAATGATAACTATGATGACAACAGTGATACAAGGGGGTAGACACGAGGTTGCTTACCAACAAGAACCAGTGTCCAAGAGAGGCCGAGGAAGAAGTGCCAACATACCTCCCCCATGTCGGGCATGGGGGCATACAGTGAACGTGCGGACCGGTGCACCACCCAATAGACTGGGAATAGAAAATGTGTAAAAGACATATAATATAATAATTTTTTATTCCCAGTCTATTGGGTGGCACGCCTGTCCACGTGCTCGCTGTATGCCCCCCGTGCCTGTCGTGGGGAGGTATGTTGGTGCTTCTGCCTCTGCCTCTCTTGGACACTGGTTCTCTTTGATAAGCAACCCCCCTTCCTAGCCCTTCTAAGCACAGACTTCCCTAGAGTACAGAGCCATTGGTTACCTCCGAAGACCTGCTTGAAGTCTTCAGGATGCTCCATAACCCCCTGTTATGGACTCTTCTGACAGTCATTGGGATACCTATATTTTATCCAGGACTGGTGTGGACACTGGAAGAAGGGCCTGCCCACACTGCAGTCTAGTAGAAATAAGAAAGCAAGAAGACTCAGGTTGTCAGTTGATCCCAGCGTCAATTAGGAAATTGAGTCTTTCGGTTTGGTTTTGTAAATCCAATCTAATGATTACCGAAAGGGGGGGTTATCTCAGAGATGAGCTTCAGGCTGGGTTCACACTGCCACACAGAGCGGCTCACAGCAGAGGCCGGTGCATCCCTGTTCACTGCTTCAGGTCCGATTTCAGCCCAAAGTTTTGGCTGATTTCAGACCTGAAATGAACCAGAAGATGCTCAGGACTCCTGTGCAATTTGCCCTGGAGCCGCTCTAGAGATGTATGAATGGGATCCATTGAGAGCCGATCACAATCTTCTGATATGCGAACTGGATGTGGGGAACCCCGCATCCAATTCGCACTAGTGTGAACCCAGCCTTAAACTGTTGAAATTATATTTATGCATATGTATACATTATTAGTCTTTCATTCTTCTAATCTAATGAAAGCTGAAGTCAAGTCTTCTTAGTGATTCTTAAAGAAACACAATTTCACACATTTAAATACATGCACACACATGAAACAGTGGCTGCTGCATTTTCTAGCTCTGTCCTATATACTGTATAATCCAAGTGTAGCATTTAATATGGTGGTATTCTGGATGTGGTTATAAAAGTAATTAGGAATATGGGTAGCATCACTGCCAATAGTTGCTAATAGTTATGTAAATAGATGTTGTGAAGTTATTTTCTCTGTCAGCGGGTTGCAGGTTAATGTTCACTTGGCATGTTATAGTCAATAAACAGGTGTTCTGCTTCTCTGAGAGCTTCAGGCAACAGTCATTGATGAGAGTTTTAGATGTCTGAGCTGGCAACTGTACAAAGATACTGATTCCCAGCCAAAAAGAGGCTTCACCTGTTCTTTTATTTTCTATGGAGGATTTTTTTTTTTTTTTACTTTGTGAAAACAAAACAAATATTTCTCATTTACAGCCTAAACCGTTTCAGAGCTGTATTTTTAGTTAGCCTCATAATCCCAATGTCCCAGGCCAAACTTGGAGAGAAAAGCATTTGAACAGTGTATACTAGCTATGTACTACACTAGCCATGCATTACAAATTAATTACTACAATTTAGATACTTAATTTTATTTTGATCACTTAGTATCAGGATAACATCTTCTATACAGACATGACACATAATGGAAGACAAATATACAGGATACCTCTCCAGTTATCCCTATACCTTTTCCTTATTTATCCAATTTTAACCACCTTCTCATCACTATAACCTTACCTGCTTCCATTTTATTCCCCCCTTCCTTCATCCTTCATTCCTTCATCCTACTCCACATTATTTCCCCTACATTCCCCTACGTGCTCCTTGCCACTCTCCCTCCTCTGTTCTCCCTTCATCACCCCAACTGCCCCCCCTGATTGTGCCCTTCTTTCTTACATCCTCTATTTGTCTTATATGTCATACTAAAAACTCTGCTAAATTATGTGTTATAGTGTGACGTGTGTTCTTATATGAAAACCCTAAAAAGGGGATAATAAAGAAAAAATTGAAAAAAAAAATAAGAAAAAGACTAGAAATATTTCTTCCTTCTCCCCCATTCTTCCCCACCTTTTCTTTTCTCATATATATGGGGGGGGAAGAGGGAGAAATAATTCTCCCCTCCCTTCCCTTTGGGCCTATGAGTTTAGTGTTTACGAATTCAGTAAATTATTGAATCCAACAATGATATGACATGAATATAACTTCAATAAAAATAATGATCAGGGTCAATAGGACCATACAATGGGCACTTTATATCTCTATCTCCATCTTTAAAACTATACCGGGTGGTATACCAATCACTCTTCAGATCCCCACCAACTCTCAGAGAGGGCAAAAAGTGTGATAAAGTAATCCAATTTTCCTAGCCTGCTCACAAGGGCGGGGGGGGGGGACAAAGAAAAGAAATAAAACAGAAAAGGGGGTCAATGCCTACAAGCATCTATCAAATCTTTATTCCACCTGATAGGCACTCCACACTCACCCACTCCTACCAGGACTGCCCTTCCCTCCTTTCTATTCCATTTCATTCTCATTCTATTGCCGCAAAATTTTTTAATAATTTACTTTACTCTTAAATTTAATGTCATTTGTGATTGGCTCCAGGATTATCTGATTTTATGCATGTAGAAGATTGTTTTAATTCCATCCAACCAGCCCATAGGTCCATAAGTTTCTCTTTAGCTATGCATCAGTTCCTCCACAAGGCAAATTTGGTCTACTTTCATGAGCCACTCCTAATGGTGGTTTCAGAAATGTAAATTATGCTACTACCTCAAAATTCCAGTTAAGCAGAAAACACTATCCTCCGGTAACCGATTTACAAACTTCACAAGCCAGTGATGAAGATTTAAAACAGATCCAGTCAGTAACTCGGATCCTTCATGGCAAAAAGTCCATTTATAGGCAGAGGAAAAAAACTCCAGAAGACAAGCATCTTACGCGTTTCTGCCCTCAGGGGAACTTAATCATAGCTACAAACACAAATACACACTTCACTTTATAACCACACTCTGATTCTCCAGGGGCAGTAATCAACAGTTAACTCCTTGGAGCCTGGTATAAGCATGCGAAATACATGCAAGGAAATCAGCAAAGGCAATATACAGTACAAACATGTATGTAAAAAGACAACAACATTTTTTATTTATTTTTTATAATTCTTTTTATTTCAAGTATTTCATATTACATATACATATAAATATCAACACCATTGCATTTCCCATAGGTGAACTCTCATTCAAATTTTATACAAAAGATAAAAGTTTCCCAATTAACAAAAGCCAACTGTAAAAAGTTCTCCTATATCATTGCACCCACTCTGTGTTGTGGTCTATATGCCCATCTGCTCCAGTCTGACAAATATTGCTCTATTATTCTTATCAGAAAACTTCAATTCATTCCTTACCTATTCTTTTTTTCCCCTTATCTTACTTTTTACATTATAACTTGTTCTCAGGCAGTTATGGGTTCTTCTAAACAAAATATATTTAGGTATCAATCCTTTCACCACATTCAGCAAATGTGGTAATATAAAGTTTATCTCTTGGAGTTCCCAACTTAACCGAGAATTAACCGAGAAATCCCCTCCAGTACTCCTATATGATTGGACACTGCGACCATATATGAGGATGGGTTCCCACATAATTGCATCCCTTCCAACAGCTTGCTGATGATGAGGGATTCAGTCTCAGTCTCAGTGGACCTTTGATTGAACATAATACCACCTAGCATATAATTTATAGGTCATCTTCTTTTAGAGAGTTTTCAGAAGCTAGTGGGTGGAGGGCAGGTGATTCTGATCTGCATATTTATGGGAATTAGGCCAATCCCCAGGTAGGAGGCCTGACAGGGTGGCAGAATCAGCCCATAAATATACTGAAGCCTTGCCAGCAGGGAAGTCTGTGGCAAATGGAGTAAGGAAGATGCGTTGTGTAGCCTAGAAAGGGACCCCGGGGCAGAAGGGGGTCTCTGCCTCCAGGCCGGGAACTAAAGTAAGAAAGACAGAGGGATCTCCACTACCCTACAGTCTCTTCTAGGGGGACACCCTGGCTGGCATGGAAGGACCTTGACAGCAGAAGGCCTGAACAGTAGTCTCTTCTGAAGCAGCAGGATTTCCAGGGACAGTGTGAGTACCTCTAGGGTCCTAATAAGAAGAGAGCTGCCCAATGTAATATCTAGCAAGCTTTCTGGGACAGTTCCAACAAGCTATAAAGAATTCCTTGTCTTGGGACATTTCACAAGTAGACAGGGGGGCTGTTTTTTTCAAGAATTGGGACACAGAGCTCCTGCAAGTTGGGGCTTGAGAGTTGAAAAATGCCTGGCTGTGCAGGAATAGGGGGACCCAAAATCAAGCGGCCCTCTAGGAGGTAGTGCTACATAATGATACCCTGCTTTTGTAAAGAGCATTGTATATCCAGTCTGCCATTCGTGCCAATATTGCTGTATTATTATACATCCTAAAACCAAGGAGTGCCATACCTCCATCACATTTAGGTTTAATAAGCATTTTAAATGAGTTACAAGGACCCTGGGGCTTCCACGCAAACCTCATTACCGAAGACCAGAGATTTTTAAAGTATGCTGTTGGTTTACTTATAGGAAGTGTTTGGAAAAAGTACAAAACTTTTGGGAGAATTATCATGTTTATTGTGTTTATCCTCCCTAACAAAGATAGTGTATAGATTGAGCAGTTATTTAGATCCTGTTCATTCTGTCAAGAAGAGGAGTAGAATTACTTTGGTAGAGATCTACAGGAGAGGGAGTTTTTTTGATCCCCAGATAATACAACCCCTTATTTTTCCATTCAAATAGGAACAATGGTCTAAGGGTCCTACATTCTGAAATGGGCACTCTGATACTTAACATTTCTGATTTATCTAAATTAGTCTTCAGGTTAGGCATCTCCCTGTATCCTTTTAATTCCCCTAGAATAACTGGCAAAGTTTTCCGGATCTTGCACATAATATAATATATCATCTGTGAAAGCAGGCACCTAATTTTCCCTCTCTGCTACTCTTTATATGAATATCTGGGTTTATGTGGATTGTTGCCAGGAGAGGTTATAGAGACAGCACAAACAAAGGTGAGAGCGGGCATCCTTGACACATGACTTACTAAACCCAAAAAACATTCACTTCAGCAATCCAAGGAAAATATGAGGAAAAACAGCTTCTTTGCTTAGCTGGAACCTTTATGTACATGGAATATCTTTTCAGCTCACATTTTATTTTAGTAAATCAGACTTAGAATCACTTCACTGCATATTACCACATTTCACACTTTTAGTAAATTAGGCCATATGGGACTTTAACAACACCCACCTGTAAAATACCCCACCAATGATCACATCTGACTAGAAAAAAAAAAGATGACCAGCAAGTGATTGTAATTGCTCCAGTGTGACCTTTCCTGACAACTTTACTGTGGCAAAATCATCAGCTTCTGCTTACAAATTGAAATGTATAACCAGAAAACACATCTCTATTCCTAAAATAATGATGGGCTGACAGCTTTTAGTTTTCTATTCCATCGATGGAACAGTTCAGTAACCTGGAACATTGCTAACAAGGATGCATAAGCATTTTAAACAAAAATCACTGATGAAAAACAAATTTTCTTGATAGGAATTGTATACATTCATTTAATCACTGTAAAAAAAAAAGTAACAAGTAAAAGAGAAAGGCAAAGACAAACAAAAAGGAAAGTAACTCTATTGGACTGGTAAATCAAATCGGAAATCACATTTTGTTAACCAGCTCCCTAAACAAAAACAAGGCTTTGTCAAATGAAATCTTCCTGCCAATGTATCACTGTATTTTATGGTCATGCTTATGTAGGTGCTTTCACCGGGAAGTGATATCAGCAATCAGCTGTTATGTCCATATAATACCCAACAACTGCAGAAAGGAATAAGTTCTCTGTAATAATAAATAGAGGAGCATAGTTATAAAAAACCTGAGCATCCTTTTACCCATGAAAAGTGCTCTAATTGTTTTGCCACATCTGAGAGTCTTGCGGACATGTATAAACCTCAGCACGCTTCCATTAGTTATGTTTATGTGTACACTGAAAATTGCCAGATGAGTAACACTTTGTCTGAGCCTATAGATGAAGGCCCCTTGGACCTTCTTTAGGAAAAAGGGAACCCTTGACTGCTGGAAGCATGGCCTCACTGAGGGAGTGAACCTAAAAGGGAAGTTAAGTGGCTCCCTTAGGATTGGCTACAAAAATCCTGAGGTGACTGGGTGGAGCCTGAACGCTAGTAAAAGGCTACGCTGGAGCATATCCAACTGCTCTGAGGAGATTCAGCTGTCACATGAGTTGTCCTTCCCCAGCGTTCTTGTATCATCATGGACACAGATCTTTTATCCAAAGGTCAGGCTCATTGGCTCCTTCCTCTTCCTAATGTTGAGACTGTCATCTCAGCTCCTACACCTGCTGACCCATCCCCTGTTGCCAAGCCACCCTCCTCCAGCGTCATTATTCACATTCACTCTCCATCCAGACCTAGACCCAGCACAAATCTTTGCCAACCCCTTAAATTTCTCCTTCCTGCACAAATCCAACTCCCTCCCAAATCCTCTTTCTCAATATCCCCTCCACCAAAAACAAATCTCTCCCAAATGTAAAAATAAATAAATAAATAAATAAAAAAAGCCAAAAATAGTTGTTGTTTTATTGTTCTTCTCTCTCTATTGTTCGGCTCTGTTTTACTCTATTTTATAACTGCAATATTTTAATGGTACTATATTTTATTATGTTTAATTTGCAGGTTTGTCTTTTATACTTTACTGTTTACTGTGTTTTATTGTTAACCATTATTTTCTTTGTCGTTACGCCATTCAGCTGCAGCACTGATTTATTTATCTTGACAGCAACAGCGTTTGCTCTCACGATACGCAAATCAGCGACTCCAGCACTGTAGGAGGTGATTTCACCGCCACAGTTAAAAAAAAAGCGGTGCATGTATGCCCATCATTAGTAGTGGGTGGATGCAGGGCGGTGTTCTAATGGTGGGCATACCCAACGATCAATCTCTTTTTTTCGTTCAGCCCACAAGCTGCATGAAAAAAATAACATTACAATATATGCCCAACAAGGACCAGCAACATACTGGTATATTGTTGGACTTTGAGTGGTTATACCAGAATGATGCCTGCCGGTTTAGATATCATCCCGGTATCGTTCTTTTCAGCCAGCGGTCGGCTTTCATAAAAAAAGCAATCCTAGCGGCTAATTACCCGATAGACTGCTTTTACAAGCAGTGGGAGGGAACATCCCCGCCTCCCGCCGTCTTTCATGGTTTTCTCTGTCTCTCCTGTCCCACCGGGGAACCTGAGAATGCAGCAGGTGGTTCCGCCAGCTGACCATAGAGCTGATCGGAGACCAGAACAGCTCCAATCATCTCTATGGCCTAAGAAACCGGAAGCTATGAGCATTTCATGACTTTGGTTTTGCCGGATATAAACAGCGCCATTGGGAAATGGCATCTTATCACACCTATCTTGGGGTGGTCAGATGCTTTGAGGGCAGAGGAGAGTCTAGAGTCTAATAGACCCCATTTATTTATTTTTAAAGAGTACCTGTCACTACCTATTGCTATCATAGGGGATATTTACATTCCCTGTGATAACAATAAAAATGATATATAAAAAAAAAATTAAAGGAACAGTGTAAAAATAAAATAAAAAAGCAAAAAATAAATAAATAAAATAAAAAGCACCCCTGCTGTATGTAATCTGTAGGGCCTTTGCTTTAAAAATATATATAATGTTTGGGGGTTCAAAGTAATTTTATAGCAAAAGAAAAATATTTTTTCATGTAAACAAAAAGTGTCAGAAAGGGCTTTGTCTTCAAGTGGTTAGACGAGTGGATGATGTGTGGCATAAGCTTCTAATGTTGTGCATTAACTACCAGTACAGGTCAACCCCCTCCCCCCCAAATTACCCATTTTTGGAAAGTAGACAGCCCAAGCTATTTGCTGATAGGCTTGTTGGGTCTATGGAATATTTTATATTTTGCCACAAGTTTCAGTAAAAATTGGTAATTTATTTTTTTTTCTTCATTTTTCAATCACTTTTTTCATTGACAAATAAAATATTCAATGTGCTCAACAAGCCTCTCAGAAAATTCATTGGGGTGTCTACTTTCCAAAATGGGGTCATTTGGGGAGGTTTTGTACTGCCCTGCTGTTTTAGCACCTCACGAAATGAGATGGGCAGTCATAAACTAAAAGCTGCATAAATTCCAGAAAATGTACCCTAGTTTGTAGACGCTATAACTTTTGCGCAAACCAATAAATATATGCTTATTGAATTTTTTTTACCCGAGACATGTGGCTGAATGCTTTTTGGTCTAAATGTATGACTAAAATTAATTTTTTTGCATTTTTTATAACAAAAATTAAAAAATATCACATTTTTTAAAAAGTTTCTGTCTTTTTTTGTTTAGATCGCAAAAAATAAAAACGCAGAGGTGATCAAATACCACCAAAAGAAAGCTCTGTTTGTGGGAAAAAAGGACGCAAATTTTGTTTGGGTACAACATTGCATGACCGCGCAATTACCAGTTAAATCAGCGCAGTGCCATATTGTAAAAAGTGCTCTGGTCAGGAAGGGGGTAAATTCTTCTGGGGTGGAAGTGGTTAAGGGTGTGATGCTTTAGGTGTGCAGGGTTTTTACTTTTTATTCAAAGGATGCATTGAGGTGCTGAGAAAAAAAGACATGTATTTTGTCAGCAACAACTGATTTGCTCTAATCATTCCTAGTTAAAAAATGTATAATCAAAAAAAAAGGAAAAGACTTCAGTTAGCAGGAAAAAAAAAGCTAAGGTGTTTACAAGTTAAGCACTAGTTATGAATCAGTGCCTTGCTGCTGCCTCCAGGCATAGCTGGGCCCTTGAAATCCTGTGGGAATGCAGTTTAGCCCTTTGCAGTGGTGTAGTGCTGCAAAATTTGAAGCTCCTGACTATTCCAGGAGGCAGCAATGAGGCATAATGATGTCACCTGTATCTCAGGCCGAGGTAAGTCATTTTTTTTATAAATTTTTGTAGGCACAGCTTCATTTTTGTAGGGACAGCTTCATTTTTAAGCCATATTGACTTTGGTAGATGGGGGGCTTTTATTAAAGAAAACCTTCCAGTTTCAAGGAAGGTCTACCAATAATAATAATAAAAAAAAAAAATGGCCTATACAAAACAATGGCAACCATCAACAATTGCCCTGTCAAAAAACACATGCAGCCTGTTAGCACTGTAGGGCATGTAGGCAGGAACAGGCTGTAAATAGGCCACAGGACATCACCAGCATTAGTATTTGACAAAGGATGAAAAGGTAAAAACTCTTCCCTCCCCAACCCTAATTTCTCCTAGATACACAGCATTTTACTACCTACAGAACATTCAGTAAGGGTTTACATCTATTTTACTAGACCTGCTAGTGCCCACAAGCCCTACACTAATATCTCCCAATTCTCTTCATTAACAGCAATCTGTATGATTTCCCTATCATGGCTAAAGCACATTGTCGATCTGACTGCTGTGACCTCCCCTTTTATACTAAGGGGACTGGCTCATCTAAAAAAGCCCCCTTATTGGCCTGAATTTAAAGGGCAAGCAGCGCATTATGGTTGTTCACTCTGGAAAATTCTCACTTTGCTTTTCTGTGTCTGTGAACCTCAAAAATGAGGGGAATGCCCTGAACCCATAGCAATGGCAAACTCAAACATTATTCCTAATACCTAGTAATCCTGCCATAAAGGCCATAGCTCAGGCACTTTCAGTTACAAGGTGACAGTGAAATTAAATGGTTGAAAGATGCTGGTGGAGATCAGAAGCACTGAGATACAAAGGAAAAAGGTGAAAAACATAAAAGACAAATAAATTTGTTCTTTTATTTGCTGTTCTACTCTCCCCACTGCTGAATCTCACCTTCAGCTCTCTCTTCAGCCAATGTTACTGGAATAAAGAAAAAAAATCCCCATGTAAGCTCCAAAACAGTCTGGTTGGAGCTAACACAGAGCTGAGGACCCTCTTTCTGTGTTCCCCCAATGATGAGGATTGACCCCTCATGCACTTATTATTGCATCATAGAAAGAAAGGGGAAAGAAACACATTCCGCACTTCAGTGCCAGATTTAGATCTTGTGGGGCCTGGGGCACTTCAAGTTCAGGGACCGCTCAACATAGAAATTGAGGGCTGAGTCCATAGAAAGAGAGTTAACAATATATGGTATTCCTGAGACAAGAGAGCAAGCATCGTCGAGGGTAGGTACAGAGTTCTCTGTAAAATCTTTCTGAGCATTATGGCATGTCCCCTTTCATTTTGCTGAGTGAACAGCATAAACAGGTGCACATAAGGTGATGTGTATGGATCCAAAGGCTTTAAGATTCGAGAAACGAAAAATCACTTGTGGAAAGTCTGGTTGAAGGACATGGAAAAAACATGAAACATGGAAAAATCATGGACATGGGACATTGAAAAAAATCCACTGGTTAGGAGTCGACTAACACTCCATGCAAGACACAATAGGAAAGGAAGGTCTTCTACATTCTGCCAATTTTGTCTGACACTCTGCTATGCTATTCTGCCCGGATTCAGATCCAGGGCCATGCCTGTTCTAAATTCAATCAATCTCGTAATTTTGCGTAAAACTTGCCAACATAATTTAACTCTATTCAAGATCGTGGAGTGTCTTTTTGGCCCTTGACCAGTGGTGGTGCGTCCATAAAGGGCACAGGAGCACTGCCCCCTCTCTCCTGCACCTGTCTATCACCAATAGATAGATTCATGCATTGCATGAATCTATCTATTGTCGCCGCTGCCTCTATTTAAGTGTCTGGCCCCTCGTCGGACACCGGGCATCTGAATTACAGTGGCAGTTTTTTTTGGAGGCGCCTGATTAGAGCCGTGGGCTCTAATAGGCGTCCTGATTAGAGCCATAGTCTCTAATAGGCTTCCAAATTTCATAAACAGCGGGCGCAATGTTGTGCGTTCACTGTTTACTCAGTGTTGTGTTAGGGAAGCGAATAAATCGCTTTCCTAACACTGACCCGCCTCTCATCCAATCAGGTGCTCGGGTCTGGTTACCTGTCACCTGATTGGCTGAAGCGACATGCGCTGTGATTGGATGCCTATCAGGCATCCAATCATAGCAGAGGACGGGAGAAGACATCGAGGACTCGGAACGTGGAGGACTGCGCCATGACCCGAGACAGGTAAGTGCCGGGCGATGCACACTGGCAGCATTTGATGGGGCACAGTAGCGGCAATTGATGGGGCACACTGGCGGCAATTGATGCGGCAGACTGGCGGCAATTGATGGGGCACACTGGCGGCAATTGATGGGGAACACTGGCGGCAATTGATGGGGCACACTGGCAGTAATTGATGGGGCACACTGGCAGCAATTGATGGGGCACACTGGCAGTAATTGATGGGGACAAAGGCGGAAGAAATGGGATTTTTTTTAGGTGCACAAATGTAATATATCAAATAGATTATATTAAAATAATTTTTTTTTGAACAACAAAATAAAAACAGAAATAAAATTGGATAAATGGAGAGTGGTAGTACAAAAATAACAATTAATAGGACAGTCAGATAAAATGTATTCCCGACATGTTTCGCCCTTAATTCGGGCTTCTTCAAAGGGAAACTGTCCAATTAGGTAGTACAAGCCTTCTAAAAAATACAAGATACAAATATATATGTATCACAATACAAATAAACCACACTACAGGACACTTAAAGAAAGGTGAACTTACATAGGCTAGATCTACTGATAGCTTAGATCCTGGGACTATGCTGGTCACTGAATTCAAAAAGGGATGGTAAGCCCAAAGAACTGGAAATAAAGAAAGAAAGGGGATCATAGTAAATGGATCAGAGAAGGAAAACCAATCCAAGGAGAGAATAAGCAAGAAATGACCATATACAGATGAATGTGTTCAGCTGCAATATGTTCCAATAGGCAAACCATGCCTCCAAGTAAAGCACTTCTGTGGGTACATAATGACACCAATCAAGAAAGAATAACAGACATTAGAATAAAGAAAACAGTGTCCATTAGGTCTAGAGATTGTGACAGCATGTGTTGTCCCAGGGGCTTAGCAGCGTCTAAGCACCGGAGCAAGTGGCTTCTTATACCCCCCATCCGGCCCGTAGGCCGAAAGCGGATGCAGAGCTGTACCACGCATGCGCAAACGATGCCGCTAACGTCACTCCATGTCTCTCCGATGCGTTGTAAACACAGCCAGGAGAGACATGGATAGGAGTGCCCTCTTGTGATGGAAGATGAGAAGGCACCCAGAAAAGGGGACTTCTCAAGAGGAATGAAAAGCGGCGAGTGAGTCCACGAGACGGCCAGGAAATCGGGCGTCCAGCCAAAGGCCTGGAACGCCCTTGGGCGTCCATATGATCACCAGGGCATACCAAGATCAGGCCAAGTCACCGCCAGGGACGAGGCTTGCAAGGAAAGGCATCAAGGGGGGAGAGGTTTAAAAGGAGAAGGCTGCACCCGGGAAAGGGGAACCCATGCATTTACACTCAAGTACATCATTATATACAGTCATAACAGTGAACTTAAATAAGTGCAAATAATTATACAATATACTGTGATTTAATATATAAATGTAATTGTGATGAATATTGAAATAATATATAAATAAATATATTGAAGAGTGCATCTATTCTCTTATTATTTAACATTTAATATGCCAGAACCAAACAATAATCATTGTACATAATCATATTATATATAAGTACTTAAATGATTTTATTATGTTATATAGTTTCATATAGAATCATTGGGCCAGAAAAAGGGACAAAGAATGTTGAATAAGTCCAAATGAGGGGGAAGGAAGGGTGGGAAAGGGTGCGGGTGCGGATGAATCATATCCCGCAGGCATAACCAGAAGGGGAAGGGGAGGGGGAGAAGGGAAGGGGGAAAGGGGAAAGAAGGGGAGGGAAGAAAGGGGGAAGGGGGGAAGGGGGGAGGAAGGGAGAAAGAGGAGGAGGGAAATTATAAACAAGGACAAAGAGAGACAGATATAGCAGGAGTGAGGAGGCAGCAAGAGAAACAATTGCAATACTTATAAAAAAGGTTTGTAACTCAAGATTTCGTTCAATCCGGGATACATTGTTGCCTTCAAAGAGAAAATCCAACGTGATTCTAGTTACAAAAGTTTTTGATCATTGCTGCCTCCTCTTACATCCGGGGGGATGTGTTCTAAGGCCATGAATTTGATGGTATCCAATCGGAAGCCATGGAACAAACCGACATGGCGACTGATTGGAGTTTCCATCATGCATTTTTTTATCAAGGATACATGGTCATTAATTCTTTTGAAGAAAGGACGTTTGGTTTTTCCTATGTAAAAGGAATAACAGGTACACTGCATCATATAAACGATACCAGGGGTCTGACAGGTCACTCTATGTTTCATTTTATGAATATACCCATTTGGTAGTCTAACTTCATTACTGTTTAATAGTTATCACATTTTCTACAGGGAAAAGAGCCTGGAGATGCATTAATTAAATGTAGCGATACCCTCAAACTAAGAGAGCCCCTGGTTTTTCTATGGGCCCTGTACACAGCACAGCCAACCCCCGGCAATCTACTCGACCCTTCTCTGGCACAGCTAGTCTAGGGGTGGTATATATGTATGGCTCTATACCTGTTCATGAACCATCCCACAATAATCCAAACAGTTGTGAAATATAGTAATGGACGCCAATACCAGAATGATTAACTGTAATAGATTTACTTGTATATAAAGGTTAACGATCAATACCATATAACACATGCATGCAGAGCCCTGCAGTAATAATAACACTAGTCAACTATAGTGCACATATAGTTCTATCACACACTGATATATAGCTATTTTCCCTGTGAGCAATATGGCGCTCAGCAATGCTATAAACTCCCAGTCAGGCCTGACTCAATTAAAGCTCAGTCTTTAAGTGAGGAATCGTCGCATGCAAGATGATCGGTGGTGCACATACAGGAACAATAATTTTGTAATCCAACAGTGGTCTATGGCAATAGAAGCAACTCCCCGGAGACTATATAACTCAGTTCTTCAACTAGTCTCCTGTCAGGAAAAGTAAGTATAACCCGATGGGCCAAGGCAGTCAATAGGCCTAACAAAGTACTCGGTTATAGCTGTGAGCAGGTTCTCTCTCACCCCTCCGGACTCGATCCCAGTCCGGGACTCCCACCGCTGTGTCTCCGCACACAGGATCTACCACAGCCGGATCTCTGGTCCAACTGACGTCCGCAAAGCAGGTAGATGTCAGATGCCGCACAGGCTCCGCAGCGAGGTGGAAGGCTCTCTGGAAGTGCGCAAGGCCCAGGCCTCGGGCCTTGCACTCGCAGCGGGTCCGCACAGGTAGTCCTCTTGCCAGCCACGCGGTGTCCAAAGAGGCCGGGCTTAGCCTTGCCCTCCCCTTTTATACCCCCCCATGAGTCTCTGCGGCAGCCCAATGCACCCTGGGTACCAAACGGGGTTCTGGGTAACGTAGTCCATGGGGCCTCAACGGAGACCCTGCTACATAAAAATTGAGTTTTATAATGGCTCTGAGTCAAGCGCTCTTTCAATGATTTGGCACATCTGTATGTAATTTGAGGCTCCTTTTCCACATATTTGCAAGCTATGGGGTCTGCCAGTAGGAGTGGCCAGTATTTTTTAATAATTTGCCTCACCTGTTTGTGCTGTTTACTATATGATGTTATGATTCTCACAGGTTGAGAAGTACATTTAGTTTATTTCTGATGAATTAACGTATCCCTAACATGAGCTTTGGCTCTATTAAAGGCTTTCTTCAGAATATTGTGAGTATATCCTCTATCACGAAGACGAGAATATAGTTGATTGGCTTCTTTTAGAAAGTCCTCATCCCTGCTACAATTTTGCCGCAGCCACAAATATTGGCTATAAGGGATACTGTTAACCAAGGATTTCGGGTGGAAGCTGGATGCATGCAAGATAGCATTGCTTGCCGATGGCTTCCTGAATAAAGATGTACCCAGGGAGCCATCGGATTCCACAAAAATTTGAATATCAAGAAAATTAATCAGTTTTTGGTCACAAGACAGTGAATTTGAGGTTGTAGCTGTTGTTGCCAAGTATGTCCATGAACTCTAATGCTGTGTACACACGATCGGTTTTACCGATGAAAACAGTCCGATGGACTTTTCTCATCGGACAAACCGATCGTGTATGGGCCCCATCGGTCTTTTTTCCATCGGTGAGAAAAAATAGAACATGTTTTAAATTTATCCGTTGGGGAAAAAAACGATAGCAAATTTCGATCGTCTGTGTGGAACTCCATCGGACAAAAAACCCACGCATGCTCAGAATCAAGTCGACGCATGCTCAGAAGCATTAAACTTAATTTTTCTCGGCTTGTCTGAGTGTTTTACATCACGGCGTTTGGGACGGTCGGATTTTTGACTGATGGTGTGTAGGCAAGAGTGATGGAAATCAGCTTCATCGGAATTCCGATGGAAAAATCCATCGGATTAGAATCCATAGGAAATACGATCGTGTGTACAGGGCTTAAGAGCTCATGATGAGTGCCAGTCCAGATCATTAGGATATCATCGATGTATGGATGGAAAGTAAGTACACATTCCAAGTATTTCTGGATATCATCACTGGCAAACAGATCCCTCTCCCACCCTCCCAGATACAGCTTTGCGTAGGATGGGGCACAGCGCGTCCCCATTGCTACACCCTGTATCTGGAGGTAGTGGGAGTGGCCAAACATGAACACATTTCTGGTCAGCACAAATTTTAACAGTTCCAAAATAAATTCATTGTATTTGTCAGCTGATTGGCCACGTTCGCGTAGATGTTCCGCTACAACCGACAATCCCAACTCATGAGGGATTGCTTTGTAGAGACTTTCCACATCGACAGTGACCAACCATGCATTGCCAGGAACAATAATGCCTTCAAGTATCTTAATCAGATCTATTTTATCCTGTAGATAAGAAAACATCGCTTTTACGTGAGGGTTTATATAGGTATCAATCAAGCTGCTGACATTCTCACTGAGACAGCCGCAGCCATAGATGATAGGCCGACCTGGAGGATTGGTTAAAGATTTGTGGACCTTGGGTAAGGCATACAGAGAGGGAAGTTTTGGTTCCTGAACATTAAGAAATATCCATGTTGATTTGTAAATCAGATTTTTTTTAAACGCCTTAGTGATGATATTTTTAAATTCAATGCAATAATGATCAATAACAGTCCGTGAGATCGGTCTGTACCATTCTCTATTCTGAAGAATGTGCAGACACATAGATTCATAATTGGCACGGTTCATTATTACAAGGTTACCACCTTTGTCAGCTTGTTTGATTATGATTTGTGTGTTTTTTGTAATGACATTAGAGCTTATCTGAGTGGAGGAGACAAATTATCAGAAGGGGTCTTAGACAACGTCATTCCTTCAATTTCTCTTGTTATTTGCTGTACAAAAGCCCAGATGTTGGGATTGTTACCTAGGGTTGAAAAGTTCTTTGATTTAGGTTTAAATAGCTGTGGAGGGGGAAAGCATCTAATCAATGGGGTTTTATCAGGTAGAAAGGGGGGTAGAATGGTGAATCAATAGAGTCACCATCATCCTCCCATAGTTCCATCAGTTCCTGTATAGCTTAAATCTCTCTAATTGTAAGATTATTATTAGTTCCTGTAGAGGTAGTGAGATAATCAATGCTATGGGGTTTGTGGTAAATTGTTTTAAACAATAAGCAACGTGCAAATAAATGAATGTCCTTGATGACATCAAAGGAATCTACCTTAGCACCTGGACAGAAAGTTAACCCTAATTGTAATATTTCAAATTCCTCTGGGGTAGGATGATACGAAGAGAGGTTTAGAATTTGAAATTATTTTTCTTCGTTTTCTACCAGTGCTGTTTCACAAAAACTCACTGATTTGCCGGATTTGAATTTTCCGGCATTCCCAATGCTAAAAAAATAGGGGCCAACTTAGGATCATTCTTGGTATTGACGGACTGAGCCGAATCACTTACCTTAGTTGGAAGAGTTGTAGAAACCAGAGTAGCAGAAGAAGGAGTAGGAATAGATAGGGTGCCCGTAGAGCCGAGAGTTTTAGCCCCATGAGTACCACGTGAATTTTTCGCAGAGTTGTGAGATATATTGTGAATTTTTTGGACGGACAGTAGGTGATTCGCGTTCGTGCGATAAAGCCGGTGCGATTCTTACATTCTCTGTGAAGGATATATTAGAATCCCCTTTACGATTCTTTGACATTCTTTCGGAGGCAATGTCTTAGTATACAGTGGATTGGCTAGAAGAAGCTATCAGAAACTATCAGAAACATGAGTAACGTGATTCGACAAAGTCTGGCTTGTAGGTTTCATTGGATGCCTCTGCTGTGTTGGTTGGTTCCACTTATAGGCAAACCTCATATCATATGAGGATTGATCCCTCAAAAACGTTATTTCTTTGTTGTTAATTATTTCTATGGTATACTGTTCAATATGTTCCCTGTGTTTGCGTTCCTTATTTTTAAAGGAAGGCAGCCCTACCATGGATATGTGTTCAGCATGCCACTTGTTAATTTGTACATCAACCTCATTTAATTCAATGTCGATTTCCTGGCCGTCTCGTGGACTCACTCGCCGCTTTTCATTCCTCTTGAGAAGTCCCTTTTTCTGGGTGCCTTCTCCTCTTCCATCACAAGAGGGCACTCCTGTCCATGTCTCTCCTGGCTGTGTTTACAACGCAGCGGAAAGACACGGAGTGACGTTAGCTACGTCGTTCGCGCATGCACGGTACAGCTCTGCATCCGCTTTCGGCCTACGGGCCGGATGGGGGGTATAAGAAGCCACTGGCTCCGGCGCTTAGACGCTGCTGAGACCCTGGGACAACACACGCTGTCGCAATCTCAAAGGTAACTCTAGACCTAATGGACACTGTTTTCTTTATTCTAATGTCTGTCATTCTTTCTTGATTGGTGTCATTATGTACCCGCAGAAGTGCTTTACTTGGAGGCATGGTTTGCCTATTGGAACATATTGCAGCTGAACACATTCAGTAGATCTAGCCTATGTAAGTTCACCTTTCTTTAAGTGTCCTGTAATGTATGTTTTTTTCTTTCCCATGTTGGGTTTATTCATACTCTACTTTCCAAATTTACAGACTTTGCCATATAGTTGGTCACCTTGTTCCCCCTGTGATCATTTGGTGCAACTTGATGGTCTGGGCCTGAGAACGCCGCCTTGGGGTGTGGCCGCCTGGACTGGCTATAGTGGGGAGAGGTAAGGGGCTGCACCTTTGGGGGTGGGAGTGGCGCATGCATAAAATTAGATGAATGATGTGTTTTTGCACTCACTGTATTCCGGTTGTTTATTTGTATTGTGACACATATATATTTGTCTTTTGTATTTTTTAGAAGGCTTGTACCACCTAATTGGATAGTTTCCCTTTGAAGAAGCCCAAATTAAGGGCTAAACATGTCGGGAATTCATTTCATCTGACTGTCCTATTAATTGTTATTTTTGTACTACCACTCTCCATTTATCCACTTTTATTTCTGTTTTTATTTTGTTGTTCAAAATAAAAATATTTTAATATAATCTATTTGATATATTACATTTGTGCACCTAAAAAAAATCCCATTTCTTCCACCTTTGTCTTTATAATACTGGGGATTTGGTGCTATACATATTAGTTGGGTCATCCACAACCACAAAACGAGTCCAGTAATTGATGGGGCACACTGGCAGCAATTGATGGGCACACTGGCAGCAATTGATGGGGCACATTGGCAGCAACTGATGGGGCACCCCGGATAGAAAATGATGGGCACAGTGGTGGCAATTGATGGGCACAGTGGCCGGAAATTGATAGGCACACTGGCAGCAATTGATGGATACAGTAGCTGCGTTTGATGGCACAGTGGCGGCAATTTATGGGTACAGTGGCTGCGTTTGATGGGCACAGTGGCTGCGCTTGATGGGCACAGTGGATGCGCTTGATGGGCACAGTGGCTGCGCTTGATGGGCACAGTGGCTGCATTTGATGGGTACAGTGGCTGCATTTGATGGGTACAGTGGCTGCAATTTATGTTTTTTTCTTCAGTTTGTATGTGCCCCCCCAAAAATTTTGAGCATCAGCCGCCACTGCCCTTGACCCAACCAGGGTCAAGTGGGGAGGGGGGAAGCTTCTCTCTCATGTTTCTCACTGTGATAAATCAATGCTGATCATTAACTTCACTCCCACATAATGGGGTCGGGGCTGTTGCCTGGCACTTTTCAAACATTTTCAAACTTTTCCCTTGTCCCACCCACTTGGTTCTTGTAAATAAGGCAATAAATTCAATGGCACAGTTAAAACAAACAACTTGAATAGAAAAATAATATCAGTAGAAATCTAAAACATCTGCAAGACCCCCTCATCCCTTTCTTTGCCTCTGAAATCAGGTTTAAGTGTTCCCCATCCTGATACACACACACACTTTGTTATTTTTAAATAATAAAACACATTTTATTTGTGTTACAATTTTTTTTATGAAGGAAGTCTGGGGCCCCTCTGGCAGGGGGGCTGTGGAGAATTGCCTCTTTTGTCCCCTTATAAATCCAGCACTGACCCCCTTACATTCAGAGGTAAAAAGTATTTCACTGCACTCCAGTGGGCAAATAGATCTAAGAGGGAGTATATTAAATGCAGGTATCAATGCAAACCTGTTACTTTGCCCTACAGGAGGAGTTTCACTTTAACCCCCTTATCGGTAATCCCGAGTCTGGCTCGGGGTGAGTTTTTCATACCAAAAGCGGTAACCCCGAGCCAGACTCGGGCTGCATCGCAGTATCCAGGGAGAGTTACTTACCTTGTCCCCTGGATCCTGCGATGTCTCCCCGTAGTGTGTGCAAGCCGTGTCTCGCTCGATTCACACTGCCGAGTGCCGAGCTCCGTTCCCTGCGACGTTGCGGCGCACGGGGACGGAGTTCAGCGCCAAATTCAAAAAGTGAAAAAGACAGTATAGATACAGTATACTGTAATCTTACTGATTAGAGTACTGTATCAAATAATTACACATCCCCTTTGTCCCTAGTGGTCTGTCCAGTGTCCTGCATGCACTTTTATATTATAAAAACTGTTCTTTCTGCCTGGAAACTGGAGATTGTCCATAGCAACCAAAAAGTGTCCCTTTATGTCAAAAGTGGTTTTAGACCAGCTAGAAAACAGCGATAATAAATTAGAATCACTTGCAGAATTGAGCGATAGCGATTTGTGGGGAAATATGTCATCAAACACTAAATCTAATGACAGCGACAATTCTGCAACTGAGCAAATTTCAGTGTTTTTGATTTGATTACATTATTGAATCATTTTTATTATTATTATATTATTATTTGTTATAATTATTTATAGTTATTTATTATATTATAATTTATGATTTTGTGTTTCAAACTTTATCATACCTGGGATGTCTACTAGACTCTGGTTTGGACAGATTTAAGTGAGTTATTCCTAATGCTGTGTAAACACGACCGTTTTTAATGACGAGAAAAATTAAATTTTTTTAAATGGTCAATAAAAATGATCGTGTGTGGGCTTCAGAGCATTTTTCACGACGTGAAAAACGGCCATGAAAAAATTGGAACATGCTCTAATTTTTCACGTCGTTTTTTACATCGTCGTTTTTCTCGTCATGAAAAACGGCCGTGTATGGGACGTGCGCATGCTCAGAATCAAGTATGAGACGGGAGCGCTCGTTCTGGTAAAACTAGCGTTCGTAATGGAGATAGCACATTCGTCACGCTGTAACGGACTGAAAAGCATGAGGCTGAAAAGCGCAAATCGTCGCTCAATAAGCTTTACTAACATGAAGGGTGGCGCCATCCGAATGGAACTTCCCCTTTATAGTGCCGTCGTACGTGTTGTACGTCACCGCGCTTTACTCAAACATTTTTTTCCACGATAGTGTGTAGGCAAGGCAGGCTTGAGATGAAATACGAAAAATCATGTCAAGAAAAATGAATTTTTTTTTCAATGACATTAAAAACGGTCGTGTGTACGCGGCATTACAATTACAGGCCTACAATATAAAACGCCAAATTTCCATGCCAAATAATTGTACCGCTTTCAGCACCTAAAATCAGAAAGAATCATACCACCAGGGAGGTTAATGAACTGAAGTCATTCTTCACTCACAGGCCCAAAAAGCACTTTATGAAAGGGCCACGCTTGATAAATAACAGTAAACTTAGTCAAGGTTACCTTGCAGAAATAATTTTATAAAGAATAAATAGATGCTATTTTATAATAACCAAAAAAGCTTTGACAGTGGATTAATAAATACGCTGTTGGGGCAAACCCAGGATTCTGTAGTGTATATTCTTATTGTAGATTAAATGGCAGACCTATTACCTTTTTTTTTAACTTAGCATCCATGCTTCTGTCATAAGATGTCTCACTGAGAAAACAAATCATTGATTTTCTTCATGTAAGGGTCACATTTCATCTTAATGAGATCCTTCTGATTAGTGCGACAGAGAAAGGAGTATGGAGTAACTGCAGACCCATAAGTCCTCACTAGTGAATGACTTCCACTACGTACCAAGTGTGAACTGATGAATGGATTGAAAGCTGCCTCTTCAACTCCTTGTGCTTCTTCTGATCTGGCACTCTCGTCAGACATGCAAGACTGTTATGACAAGTATCCAGCCCATAGATCAGAGTTTCCAAGAAATAAAATATGCTGTACCGTACACAGACTCATTACAAGGACTGTCATTTAAGGGAAAAAATCGAAGATGATGCCTTTCATCTGCAAGCATAGCTCATCTTAGGGAAAATATTTATAAAGCATGCATGCCCTCTTGAAAGACAGTCCAAAATGGCATTCAATTCAATAGAGCTTGTACTAAAGCATCTTGAAACCTTTAGAGCAATTCTATCTGCTCTTAAAATAGAGATGTCAATATGAAAAATAATACTTTTGATGTTACAAAGCATGATATTGTAAGAACCCAGTATAATGCTATGAAATACAACTCAGTTCAGGCTATATAAGGAATTTACTATTATCTAATGCGCCTGAATCCTACATAAAACAGCAGACTGTGCCTAACTCAGCGTAAGTTGTGGGATTTGTTACAGTCATATAGTGAATGTGAGTGAAAAAGAGTTTCTTGTACCCTCAAAACACCCAGTGAGTGAGCGTATTTCTGATATTTGTGTATATACAGGTTAAAGGATCAGTCCAATAAAACTGATAGTTCAGTTTTTGCTATGTAGCACCAAGGCAGTGTAGCATGACACCTGAAGCAGGGAGGCAGGCTGTCATTTAACATATTACAGAGAATCTTTGACTTATTGTGGACTAAAAACAAACAGCTGGGTGCCAGTCACTTTAGTGTTTTCTACAGATTATATTGCAAAATCAAATCTGGAGAGAGGGTTTAGGGCACAGGATACTCAAACACATCAAATATGTAAGGCCCTCTAATAACAGAATAAATGATCCTTGGCATATGCCAAATACAGTAGGTTACACTACTCTACTAGAGCAGCAAGCAGTCATAAATTCCTTAAAATGTTGAGCACAGGCCCCTGTGCAATGTCCACTGGCAGCAGCTTCTTCCAAGCTCTTCAGTACACTCTTCAGCACGACAGACTTCTCTGAAGATGCTCTATACAGGTAGCCATTTTCCTGTTCTATCTCTTCCCTGCATGTACCTTCCAGCAAAGGTTTCTACTTGGGTTCCTTAAACCTTCAGGACCTGCTTAAAGCTGAGGCAAGGCTCAACAGGAAAGACCTCCTCGCTGTGCCATCCTCTCCAGACAAAAAACAGTAGGGGATAAATAGACCTTTCTAGAAGCTTGCTTCAAATATTTATCCTCTCCCCCCTCGGCTTGCATCATTGGGGTAAACTCTTCAGTGATTGGCTAAAAGAGATTAATATTTATCAGTTGTACATTGTCTCACACTATCTATTGGAGACAACTAAACAGCAGCAGGCAAAAATAATCAATGCCATGAGCTTTGGAAAACCTAATGTAGCGATACCCTCAGCTAAGAGAGCCGCTGGAATTATTTTTCGGGCCTGTAACGCACCGCTGTCAACCCCTAGCAATTGGCTCTACCCTCCCTTGGCACAGTTAGTAGGGGATGATAGGATTGTGAGGCCTGTAACTTTAGGCAACACAATCCAGCGACAAAAACACACACAGTGATATAACTGACACTGACCGTTCTTCTGTACAGAAATAACACAAACACTGATCCGCTTAATCCTGGTATTTTTACTGAAGGAAATGATTAAACAGATAAACAGTATACTTTAGTATATGCAGAGCCCTGCAATAAAAGGTGTTCAGCAATAGACAGATATACAATACTATGCAAAGATAATTAACAGACTCCCATGTGCAGCTCTGCTCCCTCGTGGGCAAGATGGTGCCCAGCAATGTCTACACTAATAAGTCAGGCCTGACTGTACTATGTAAAAGTTCTGCAGAGAAATATCTTCGCTAGCAAACGGTTGTGCACTTCTGGAACAATTTGTAATCCACAAGAATAAAGGGGTTTTGATAACTTGGTGAACACAGAATACGTCTACTAGCGTTATTCAATGCACTGTCCCTCCGGCGTGCAACTACAATGCTAACGTTAGTTCCGAACAACCGTTACTGGGTCTAGAGATACTGCATTATTCTCTGAGCAGGTGCTCTCTCACCCAACTGGACCAGTCCGCATCCGTATCTTCCGTTGCTGTGTCTTGGTACACAGATTCCACGACACCCGGGTCTTCGGTCCTCCTGGTAGTAGCAGAACAGCAGCAGGATGAGACGTCCCTCAGGCTCCTCAGTGGATACGAAAGGCTCTTTGGAAAAATACAGGCCTAGGCTTCAGGCCCTGTATTTTCAGCAGACTCAGCACAGAGTTCCACTTGTCCAAAGAGACCGTACTCCGGTCTGCCCCCTTGTTAAATACCCCGCCCCAGCAGTCCTTGCGCGGGGAAATGCATCCTGGGTATGGTAGTCTCTGGGCCTTAAAGCAAACACCCGCTACACACTCCCCCCACTTAAAATCTTTGGTCCCCAAAGATAATAAAAAAAAAATAGCACTACCTACAAGTAACACAGTTAATGGTTGCAAAGGAGCTGGGCAAGGGAACCTCCCACCAAACTTGGTAAGGGAGATTGTCTTGTCTACAGGTCATATTGGTGGAAGCGACCTACCTAACTGTGAAAGAGATTGAGCTGGGGTTGCCCTCCACTAAATGCACAGTGGAGGGGCCAGGTTTCTCTATTGTCCTTCTGTTTTCTCATATTTTTTCCCATATCGTTTTCAGTGAATCACGGCATCTAGGAAGCCAATCTGGTATTTATCCACAAGAGGGAGCCATACGAGAGAGGACATTAGTGGGAACTCCTAATGCATAACATACACCGAGGAAGCACACACCCCAAACGCCCACCATGGGCGGTACCTAGATGCCGTGAACCATATAATGATGCAGGACGCAACGGGATGATATCACCTTTGAGAAAGACAGTACGTCGAAAGGCGTCAGTTGATTGGCTGCCCAGAACGTCCGCGGCACGTCTGGTTTCCGGGAACTGTGCATTGGAAAGTACGTCGAGGCTCTACAGTAGCCATTCCTGCTAGCGAGACACACTGTGGTTAAAAGCCTTTTTGTATTTTGTCACAAGCGAACTTGCTCCGAGCTTTTTGAATATTGGGAGCAATTAGCCTATGGTTTTTATATTTTATTTTTATAAATCATTTTTAAATAAAGCGATTTTACGCTATGGGAGTATCTCTGGTTTATTCCTGAGGAACTGAACGGGCTCTTTTCTCCATACTGGATGGTATTGATAAGGAGTGGAAGCCGAGCAACATCCTAGGAGCCAAAGGAATGGCCTGTGGAACACACAAGAGGTGCCTTTTACCCCTGCAGGGGTGCTTCAGTCTGGTGAGTGGGGACCCATATGAGGGGGGAGCACAAAAAGTCACTTTATGCTTGTCTGAGGATCTACTTATTGGAACACAAATCACAGAAGTCACTTAAATTCAAATATTGGAAGAAAACTGAATAGGAACTCTCCTTCACAGTTATTTTCCCTGGAATTGGTCACGAGGCAGCTCCCACCTAGGGCAGTGACCGGGACTATTTCTCTTTGCTGAATGACATTTATCAACATTATTACATTTTTTATTTTATTTACCTTAATATTTTTTATGTGTATGGTCCACAGTAAATATCATATTAACTAACACGATTTGCAGACACAGGATTGGGAGAGCAAGCGAGGAGCTCACAATACATGTGTATATTGTCATGCATGCTGGTTGACCTGTATGTTTAATCTTATCACGGTTCACATGAAGTGTCACTGAGCATCTCAATAGGGGGCGCTCTTTACAATTTATATTCAAATTCTATTAATTTATTCACTTTCATCTCTCACTTGCATCAGTAGGTTTATCACCCACACATGGGGCACAGTACTCACAGGGCACTATTGTTATACACTGTCAGGTGATCACGCCTTATAGGATCATTTGGTAACACATCTATTTAATTTATTTTTCTATTAATTTTTGGGCAACTGATCGCCCCACAACAAAGGGGGGTCCATCCATTGGCACAATCTACTGCCGCATAGGTGTTACCCCATTGCCCTAAATCAACACAAGGAATTAGCATTACACATCTAGCAGCGCCAAAACACCCCCTATATCTAATACAATCCATACCACATTTGCCCTGTATAGGACAAATTACAGGGGGGGCAGCAGCATACTCATTCCATCTTGCGCGGATATTTTCTTTTCTTTCACAACTGTATCTTCAGAACATTCTCCCATCTGTGTGTAGGTTAGTTTTCGGGGAGGGCGAATAGCTCTTTTCACTCTTTGTTCCCTGGGAACTGAGGCATCAGGTACACTGGGCTCTTCCATTCTTCCTTCCACTGGGTCAGGTGTAATGGTTCCTGCTGCTTCAGGGGCATCCTATTCTGGTGCAGAGAGTTACAAAGAATCTCTTGGATCTTCGGCTGGGATCGACTCTAGGGCATCTTCCCATTCCTCAGTTAGAGTACACAATGGAATGAACTCCTTGGTACACGATGGAATGGACAGCTTTAGCATTTAAGGTGCCATCGATGGTAACTTCACAGGGTGCAGGATCCATGACCATGGGTTCAGTTATCTGAGTGGGCCACAGCCAGCTCAGTTCCATTTCTTCATCTTCACTCTGGTTTGAGGCATTTATCTCTCCTGACTGAGTGGTCTGAGATCTGGTGTTGGGCCTAGGGGTATTGGAGGTTGAAGGCGATTCAGGAGAACCTGGAGTAGAAGGTATACGGACTGCTTCGGAAAAGGGCAGTAAGTGGTTCCTGTGCCAGGTTTTCAGAGGTCCCACTTGGCCTTCAGGTTTCAGCTGGTACACTGGCAGGCCAGGCATTTTTTTACAGATCACGTATGGCTGTGATTTCCATCTATCAGCAAGCTTATGTTTCCCTGGAACACCAAGATTCCACAACAACACTCTGTCTCCTGGTTGCAAGTCATGGATCCGAACTCTGAGGTCAGAATTCAGTTTGTTCCGGGCCCCTCTCTGATCAGAGGTGGCTTGTGCCTTCTCATAAGCCAGTCTTAAGCTCTTCTGCAACCTGTCCACTAGGGATGAGCTCGGTGTTCGAGTCGAACATATGTTCGACTCGAACATCGGCTGTTCGATCGTTCGACGAAGATCGAACTATTTGGGCCGTTCGCGCCAAATTCGAGTGACGCAAACGGCCCACAATACACTGCGCCATCGCAGTGCAATCCCGGTGCTGTGATTGGCCAAGCATGCACTGTGACCCCGCATGCTTGGCCAATCACAGCGCCGGCAGCTAGGAGAGCCATAATTGGCCACAGGCAGGTTGCCTGTGGCCAATTATAGCTCAGGGGGTTTAGCACACGCCCCACACTATAAAAGGCTGCCAGCGCGGCGGCCTTGTGTAGTGTGTTCTGGCGCAGGGAAAGAGAAGGATAGGCAGGGACAGTGTCATTGTGCTATTCTTTGTGCTATTTTTGTGTGTAGGGAGAGAGAAGGATAGGCAGGGAGAGTGTCAGTGTCATATTCTTTGCTAAACCTTGTGTGCAGGGAGAGAGAAGGATAGGTAGGGGACAGTGTCAGTGTCATATTCTTTGTTAAACCTTGTGTGCAGGGAGAGAGAAGGATAGGCAGGGAGAGTGTCAGTGTCATATTCTTTGCTAAACCTTGTGTGCAGGGAGAGAGAAGGATAGGCAGGGAGAGTGTCAGTGTCATATTCTTTGCTAAACCTTGTGTGCAGGGAGAGAGAAGGATAGGCAGGGGACAGTGTCAGTGTCATTGTTGCTAAGCCTCCTGCACAGTATACACCTGAAGCTAGCACTTATTGCTGTGTTTTCCTGGTGTGTTACACTAACAGCCATTTGCAGCACTTACAGCGGGCGGAGTGTGCCTCCTGCACATTATACACCTGAAGCTAGCCCTTATTGCTCAAGCTTTTTTTCTTTTGTGTTACACTAACAGGCATTTGCAGCACTTACAGCGGGCGGAGTGTGCTTCCTGCTAAATATACACCTGAAGCTAGCCCGTATTGCTGTATTTTCCTGGTGTGTTACACTAACAGGCATTTGCAGCACTTACAGCGGGTGGAGTGTGCTTCCTGCTAAATATACACCTGAAGCTAGCCCGTATTGCTGTGTTTTCCTGGTGTGTTACACTAACAGGCATTTGCAGCACATACAGGGGGCGGAGTGTGCCTCCTGCACATTATACACCTGAAGCTAGCCTGTATTGCTGTGTTTTCCTGGTGTGTTACACTAACAGGCATTTGCAGCACTTACAGCGGGCGGAGTGTGCCTCCTGCACATTATACACCTGAAGCTAGCCCTTATTGCTCATGCTTTTTTTCTTTTGTGTTACACTAACAGGCATTTGCAGCACTTACAGCGGGCGGAGTGTGCTTCCTGCTAAATATACACCTGAAGCTAGCCCGTATTGCTGTGTTTTCCTGGTGTGTTACACTAACAGGCATTTGCAGCACTTACAGCGGGTGGAGTGTGCCTCCTGCACATTATACACCTGAAGGTAGCCCGTATTGCTGTGTTTTCCTGGTGTGTTACACTAACAGGCATTTGCAGCACTTACAGCGGGCGGAGTGTGCCTCCTGCTAAATATACACCTGAAGCTAGCCCGTATTGTTGTGTTTTCCTGGTGTGTTACACTAACAGGCATTTGCAGCACTTACAGCGGGCGGAGTGAGCTTCCTGCTAAATATACACCTGAAGCTAGCCCGTATTGCTGTGTTTTTCTGGTGTGTTACACTAACAGGCATTTGCAGCACTTACAGTGGGCGGAGTGTGCCTCCTGCACATTATACACCTGAAGCTAGCCCGTATTGCTGTGTTTTCCTGGTGTGTTACACTAACAGGCATTTGCAGCACTTACAGCGGGCGGAGTGTGCCTCCTGCACATTATACACCTGAAGCTAGCCCTTATTGCTCAAGCTTTTTTTCTTTTGTGTTACACTAACAGGCATTTGCAGCACTTACAGCGGGCGGAGTGTGCTTCCTGCAAAATAAACACCTGAAGCTAGCCCTTATTGCTGTTTTTCCCATCTCCCTGCAGGCCATTGCTGTGTCTGGAAGGCCAACAAAGAGAGGCAGACAGTCACGAGCCAATAAAAGAGGGCAAGCAGGCTCTGTGCCTGGGGGCAACAGTGCTGGTCGTGGACGTGGTGCATTGTCATCTGCACATGGCCATGGGACACGCTTGTCCTTCTTTTCGGCAGCTGGACGCGTTGAGCCGCATCATGCCGAAGACTTGGTAGAGTGGATGACCAAGCCCTCCTCATCCTCCTCATCCTCTCTCACCCAGGCTCAGGGTACTGGCAAAGCAGCTGCCAAAGCGTCCTCTTCCCTGGTATCAATGCCATCATCAGTCACTCCTTCCCTAGACCCACCATGTCCTCCTGAGGAGTCCCCCAAACTGTTTGAGCACAGTGTTGGGTACATGCTCCAGGAGGATGCCCAGCGTTTCGAAGGGTCTGATGATGATACCCAGCTAGAGGAAGGCAGTAGCGTGAGAGCAGAGAGAGGGGATGCTCAAGAAGGACACCAATCTGGCAGTCATGTTCCAGCAGCTGCAGCATACTGCCAGATTGGCTCCAGTGATGAGGAGGGAGGGGATGATGAGGTCACTGACTCCATGTGGGGGCCTAATAGGAGAGAGGAGGAGGAGGAGGATGAGGAGGAGGCACATCTCCAACGAGGCAGGAAGCCCTCGGGGGGCCAGTGTAAGGGCAGCACACCGACTGAATCACACAGCAGAGCTCCTCCTGTGCAGGGCGCTGCCTCTGCCCGTTATTCAAAAAATTCTTTGGTGTGGGCCTTTTTTGAGTCGAGTGCATCAGATTGCACAGCTGCTGTTTGCAACATATGTCTCAAGCGTATATCGCGTGGCCAAAACATCAGCCGCTTGAGCACCACATGCTTGACCAGACATATGTTGACCTGCCATGCAGCTCGTTGGCAAGCCTACCTTAAAGACCCACACCAAAGAACAAAGCGGACCTCTCCTTGCACCGCATCAGCTGGGTTCTCCAACCCCACTATACCTTCAGTCCTCTCTGAAACCTGCACTGAGAGGAATGAAGGTGTAGAATTAGGTGTGTCACAGCCAATTACTTGCGGGCACTCTGCTAGCAGTACACCGACGTCCGATTCTAGCAGGCAAATTTCCCTGTCCCAGCTGCTGGACCGTCAAAAGAAGTTCACTCCCAGCCATCCACATGCCCAGCGGTTGAATGCTAGCTTGGCTAAATTGCTAGCGCTTCAACTGCTGCCTTTTCAGTTGGTAGACTCGGCCCCCTTCCGTGAGTTTGTGCAATGTGCGGTTACTCAGTGGCAGGTTCCCAAACACCACTTTTTCTCATGGAAGTCGATTCTGGCTCTCTACCGGCATGTGGAAGGCAATGTCTTGGCCTCGCTGGACAGGGCGGTCAGCGGTAAGGTGCATATTACCGCTGACTCATGGTCCAGCAGGCAGGGACGTTACCTTTCTTTCACGGCCCATTGGGTCACTCTTTTGGCAGCTGGGAAGGATGCAGGACAAGGTGCAGTAGTGTTGGAGGTTGTTCCGCCGCCATACCTTCAAAATACTACTATTGGTTGTGGCACACCTCTCTCCTCCACCCCCTCCTCTTCTTCTTCCTCCATGGCCTCTTCCTGTGCTTTGTCCTCGGAACCAGCGGTGCTCCGTAGGCGTTCAAAGGGCTACGCAAGTACACAGGTGAAAAGATGCCATGCCGTGCTTGCGCTGGTGTGTTTGGGGGACAGGAGCCACACTGGGGCAGAGGTTCTGTCTGCTCCTCAGTTGCAGGCCGAGAGGTGGTTGACGCCACGCCAGCTTAAGCCAGGAATGGTGGTTTGCGACAATGGCACCAACCTCCTCTCCGCCCTCCGACAGGGACAACTGACCCATGTGCCCTGTGTGGCTCACGTCCTTAACCTGGTGGTGCAGAGGTTCTTGGGCAGGTACCCGGGCTTACAGGATGTCCTGAGGCAGGCCAGGAAAGTCTGTGTGCATTTCCGCAGATCTTATAATGCCAGTGCTCGCTGGCTGAGCTGCAAAAGGAGTTGAACCTGCCCAAGAACCGCCTTATATGTGACATGCCCACCAGGTGGAACTCAATGTTGGCCATGCTGCAGCGGCTGCACACGCAGCAGAGGGCCATCAATGAGTACCTGTGCGACTACGGCACCAGGACAGGGTCAGGGGAGCTCGGGTTTTTTTCACCACGCTAGTGGGGCATGATCAGGGATGCATGCACTGTCCTGGCACCATTTGAGGAGGCCACGAGGATGGTGAGCAATGACAGTGCATGCATCAGTGACACTGTACCTCTTGTCCACCTGTTGGAACATACGCTGCGTGGAATAATGGATAGGGCACTTGAGGCAGAACAGAGGCAGGAAGAGGAGGACTTCCTTGCCTCTCAAGGCCCCCTTTACTCAGACAGTGTTCCTTCTGTCCCACCCATCGCACAGGAAGAGGAGGAGGAGGAGGAGGAGGAGGATTGTGTCAGCATGGAGGTGGAGCCTGGCACTCAGCATCATCAGCAGCAGTCTTTTAGGGATGATTTACAGTCCCAAGAAACCCGTGGACTTGTACATGGCTGGGAAGAGCTGGCTGCGGATCATGTCGTCCTTAGTGACCCAGAGGACTCCGGACCGAATGCCTCAGCTAACCTACGCTGCATGGCCTCCCTGATCCTGCAAAGTCTGCGGAAGGATCCTCGTATTCTTCGGATCAAGGAGAGGGACCATTACTGGCTGGCCACTCTCCTTGATCCACGGTACAAGGGTAAGGTTAAGGACCTTATCTTACCATCGCAGAGGGAGCAGAGGATGAGACAACTCTGGGAGGCCTTGCAGAAAGGTCTGTGCAACGCGTTCCCAGAGACTGGGAGGTTACAAACTCCTGGTCCTGGACAACGAGTTGCTGAGGCTTCGGTCAGTCAAAGAAGGAGCGGTGGGGATGGTGGCCGTGTGACCAATGCGTTCAGACAATTCTTTAGTCCGCAGCCCCAAGGTATGATCGGTTCCAGCAACCATCGGCAGCATCTGATATACATGGTGCAGGAATACCTAGGGGCAAGGTCTTGAGGATGGATCACTGGCCAGAGCTTGCACAGTATGCAATTGAGCTACTGGCCTGTCCTGCATCCAGCGTTCTTTCAGAACGCACATTCAGTACTGCTGGAGGATTTGTCACGGATCACAGGGTGCGCCTGTCCACCGACTCGGTTGATCGACTGACCTTCATAAAGATGAACCAGTCTTGGATTACCACCAGCTACCAAACACCTGAAGCTGATATAACAGACTAATTTATTTTCAAATGTCACATCCCTTCAAGACTGATGCTGATGCTGAGTGACTGTCCTGTTATGTTGACTGACTATCCTCCTCCTCCTCAATGATCCGATTGATGATGATAGCTTGGAAGAACATTTTTGTTTCTGGGTGCCGCCACCAGTGGCTAAGGCCCAATTTTTCAGCCCCTGTATGTAATTACAATTTTTTATGCAATGCTTTGCAGCAGGGCTCATTCCTGCACTCCAACTAGAGTATCTGGGAGAGGTTGCAGTGTCGTGGCACCAGCACCAGTGCCTAAGGCCCAATTTTTCAGCCCGTGTTTAACAGGGGCATGTAATTACAATTTTTTATGCAATGCTTTGCAGCAGGGCTCATTCCTGCACTCCAACTAGAGTATCTGAGAGAGGTTGCAGTGTCGTGGCAGCAGCACCAGTGCCTAAGGCCCAATTTTTCAGCCCCTGTTTAACAGGGGCATGTAATTACAATTTTTTATGCAATGCTTTGCAGCAGGGCTCGTTCCTGCACTCCAACTAGAGTATCTGGGAGAGGTTGCAGTGTCGTGGGACCAGCACCAGTGCCTAAGGCCCAATTTTTCAGCCCCTGTTTAACAGGGGCGTGTAATTACAATTTTTGATGCAATACTTTGCAACAGGGCTCATTGCTGTGCTCCAAGTACAGTATCTGTGAGGGGTTGCAGTGTTGTGGCACCAGTGCCTAAGGCCCAATTCTTCTGCCCCTGTTTAACATGTAATTACAATTCTTGATCTAATAATTCACAGCAGGGCCCATTCCTGCGCCCACCAAGAGTAACTGTGAGGCCTTACAGTGTTGTGTCAACACCACCACCACCACCACCAAAGGCCCAATTTTTCAGCCCCTGTTTAACAGGGGCATGCAATTACAATTCTTGATCTAATAATTCACAGCAGGGCCCATTCATGCGCCCACCAAGAGTAACTGAGAGGGCTTACAGTGTTGTGTCAACACCACCACCACCACCGCCAAAGGCCCAATTTTTCAGCCCCTGTTCAACCGGGGCATGCAATTACAATTCTTGATCTAATAATTCACAGCAGGGCCCATTCATGAGCCCACCAAAAGTAACTGTGAGGGCTTACAGTGTTGTGTCAACACCATCACCACCACCACCAAAGGCCCAATTTTTCAGCCCCTGTTCAACAGGGGCATGCAATCACAATTCTTGATCTAATAATTCACAGCAGGGCCCATTCATGCGCCCACCAAGAGTAACTGTGAGGGCTTACAGTGTTGTGGCAACACCAACATGTAAGGGGCAAATTTCAGCAGAGTATATACGGCAGGGCCCTACTTTCAAACATCCAACTTAAAAATGACTCCTACTTGAAAACGGAAGGAGACAACAGGAAGTGAAAGGAAATCTACCCCTAGGAAGGGAAATTCTCTCCTGTAAGAGTTAATATGGGAAAAGGGTGTCTCCACTCTACTGATGCTTTATCACCAATCCTTGTTTCAATAAAAACCCCACTTTTCAAAAACATTTGTCATTGGGACGGAAAGTGAGGTGAAATGTTCTGAACAGGGGCACAGACAGCAAAACAAATGTTACAGGGGTGATAACCCTTCCCTTTGTTTTCCAAAAAGCTTAAAAATAGATTTTTTGGCTGGAGCTACACTTAAATAATGTGCCTGTTCAAAATTACAAACAGATTCTACATAAGAACAAACCTACAGTCCCTGTCTTGTATGCACCGCCTGTATACGGCTGTTCAGAGTATATAGGGCCTTTTTTATTTTGTGTGCGGGGTTCCCCTTAATATCCATACAAGACCCAAAGGGGCTGGTAATGGGCTGGGGTAGGGGGGGGGTGATGGGGTAGCTATGCCATTTTTCTCAAAGATTTTCATCCATATTACTGGGACCAGACATTACATTAAAGCCGCAAGCAGATTTAAATGGCTTTTTTTTCCTTTAGAAATGTCATTTTGTGCAGGGACAGTTCTAAACACGGGAAACACGTGGCACTTCACAGGAATACTTTAGACACCCCCCAGGTACGATATTTAAAGGAATATTTGACTTTTTTTTTTTCACTTTATGCATCATTAAAATGACTGCTCCCGAAAAATGGCCGTTTTTAAAACTTCTTTTTGCATTGATACATGTCCCCTGGTGCAGAACCCGGGTTCCCAAACCCTTTTTAGGACAATAACATGCATATTAGTCGTTATAATTAGCACTTTAGATTTCGAACGTTCGCATCCATTGTATTTAATAGGGTTCTAATGTTTGTGCGAACTTACGGTCCGTTCGCGGGTTCTGGTGCGAACCGAACCCGGGGGTGTTCAGCTCATCCCTACTGTCCACATATCCCTTGTGTGAAGCTGCCGATGTGTGGCCTATCGAGGTACCAAAGGCCAGATCTACAGGTAGTCTTGCTTCTCTGTCAAACATTAACCTGTAAGGGGAGTAGCCGGTGACATCACTAGTTGTGCTATTATAGGTGTGCACTATGGCAGCTATATGCTTGCCCCAATTCTGTTTTTCCTCACTGCTCAAGGTTCCCAGCATATTCAACAAAGTTCTGTTAAACCTTTTCGGTTGGGCATCTCCTTGTGGGTGATAAGGGGTTGTGCGGGTCTTCTTTATCCCTAGGGAATCCAGTAATTTCCGGATCAGTTGACTTTCGAAGTCCCTCCCTTGATCCGAGTGAAGGCGTTGAGGTAATCCGTAGTGTACAAAATACTTCTCTACAAGTATCTTGGCCACAGTGGAGGCTTTCTGGTCTTTAGTTGGAAAGGAAAAAAGAAGGCGCACCGATCTAGTGCATTATCAATGGCTAGGTTTTATTAAAAATAAGTTGAAAGATTAAAAATACTCACAAAGCAAGTATAATGATAGGCACATAATCATTCTATCAAAAGAGATAGCCTCCTACTGGAACCAGATGACCTAGAGAGTCCAGACAACAGAGTTCACAGCTACGGCTAGCTATCTCTTTTGATAGAATGATTATGTGCCTATCATTATACTTGCTTTGTGAGTATTTTTAATCTTTCAACTTATTTTTAATAAAACCTAGCCATTGATAATGCACTAGGTCGGTGCGCCTTCTTTTTTCCTTTTACATTTTAGTCTTAAAGAATACCAATTATTCTGAGGAGGGCAGCAAGATTCCTGGTCATTTTCCTATGGAACACTCTGGTTGTGTCACTAAGAGACTGTACTCCCGAGCGCAGGAGACTGTTTTGTGTGTCTTTAGTTGGAAAGGCCTGAGCGTAACGGGTGAAATGATCGGTTATCATCAGATGTATGTATGCAGCGAACACATGAGTGACAGTATTTTTCCCCTTCAGCCCGCATACAGGGTCAATAGAATCTGCTCCTTATGAGCTGAAAGGTTCTCTCGGCTCCAAGGTGGCCATGGTTGTCATGTAGGGCAATCATAACAGTCTTTCGGTGTTTTTCTGGCAGGAATAGTTGCCACTTGTCTTCCAGGTCATCAGAGGGGCCCCTTCGGTAGACCACCCCTTGATGCACCTGCAACCTGTCCCATTCCTTGCGCAGTAAGCGGGCCTCCTTTGAGGGATCATGCAAGAGTCTTTCCGGATCCTGGTCTTCCAGGGCTTCCAAAGCCAATCTCCCCAATGGGTCTTCCAGCTGGTCCCGTCTTATATCCTTCTTTGATAATTTGGGCAAGCCATCTTCACCAATCTGCGTGACATCACAATAATATTTGGGCACTCCAACAACTGAGACTCCAATTTCTTCTGCCCTGGATCCTCCACTAGCATGGAGATCTGCTCCCTGACACAAAGCCGGTACCCCCTCGGGAATTACCTAGGTCCAGTCTTCTGTCATGCCAGTGGGAGCATGAGATCTTCAGGACAAGGCATCAGCATCTCGGTTTCCAGTCCCAGGCCTGTACTTCAGGCTGAAATTGAACCCAGAGAGGGCTGCCAACCAACGGTGTCCGGTGGCATCTAGTTTTGCAGTGGTTAGAAGGTAAGTGAGTGGGTTATTGTCTGTCTTAACCACAAAGTCAGCTCCATATAAGTAGTCCTTCAGTTTGTCTACCACAGCCCACTTCAAGGCCAGAAACTCCAACTTGTGGGTGGGGTAATTCTTTTCAGCTGGGGTTAAACTCCTACTCACATAGGCAACGGGTCGTAGCTGCTCTTCATACTCCTGATATAGTACTCCTCCCAAACCATCATGGCTGGCATCCACATGTAATTCATAGGGCTTTTGGGTGTCCGCATAGGCCAAAACAGGGGCAGTGGTCAAGCTCTCCTTCAGCTTAATGATAGCCTCTTCACACTTTCCAGTCCACTGGTCTTCCACTGACTCTCCCGTTTCCTGGGGCCTTAGTCATCCTCCTCTCCATCTGTCTTCAACAGCTCATTCAGAGGCTTGGCAATTTTTGCAAACCCCTCCACAAACCTGCGATAGTAGGAGCAGAACCCCAAAAATGACCTAAGCTCAGTCACTGTGGTGGGCCGGGGGCCAGGAGGTGACTGCCTCCAATTTGTCGGGATCTGTGGATACTCCTTTTTCAGACACTATGTGTCCCAGGTAATGGACTGAAGACTGGTAGAACTGACACTTCTCCCTGGAGAGCTTGAGTCCCTCATCACTGAGTCTCTTCAAGACCTTCTCTAACCTCTCCTCATGCTCCTCCAGAGTCTTCCCAAAGACGATGATGTCATCTAGGTATGCTAGGACTTCAATGAGGTTCATGTCTCCCACCGTCTTCTCCATCAACCGCTGGAAAGTTGCAGGGGCTCCCGACAGACCTTGAGGCATACGGTCAAATTCATAGAACCCCACTGGGGTGATGAAGGCAGTCTTCTCTCTGTCCTCTGGGTGCATTGGGATTTGATAGTACCCACTCTTCAGGTCCATTACACTGAACCATTTGGCTCCAGATAGACTCTGCAGGGCATCCTCTATTCTTGGGGTGGTGTATTGATCAGGTATTGTTCTCCTGTTGAGAGTCCTGTAGTCTATACAGAGTCTCAATGACCCATTCTTTTTCCTGACTACCACAATTGGAGAGGCATATGGGCTCCTGGATTCCCGGATAACACCCGTTCTCTTGAGCTTTGCAAGTTGCTCACGCAGATCTTCCAGATCAGCCAGGGGAACTTGCCGGACTCTCTCCCTAAAGGGTTTGTCTTCCTGTAGGCAGATCTTGTGAGTGGCACTTTTCGCACATCCTACATCAAACTCATCCTTGGAGAAGATCTTCCGCCACTTCACCAACTGGGCCCTGGCCCTCTCCTTCCATGCCGGGGGTAGGACCGGGTTCTCCAAGGTGGGTTCCCCTTCCTCTTCCTTCTCCAGGTCGGGCAAGGCAACTGGGGTAGCGGGATTCACCTGGCCCAACAGCATCCGGGCTGGAATCTTCACAGGCGAGTCAGTGGTGTTCCTGATGCTCACTGACACTCTGTCGTTTGCTTTCTTCAGGACTCTCAGCGGGACTACTTCAGGGATTACCTTCAGTCCTGGGGGTGCACCCAGAGGGTCTGGTTCCAGGACTACAAAGGGGCCAGGTTGTTCCCAGGTGAGCTTCACAGTGGCTCTCAAGCAGGCCACTTCACCAGGCTGCAACACTCTCTCTCTCCTCTCCAGTCTCCAAACTTTCCCCACCCCCTCTTCCGGGGCCTTCTGCTCCAAGATCAATCGCTGATAAGCCAACTGCAACATGGGATGGATTCTCGCTGTCGAGACGCCCTGCTCCTGTACTAGAGGGGCCAGTAGTCTCCTGACCAGGTCAGTGTTGGTTCCTATTATCAGGGAACTTTTGTTGGCCCCTGGTGGGTGGGGGCAGACTACTGCCAAAGTGTCAAAGACATCTGCCTCTCCTGCCACCGAGGGGTCAAAAGCCAATCTGATCTGAAGGTAACCGTCATAAGGAAAGCTCTGGATGCCAATTCCCCATATTTCCAAGTCTTCCAACTTCTGCAAGGGCAAATGTCTCAGATGCTTTTGATAGAAATCCTGATACAGGAGGGTTACTTGAGCCCCTGTGTCCAGAATGGCCTTCGTGTAGACTCCCTCCACTTGAATGGGGACCACTGGGGAGGGTCCCACTAACTTGGCTGGAAACTTCTTTGGGGAGGCCTCTTTCCTTGGACTCATGGTTTTGGCCATTGTTTTTTTTTTTCTTTTTCCATAATTTCCTGGATCTCAATCCCTGTTGGGCCTGGTATGCATTGATTTCTCGTGACTTTTGGGGTTTTACCTCCAAGGGTATTAAAGGTATTATGTGTTTTTGATAGGGAATTATTCCCCTCACTTCTTGATTTGTCTTGCTTTCTTATTCCAATGGAGCTTGCTGGAGATGATGGGCACCCGGTTGACTCCTTCACCGGGGCCCTCTGGAGTTTTCCGCCGGCTGGCAGTAGTTGCCTCGGATCTTCCTTGGACTGGGGCACACTCGCCCAAAATGGCCAATTCCTCCACAGTTAAAGCAAACAGCTTCTCCTCTATCCCGAGGGGAGACTGGTGTTGAAACGCTCTGGTACAACTTTTTCCTGACTTCTTCTTTTTCTCCAACTCCTGAGTTCTTGGCCATTAAAGAGGTCAGCATCTCTAATACTTGGGTCATCTGTGACTTTAAGAACTCCACTTCCAAGTCCCGTTCAGTGGCCATAGCGCATCTGACCCCAACAGAGGGGGGAGTAGTGGTCTTTCAGCAGAGCCTCTTCATCTCTTATTATTCGCACAAGGTTCGGGTAGTTCAAAGACATGACCCCTCCAGTGGATTTCAAATGGAGCCAGACTGGATCGGAACGCAATGCTCCTCTCAAAATCTGCTTCATCCTGGCCGCATCTATGGCTTGTGGCAGAATCCCCTTCTTAAGGACAATTTGACACAGCATCTTGTTTAATCTGCGAACATATTCGGACAATCTTTCTCCTGGAAGTTGAAGGGTATGCTCAAACTGGTAGACTAAGTCGACCACTTTCTCCAATTGGCCGAACCCTTCCTGCAACATAGTTAAATAGTCATAGGCAGTACAAGCAGCATTGCTCAACCTGAGGTTCTTCACGGCTTCAGCAGCAGCACCCTTCAAACTTTCTCTTATGCGCTGCTTCTTTTGGGTCTCCGGTATTTCCCATCCTTCTACAGCCTGCATCGCCTGCTCCATCCAGGTGTCGAAATCCTCTTCTCCGAGTGGTACAGGTTGTTTCCCTGAAAAGATCCTGAGCTTCCGGTACCCAGCTTCTACATGCACCGTATTACTCTTCTGGCACTTCGTGACAAGGTCCCCTAGAGCATTTAAAAGTTCCGGACCTATAGTGGTTAAAGGTGTCCCTGAAGCTGTCACGTCTTTGGAACTTTTTGAAATTGTGGGTGACTGCGGAGGTTCCCTCTTTATAGCCTTTGCGTGTGCCAAGCGGTATATCTTCTTATCTATGGACTGCACACTCTGGCCTCTGAAACTCTCAGGTATCTCCTCTCTCCATTCTACCAATGCATAGGTATAGGAGGTCTGGTCATCTGGCTTGAGATGTAGTAACCATGCCTTCTGGCTCGGGGATAGTAGCTCCATGAGCCGCTCTACATCGCTTCCAGACCAGTCTTCCCCGGGAAGCTTAACAACTACAGCCTTTTCTGGAAAAGCGCCGGCTGATGCGCACCACTGGGTCACTGCTAAAAGATCCATACCGGTACTTCTGGCAGGCTTGATTGCAACGTACAGTATCCCGGAATCTGAGCCCCCACGTGTAGCGATACCCTCAGCTAAGAGAGCCGATGGAATTGTTTTTCGGGCCTGTAACGCACCGCTATCAACCCCCAGCAATTGGCTCTACCCTCCCTTGGCACAGTTAGTAGGGGATGATAGGATTGTGAGGCCTGTAACTTTAGGCAACACAATCCAGCGACAAAAACACACACAGTGATATAACTGACACTGACCGTTCTTCTGTACAGTAATAACACAAACACTGATCCGCTTAATCCTGGTATTTTTTACTGAAGGAAATGATTAAACAGTTAAACAGTATACTTTAGTATATGCAGAGCCCTGCAATAAAAGGTGTTCAGCAATAGACAGATATACAATACTGTGCAAAGATAATTAACAGACTCCCATGTGCAGCTCTCCTCCCTCGTGGGCAAGATGGCGCCCAGCAATGTCTACACTAATAAGTCAGGCCTGACTGTACTATGTAAAAGTTCTACAGAGAAAGATCTTCGCTAGCAAACAGTGGTGCACTCCTGGAACAATTTGTAATCCACATGAATAAAGGGGTTTTGATAACTTGGTGAACACAGAATAAGTCTACTAGCGTTATTCAATGCACTGTCCCTCCGGCGTGCAACTACGATGCTAACGTTAGTTCCGAACAACCGTTACTGGGTCTAGAGATACTGTTTTACCGTATATACTCGAGTATAAGCCGACTCGAGTATAAGCCAAGGTACCTAATGTTGTCACAAAAAACTGGGAAAACTTACTGACTTGAGTATAAGCCGAGGGACAACAATGCCTCAGTGTTCCCATCCTTACTGTTCCCATCCTTACTGTTCCCATCCTAACTGTTCCCATCCTAACTGTTCCCATCCTTACTGTTCCTATCCTCACTGTTCCCTATCCTCACTGTTTCCTATCCTCACTGTTCCTATCCTCACTGTTCCTATCCTCACTGTTCCCTAGCTCACTGATTCATATCCTCACTGTTCCTATCCTCACTGTTTAAATTTTACATGTAAATAGTACCTGAAAAAAAGTTGCGGCTGCGGCATCCATCGTTCAAATCCCGCGCTCTCTTCCTGTTCCTTCCGTGATAGGCGATTCTCATCAGACACTCTCCGCCTATCACGAACGTTCTCTCATCCTCAGTTTCCCAGCAGACACTGTGTTGGGTTTTCCGCCAATCACAGACGTCTGCTGGGAAACTGAGGATGAGAAAACGTTCGTGATAGGCGGAGAGTGTCTGATGAGAATCGCCTATCACGGAAGGGACCAGGAAGAGACCGCGGGATTTGAACGATGGACGCCGCAGCCTCAACTTTTTTTCAGGTACTATTTACAATGTAAACTTTCGCTGACTCGAGTATAAGCCGAGGGGGGGACTTTCAGACCAAAAAAAGGGCTGAAAATCTCGGCTTATACTCGAGTATATACTGTATTCTCTGAGCAGGTGCTCTCTCACCCAACCGGACCAGTCCACGTCCGTATCTTCCGTTGCTGTGTCTTGGTACACAGATTCCACGACACCCGGGTCTTCGGTCCTCCTGGTAGTAGCAGAACAGCAGCAGGATGAGACGTCCCTCAGGCTCCTCAGTGGATACGAAAGGCTCTTTGGAAAAATACAGGCCTAGGCTTCAGGCCCTGTATTTTCAGCAGACTCAGCACAGAGTTCCACTTGCTGGGCGGGCGGTGTCCAAAGAGACCGGACTCCGGTCCCCCCCCCTTGTTAAATACCCCACCCCAGCAGTCCTTGCGCAGGGAAATGCATCCCGAGTATGGTAGTCTCTGGGCCTTAAAGCAAAAACCCGCTACACTAGTGAGTTCAGAAAATATAAACAATGCTCATGCTGGTTAAAGCCCAGCTGCAAACAACATTAGTTTTAACTAGGGACTCCAGCTTAAGGCAGAATCCCTACAGGTGGATGCTGCAGAGTTAGCTGGGTGCCGGTCATTTTAGTGTTTTCTACAGATTATTTGCAAATCAAATCTGGAGAGAGGGTTTAGGGCACAGGTGACTCTAAAACATCAAATATGTAAGGCCCTCTAGTAATAGAAAAAATGGTCCTTGTCATATACCATATACAGTAGGTTACAGTGACTCTGCTAGAGCAGCAAGCCGTCATAAATACCTTAAAATGTTGAGAACAGACCCCTGTGCAATGTCCACTGGCAGCAGCTTCTTCCAAGCTCTACAGTACACTCTTCAGCACGACAGACTTCTCTGAAGATGCTCTATACAGGTAGCTATTTTCCTGTTCCATCTCTTCCCTGTATGTACCTTCTAGTAAAGATTTCCACTTGGGTTCCTTAGACCTTCAGGACCTGCCCAAAGCTGAGGCAAGGCTCAACAGTAAAGACCTCCTCGCTGTGCCATCCTCTTTAGACAAAAAACAGGAGGGGATAAATAGACCTTTCTAGAAGCTTGCTTCAGATATTTATCCTCTTCCCCCCCCCCCCAGCTTGCAACATTGGGGAAAACTCTTCAGTGATTGGCTAGGAAAACCTAGTGAGTTCAGAAAATATAATCAATGCTCATGCTGGTTGTTGCCCATCTGCAAATAACATTAATTTTATCTTGAGACTCCAGCTTAAGGCAAAGTCTCTACAGGTAGATGCTGCAGAGTTAGGCTGCCCGAAGATTTCTTACGTTTCTTAGGGAATCGTAGGTTAAATAATATTATATCTCACTTCCATACTTCCATGAGTGAGCAGAAAGGATGGGGGGGTGGTTGATGGATGGCAAAAATGGCTTCTGACCGTAACTAGGATGTCATAAAAGAACTGGCAACTTCTCAGGGACATCTCGGCTTCTCCTCCTCCCTGCACATCTTACTAGCTTTCTAGGAATCAAAAATCAGTAATCTCAGCCATGTAGATGCACTTTCAATTGGGTATGGAGGATGCAGGAAGGGGACACAAAGAACTCTTCTAGAGCAGTAACCCTTTTTTTTTTAAATGTTCATGAGAATTTGCATATGAAATGTATTAACACTCCTAAAGCAAAACCAAAAAACACACCTGGTTTAGACTTCTTCAGCTCTTGATAGTAATTGTATCATTGGAGGTACTGTAAAGATTAAATATGACATTATGATAAAATTATAGATAATGCTACTAAGCTTTTTCTGAGACGTCTGTTCTTTTATGTAAGAACATTGATAACGTGGGATCAGATACATTCTAATACTCTTGGCCTGGCGGTATGAAAGAAGTTGGTTAATTTGGATATCCCACTATATGAGATGGCATACACAGCTAGGGGGTGCCCAAAAAAAATAGAAAAATATGGCCTAGGCGGCTGGATTCATCTGAAACAGGGCAGAAAGCCCATAGGAGAACAATATCCTGTTTCCTGTAAGACCTTTGTTCAAGTGGGGTGCTCCATATGACCGATGCCTAAGCTGGCCTAGGGTAATACAGGACTTTGGTACTGTTTTTGATAACTCAATTGATATGGGTTAAAGTTCACTCTGGTATGTTTTTGCCTTCTTTTTCTTTTCTTTTTTCTTTTTTTTTTATGGTTTCTCTTATATACATACATACAGAGGGTATAGAAAAGAGCCATCCCCTTTAAAATAATGACATTGTGTTGCTTTGCAGCCTGAAATGAAGACAGACACAGTTCTTGTTTTATCCAGCTGTATTTACTTATAACATCCAAGTGAAAGATATAACACCAACTTTTGCTTTAATTACAGCCTTTAGTCTGTTGGGATATGTCTCCATTAACTCTGCACATCTAGATTTTGCCAAGTCATTACACAAATTTTAAATGGGGTTTAAGTCTGGGCTCTGACTAGGCCATGCAAGGACATTCACCTTTTTCTCCTTCGATCACTGTGTGATCATTTTGGCTGCGTGCTTTGGGTCATGTTGGAAGGTAAACTTTCTTCCCATTGACAACTTTCTGGCAGAGGGCAGCAGATTTTCCTCAAGTATTTGATGTCGATCCTGACAACTGCTCCAGTCCCTGTTGCAGAGAAAGAGTCTAGATGTGCAAAGTTAGTAGAGCCTAACAGACTAAAGGCTGTAATTAAAGCAAAAGGTGGACCAACCAACTACTGACATAAGGAAGGGTGATCCTTTTTCCAGCTAAGTGATTCTGTTTTTGATTTTTCTTTTCTGACATGTTATACCTTTGACTTGGATGTTATAGGTTGCACTAGTAAATAAATGTAATAAAACAAAAACGGTGTCTGTCTTTATTGTAGGTTTCAAAGCAACAAAATGTGATTATTTTAAGGGGGGGTGTATTTTCTATACACACTGTATTAAGATAAAATACACAGAAAAGCTATATGTGATTATGGTAGTCTTATGCCCTGTACACACGATCGGTGTCCGATGGACTTTTTTCATCAGACAAAGCGATCGTGTATGGGCCCCATCAGTCTTTTTTCCATCGGTGAGAAAAAATAGAACATGTTTTAAATTTATCCGATGGAAAAAAAAATTACAGCAAATTCCGATCGTCTGTGTGGAACTCCATCGGAGAAAAAACCCACGCATGCTCAGAATCAAGTCGACGCATGCTTAGAAGCATTGAACTTCATTTTTCTTGGCTCATTGGAGTGTTTTACGTCACAGCGTTTGGGACGGTTGGATTTTTGACTGATGGTGTGTAGGCAAGACTGATGGAAGTCAGCTTCATCGGATTGCCGACGGAAAAATCCATCGGATTTGAATCCATAGGAAATCCGATCGTGTGTACAGGGCTTTACTGGTCAATATTGGTTGAGGCTCCTTGTACACTTTTTTTCCTTTGGGAATGTGGAGTAAGCATGGTATGAACAATGTCTGGTTTGATTGTTGGTATTGAATCGTAACATTATTATGCAATGTCTGCTGTGTTTATTGGAGTAATAAAAACTATAATATATATACCGTATTTATCAGCATATAACACGCACAGGCGTATAACACGCACCTTAACTTTAAGAGGGAAGTTTCAGGAAAAATACTTTCCACAGCCCCCTGCGTATAACACGCAGGCACAGTTTACCCTAGTAAAAAAGTGAGTCTTATACGCCAATAAATACAGTATATATATATATATATATATATATATATATATATATATATATATATATATTATTTGTGCACTTTTAATACATTTTGTCTGATTAAAAAAAAAAGAAAAGAAGTGGGCAGTAATTTACATGAACTGGTCTATTTATCAGCATTTTGACCCAAGATTAATACAACTTTCACCCAAGATTTACCCGGTTTCACACAGGATTCAATTTGCAAAACTGATGAATTTTGGGTAAAAAAAAATTAGATCCTGAAATGTTAAAAGGAGGCTGTGGGAGTAAAGGATGCGAGAATGTTAACACAAAAAACTGGGTTATTGTTTCATTTAATTATCCAATCATGTACAGATCAAATTCAAAACAGGGATTTTCTTTTTGCATGATTGGATAATTGAAGTGAAGGTTCATACATTTTATTGTGTGAACTATCTTGATAAAATGTTTCAATTAATAGCCTAATAATAATAATAATAATAATAATAATAACAATAACTGATTTCAACAGTGTAATCAAACCAATTAAAGTTGATTTCTAACTGGATATTACTGATTACTGAAAATAACAATTTAAATAAATAGCTAACGGTTATCTTTAAAATAACACATTAGCCATAGATTTTTGTTCATATAGCATCCTCCTAGCTCGGTTGTTAGGATCAGGATGTTAGCCAATATAGTTTTTTTTGGTGCCTCTGTAATCAGTGAAGCAGTTGTTGATTGCTTTTGGTTGTTCTGGATCTCACAGGCTGCAGGTTCGATTGTTCATCCTTGTCTTCTACATGCTTCTGGAACATAGAGGGTTGAGCAAGACAAGTGGGCAGCCTGAATATTTATTGTGCTCCTAACAATCCCTGGGGAGGTGTGCCCAGAAGCTGGCTGCAGAGGCATATAAATATTTTGAGATTTAAAGCAGCAGGATTCCTCTCCCTGTTGAAGGGAATCCACCCATTTGGGTGGGGGTGACTACACCCATCTGCAGCAGCTTTCTTGATTCATTTTTTAAGATAATCAGGGGAACCCTAAGCTAGGACTTTGGTCTGGAGAGCTTACTGAAGAAGTTAGAAAGGGTCTGGCTGTCCTGTGGCATTGTGAGCATTTACTACTCCCACGCTGAAGAGTGCCAGGTGGATACTGGAAGGAGGCATCTGGTGATCCTTTGACATTGAGTACTTTGAGTACTGATCTGAGCTCAGGGTTCTAGTGGTCGTGTGCTGTATTCTTTGGGTGGAGAAGCCAGTAGTATTCCTGACTAGGATAGATTCTAAAAAGGGACTCAGTTCTGCCATCTGTACTTTTTTACTGAGTAGAGACTGCTCAGAAGGACTGAAGGGTGAAGTGTCCTCCTACAAGTTTTCAGGGAATCTGGAGTATCCCATATCACTCTATAACCCATCAAGTTCTTCTGCAATTAAAAACCTAAAAAGACCAGTGATGGCGAACCTTCACACCCCAGATGTTTTGAAACTACATTTCCCATGATGCTCATGCAGTGTAGTTGAGTATCATGGGAAATGTAGTTCCAAAACATCTGGGGTGCCAAGGTTCGCCATCACTGCCCTAGACTGATTACTGAGCCTAACTGAATCAACTGTTGCTGTGTCCCGGGCTGCCTCTGCATAGATCTTGGGAAAAGACCAGTTAAATTACAGTGGCTTCTACGGGGGTAGCGCTACATTTTATCATCAGGTATTATATCTAGAGGTGCCCACAGGTAGTATTGGATACATTCTAGAGTTCCTTAGGATCACTAAAACCTGGGGCACTAAAATTGGTAAATAGTGACTGATGCTGCTATAAACATGCTTTGCTCCCTCTTGTTCCTCACTGATAATCCATTACTGAGGTTGGGGGTTGTTGGCTGCTGCTGTGGAGGTCAGTATATCAGTTAACTCTTTATTCAGGTACTAAAACACAGAGCTAAAGCCATCTATTGGATCACTGACCAAAAAGGAGGTTTACCTAATAATATACTGCAAAGTGACCACTACACACAGTAGCACAGACCTAGCTATCTGGCACTGTTAATGTGAAATGATAATATGGCAAAGACATTTCTGTCAACCAACTTCACATACATGAACAATAAACTGCAATAGTTAAACATTTAGAATGCAGGAACACTTCTAGGTCTGGAAAAAAATAACAACAGCAGCAGCTCTTGCATGGAAACATTTTACAAGTAAAAAGGCGCAATGCTAAGATACCTCAATATCATATGTAGTTTCCAATAGTTCAAAGGGGCAAAGATAGAAAAATATATACAGGTATGTGTGAGCATATATATTGATGAGTCTGTCAGGGCTGCCACCAAAAAATACCAGAAGCGGGTTCCAGTAGGCTAGAAGAAAAACAAGGAAAAGGGGCGCCACTGAGTATGTATTATGAAAAACATTTATTAAAAAGCAATATCCACTCACATATAAATAAGTAGAGTTGAATTCAGGCACGTCTCAGGGCTGAAGAGGTGGGACTACAGGTCACAGTAGGTCCGTTTGTAGCTGGCTCCACATCTAATCCACAGAGGATAGACTGGGATGGCTGGATGCAGCAAGTCCGCCTTCAGTTAATCATGAGTTGCACATCAAGGCCGGATAGGGTCAGAGTGGGGACCACTAAACAGGATGTGGGTTCCAAGGGTAGTGTAGGGGAAGTCTTGCGTCAGGAAGCCTGTGTCTAGTCGCACTTTGGGTCTCCAAAAGCTTGTCCGGCATCCGCGATCTACTAAAGACACGGCCGTGTGTTCGGAGCCAGAACGAGGCTTGGGCAGCAAAACACAGCGTGGCGCCGGGCTGTGACGTCACTGCTGTGCGTGGATATTGCTTTTTAATAAATGTTTTTCAATAGTACATACTCAGAGGTGCCCCTTTTCCTTGTTTTGCTCTTGCATGGAAGGTCGTGCAGTCAAATTCCGTGACTGCTTCCTGGAAACTTCCCTTTAGGGGATATCTCAGTCCTCCAATCTGGGGTTTCTGACCCAGCTAGTAGGCACAGGAAGTACCTGTCTTTAGCCAACTATGTGATAATTATGAAGCACCAACTATTTACAAATACAGTTCCCTATATAATGAACAATAAAGAGGGAGAATCTTCCACTTGGGGACACGTAATAAAAACCTGAAAGATGTTCTAATACCCCATCACTGTAACCAAAACAAACAAAAAAATGGCTTTAGATACACTTTCAGGAAGAATTTTGCTAAGCATTGTTCTTTTCTAAAACCACAATATACTGTTTATGCATTATTTCCAAATCCACTACTGGACTTTGTGTCTAAGAGAGATGCTTATTTAATAGCTTTTGGGAAAAGAAGTAGAAATCATCAAACGCTGACAAGCTTTGTGTTTCTCACTGCCAAGAAACTGCTTTCACCTGGATAGAAAAAAAAACACTAAACTAAAGTGAAACGAAGATTGGAGGATTTTATGATCAATAAGACATAGACCAGCTTACTCAATGATCCCCTTGCAACATTTGTAAAGTTTTGGAACCTCTGGATATAATATGTCATGTTAGCTCAAACCTTTCTCATTTGTACTACCTTTATCTTCAACATGCCAAAGCTCCAGGTTTGGAACCCAGACTCCAGCACCATTCCTTCTCTTTTCTCTCTTATCTCCCCTATGTCAACCTTATTTCCTTTCCTCTTAAAAGTAGAGCTAAAGGCAAAAAAAAATTTCCCTTTATTTTGGATAGCGTAAAGGACGGTTTTAACCCCTGTTAATTTATTTTTTTGCCATCTATGTCTCATTTGGGGAAATTTTCCTTCACTTCCTGTCCTATAGCCAGAACAGGAAGTGATCAGGAAGTGAGGGAATGCCTGGTTGTCACCAAATTTTCCCTCTATTCCTCTTTTTTTCCTCTCTTTTGACAACCCAAAATTTGGGAAGAAATTTTACCTTTATATAATTTTGCCTAATGTATAAGAAAAAATGCTTACTGATGAATAATACCACTAACATGTCTAGAGCCTTTTCAATATACCAAAAGGAGGGGAAATTCAAGTAATTTCTATGATAAGTAATTTATTGCTGGAAGTTAAGGAGAATAGTGTGCAGCACAGTAGTGACATTACCAAATATCCCTCCAAATCTAGCAGAGGTAGCAGTGCCTTAGATCTCACACTGCAGATATACAGCTGTGAGGCTGTATGCACTAGAGGGCCTAGGCATCCTCATATCAGCAAGTTCACAGTTTTTGGATGAATCACAGATCTTAGATGGAGAAAAGGTATATGACATACAGTGTAACACAGCAAATCTTTACTTTTTGGGTCCAGGTCCACTTCAAGTATGCTCTGTCTTTCTAACTTGAACAGTGTGGACGGCCATGGAATGTGAATCTTATGTTTTCAGATTTGATAAGTATTTCTTCGATCTCTATATCAGCTAATACTTCAGCAGTTAACCATTTTCTTTTTATGTATCTTGAGCATTTTCTTCCTTTGTTCTTAATATTATTGTAGTTTTCATTTCCATTTGAAAATTTCCCTTTTTTGAATCAGCCAACAGACAACTAGTAGTCACTACTGACCATGGAAAAAGAGCTTTCAGTGAGAGTGATGTAGTGAAGGGGTTGACAGACAGTATAAGAAAGCAGGTAGACATGTTAACTGATGCAATTTTTATTTCAGTAGCTCTTTTTTTTTTTAAACAGTTAACATTTTTTAAATATGTGGAATGAAGCAAAGGGCATTCTGTACCAAATTTTTAACCTGTCAAAAACAATCATAGCTAGTCTTTACTGATGCCATAACTGTAAACGAATAAAACTGCTTTCTAATTAGTTGCTATGAGTTACAGCAGATCACTGTTCTTTACATTATATATAATGGGAAGGACATATCCATGGTAAGCCCTACTTTTGGAACACCGCCATACAGCTTTTTGAAATCTCCTTCCACTAGGCACAGGCTTATTGAGTAAGATGACAATTGTGACCCCACTTCTCCTAATTTTTCTTTTCTGTATGTCGAGATGCTTCAGTAACAGTTTAGTAGTGATATACTTGCCTTGCAAAATGCATAAGACAAATTCATTGGCTGCCATTGCTGATTGCCTTCTAAAAATCCTACTTACCTTGCTGTCAAGCTAATCCTTCAATTCTTTGTAAGTCAATGACCTAAAATAAGTAGGCAAGTCAGGATTTCTGCTTTCACTTTATTTTTAGCTACAGTGGGGCAAAAAAGTATTTAGTCAGCCACCAATTGTGCAAGTTTCCCCACTTAAAAAGACGAGAGAGGCCTGTAATTGTCATCATAGGTATACCTCAACTATGAGAGACAAAATGTGGAAACAATTCCAGACAATCAGGCCTCGTACACACGACCGATTTTCTCGTCGTAAAAAACACGTTTTTTTCGACGAGATTCTTGTTAAGCTTGTCGATTTTCTCGTCAAGCTTTCTATGCGTACACACTGTCATTTCCCAATTTCCTCGTTGTTCTCCGCGCTCACGTCCAGCACGTACAACGGCACTATAAAGGGGAAGATCTTTTTTCTTGGCGCCACCCCTTGGGCTGCTTTTGCTGATCTCGTGTTACCGCGTGTGAAGTAAAAGTTTGGGAAGAGACGATTCGCGCTTTTCAGTCTTCGTACTTTTCAGATCGTTTTCTGCCGTTCAGTTTGTGCTTGTGGGTTCGTATCTTGACTTTCAGGGCGTCTAGGCAGGTCGTATCTGTTTTACAGTGCGTTCTTGCCTGTTCGTTTCTGATTTTCAGTTCGTTATTCATAGGCCTTGCTGTTCTAAAGTGCGTTCTGTTCTGTACGTTCTGATTAGACGACCGTTTCCTAGCCATGTCGCCTGGACGTTCTCGTTGTCGAGTTCATGCTGTGCGTGCGCTTGGTGTTGGTCTGCTTGTTTTGGACCAAGACCAGTCCATGAATGGTGTGAGGAGGAGTTCATGGACCAAGAATTGGTTTCTCCAGCGGGACCAATTCTGCCACATGCCTCTGCTGCGGGAGATTGTCGAGAATAATCCTGAGGACTACAGGAATTTTCTGAGGATGTCTGACCCCGTTTTTCAGGAACTGTTGGCTTTGGTGTCCCCCTATATTACCAGGAAGGACACCGTTATGCGGGAAGCCATCAGTGCTGAGCAGAGGCTCATCGCCACGTTGCGTTACCTGGCGACAGGGAGAAGTCTTCAGGACTTGAAGTTCACCACAGGCATCTCCCCCCAGGCTCTGGGCCTCATAATCCCAGACACCTGTTCTGCCATCATCCAAGTCCTGTAGGAGGACTATATTAGGGTAAGTTTGCTCCCTTAACATCACATTTTAGGTATTACATGTCTGCTAATGTATTGTATTTCTTTCATCCTTCCCTAATTACCATGATTGTAATATGCTGAGAATGTCCCCTTTGTCCCCATGCATGTTGGAAGCTTTAGATTGCCCCTTTTTTCTCCTCCCTAAATATTTCCCTTCACTTTCTTTTCCAGCAGGGGCGCCTGTTGCTCCAAATGTTGGGGGGTTCAAACCCCAATTTAGGAAATAAACTTCCTCCTTTTTTGCTCTGTTGCCTAATAAACGCCCCCAGTTGTCCCCTCCAATGCAGCCATTTTGTTCCCTCAAATGCAGCCATTTAGTCCCCTCTAATGCAGCCAGTTTCCCCCCAGCCCTGCACTTACCTTCTTGTGGTCAGCGCCATCCTTCTTCTGTCCTTGATGTCTTCTCCTTCCCTTCATGTTGCATCAGCCAATCATGTTACCATTAAACAGACTTGGTGAACATGATTGGCAGAGCAGCCTGTCAGTGTTTACCCAAGGAATGCCCCCCTCCCTGCGTCCCCGATTTTTCTTTGAGGAAGCCAATTACATCCCCCAGGTTGTAATTTGCAAGACTATTTTAATACCTGTTTCTGCTCTGCAATTTTAACCCCCTAAATTCCGCAATGATTCATATGTCGGTCGCTTTACAAGAGGCCATCCACCTGAATAGTGTGCGGCATAGACAATACATAGGTTCATGCAACGCATGAACCTATGTATTGTTCTGAGTGATGGGCACAGGAGAGAGGGGGAAGTGCTTCAGCGCCCCCTCTGGACGCACCGCCACTGCAATGCTATCCTGTGGCCAAACACATCTCCCCCCCCAAAATAATTTAGTAATGGCCCATCAGAGGGGGTGATGAATATGATAAATGAGCCTTCCATTATCCTTTTTTTACACACCTTAATAAACGTATAATTAGATTGATGTTGGTCTCTAATTTTTTGGGATAGAATTTCCTTGTAATGTATGACTTTGTTTTTCTAATATTATTTCATCTTGTTTCACTCCACAGCTTCCTTCCACGCCACAGGAATGGCAGACTGTGGCATCGGAGTTTGCCACGCGGTGGGACTTCCCCAACTGCGGTGGTGCCATAGACGGGAAGCACGTCCGCATCGTGCCGCCACCCCCGTTCTGGGTCCTACTACTACAACTACAAGGGGTTTCATAGCATTGTGCTGATGGCGGTGGTGTCAGCACGGTATGAATTCCTCTATGTTGATGTAGGGAAGAATGGCCGGATGTCCGATGGGGGATCCTTCATCCAGACGGAGTTTGCCCTCCGTCTCCAGAGTGACGACCTTGCATTGCCACCGGATGCAGGGAATATTGAAGGACTCCCCTTTGTTTTCTTGGCTGATGAAGCCTTCGGACTCGGACGGCATCTTATGAGGCCATTTCCACAGAGGACCCTGACCCCAGAGAAGAGTGTGTTCAATTACCGGCTGGCCAGGGGCCGAAGAGTCGTTGAAAATGCCTTCGGCATAATGGCCAGCCGGTTCCGCCTTTTTATGACTTCCATCCACTTGGCGGACTACAAAATAAACTATGTAGTGTTATGCTGATGTGTGCTACACAACTTTCTAAGCCAAAAATCAAATTCCTATATGGCCTCAGTTTTGCCAGAGGCTGGACTTTCCCCTGCAAATCCCCTTCCGGGCTTGGAATCTGCCCGTCTTAGCTTGCCCCCCCAAAATGCCCGTGTGGTTCGGGACAAATACATGGAGTATTTCACGGGTAGGGGGGCAATTCCTATGCCAGCCTATGTCTAAGTATCCCAATAAAAATCTTGTTTAAACCTTTAATTATTTGTTCTTTCCTGTCTCCTAGTTTGTCTTTGTGCATTTGTAGTGGCAAGTGTATTTTACTTTAGTAAATAACAACCATTTCACTATGTTACCTTACAAAAGAACCAAATAAGCTTAGAGGGTATTATAAAAAGAAGCTACACGTTGTTTGTGGTCAAATATTTTACTCTGTGCACATTCTCTTCATTTTTTTTAATTTTTTTTTACTTTGGGGTTGGCCTGGCCACAACCCGGCAATTTTTGGCTTATGAAAATACAAAAACAACAGTTGCATTTCAAAAATTACAACATTGGATACCTCTGAGCAATCGGAGACATTCACTTACACAAACTATGTCTCTATGTGCCCGTCCTAATATGGGGTCCTGCCACCCCTTGCCCAGCCAAAAATTGAATATGCACACATTTTTTCTTTTTTTCATATAGGAAGTTTACAATCCTGATCCCTATTGTCAACATGTGCTATCTGCCATCAGGGGTGATCAATGGACGTGTTTTGGGGGTGCATCCCCTTCCTCAGTTCACCGACTTTTGATACGAGGAAGGGGTTGCACCCACAAAAGACGTACATGGATATCCCCTGATGGCAGATTCTTTGTTTAATTAGGTCCAGTTCCGTGCTACATTCCATCACTTGCTGGATGAGGCGGAGGGCACTGTCAGCAGAGAACCGTGTGCTATCCTTCACAACATTTACATCCCCTAAAAACCAAAAAAAAAATTAATAAAACTCTGCAGGCCTACCTCGCTTACCTTAAGCTGTGGTGTCAGATACTGACCTGTTGTGGTGACCAGATCCACAACGTCATCCACCTCTCCTTCCTGCACTTCTCCTTCCTCCACCTCAACTTCCTGCACATCTTTCGGTTGTGGGTCTTTGGGAGTTTGGTGTTGTTTGGAAGTTGTGGGGTGCATGTGCTCCCTGGAGTGTCCTCCTCCCAGTCTTCTCTCCCCTATGAGAATAAAACCAAAGGTCTATTTATCACACTGTAAATCTCCTTGTTAAACTAAAAACAGGCTAAATTGTTTGGAAGTGGGGTACAAGTGTGTGTTTGTGCGGAATTTAAAGAAGAATGCATTATTTATGACCCCAAATATGTTTAGTATTCACATTTGGATGTAATTTTTTGGACATGTAGGCACCACAAAAATTCTCTGATGCACCTGTGTGGGACACCCAAAAAAGGCGGGTCTGTTGGCCCACACTATAGTGCTCCAAAGTACAGATGTGGAAGCAGCTGCTGAGTGTCCTCTCCTTTACACTGATTAAAGTTTGCATTTCATTCTCTTTACAAACACATCATCTAGACTTAAAAATTATCCACAATACTTGATCAAAAATGCCAGATGTCTAATTACTTTTGTGGCTCTTAAATAAGCCAAAACCGCGGATAGTGGCCGAACGAAGTGTCGGTAACGTAACGAACGATTACTGTGCCCAACCTAGTTCAAAATATTACATTTTGGAAGGGAGTCCAATATGATAAAAAAAAAAAAAATGTCAGTTTATAAAAATATTAATAGCAGAAACTTCGTCATTTTACTTACTTTTAGCGAGCATCCTCTTTATGATCCTCAACTGGTCTGGCTCCCTCAGTTTGAGGTCTGACCACCTCTTTCTGAGCTGCTCATTTGAGCGTTTCACCCCGAACTTCGCCCTCAGACTCTTCACAACTTTAGTGAGGATTTTGGCCTTCCTTCTATTTGGTTTGCTATACGGCCCATGCTTGGCATCATAATCAGCCTTGACCAAGATGTCCACCATCTCCGCCATCTCCGCCAAAGACATATTCGATGCCTTGAATCTCCTCCTTGATCGTGACGTGTCCTCGGTCTCCGGGCTTGTCTCCTCGCTAGTTGCGGAATTATCAGACACCTGCTGTAACTCCGCCATATCTGTCTGCGTGCCGAAAGAGAAGGGGCGGGGAAAAGATGTAAGTTAGAACGTCATGGGCGGGCGACGTGTGCGGAGCAACGTGTTCGAATTTTGAGGCATGCGTGGTGTGTATATAGCAAACACACATGTGACTATAGTACGTTCGGTGTGCGGAGAGAGGAGTTCAAGTGACGGACGTGCGAACGAAGGTATGTGATTTTGTGACTTGTAAAAATTGTTGGCCTATACTGTCTTGAGATTGTTGGAGGATATATATGGTGACTAGGATGTTAAGGAGGTTAGACTGTTTGCCTCACATTATTTAAATATAATTTATTTTACTTGCAGATACAATATGAATGTCTTTATTAGCGACAAAGAGTTCCTGGCGGAATTTATTGACCGGGTAAGGGAGCTGCCGGCTCTGTGGGAGACGAAAAACCCCATCCATAAAAAAAAGGGGTGAGAAAAGCAGCGCTGGAGAAGCTGCTCCCATTTGTGCATACCAAGGTGCCCACAGCCACAGCAAAACAAGTGGACACTAAAATTGGGAGCTTGAGAGGTACCTACAGGACTGAACGCTCTAAGGTGCTGGCTTCTCAGAGGTCAGGAGCAGCAGCAGATGATGTTTATGTCCCGATTTTGTGGTACTACAACAGGATGTCCTTCCTGGATGACCACATTGAGACAAGGCCATCACTCTCCACTCTTCCCCCCAGACTTCCCTGCAGCCAACCTGAGCCTTCTCTGGAGCAAGAGGAGGCAGCCATCCTGGATGATCCTGATTTGTCCATCTGGAGCCAGGTATAGTATTAACTGAAAATGTATTGGGATAAAATTAATGTTTGCCAAATATGTCAGGATGAGAAACATACATTATTTTGTATTCCACAAGTGAAATCAAGATCTGTAGACATTATTCTGCACTTAATTGTGTGGTAAATAGTCAAGCTGATGTAGTGGTAAATTTAAAGCAAGGATTTATGCATTTACATTCTAATTGCTTCCATCAGGATTACAAAGTTTGATGCAAAGATTAAACCAACATATTAAACTATGTTCCTTTTTCATACACAGGATGAAATCAGCCAGGAGGAGGGTCTGGAAACTGTCAGGCAGGAGGAGGAAGGGCCCAGTGGCAGCCAGGAGGTGGCAGGGCCCAGTGGCAGCCAGGAGGTGGCAGGGCCCAGTGGCAGCCAGGAGGTGGTAGGGCCCAGTGGCAGCCAGGAGGTGGCAGGGCCCAGTGGCAGACAGGAGGTGGCAGGGCCCAGTGGCAGACAGGAGGTGGCAGGGCAAAGGAGAAGCACCAGATCCCAGGTGCCTCCCATTCGGCTTCACAAAAGAGGCAGGAGGGACAGGACCACCAGTGAGGCAGCAATGGCCCTTATTAAAGAGGCCCATGCCACCCTCAAGGAGCCCACATCCCCTGAAGAGGCCATTGCCGGCCTAGTGGAGGCTAAGTTCAAGGTGATGAGCATGGAGCAACGCCTCCTATGCGAGCCCCTGCTCATCACCTTGCTCAACAAGGGGGTGATGGAGAAAATTACACCCAATACCGCCATATGTGAGGTGGCCCAACTGACCCAACCTCAACCTCCACCTCCACCTTCCTCTTCTGCCCCACCCCCTTCTGCTACACCTCCACCTTCTGCCCCACCCCTTTCTGCTACACCTCCACCTTCTGCCCCACCCCCTTCTGCTACACCTCCACCTTCTGCCCCACCCCCTTCTGCTACACCTCCACCTTCTGCCCCACCCCCTTCTGCTACACCTCCACCTTCTGCCCCACCCCCTTCTGCTACACCTCCACCTTCTTCTTCTGCCCCACCCCCTTCTGCTACACCTCCACCTTCTTCTTCTGCCCCACCCCCTTCTGCTACACCTCCACCTTCTTCTTCTGCCCCACCCCCTTCTGCTACACCTCCACCTCCTCCTCCTGACAGGAGTACCCCTCCAGTGGGCCAGCCTCCAGCCAAAAAAAGAAGGAAGGCTGCAGGAAAGGCTGCAGGAAAGGCTGCAGGAAAGGCTTCAGGAAAGGCTGCAGGGAAGGTTGCCAGGAAGAAGAGGAAGTGATGGCCTTGCTTCATTGTGGTCGGACAGAAGGCAGCCTGTTGTAGTACCACACACTTGGGACATATATCTCACCTGCTGCTGTTCCTGACCTCTGGGAGGCCAGCATCAGATTGTGTTCAGAAATGTGGGCCTTCTCAAGCTCCCAATTTTAGTGTCCACACAGGGTTGCTGTGTGCTCTGGGGTCCCTGGGATGCACTAATGGCAGCAGCTTCTCCAGCGCTGCCTTCTCTTTATTTAATTTATAAACATGAATAAATGTGTTTTTTGTTTAAGTTCATACTTGACTATGTGTATTTTTAAATAAACAAAATCAAGCTTTGGAGTAAGCAGATACATTTGACTGTCAATAAAAGGCACAGATATCACCCCCCCCCCCCCCAAAAGAATAACTAAATCTGATTAGCACAAAAACATGGTGTGAAATTTAAATAATATAGATTCCAAAATTAAATGGGAGATCGCTATCAAAACATTGAGAAATTATAATTAACATCATTTTGAAAAATCAAACCATTTAAATTATTCCTAAAAACTTGCACGATATAATACACATAAATCTTATAAAGAGCAGCATGAAAAAGGTTAAAAATAAGGCATAACTCTGTGTGAATATCAGCAGCAAAAGAAGGTCACTCGTTTTGATTAATGTAACATTCTAACGAAGATTTCAATGCAGAACATTTAAACTATGAAATATTTATGAGCGTGACGAATGTGCTCTCTCCATTATGAAGGCTTGTTTTACCTGAAGATGCGCTCCCGTCTCATAGTTGCTTGTGAGCATGCGCGCTTTTGGAAGAGTCGTAAAAGCATACACACGAAACATTTTCTCGTCACAAAACAGGCCGACGAGAAACACAACGAGGAAATCTGGAATCCTGACGAGAAAATAGAGAGCAGGTTCTCTATTTTCTCGTCGAGATTCTCGGCAATTTTTTCGTCGTAAAACCATACACACGAACGTTTTTTCTAGACAAAAAAACTCTCGCGGCACTTTTCTTGACTGTTTTGGACGAGAAAAACGGTCGTGTGTACGAGGCCTCACATTTCTGATTTGGAAAGAATTTATGAATTCTTTAGGAATCGATCGCAGAACCGCTGTCACATATTCTTGGATTGCTGCCATGTCTGCAAAACGTGCGCTTTCACGAAGCTCTTCAGGCGGGAAAACAGAAATAAGTCAGCAGGGTCACAGGGAAGACGCCGAAAGCCATTCCATTGATTGCAGCTTGGATTCGGGTCAAACTGGTAGCACCAAGTCTCATCCCCCTTTTGGACGATGGTTTGCAGAAAGGATAGATCCGGGTCACACATGGTAATGAAATCTCCAGAGGTTTCCATCTGTTTTGCTTTCTGTTCGCCTGTGTGGCACAAGCTGAGAATAGATCTTCTGCTTACCCAAATCTACACGGATGATGGTGTGCACCGTGTCCTTGGTAATGCCCAATTCCTCCACCACCAACCGTAGAGTCAGTTGGCGATCTTGTGACAGCATTTGTCGCACTCGCTCCATCATGTCTGGGGTTTTGCTTGTCGACCGTCGACCTGAACGTGGCTCATTCTTAGTCGATTCCTTCCTGTCGCGAAAGTGTTTGAATCGGTCAAAAAACACATTTTCTTCTCACAGCTTCCATCATGTACACTTGCACTAAAAATTTCCGTTGCCGTTTTCCCCAATTTGTAGCAGAACTTGATGTTAACTTGTTGCTCCATTGCACTGTGACCCTACAGCCTGGTACACACGATCGGATTTTCCGTAGACAAAACGTAGGACTTTTGTCCGAAGGGCGTTGGTCATGAACTTGTCTTGCATACAAACGGCAAAGAATTGTCGGGCAAAAAACACAAAACGACATGTTTTTTCAGCTCTTTAGCGCCACCCTTTGGGCAACTTCTACTAATGTTGTGTTATGGTTAGCATTGCTTCTGAGCATGCGTGTTTGTACTTTGGATTTTTTTCCGAAGGACTTTTGTACACACGATCCGATAATCCGACAACACACATTTGTTGTCGGAAAATTTTAAAGCATGCTATCCGACATTTGTTGGTGGAAAATCCGACAACAATTGTCTGATGGAGCTTAAAAATGGTCGGATTTTCCGACAACAGCTTGCCATCACACAATTCCCGTCGGAAAATCCGATTGTGTGTACGTGCCTTACCTCTCACACTACTGACTACGTTCGACTGTCCGCAGTGGGTTCACCCTGACAGTCACCCTGACAGTCACGTGTACTCCACTCGAGGTGGCGCTTCTCGACATGTCTCTGTATAGCCATGTGCATGCGCATGCACCTGGCCCATGTTGTCATTGAGATATTGGACCATTCACCAAACTTTTTAGACACATCCCGTATACCCAGTAAAGTGACTAGCCTCATGTGATACACAGAGATGAAACAAATCCTCCTACATAAGCTGTATGTGTTTATTTGCAGTCTTTTCTTCTCTACAGTTGTTTGAACTGCAGCATTTATATAGCTTTTCTGAGCTTTCAGAAAGCAGGAGGTAAGAAGCTGAAGTTACATACTACAGAGCTCAGTGAGAACTGTTTGGAGCGAATGAACACACCCCCCCCCCCCCCTACACACAGCACAGAGGAACAGAGCTGAGGCTGTAAATTATACTCTGTGTGCTGTAGATCCATCTCCTGTCACTTTTTTTTACCTCTGGTGTCAGGAAAACTTGTCACAAGTGACTCATGCAAATAGCAGAGGAACAAAACAGCAGAAAGAAATTACACTTAGTGCTCTGAATTGAGACAAGTACACACTACAGAGGGATATGCTTTATTCATAATTCATGTCTGAGGTTTACAACCACTTTAAAACCATAATAAATTCCATAGTGGTCCAAAGAGGGTAAAAGTGAACGTGGACCTTCAGTCATTTTTTTTATCTTTCCATCTATTAAATCTTCTGCCCTTGTTGTTTTAACTTTGGATAGTAAAATATATTTTTTTCTGCCAGTAAATCCCTTATACAGCCCACTTCCTGTTTCTTGTCTCGTCATTAGCCTAGGCTTATGACATCATGCACAGCCCTCTCGCTCACTCTCAAGAGAGTTTGCCAGGAAGGGAGAGGGGTGAGTCATAAGAGGGTCAATAAGAGCTGCAGAGCTGGAGGTGTGCCTCTGTGTAAATTTAGGAAGTGAACAGGCAGGCAGCTTCAGCTGCCCACAGCTAAAATGGATGCAGCCAGACTCAGTGGAGGGAGGTTTCTGCAGCATATTTGGCATGTACAGAATCACAGTATATATAAAATAAAGTGGTTGGAGGGAAGCTTCAGAATGGCAACGATGTTTTTATTACAAATTATGTGAACAGACTGCAGTTCCTCTTGAAGCAATCCTTGACAATCCACGTGCAATGAAATCTTTAAACTATTTGAAAACTACTGAGAAATGTAAAAAAAACAGCTGGAATTGATGAATAGATTCTTTTTCCAGTCCAGATACCTCATTTAAGAAGATATAACAGTCTGACTTTTCCCAGATGATCTGAAGTATTTTGTGGCAACCACAATTTGGTGTTTAAAAATTCCTTTCTGCAGCTGCTGTCTTAATGGTCTGCAGTTCAAACCATGAGCAAGAAAAGTGATTCTTCTTTATTCCCATGAAGTCTGCAGTCTGCTTCTGCTTGTCCAAGGTTTTTTTTCGTTGAAATTATGTGTCATTCATTTTCTGTGATACCTCAGCGGGTACATTTTGGATTGAATTCACAAGCTACAGTTCAATGGTCTTGTGCTCGCTTCACATGCTAAGCACTGCACTATTAAAATCAGAAAGTAACATGGAACATTAAACCTTGTTTTTGGTCCAATTTATAGAGGAAGCCTTCTTTATTTAGACTAAAGGTAATGTGTGACTTTTAAATACAGAAGAAGGCATTGTGTGGAAAATTGATGTTATAATGCACCAGGGGTTCTGGAACTTTTTTCTGAATATTTAGAGAGTAAAAAGGTTTGCAGACAATAGCATTATATATATATATATATATATATATATATATATATATATATATATATATAAACTATTTTCTATATTAGGAGTTTAGTTCTGCTTTAATTATAACTGCAGAATATATATATATATATATATTGGCAAATATGTCAAAAACATCTTCCTTTTTCCCCTAGGAAAGTGTTATTTTTTGTGCATACAGTACTGTACTGCACTTGCACAGTCAGTATAGACTTCTGACACATACATATAATGTAATACATATATATACAGTTTCTCACAAAAGTGAGAACATCCCTTACATTTTTTGTAAATATTTTATTATATCTTTTCATGTGACAACACTGAAGAAATGACACTTTGCTACAATGTAAAGTAGGGAGTGTACAGCTTGTATAACAGTGTAAATTTGCTGTCCCCTCAAAATAACTCAACACACAGCAATTAATGTCTAAACCGCTGGCAACAAAAGGGAAAATGTCTAAATTGGGCCAAATTAGCCATTTTCCCTCCCTGCGTCATGTGACCCATTAGTGTTACAAGGACTCAGGTGTGAATTGGGAGCAGGTGTGATAAATTTGGTGCTATCGCTCTCACTCTTTCAAACTGGTCACTGGAAGTGCAACATGGCACTTCACCGCAAAGAACTCTCTAAAGGATCTGAAAAAAAGAATTGTTGCTCTACATAAAGATGGCCTAGGCTATAAGAAGATTGCCAAGACCCTGAAACTGAGCTGCAGCACGGTGGCCAAGACCATACAGCGGTTTAACAGGACAGGTTCCACTCAGAACAGGCCTCACCATGGTCGACCAAAGAAGTTGAGTACATGTGCTCAGCGTCATATCCAGAGGTTGTCTTTGGCAAATAGACGTATGAGTGCTGCCAGCATTGCTGCAGAGGTTGAAGGGGAGGGGGGTCAGCCTGTCAGTGCTCAGACCATACGCCGCACACTGCATCAAATTGGTCTGCATGGCTGTCGTCCCAGAAGGAAGCCTCTTCTAAAGATGATGCACAAGAAAGTCAACAAAAAGTTTGCTGAAGACAAGCAGACTAGGGACATGGATTACTGGAACCATGTAATGTGGTCTGATGAGACCAAGATAAACTTATTTGGTTCAGATGGTGTCAAGCGTGTGTGGCGGCAATCAGGTGAGAAGTACAAAGACAAGTGTGTCTTGCCTACAGTCAAGCATGGTGGTGGGAGTGTCATGGTCTGGGGCTGCATGAGTGCTGCTGGCACTGGGGAGCTACAGTTCATTGAGGGAACCATGAATTCCAACATGTACTGTGACATACTGAAGGAGAGCATGATCTCCTCCCTTTGGAGACTGTGCCCCAGTATTCCAACATGATAATGACCCCAAACACACCTCCAAGACGACCACTGCCTTGCTAAAGAAGCTGAGGGTAAAGGTGATGGACTGGCCAAGCATGTCTCCAGACCTAAACCCTATTGAACATCTGTGGGGCATCCTCAAATGGAAGGTGGAGGAGCGCAAGGTCTCTAACATCCACCAGCTCTGTGATGTCGTCATGGAAGAGTGGAAGAGGACTCCAGTGGCAACCTGTGAAGCTCTGGTGAATGCCATGCCCAAGAGGGTTAAGGCAGTGCAGGAAAATAATGGTGGCCACACAAAATATTGACACTTTGGGCCCAATTTGGACATTTTCACTTAGGGTTGTACTTACTATTGTTGCCAGCAGTTTAGACATTAATGGCTGTGTGTTGAGTTATTTTGAGGGGACAGCAAATTTACACTGTTATACAAGCTGTACACTCACTACTTTATATTGTAGCAAAGTGTCATTTCTTCAGTGTTGTCACAGGAAAAGATATAATAAAGTATTTACAAAAAGGTGTGAATATGGCCGTGTGAGGACGTGTGTGATGTGAGCTCCCGAGTCCACGCTAACCAGCCCCATACGAGGCAAAGAGGAGAGTCCGAAAATCAGTGCCTGTGCCTGTGTCAGAGTATCAGAGCGCTGGAGAGTGCCGGAGAGCCAGAGAACCGGAGAGCCGAAGAGACTAAGGGGTCTTCTAACTAGCGTCATTGAGGCTAGCGTGTCTCCCTGTCTCCCTGTACACCAGCTTACCGGCGAATCATCTCGGCAGCAATACGGTATGCAAACAGGGAAACAGCGGGAGATGAATACCTCCTGCAAAGCAGCAGCAGCAGCGAAGGGGGGAAAGGCAGGGAAACAAACAACCCAAGGAAGGAAGTGGAGCGTCACAGCCGGAGATACGGCAGTTTTATCAGGCGCGGGATTTGAATCCAGAGATAGCTCCAGAGACGGGGTCGGAGACGGAGAGTACCATCGCCGCCGCCGTTATCCCCGCCGCTATCTCCACACTATACCATTCGGGGGAAAAGCTCCCTGTAGTAGTGCTATCCCAAACACAAAGAGAGGTGAGGAGAAGCCTAGAAGCACTTCACACATTTACACAGAGCCCTTCAGTGCAGGTGGAAGCGGCAGGGAGACTGCTTCAACAGGGTAAGGATATGGAGCCTATGAATCTTAAAATAGAAGAGTTGGGGGTGATAAATATAATTTTCTTTGGGGAGGGGGGTGAAGGGAAAGGTGATAAGAGGATAGATATTTTTTTTTTGGGGGGGGTTTTATACCCTTTATTGCTGGAGATACTTTAAAATGGACAATGAATAAATAATGAAATGGCAGTATGATATGAAATGAGAAATATCGCATTATATACATGATATAGCTCCCCCCCAACTTTTTTTTTTTTTTTTTAGATTGAATTGATTTCTCTTTGGGGGGTTAGTCGCCCTTCTTCTTTCTACCTCGGTTTAGGAGGACAGGTATAAATACTAAAATTTAAATTTTGGATCTAATAGTATAAGATGAATTTCCCTTGGTGTCGTCTCACCCCTCTCAATCACATAAGGATATCAACAGAAATACACGGGTGAAATAAAAACACACACATAAACACGCGTAGTCACAAAAATAGAGAGCAAGGAAGGGAGGGAGGGAGGGAGGGAGATCAATTTTTTTTTTATTATTTTTCCCTTCCCTTGGTTGGTTCCCTTTCCTCTTAAAGGAAGGGATCATGGAAATTGGGAAATAGAAATAGAAATAAAGAGGGGCATATAGGAGTCTAAGGAGACCCCTAATATAAAGGAAGGGTACAGGGGGGAACACACAGATATAAGGTATAAAACAAATAAAACACTAGGGATTAAGTAAGGACTAATATAGTCCAATACACTAATATATTAATATGTTAATATGTTAATACACTAAACACTTTATATAGATATAGGGACATAAAGATTAGAGAGGAGATGAGGCAGGAGAGAGGACACAAGGGAATAGAAACAGTTTTGAAAGTAGTAATCAACAATAACTGGAGTAATTGGAGTAATATGGGGGTATAGGGGGAGGGACGAGGAGAGGGGGAGGAATGGGGGAGAATGGTGGGGGGGCTCTGATGAATAATAGTGAATATTCTCTTTATATATATATAGAAAAGATCTCTGAGGGACTAAATAGAGACTCTCCTGATTAGGATAGGGGAGAGGGAATCGAGGGGAAAGTAAGGGGAAAGACAAGGAGCGCAAGAATTTAAATCTAGATCTAGATTGAATTTGCATTTTCTTCTCCTTAGAACATGAGCTTTATCTGACCCCTCCCCTTACCCATTTCTTATTTCAAGGAGGAGCTGGGGGGCGGACTCGGGAGCCACTCTTTGATTATTTTTTTTTTTTTACTTTTTTCTTTTCTGACGTCCTAGGTCATACCTAACCACTCCCCCAAATAGGTTAGCACTCTTAGAGTAGGTAGAGTGCATAAAGAAAATTGCTTAGATACCACTGGAAAGTATTACAGGGGTATGTAGTTGAATTGGGTAGTTGAAACCCATTTTGTTTTGTTTTTTGTTTTTTTTGTGTGTGTTTCTGTTAAAATGACGTCTGATGGTATAGTAGTGATGTCCCTAAATGCTAAGCGTCTTAATATACCTGAGAAACGACATATGCTGTTACAGGACCTAAAACGCTTGGGTACTGACATAGCTTTCATTCAAGAGACACACTTTAGGATAAATAGATCTCAATATCTCCAAAATAAATTCTATCCATGGACATTCTATTAATCCAATAGCTAAATCAAAAGGTGTTTCAATACTAATCTCTAGTAAAATTCCATGGCAATACCAAAGTTCGGAGATAGACCCTATGGGCCGATATGTCTACATTAAGGGACTTCTGGGGAATAGACAGGTGACACTAGCAACAATTTACGCCCCCAATGAAAATCAAGCATCCTTCTTGGATGAAGTAGTGAGAAAACTCTTAGATTTTATGGAGGGGCAGTTGATACTTGGAGGGGATTTTAATATACCTTTGATACATCAGTAGACACCTCCACAGGTAAATCATCCATTTTGCCGAAACAATCTAAACGAATCGCAAAATTACTACATAAAAACCAGCTAATCGATGTTTGCCGATTACAACAGCCTGGGGAAAGGGATTACTCGTTCTATTCCCCCCCACATAAAACTTACTCCAGAATTGATTATTTTATGGTTCCCCATATCTATCTACATGCGGTCAGAACAACACACATAGGCAATATCACATGGTCAGACCATGCACCTGTGTTCATGACGTATGACTTAATGGGAACACAATCACCCAAACACCGTTTTTGGAGATTGAATGAAAGCCTCTTACAGAGCCCAGAAGTTCTGGAAGAGGTAACTAGAGAACTGACAATATATTTTCAGATGAATGATCTAGCTGACTGTGACCCAGGAATTTTATGGGAGGCACATAAACCAGTTCTCAGAGGTATTTTGATTAAACATGGTGCTCGAATTAAACTGGAACGAACGAAACAACTTACCGAACTACTTAGCAAATTAGCGAAGGCGGAATCTAGACATAAACATGCCCCTAGTCAGATGTTAGAAATAGAACTTACAGGACTTAGGAAACAAATTACAGACTTACTTCATTATAAAGCAAAAGCAGCATTACAGTTTTGTCGTAAGGCGAACTATGAACTAGGCGATAAATGCGGAAAAGTACTAGCAAGAAGGGTCAAAGAACATAAGTTATCAACATACATACCTCAAATTGTCAATAGTGCTGGCCAAAAGATAACTCTACCCAAATACATTACCCAGGAATTTAAAGAGTACTATGGACATTTATATGATTTATCATTACCTACACCATCTAAATCAGTAATAGATGAATATATCCAGGCGTCTCAAATGCCCACTCTGACTAATGAAATACGAGAAGAATTAGATACCCCCATATCTCTAATGGAATTTCAACAAGCATTAAATTCCATGAAATCAGGGAAAGCCCCGGGACCGGAAGGGTTTACGGTACAATATTATAGAACGTTATCAACAATACTAGGCCCGCGCTTAATAAATTTATTTAATGCGATAGACTCCGGACTCCCATTTGCTAGAGACACTCTGGGAGCTCACATTGCCTTGATACATAAAGAAGAGAAAGACCACACAGCATGTGGTAGTTACAGGCCTATCTCACTACTAAATGTAGACATCAAAATATATACTAAAATTTTAGCTACCCGATTGGCGAACCATTTACAAAAATGTATCCATTTGGATCAAGTTGGTTTTATTCCCACACGGGAAGCTAAAGATAGCACATCTAAAGTGCTAAACTTACTTTATGTAACTCAGTCTACAAATACCCCTTGTGTATTGTTAAATACTGATGCGGAGAAGGCATTCGACCGGGTAAGCTGGTCATTTATGTTCTCCGTACTTAGACATATTGGGCTAGGAGAAGTGATGATAGGCCGGATAACAAGAATATACTCAAACCCGACTGCACAAGTGAAGGCAAATGGTGTGCTCTCAGAGTCGTTTCCAATTAAAAATGGTACTAGACAGGGATGCCCCCTATCCCCTCTTCTATATGCCCTAACCTTAGAACCGTTCTTATCCACGATAAGGCTTAATCCTGATATACAAGGAGTGAGGGTAGGTAATAAACAATATAATATCTCGGCTTATGCCGATGACTTATTATTTACTTTAACAAACCCAATAGTTTCACTGCCCAACCTCCTTAAACAATTTGAGATATATGGGGCTCTATCTAATTTAAAAATAAACTTCCTGAAGTCAGAGGCAATGGGGGTTGGGCTACCTATAAGAGATCTGGAACAACTGAGAAGTGGTTTCCACTTTAAGTGGACCACATCAGCATTAAATTATCTAGGTACGAGTATTGCAACAAGTATAATTCGTACCTATGAATTAAATTTCCCTCCTCTACTTACAAAATCCAGGTTACTATTGGAAAAATGGCATATAAATTTTCATTCGTGGTTCGGTAGATGTAATCTAATAAAAATGTGCATATTACCCAAATTCCTATACCTATTCCAAGCCATACCAATACGGATTCCACCATCTTATTTTAAACAAGTACAAGCAATGTTTACACGATTTGTATGGGCCCATAAGAAACTGTGCTTATCTCGTAACTTATTAATATTACCAAAACAATATGGGGGTTTAGCATTGCCAGATATTCGACGATATTATCAGGCAGTACATCTCAGTAGAGTAATAGATTGGCAACGCCATTACGATTCGAAGTTATGGGTACAAATAAAACACCATCAATCCCCATACCATTAGAGAGGGCATTATGGTGTTGGGAATATATACCACCAGAGTTGAAATCACACACTTTAATAGGAAACGCCTTGAAACAATGCTCACAAGCTACTCTACAGTCGGGCCAAACAACTAAAACATCTCCTTTGACTCCGATTATTGGGAATCCTAAATTCCTCCCAGGCCTTTTAAAGACACAATTTGTGACGTTACGAGAGACAGGGCAAATGAATGCATCACAATTCGTGAGGGGGAATAGATGGCCTACTATAGAGGAGTTAACAAACTCCAAGGGTCTATATAAACTCACATTCTGGAATGCAGCTCAATTGCATTATTTTCTACAGACCATACCATATCCGCACATATATACTAGGCAACTGACCAAATTGAAGAACTTTGTTCTGGAACAGAATCTTTATTTCACATCCTCTCTAAGACATATGCATTACTCAACTCCCCACGAGAACAGCCAGAGTTAACATGTATATCAAAATGGGGTAATGACTTACACTGCACATTCAATTCAAAACAAGTTCAGAATATGATTGGCCTTATTTATAAATCTTCAATCTGTACTAAGATACAAGAGACTAATTATAAAATATTAACAAGGTGGTATTTGACGCCTAGTCGACTACATACAATGTTTCCTGACACATCAGAACATTGTTGGAGGTGTGGTAAAGATAGAGGAACGATGCTACAAATATTCTGGATGTGCCCTAAACTAACAGCTTTTTGGACAAGGGTCCGCACTATATCTCAGAGATTTAGTGATTCCCAGATCCCGAACGATCCGGCATTATTCTTATTACATGCTACTACCATACCCATCAAAAAATATAAAAAGTCTATCTTGTGTCATTTATTAAATGCAGCTAAGTCTTGCATTCCTCTATTATGGAAACAAAAGATACCCCCGACCACAGCCATGTGGCTGAGGAAGGTGGAAGATATTAGAAGAATGGAAGACTTGATTTTGACAGCATCTGATAGACAAGAAATATATAGAGAAACTTGGACACCATGGAATCTGTTCATCCAATCCGAGGAAGGGATATCCCTCCTAGGGACATGAAGCTATAGGAATGTAGGCTGTGGGAAGTGACAGAGACGTGGTTTAATAGTAGTATATGTCTAAAAGGGACACTGCTGTTAAGAATTTCTTCTTTTTTTTTTTGTTTGTTTGTTGTGTTGTTTCTTGATTTATTTGTTTGTTTTGTTTTGATTTTGTTTTTCGTTACTTAAGGTATAGGGAATAAAGAGGGGAGTTTTATTATATAAGGTGGTATGAAGAGAGAGAGATAAAGGTTATTGAGATAGTATGAGATAGTATGAGATAGTGTGATAAGAGATCATACCTATCATAAATGTATTATATGTTATACCTATAAAATCAATTGATGTTATATGTTTAAGTTAATTGTTTCTAAGAATTAATAACCACTTATCAGTAAATTATGTAATATTATGTTAACCCTGTTTGTTTCTGGAAAAAAAAAAAATTCAATTCAATTTGAAAAAAAAAAAGTATTTACAAAAATGTGAGAGGTGTACTCACTTTTGTGAGATACTGTGTGTGTATATATATCTATATATATAAATATATATAGATATATATACACATATATATATATAGATATATATACAAGCTTATTTTTTTCCAGAGTTTACAACATTCCAGAGTGAGCATAATCATGTATAATATCAATAAATAACTCACATGCTCACAGCATCAGTACATACTGTGTTTACAGTATTATTCTAAAACCTCGTACACACGGTCGGACTTCCATCTGACTTTTCCGTGGATTTTTGTCCGAACGGAGTTGGCCGGGCACACCCATAGCATACACACCACAGGACTTTTCTGCAAACTTTCCCTAAACTTTTTCCAACATCACGTGATTTTTCTGCTCTTTACCGCCACCCTTTGGTCAACTTCTGCTATTGTTGGTTGATTTTAACATTATTTGTTTTGTCCATCGGACAAAAGTCCGATGGTTTTCTGTACACGCGGTCGGACTTTGCTCCATCAGACTTTTGTTGGCCAAAAGTTTGTCCGTTTGCAGACCGAACTTTTGTCCGATGAAAACCAAAAAAGCTTGTCCGATGGATTGTACACACGGTCGGATTTTTTGGCAAACTTGCTCAAAATGAAGTTTGTTGGCAAAAAGTCCGACCGTGTGTACGGGGCTTAACATTGACAGTCCTACCAGCCAAGAGAAGAAAACAGCACTATTTTTCTTTAAAGATCACCTATACTGAGATAATGCAGTGGCTACCATTATTGACCTCCTTCTGAAATGCCATTTAGCTGGCGGTCATGCTAATCAATTGCTTCAATTCCTTCTTGGTCACTGACTGGGAACAAGTGTGCAGATCAGGGGTTAAGTCAGAACTCCTAAAGTGTATGCGAATGCAAACTTTTTTTTTTAGTTTTAGATAAAGTGTAGGGAAAAAATTGGAACTTCTGTTTTTATTTCTGTTTGTGTGCCCTGTGGGGATATTATTTCCTCTATTTCTCCTGGTGACTTCTGTTACCAAGAGAGAAAGTAAGGGGGAACTCAATTTATTTTTTTAAACTTGTTTTGTTGCGTATGTACATAGAAAATGAACATACAATCGCAAAGCAATATTTCTGGACCTACATCAAACATGTAACAGGATTGTTTTACAGGATAACAGCAGATCAAATACCAAAGATTGGATAAAGCATGTGGGACAAACAAGCCTACACATGTGATTTACAAAGGAAAATGCCAACAATGTACCAAAGAGAGAGAAAGAAAAAAAAAATCTCTGACAAAAATACAAAAGAACAAGTCTAGTCATTACTGTTTTCACCCGTGTTCTGAACAAAATAAAAAGGAAGAATTATTATAGACCAAGCTGTTTGTGTGCCCTGTGTTTTTTGCATGGTTTATAAACTAAATTGCAGTAAGGTACAGGGGCATTCTAAAGCCCCGTGCACACGATCGGACTTTTGGCCAACAAACTTCATTTTGAGCAAGTTGGACCAACAATCCGACCGTGTGTACGCTCCATCGGACAAACTTTTTTTGCTTTTTTCTTGTTTTCATCGGACAAAAGTTGGGTCTGCAAACGGACAAACTTTTGCCCAACAAAAGTCCGATGGAGCAAAGTCCGACCGTGTGTACAGAAAACCATCAGACTTTTGTCCGATGGACAAAACAACTTATGTTAAAATCAACCAACAATAGCAGAAGTTGACCAAAGGGTGGCGGTAAAGAGCAGAAAAGAGCAAAAAAAAACACGTGATGTTCCAAAAAGTTTTGGGAAAGTTTGCAGAAAAGTCAGAGCGTGTGTATGCTATCGGTGTTCCCGACCAACTCCGTTCGGACAAAAAACCACGGAAAAGTCCGGTGGAAGTCCGACCGTGTGTACGGGGCTTAAGACACACGGTCATTAATCAGTAGGAGAAGAGAACCACTGGTGTCCTGACTGTCCAGTCAGGCACCACAAATCTTAATTTTTTTTCCTAGGCATGCTTTGGTTAGGTTAGTTTATACAAAGGTAGGTTTTGATGAATCAATCTTTTTTATATGTCAATGTGAAGGGGTTCTGTATCTATCCATTTGAAGTGCCACAATTTTCCTGGCATAGTAAAGGAGAATTCATAAAAAGTGTCTACGTATGGCACTAATATCTGAATCTTCAAAAATGCCCACTAAATGCCATTTGGGATTGCAGATATTGGTAAACTCAAAGGTGGATGAAATAAAGGCCGTAATCCAAGACCAGAAGGGCCTGACCTTGCCATTTTCAGACCATGTGAAGAAAATCTCTGGGTTTTTTAGAACTCTGTGATAGGTGGGTATGTCCCTTGTATGCATTTGAAATAATCATTGTGGGGTGGGTGCAGTATGTTCTATGCAAGTACCCAATTTAAACAAGCTTGTCTCTGGCAGAAACTGTATCAAGGTAGGAGTTAAAAAACTGCTGAGATATCTGGGATATCGAATTTCCAGCATACTTTAAAAAGCGTAGGGGAAAAAAACCTTCTATGCTGCAGGAGCCTCCCAGCCCCCCTTTTCCTTACCTGAGCCCGATCCAATCCAGTGATGTGCACAAGAGCAGCAGCTCTCACAGTTGTCTTTCTCTTCATTGGGCAGATTGATAGCAGCGGCAGTCATTGGCTCCCACTGCTGTTAATCAAATGCCATGATTAGAGAACGGGGGGTGGAGTTGATTTACCCTGGCTGTGTTAATAGACGCAGACTGGGAAGCTCGAGAATGAGCAGGCACGGATTCCCCCAGGGAAAGTGACTTTCCCTATGGGCACTCACCAAAGATAAGGGGTCTGGAGCGCTGGAGGGGGACCCCAGAAAAGGAGGATTGGAGCTGCTCTGTGCTAAACCATTGCACAGAGCAGGTAAGTATGACATGTTTGTTATTTTGGTCTAAAAAAAAAAAAAGTTTATGATCACTTTAAGGTGTGCTGAGTCAGTAAGTAAAGGCAAGAGGACAAATCCAATAGGGGACAAATGTTCCAGTGAAAACTGTCTTTATGTTGAATTCTTCTTATTTTTGGGTTGGGAGTTCTCATTTCCTGTGCATCTTTAGGACAAGAAGTAAAGACATATATTCCCAGCAGGACATAGATATGTAGCGCCCCCCTGGGTCTACTGGGAGCAAGAAGGTACCTCCAGAGGCAGGGGGCAAGCTTACATTCACCCCAGGGCTGAGTCCATGGCTATAATGGGAAGTTAGAACAGAATTTGGGCGCCAGTCACTTTAATTATTTTTCAATGCTTTAATGAGGAACTTGAAATAAGTAGTAAGAGAGAGGGTTAGGGGAGGTTTCAGATACCATTTGCAGATCCCTTACAGACTCCTTGAATCCAAAGGTATAACAGGTTTGTCTTTTAGAAGATATTGACTACCTGGATAGGCCTCTCACACAGACCTAGCAGCCAGTAGCACTCTTGGATAAGCCTCTCTCACAGACTTAGCAGCCAGGAGCTAGTTACCACTTTTTAGATTGTAGAATAGGATTCAGCTTTACAGTGTCAGAACGTTTAAGACATCCGGCAGCACTGTAAGGGTAGTTCAGATATGGGTGCGTCCTCCAAACAAGTCACCAGGCCCTCCTGAAAGACCAGCTTTCATCCCGGGTCTCTCCAGCAAGGGTCCTCCCCTGGATCTTCTCAGCTTGGCTCAGCTATTTTCACGCAGGCAAGACAGCCTAAGGACCACCACAGGACTAGTAGGCCCCAGACAGGCTTCTGGGCCTACTTGCAGAACTTGCAGCAGCACATCCTCAGGCCAGGAGGGCCCCAAGGTAATGAATGACAAGAGCACATGGCTTTGCCAAATAAATACCCCTTCCCAGAATGCACAGCGGCAGGAACCTCCTACTGGGCTGTTCTGGAAAAAGAATATTTATTACAGCTCAACCTAGCTTTAATTCTCATACTGGCCTGTGGTACCAGTGACACCTATTGGCAACAGTGAGAAATGCACAACTCAGTCAAGTTTAGAACAGAACCAATAAACTTACAATCAAATCTGAGCTGTTTACAGCTCAGCCAAACTAAATTTACACTACAGCCCCAATTTTAGGAACAGGGGGTTACAGACACAAAAAATAAAAATAAAAATTTTAACCTTCCCTATTGCGTCAAAAGCGCTTTTAAAGTGCTAAAATCATTGATTTAGGGAAAGTAGCATTTAATGCTAGAAAAGGTCAACTATGATAGCCTCTATACTTTGTCATTACAGGTTTCTGTATTGTGCCTTGTTCCCACTTCTTCACAATGTAGATGACTGTCTGCACATTACAGGCTAACATAATACAGACACATTGACTACAGACATCTGATAATTTAGTGGTTGCTGTGCTATAGACCGTGTTTGCTGTGTAATTCTACAATTTCTTAGGACAGAAATGAAAATGACATATTTTAGCAAGGAATGGCTACTCCCTACAAATTAGTGCCTATAAAGCAATGTGGTGTGGAACATATTTAAATTAGAAAGCAAAGCCGCTTATTTTCTTGGAGGCTAAGTAGCAAGACATATTTAGCATCAGGGTATATAGTACTTTATTTCTTGCATACTCCTACTTACATAGTCGTAAATGCTAACGTTTGTCTTTTAACTGGTTGTGAGTATAAATTATAGTATATAAAAGAAATCAGGAAGTCGAAGCAGATTCTATACACAAACCATGGTGTTTTCATACATACTGCAATGATGTTATGTTCAACCTATTGATAAATCACATACAAATGCTGGTAAAATACCAAAGTAAACAATCATAAAAAGTGCTGGTGAAATAAATGTCAATCTACTGAGAATAGATCAAAGAGAACATGTCCTCATTCAGCCAGACAAGCTTGTTTTTAAACATCACTGAAGGTGGTTCCTGACATGCAGCCTTCCTCGCAGAGTGCTCCACTCGTAAATAGCGGTACTCAGTAAGAGGTGTGTGAAGATCTTGCAACTCTTGAAAAAGTCACGTGTCTTGTGACGTAACGCGTAGGGGAGGAGCCTAGTGACGAGATCCAGGAAGCTAAGGAGGCATTCCAGTGTATCTGACCGTAATATGCGCCATTACCCTTTGATGTACATGTGAGTGGAACATATAAAACATCAGCGGTCATACTATTTTTAGCATATTACGTTATGTCCTGTTATCTCCTTTATCTTTTGAGAGTTGCAAGATCTTCACACACCTCTTACTGAGTACCGCTATTTACGAGTGGAGCACTCTGCAGTGATGTTTAAAAACAAGCTTGTCTGGCTGAATGAGGACATGTTCTCTTTGATCTATTCTCAGTAGATTGACATTTATTTCACCAGCACTTTTTATGATTGTTTACTTTGGTATTTTACCAGTATTTGTATGTGATTTATCAATAGGTTGATTTTAGCACAATTTATTCATTTATTCATACTTACAGTGATTGGAACACTATTTTAATTATCTTTTGTCATTTGTTCATCTATTATATTAGCACATATTTGCACATCTGTGGGATTTTATATTTTTGGTATTATTATCAGTGCTTTAGTCACTTTTTACTTCAATGATGTTATGTTGATGTCAGTGCAAACTTGGGCGCTAAAAATTACAAAAAACAGAATTATCTGTGTAAAAGAGGACTCCTGGCAAAATGCAAAATTCAGTAATAAAAGTAACATGTAAAAATATATTTACTCACGCCTATTTTTTTCTTTTGTATGCAATGTACTAAAGAAAAAACAATATTCTATAAAACTTGTATTGCAATCTATGAGGTGCAAAGCCCACTTTAGTTGTTTCTGGACAACAAAGCAATTAGACATAACGCAATTCCATTCCACAGTGAATAATTTTGCATCCTCTTGATTAACCCCTTCATGACCAGGGTCAAAACAAACCAAACATCCAAGTCCAATCTTGCAACTTTGCCATGTGTTAGGATAACTGTACATATCATCTCAAATACTTAGTGTATCCAGGTGGATTAGGAGAAGGTCAAATGCAGGTCAGGAGGATGTCAAAAGCATCTGCTCAAGATCTCAGATGCATTTTAGAGGTCACCTTAAAGTGATTGTAAATGATCACCTTGTAAAACAATCCAATCAATTTAAAATAAAAATGAAAGGCAAAACATTTGTGTAAAGATATAGAAAACAAAACAAAAAAACATTATACAGTAAATACCTTTTTTCTCTTTTTTATAAGTGATCACATTCCCTCTGTTCTAAGCTGTACAAGAGCTGGGAAGAGAAGCAGCAGCACACTGAGCTTGCAAGTGAATGACTGTGCAGCAAGGGGGCGTGTCAGGACAAGTCTGATCATTGGAGCAGAGCACGCTGAGTTCCCAGCATACATAGAGAACTGACCAGAATGTGTTCTCCTGCTTAGTGTGGTCAGTTTTTATTAGGAAAGCAGAGGGACTGGCAGGAACACCAGGGATTTCACATAAAGGAAGCAATACAAAGCGATAAGGAGACTTCCTCATACAAGTACATGGTACAGCAGGCACATATCAGGAAATTGAAATGTTGGGGTAACAAACGATTTAAAGGTGACTGACAACTTTGTCAAATGAGACCTTCAAGAAGCACTGTCTGAGACAAAATGATCACCCTGCCTCATGGCAGCATTGTGTGTGTAATTTCCTTTAAAATGATTGTAAACCTCATAGATAAAATAGGAACATATGCCTCTATAGTGTGCACTTTTCTCAATTAAGAGCACTAAGCGAAGGATTTACTAAAACTGGAGCACACAGAATCTGGTGCAGCTGTGCCTAGTGGGGATGAGCCGAACACACCCCGGTTCGGTTTGCACCAGAACATGCAAACAGGCAAAAAATTAGTTTGAACAGCGTTAAAGTCTATGGGACACAAGTGCTAATTTTAAAGGTTAATATGCAAGTTATTGTCATAAAAAGTGTTTGGGGACCCGGGTCCTGCCCCAGGGGATATGTATCAATGCAAAAAAAGTTTTAAAAACTGCAGTTTTTTCGGGAGCAGTGATTTTAATAATGCTTAAAGTGAAACAATAAAAGTGAAATATTCCTTTAAATTTTGTACCTGGGGGGGGTGTGTATAGTATGCCTGTAAAGTAGCGCATGTTTCCCGTGCTTAGAACCAGGTCCATTACCAGGCCCTATGGGTCTGGAATGAATATAAAGGGGAACCCCAAACAAAAAGAAAAGCGTGGGGTCCCCCCAAAAATCCATACCAGACCCTTATCCGAGCACGCAACCTGGCAGGCCGCAGGAAAAGAGGGGGGAGAGAGAGCGCCCCCCCCTCCTGAAAATTACCAATCCACATGCCCTTAACATGGGGAGGATGTCCCCATGTTGATGGGGACAAGGGCCTCATCCCCACAACTCTTGCCCGGTGGTTGTGGGGGTCTGCGGGCGAGGGAGTTATCGGAATCTGGAAGCCCCCTTTAACAAAGGGGACCCCCAGATTCCGGCCCCCCCTATGTGAATTGGTAACGGGGTACATTGTACCCCTACCATTTCACAAAAGAAAGTGTCAAAAAATTTAAAAACCACACAGACACAGTTGGGAAAAGTCCTTTATTAAAAATAAAAAATAAAAAAACCATTCCAGCGTTGTAATCCATTCTCTATGTCCCGCGGTGATCTATTCTCCAGCGATGCTCCAGTCTCCACTCCACACGAAACCCCCATGGATTACAACGCTGGACAGACTGGATTACATCGCTGGAATGGTTTTTTGATTTTAGATTTTTTGATTTTTAATAAAGGACTTATCCCAACTGTGTCTGTGTGGTTTTTAACATTTTTGACACTTTCTTTTGTGAAATGGTAGGGGTACAATGTACCCCGTTACCAATTCACATAGGGGGCCCGGAATCTGGGGGTCCCCTTTGTTAAAGGGGGCTTCCAGATTCCGATAAGCCCCTCGCCCGCAGACCCCAACAACCACCGGGCAAGAGTTGTGGGGATGAGGCCCTTGTCCCCATCAACATGGGGACATCCTCCCCATGTTGAGGGCATGTGGCCTGGTACGGTTCAGGAGGGGGGGTGCTCTCTCATCCCCCCTCTTTTCCTGCGGCCTGCCAGGTTGCGTGCTCGGATAAGGGTCTGGTATGGATTTTTGGGGGGACCCCATGCCATTTTTTTTATTTTGGTGTGGGGTTCCCCTTAAAATCCATACCAGACCTGAAGGGTCTGGTATGGATTTTTGGGGGGAACCCCACGCCATTTAAAAAAAATGGCATGGGGTTACCCTTAATATCCATACCACCTGAAGGGCCTAACATGGAATTTGGGGGGGACCCCACGCTTTTTTGTTTTTGGTTCGGGATTCCCCTTAATATTCATACCAGACCCGAAGGGCCTGGGGGGGGGGCGTTTTTTTCAATGACTTTGATCTGTATTGCCGGGACCCGGCAATTCATGAATAGCCGCAAGTAGTTTTAAATTACTTTTTTTCCTTTAGAAATTACATTTTGTGCAGGGACAGTTCTAAACACGGGAAACATGCGCTACTTTACAGGCATACTATACACACACCCCAGGTACGAAATTTAAAGGAATATTTCACTTTTATTGTTTCACTTTAAGCATTATTAAAATCACTGCTCCCGAAAAAACAGCCGTATTTAAAACTTTTTTTTGCATTGATACATGTCCCCTGGGGCAGGACCCAGGTCCCCAAACACTTTTATGACAATAGCTTGTATATTAACCTTTAAAATTAGCACTTTAGATTTCTCCCATAGACTTTATAAGGGTGTTCCGCGGCTTTTCGAATTTGCCGCGAACACCTCGAACGGACGAACAGCCAATGTTCGAGTCAAACTAATGTTCGACTCGAACATAAGGCTCATCCCTAGTGCCTAGTAACCATTCAGCTTCTAGATGTTATAGTCGAAGCTTAAGGCCGGGTTCACACTGGTACGACACAATAGTCGTACTACTTTGGATCCGACTTTGCCCTGCGACTTCAAGTCCGACATGCGTCCGACTTCAATGAACAGGAATCCAACTTCGATCCCAGACAATATCAGGCACTGTGTCTGGTATGAATCTTTAGGAAGAACTCTACACCAAATAGAAAAAAAAACGGTATGGGTTCCCCCTCTAAGAGCATACCAGGCCCTTCGATCTGGTATGGATTTTAAGGGGTACCCCCTACGCTGAAAAAAACGGCGTGGGGGTCCCCCCAAAGTCAAAACCAGACCCTTATCCGAGCACGCAGCCCAGGCCGGTTAGGAAAGGGTGTGGGAATGAGCGAGTGCCCCCCCTCCTGAACCGTAACAGACCGCATGCCTTCAACATGGGGGGGTGCTTTGGTTGTTGATGAGGACAAGGGCCTCTTCCCGACAACCCTTGCCCGGTGGTTGTCGGGGTCTGCGGCCGGGGGGCTTATCAGAATCTGGGAGCCCCCCTTTAACAAGCCATTCACTTGTAAGCTTCTAACTTCAGCTTGTTCAATTAAGCTTTGGCAATAAAATCTAGAAACTGATTGGTTTCTATTCAGAGCTGCACCAGATTTTGCACTCTCCAGTTTTAGTAAATAACCCCCTCTTTTGCTATAATTTATTATAACAAGAGTAGAGAATGTACAGGTACACCTTTTTTCAACATAGACCCCCTTGCTTTTCAATGCATTTGTTCCAGCATTCCACAAGCTTGCTTGTTTTTAGTTTTTGGTTTTTCCCTCAACCATGTTGCACAGGTCTGTGGCAGGTCAACTACCTCTTAAGGCATGTAAGTGGACCAAACAGATGGTAATCTGAGGGAGCAATATCAGCATGTGCTAATACCTTGAAACCCAGTTTCTGAAGCATTTGAATAGTGTGAACGGCAGTATATGGGCGTGCATTGTCATGGAACAACAAAACACCTTTCGACAATAGTCCTCGGCAGGACTTTTTTTTATCAGAGAATAGGTGCAGGAATTTCCCCCTTCTGAGTCACTTCTTGTCTCCGCCCCCTACCCACCTCTGAGCACCGTTCCTTGGTTCCACCCCCTACCCACCTCCCAGTAGGTTCCAGTAGGTTCCCTTTTAGAGATCACAGAACCAAGTATAATTTTGGGGTGCTAAGTAATTTGTATGGCATTTGTTAATAATAACTCTTCCAGCAAAAATTAACCCCCAGCAACTATAGATCCCCCACCAGCAACAATAGATCTCCCCAGCAACAATAAATCACCTCCAGCAACAATAGATCCCCCAGCATCCAACATTAACCACTTGCCGATCAGCCACCATCATTATACTGCGGCAGGTCGGCACGTTCCCGCGAATCGCCGTAACTGCTCATCGGCTCCTTTAAGAGCCATAGCAGGCGCACACTTGAAACCACTGCATGGGGGGGACCCGATGTACGTGGCCGGCGGCCACGATGTCCGCTGGCCAACCGTGATGACGGGAAAGAGCCAGAACAGGAATCTGTCAATCTAAACCGACAGATCCCCATTCTGACAGGGGAGGAGAGAGAGATCTGCTGTTCCTAGTGATTAGAAACAGTGATTTCTCCTCCTCCAGTCAGTCCTATCCCCCCCACAGTTAGAAACACCTCCCCAGGGAACATATTTATCCCCTTGCTTGCCCCCTAGTGTTAACCCCTTCGCTGCCAGTGACATTTACACAGTAATCAGTGCATTTTTAGAGCACTGATCGCTGTATAAATGTCAATGTCCCAAAAAAGTGTCAAAAGTGTCCGATCTGTCTACCGCAATGTCGCAGTCCTGCTAAAAATCGCAGATCCCCGTCATTACTAGTAAAAAATAAATAAATAATAAAAATGCCATAAATCTATCCCCTATTTTTTAGATGCTATAACTTTTGCGCAAACCAATCAATATTGCGTTTTTTTACCAAAAATATGTAGAAGAATACATATTGGCCTAAACTGATAAAGACATTTTTTATTTTTTATTTTTTTGGGGGATGTTTATTATAGCAAAAAGTAAAACATATTGTTTTTTTTTTTTTTTCAAAACTGTCGCTCTTGTATTGTTTATAGCCCAAAAAGTTTAAACTGCAGAGGTTTAGAAACTGTGATCCCCCGTGTTCCCACTGAAAAAAAGCCCTGGTCCTTGGCATTTGGTTCAAATTGCAGGTTTCAGCTTGTCACCCAGCATCTCACCTATAACATGCACTGTTGATTGTTGAGCCCTTCTCCAAAATATTTTCCAGCATTCCCCTTGTGAGTTAAAAAAAAAACTGCAAGCATCACTTTTTCTGTGAAGGGTTGAGTTTTAAATTTCTTCTTGACTGGCAATTCCAAGTGTTTCCATTCCATACCCTGATGCTTGCTTTCTGGTTAAAAAGTGATGGATCCATGTTTCATTTCCAGTGACTATTCTTTTTTTTTTTTTTTAAATCCTTCACCTTCATTAGCATAGTAGTTCAGTAAACATTGACAGATGGCCAGCCGACTGCACTTGTGCTCTTTGGTGAGCTGTTTCAGGACACATCTTGCACAAACTTTATGAAAGTCAAGCCTGTTATGGGTTTACTTCCTCTTTGTTTCCCTGCAAAGGTAAAGCATAATGGGCTACTATGCATCGCATAGTAGCCCATTATGTGTCACTTACCTGCAGGAGAAGCACGCGATGTCCGCGTCTTCCTCGCTAGTAGCGAGCATCCATCTTCTTCCCTCTTCTTCCAGGGGCCGCGAACTCCGGTTCTGTGACTGGCCGGAGTCGCGTGACGTCACTCCCGCGAATGCGTGCGGGAGCCGCCACTAGCGCTTAATCTAGGCTTACCTGTAGGTATAAGTGGTCTGTAAGGGTTTACAACTACTTTAAATCTTAATGCAGATGACCATTTTTTAACTTCTCAATCCACACGTATAAACTTTGCCGAGGTAAAACATTGTCCCCATTATGTGATGAAAGCTTTTAATGGATTTTAGCGCCTGATAAACCTTCACACCACAGAAAAAAAAAAAAAAACAGATCACTGTTAGCTGTTTTTCTTTGGTGCAAAGGGAAAGTGGTACAGCCATGTTTACTATGCAACAGCGGCAAAGGAAACAGTGACGAAGGTCAAAGATTCACTTAAGAGACAATCCTGCCATCTCTCGATATGAGTAGGCAGAAATCAGTACAGCTAACCTAAAGATTATTATAGCAAAGGGGGATAATTATTGACTTCCCTCCTATTTCACATGTATTTATTTTATATCCACTTACATGCAGACCAAGCCAACTAACAACACTTACAGTAACAGGTGTTGGGGCAGACTGTAACAATGCCAGTGGTGGTCATCCTGTCTACCTGTTATTCACATGGTTTATATATTTTTTAACACTGCTATTAAACCTATGCCTTGTGTCAAAGAGTAGTAAAATGCACATTTTACAATGCACCACCATCTACTACTATGTGGTGCAAAGTAATGTCATTCATTTAGAATGGCATGCCAAGTACAGTGGGTGCTGATGGACTGCACTGTGGTGAAACACAGCACATATGCTTTGCATTGTTTTTCACTGTGTTAGCAAAAAAAAAAAGAGTGTAAATCTTATTTTTGGCCAGGTGTAAAGGACGCCTCAAAAAAAAATTGTTGCTGCAGCTGCTCAAGCATCTCTGATGGTGTTCTAGTGCATCCCTGATGAGTTTTGAGAGAAATAATCTTAAAAGTTTGTTTTAAAAGTTTAGAAAGCATCCAACAGATTTTTCTTTAGTTATGTTTTTTGGAAGACTTCACTAAAAAATGCTTTTGGCTTTACTGAATGATAAGTTACCTCAAAAAGTCTAAGTAAAGAAATTAATCTGCAAAATGCCTAAGCTTAGTGAATACTCCACATCCTTCGAGAGTTTAGTTAGAGTTGTGGATTTGGTTTAGGATTCGGTTAAGTTTGGAGCAATTTCTGGTCACCCTTGGACTGCCAACCCAGGGGCAAAAGCACAGTGGACTTTCCTCAGTCCACCCACTGAGCAGACAAATGCAGCACCATCAATACAAATCTTCCAATGGGGACACTAGTTCTGGTGACCTGGGGGGTCCAAGAGATTCCTTTAATTTGTAGGGATTTCCTCTCACTTTCTGTTTTGGCTATGGAATACAGATGGCAAAAAAAATGTCAGGGGTTATAACCCTTCCTTACTCTATTCACAATAAAAAAAAAAGTTTTGCCAATAGTTCTACTTCAAGGAGAGCTCTACCTTCAACTGGGGACAAGCCTCGTGAACCAGGCCAGATTCAACCTGGGAGTAAAATAACCCTCCCACCATAACCAATTTAGTACATTGAGGTTTACCAACTGGTTCCCCAAATTGACAAAGGGAAACAGTGTTCTGTCCCCAAAAACAGATACTACACTTGATCTTAGCCAAAAGGCAGAGAAGCAATGAAATTAAGGGTTTATTTTACAACAAATTGGTTTTAATAGTATACAAAGTACTAAGGTATAAATTGAAGGGTAGGTCAACAAAACTGACAGTGTGAAACAAGCATATAAATACCATAAATTTCAGAAAAATCATATCCGCAGTGGTTCACCAATCTGGAATAGACCTGGTAAATAGTTTCTGAGTATAAGCTTGTTGATGTTCATAAGAAGAATATAAGTACAGAGTGACTGTCCTTCAGAAGCTTCGGGAATATGAAGGTATACTGTTAGATAACTTGAGAAGCTAAGGGCTTCCATAGGTGATGGCTGCTACTGCTGTCATCAGTGAGCCTGCAAATCTTATATATCTTGTATGTCAACTTTAACCCTTCTCTTCTCTATTCTGCTACTGACCACCTATACGACATAATCTCTCCCCTGTCCTGTCCTGACCTGGCCACCTCTGTCTACAACAGTTCACTCTCATCATCACTAAATACACTTACTGGTGTAGGCTGCATGGACTTCCCTGTCTTGCGCCAAAGTAGAGGTTGTGGTGAGTAGATCGGGGAAGGGAAAAGAAAAAGGAGAAGACATAAAGGTATGACCGATAAGTATCTGTCCTTTTACTGTGAATTAAGCACATGTGGATGCGATAATGGACTGTAAGGTCTAGTAGACCTAGAGGAGAGTATCGGATGTAAGCCTCAAAGGGGTAGGAGAAAGAAACCCCCCCTTTTTTTTTTGCTTGGTTCTTTATAAGTGCCTTAATAAGAGCTCCCCGTACCAGATCAAGAACCATTGAATGTTGAAAGGGCAGCAAATATAATAAAGGGACAGAAAGGACAGAAAAAGTGGTCTCTCTCCTCTCTTCCCCCCTATTTTACCCCCTACCTCTACTGCCCTAGGTCGAGAGGAAGTGGAGTTGAGTGGGACAGAGAACAGTGGAGAACATGGGAGGATATACAGAAATTTGATGATCACTACTCCTACATATAGCAGCTGAGCTAAAATTGATTCAATCGCACCTTCCCTTAGCGACTAAAAGAGAACCAGGAAACGCTCCAACACCGATTACTGATCTCCGCAGCTTTTTAGCCGCTAGGAACACTACAAAATATAGAAAACTGGTAAAACTACTAGTCTCTGTTCCCTCCCCGAAGTATTGAACTGGAATTATGGGCCGATAGTGAGTATCGTAAAGTCCTGCCGCTGCGTTTTTCGTTCCCCCCCCCCCCTTTTTTTTTTCTTTTTGCTATATTCTCCTATAAACAAAGAAAATCTACTGCTACTTTTTTGTCTTCCTGAGCTGTGCTATGAATTATGAACTGTCTGTGATTACCGAAGGAGGGGGAAAAAAAAAAGAGAAAGGCATATCAGAACTGACATAGTGGCACCGGGTCTACGTTTTGTCTATACTTTCTAGCACACTGCGGCACTATACGGGAGCGGAAAAGTGTGCCAGCAGTATGATAGCAGCGAATCCTAAGAACTCAGGAAAAGCTGAACTATTGTTAAACTACCTAGGACTCTATAAAGGGAGGAGCAGGGGAAGAAGAGAAAAGGGGGACACAATAAAAGTGTCACTCCTGGCAACGGATGCCGTGTGGTTGGTGGACAGTGTACGGACAGTGAACTAGGAATGAGGACATAGGCACGGCAACAGACAAAAGGGTGGAAAATAGCAGAAGGCATAACAACCCCAAAGAAACCTTAAAGAATAGTCCACAGAAGAAACACACCCTCCCCCCCCCCATTAATAAACATCGGGAAGGCAGATTAAGGAACTTAAGTAACATGGGTACGAGAGGAAGGGGAGCAAGAGGGGGGTAACCCCAAAATCTCCACAGCTAAGCTTGATTCCTAGCCCAGGTCCAATAAATAAATATGTAACCCATAGTGGAAATGGCGACAAACAGGCGGCAGAGAAGCAGCAAGCAGCTAAAAGTAACCAAATGGACAGCAAGGAGAAGAAAAAGGAAAAGAAAAAGGCCCAGAATAAAAACTCTGCAGAAACAGACACACTATCAGAGTCCAGAATAGAACAAGAAGCCGAAGCAGAACCTGAGCAAAGAAAAGAGGAGGAACAACAAAACAAGGGGGAATTACCAACAAAAAAGGAAATAGAGGGGATGTTTGCAGCCCTAGAAAAAGTACTTAAAGCGCAAATGGAAGTAATACAGGAAAATATGGGGTACATGCGCGAAAGAGTAGAGGAAGTGGGAAAAAAAGCAGACTGTAATGAAACCGCGATAAAAAAGCTGGAAGGAGAAATAAAATGTATTAAAAAAGAACAACAGGAACAAGCATACAAATTAGAAGATCAAGAGAACAGAGACAGAAGGAAGAACATAAGAATTCGAGGCGTACCCGAGCTATCACACTCAGAGAACTTAACAGAAATAATAATGAAAATCTGTAATCCATTGCTAGACAGAGAAATAATGTCCCCATTGAAAATCGAGAGAGCACATAGAATAAGAAGACCAAAAGAAATACCGCAGGAAAACCCGAGAGACATTATTGTGCGATTTGAAAACTGGGAGGAAAAAAATCAATTGTGGAAAAACCTGAGGGGAAAGACACCAATAAAAGTGGAAGAAAATTACATTAAAATTTTTCAGGATTTATCCCAAGAAACGTTGAGAAGAAGAAGGAACTTAAAACCTCTATTGAAGGTTCTCATGGACCATTAGATCCAGTACAATTGGGGTTTCCCAGCATGCCTGATTTGGAGGAAAAATGGTATTTCAGCGAGATTGAGATTTACCGAAGAGATACCTGAATTTTGTAGAAAGCTAGAAATTCCAGTACCAGAAGTCTAAATAGAACGAAGAGGAAAGGTTGCACGATGAGATAGACGGGGGAGGCGTTTTTTTTGTTTTTTTTGGGGGGGGGGCGAGGGTGAGGGTGCAGAGGAAGGGGAGATGAATTAATACAGAGAGGGATTTGGAGACCTGGACTCATTGACTGCTCTGGTAATACTCCCCTAGGAGTAGGGGAGTGGGGACTAAGGGTGCTAAACAGAACTCCACTTTGGGTTTAAGGTGCAGAGTACCTAGAGTGGTACTAAGGAGAAAATCCTGCACCGAGACCATGAGGTCAAGGTTCCAACAAGGGAGGGGGAAGGGGGAGGGAGGGCGGGGGGGAGAAAGGAGTGGTAGGGAAGGGGGGAGGAGGAGGGGGAGGAGGAGGGGGAGGGAGGACGGGAGGGGGGTGGAGGGAGGAAAAGAGAAGGGGAGCACGATCTGCACACCTCAGAACAAAAAAACACCAGTAGGAGTAAGAAGCGGGAGAACAAGGAAAAATAAATCATATGACTGACGTAAATTTTGTCACATATAATGTTAGAGGACTCAACTCTTCAGAAAAAAGACACATGGTATTAAGGGAGATGGAAAGATATTCAGCAGAAATAATTTTTTTACAGGAGACTCACATAGCGTTGGATTCTAACACAAAATTATATTCACAGGCGATCCCAAACTGGTACTACGGAGATTCCCCAAACAAAAGAGCAAAGGGAGTTGCCATAGGGGTGGGGAAAAACATTAGTTTCACGGTGGAAGAAAGGAGAGTAGACCCGGAAGGTCGTTACCTGTTCTTGAAAGGAATTCTTCAGGGGAAAAAATACACCTTAGCAAACGTATACTGCCCAAATAGACATCCGAAAAAATATTTAAAGGGGATCCTGAACGCCCTAATGGATTTTAAACAAGGCTATGTGATACTGGCCGGGGACTTTAATTACTCAATGGAACACGAGCTCGATAATACGTCTGGTGCACCGATGCGAGATATTAAACAGTTAAAATCGATTAAGAAAAAATTATACAACCAGCAACTGGTTGATCTATGGAGAATAACACACCCAGATACAAAGGATTACACTTATCACTCATCGGTACACAACACGTATTCGAGACTCGATTATATGCTGGTAGACCATGGGGTCCTGGAATATGTAGTTGAAACCTCAATCTTTATAACATCAATTTCAGACCATGCCCCGGTAATAGTTAAAATACGATTTAAAGAAATAGAACAAAGAATGGGGACGTGGAATTTAAATGAAGACCTCATAGAAGATTTAGAAGTAGGTAAAATAATAATGAGGGAAATCGAACAATATTTCAGGACAAACAACACGCCAGAAGTGAGCTCAGCAACAATATGGGAAGCCCATAAAGCTTACATCAGGGGTAAATTGATCTCCATTGGGGCAGGAAAAAAGAAGGAAAGAGAACTGTTGATGAAAAATACAATAAAGGAACTACAGGATCTGGAACAAAAACACAAAACATATCAAGAAAGAGAAACACACCAAAAGATAGTAGTTAAGAGAGGCCAACTTAGAGACCTGATGGAACAGGAAACAAGAAAAACATTTAACAACGTAGCAAAAGAAAGATTTGAATGGGGAAATAAGCCGGGGAAATATTTGGCAAGACTATCGAAAGTAAAAAAAACATCTAATTACATAGAAAAGATAAAGAACCAGATAGGAGAGATGAAATATAAAACTTCTGAGATCGCCAAAGTTTTCAAGGCATACTACAGCACGCTATATTCAATTAGAACTAATGAGACAAGACAGGAAGAGGAAAGGAGAAAAATTTAAATACAAGAATATCTACAGGAAGCTAACCTACCAAAGATCCCCTAGATAGTGCTGAGTCCCTAGAGGATCCAATCACCCAGGAAGAAATAAACAAAGCTCTCCAAGAAACGCCAGGGGGAAAAAGCTCAGGCCCGGATGGAAAAAATAAGAAAAGAGTCACTCCTTGCCAATATTTCAGTGATACCAAAAGCAGGAAAGGATGGGTCTATTTGTTCCAACTATCGACCTATAGTTCTGCTAAATGCAGACATAAAACTATATGCAAAAATATTGGCAACGAGATTAAAAAACCTAATGCCGAAACTGATAAACGTGGACCAAGCGGGCTTCATATCAGGAAGAGAGGGAAGAGATAATAGTATAAGGACGATGTTGTTGATGCGTAAAGGCAAAGAGAGAAAACCCCCAGTCATACTCATGTCAATTGATGCTGAAAAGGCATTTGACCGAGTTGACTGGGGGTTTATGATGGACACACTCTGGAGTATAGGTATAGGGCCTAGGTTTATGAGATGGGTAAATAACTTATATAGCCATCCTACAGCCAGGGTTAAGGTCAAGTGAGAGTGTCGTCTGTGTTCGAGATGTTCAACGGAACAAGACAGGGATGCCCGCTCTCACCTCTCCTATATGTAATCTCATATTAGAACCGTTACTTGTAAAAATACGGAACAATCCGGATATAGGGGGGGTTAGAGTGGGCAAGGAAGAGCACAAGGTGGCTGCGTATGCAGACGACATACTCCTATACCTAACTAAGCCAAGGATATCACTGCCCAACCTAATTAGAGAAATAAAAAAATACGGAGAATTATCGAATTTTAAAATTAACCCTATAAAAACTGTAATTTTAAACCTAGGAGTAGATAAAAATGTGGAAAAATTACTACAGAAAGAATTCCCATTTACCTGGGAGACAAGAGCACTATCATATTTAGGGATAAAAATAACAACAACATTAGATAAACTATATTCGGTCAATTTCATCCCCTTAATTAATGAGATTAAATTAGAAATGAAAAATATAGCGAGGAGACCTATCTCTTGGATAGGAAGGGTCAACGTCCTAAAAATGATGATCCTACCAAAAATAACCTACAAATTCCAAATGCTCCCAATAGAAATACCACAAAGTTTTTTTAAGGTGATTAAAACTATAATTTCGAAATATATTTGGCAGGGTAAAAAGGCCAGAGTAAACTACGCACTTTTAAGTCGGAAAAAAAAAACGGGGGGTTGGCACTTCCAGATGTACAGAGATACTACAAAGCGGTCATATTAGCTAGGCTGGCCGAATGGGCAAATCCATACACCAAAAAAAAGTGGGTACAAATGGAAGACATATTAAGTACGACATCCCTACATAAAAATATCTGGATACCTCCAAAATAAGGAACACTAGACACAGAAACACATAGTATAACTAAAAATGTATTTAAAGTTTGGGACACAATTCATTGGCGTGAAAAATGGAAATATAGTTCACCATTAATTCCACTAGCAGCCACAATTTTTTTTATTCCAGGAAATGGGACACAGTTAGGGAAGCAATTGGGACATACACAATTAAAGGATATAATGTCACTGGGCAAAATAAAGACAAGACAAGAGATAAAAACGTTACACGGTGATCAGCAGCTTAGCGAATGGGAATATCTTCAATTAACACATTTAGTAAGCACCCTGCCACAACCAATCAGAGATGAAAAGGCACTAAACTCCATGGAAAAACTCTGTAGTATAGAAAAGCCCTTGAAACATGGTATATCACAAATCTATGAAATACTAACAGAATTGGAAACACAGGGAACACTAGTATGTATAGAAAAATGATGACAGGACATGGGTAAAAAGCTAGAGGAATCACAAATGATTAGAGCTGTATTTAATAGTGCAACCGACATAATGACGATTGAAGCAAATTATAAGTGTATGTTACGTTGGCATCTTACCCCAGAGAAAATGAATAAAATCCATCCAAACAATTCCCCGCTATGTTGGAGGAACTGTAAACAAAAAGGAACAACAAAACATATATGGTGAGAGTGCCCAAAAATAAAAGAGTATTGGGAGGAAATTATAGAGTACATAGAAGACATAACTGGCGAAAAGATCCCACAAAACCCCTGGACATGCTTGTTCCACGGAACAAACATAAAAAAAAAAACTGTATGAAAGAACTCTGGTCCCGTTGCTGTTTAACGCGGCAAAGGGACTAATCCCAAAAAAATGGCTAGAAATAACAAAACCGACAATAAAAGAGTGGATACAACGGGTAGACTACTGTACGTAGCTGAAATGGAATACCTTGGCCGTGGAGAGCAGGGAGGAGATGAAAGGTACAGAACAAAATGGGAGAAATGGAGAGTCTTCAAATTGTCACACAAATATGCACAGGGAATGAATGACTGAATTAGACAGATGACAGGATAAAAGAGGTTGAGAGGTGGCAGATCAGGGGGGGGAGGGCAACGGAAAAAAGGTAATAGAGAAAAAAATGGAAATAGGAATGTTTGAATGTTTACACCAATGGGGGTGAGTTTTGTACTTGAATTTTTATTTTTTTTAATAAAAATAATAAACACAAAAAAATCACTAAATACACTTGCTCCTCTAACCACACGCAGAATCAGGCCCCGACCGTTACAACCCAGGCTAACTGACAACACTAGAAATCTCAAGAGACATTGCTGTGCTCTTGAACGACTGTGGCGTAAAACCAAATGCCTGCAGGACTTCACCCTGTATAAATCTGCCCTTCTAAAATACAATTCCTGCCTCCATGCTGCCAAACAAGCCTACTTTGTCTCTCTTATTAATACCTTTTCATCCAGTCCCCGTCGGCTATTCTCAACCTTTAACTCTGTGCTTCGTCCCCCACCCCCTCTACCCACTAACTCACTCACAGCCCAAGAGATTGCCAATCACTTCAAAGACAAAATTGATGCAATTCGTGAGGACACCTCCACTGTCCATACATCTTCACCACCCAACATAACTTGCCTAACGGCACTTTCAACACTCTCCTCTTTTGAATTGGCTACTATTGAAGAGGTTACAAAACTTTTCTCAGATGCCCACCTAACCAATTGTCCCTTGGACCCTGTACCCTCACAACTACTACGGTCACCCTCTTCTTCTATCCTATGCTCTCTCACTCACATCTTCAATCTCTCCCTCTCTAGTGGCACCTTCCCCTCCCCTCTAAAACATGCACAGATCACTCCCATACTTAAAAAGCCCTCACTGGATCCCACCAACCTGAACAACTTAAGGCCCATCTCATTGCTCCCATTCACCTCTAAACTTCTAGAACGCATCATCTACAACCGTCTTGGCTCCTACCTCAGTGAAAATAACTTTCTTGACCCCCTACAGTCTGGCTTTCGCTCGCAGCACTCCACGGAAACTGCCTTACTAAAAATCACTAACGATTTACTAACTGCTAAAGGCAACAGCCAGTACTCCATACTCCTTCTACTCGACCTCTCTGCAGCCTTTGATACTGTTGACCACCCGCTCCTTCTCAATAAACTTAATTCCCTTGGCCTCCAAGATTCTGTCCTGGTTCTCTGCCTATCTATCACAGCGCTCCTTCAGTGTTACCTACAACTCTGTCTCCTCCTCTCCATTGTTCCTTTCTGTGGGGGTTCCCCAAGGCTCTGTTCTTGGACCACTTCTCTTCTCTATCTACACCTCCTCCCTTGGTCACTTGATAACCGCCCACGGCTTTCAATACCACCTATACGCCGATGACACCCAAATCTTTCTGTCTACTCCTCACCTCACTCCTTCAGTCTCCTCTTGCAATACTAACTTACTAACTGACATCTCAGCATGGATGTCACACCACTTCCTTAAACTAAATCTCTCTAAAACTGAGTTACTAATATTCCCCCCTCCATGACTTTTCCATCAAAATCAACAATGCAACCATCAGTCCCTCCCCTCACGCCAGGGTACTAGTTGTAATCCTAGACTCTGACTTGCCATTCCAGCCTCAAGTCCAATCGTTATCAAAAGTTTGTAGAATTCACCTCCGTAACATCTCTAAAATTCACCCCTTTTTAACAAATGAAACCACCAAACTCCTCATTCACTCCCTTGTTATCTCTCGCCTTGACTATTGCAACTCCCTTCTTATTGGCCTGCCTCTCTATAGGCTATCCCCTCTTTGGTCTATCATGAATGCTGCTGCCAGACTTATCCACCTTACCAACCGCTCAGTGTCTGCCAAACCTCTCCTCCAATCCCTACACTGGCTCCCGATCACCCAGCGAATTAAATTCAAAATACTAACCACAACCTACAAAGCCATCCCCAACTCTGCCCCGAGCTACATCACCAATCTTGTCTCCAAACATATCCCAAACCGTCCTCTCCGCTCTTCTCAAGACCTCCTACTGTCAAGCTCTCTCGTCTCCTCCTCCCATGCTTGTCTCCAGGATTTTTCCAGAGCCTCTCCCATCCTCTGGAACTCACTACCTCAACCTGTCCGGCTATCCCCTACTCTTTCTACCTTCAGGCCATCCCTGAAAACTCACCTCTTCAGGGAAGCCTATCACGTCTCCAACTAATCTTTTACCACTTCCGTCAGCTCATTCCCCTCAGTTACAACCTTTTGTACCACCTGCCCCACCCTATTAGATTGTAAGCTCTTCTAAACAGGGCCCTCTTAATCCTCTTGTATTTTATTGTATTGTAACTGTATTGTCTCCCTTTTTTATTGTAAAGCGCTGAGTAAACTGTTGGCGCCATATAAATCCTGTATACTGTAATAATAATAATAATAATAATGATAATAATAATAATGTCCATTGTTTGCTCTGATGTGCTTGCAACCCACTCAAAAGTATGTCTGGAATATATAATGGAGACCTTTGCAACAGTTACAGCCCCTGGTGGTGACAATTAAACGGATCATATAATACAGCACATTTATGTGTTTGGTCCACTGAATGCCTACAGACAAAATAATAGTTAGCAGAGTTTTGCAACAGAATCAATAAAAAATGACCCTACACTAAAATATGCTGCTTATCTCCTCTTCTTAGTCATAATTGTAGTGTTGGATGTGCATTAGGCCTTATCCTATAACCCCTGTTTAATCTACTGTATGCTACTGTGGACATCCATGTTGATCTCCTTAGTGTTAGTGTGTCTGTCATATAATGTACATCTTTACAGCCATATGTATTAGTTTAGATCAGTGCAGGCTTATTATTGTAAGCCGAAAAACTGAAAATAGATTGGTGTGGGGAACCTTTTATATATTGAACTACAAGCGTTTTAATTCCATTTTATCTACACCTCGGCTACAGGTCCAGTTCTTAATCTTTTACATTAGAACTCTATATTTATAATCATCAGGAGTTTTTAAATGCAAATTATTATAGCAGTCAGTCTTTATAATAATAATGTCATAAATTAATTCCTTTAGCAGTGTATCTATATCCTAACAGCAGATATTTTTCAGCTTAGCATCAGACAAGCAGCTGGAACTTTCCAGGAAAATAGCAAAGTCTTGGATTAATAACAGCAGGCAAGGGCACAGGGCAGCAAGAGGAAGAATCCGATCCATAGAATTACCTGTGCAGCACAAAAAAAAAAAAAAAAAATGTTAGCTGTTGAATGGTTCTGCATTTACATTTAAAGAAACAGCTGTAGTGTTTCAGAGAATAGACCTTAGGACAGTTGGGTCTGCTCACAAAGCACAGTCCACAATGCGCTTGGCTTGCTAACAGCAGATAGAAAATCAGCAGGAAAAGCCAATATTAAATCCAAACATCAGCTGGATAAAGAACCGAGCGACATCAAGTAACCTGATGGCCTTTCTCATCTCTCCAGGGGCGGAAATGGGCATTGCAGGCATGCAAAATTATAAATAGGCATCTGGGCTCTGCAATGTCATTGGTCCTCTGGTCATTAGGAGCCTTGTAACAACTCAAGGATTTAGGAGATGAGGTTAATGTACTAAAGAAGCTGAGAATCTTCACTGAAATAATTGTGTGAATATTCACTTCAGTTATCCAATGTTCCAGAAAACTATATCCTGATCACTTTGAATACCCAAGTATGCGCTTTTTTTCAAGATTGGATAATTGAAGTGAATATTTACACAATTTCTTCAGTGAAGATTCTCAACTTCTTTAATTACTCAGCCTCCATGTCTTCTTACATAGTTACATAGTTACATAGTAGGTGAGGTTGAAAAAAGACAGTCCATCAAGTCCAACTTGGGGAGAACGAGTATTTGATACACTGCCGATTTTGCAGGTTTTCCTACTTACAAAGTATTTAGAGGTCTGTAATTTTTATCATTGGTACTCTTCAACTGTGAGAGACGGAATCTAAAACAAAAATCCAGAAAATCACATTGTATGATTTTTAAATAATTAATTAGCATTTTATTGCATGACATAAGTATTTGATCACCTACCAACCAGTAAGAATTCCAGCTCTCACAGACCTGTTATTTTTTCTGTAAGAAGCCATCCTGTTCTCCACTTAGTACCTGTACTGTATTAACTGCACCTGTTTGAACTTGTTACCTGTATAAAAGACACCTGTCCACACACTCAGTCAAACAGACTCCAACCTCTCCATAATGGCCAAGACCAGAGAGCTGTGTAAGGACATCAGGGATAAAATTGTAGACCTGCACAAGGCTGGGATGGGCTACAGGACAATAGGTAAGCAGCTTGGTGAGAATGCAACAACTGATGGCGCAATTATTCGAAAATGGAAGAAGTTCAAGATGACAGTCAATCTCCCTCGGTTTGGGGCTCCATGCAAGATCTCACCTCATGGGGCATCAATGATCATGAGGAAGGTGAGGGATCAGCCCAGAACTACACGGCAGGACCTGGTCAATGACCTGAAGAGAGCTGGGACCACAGGCTCAAAGAAAACCATTAGTAACATGTGTAGCGGCCTCACCCCTCTCACCCCTTCTTCTTCTCGGCTTGTTGTCTTGTCTAGGGGGATCAGGGAGGACAATGCGGTACACTACGGCCTATGTCCTCTAATGTGTAGAGGTGAAAGCCAACACCTTGTTTACCTTCGGGCTGTGTGCATAACCCAGAGCCAAGTCCGTTCTGCAGATGACCCCCCTTTGCTCCCAGTAACTAAAGTTCCACACTACTGAAAAGGGTCCAACTCTTATTTATTCTCTGACAGCAATAAATCGTCCTTTAACAGCAGACAGGTTGTGACCCAAAGAACAGTTCAGTAAAAGTGGGGAGTAGGTCAAGGCACAATCCTCAAATAGAACTAACCATTGTAGTGTCACCAATGGTTATTATGCACAGCCGCTGCCACCGACCGAGTAGAACAGGAACAGAATTACCTTCGCTAAGTGCAGCCCCTGTTAGAGGGTAGACATCCTTCCAAGAGAGTTCCAAGAGGCCCTGCCGTCACCGGCAATGCTGCACCGGACTGTTCGGAGGGGTTACGCTCCCTGGCCTCCTCGTCTCAGATTCGGGCGCCCAACACCTTAGGGCCCCTCGGACTCTTCCACCCCTGCGGAACCCAGTCGAAGGTACTGGGCCCCGGGCCTTCTCTGTAGTACCTCACCCCAGGCTGAAGGTGCCTGGAATGGACTCCATCTCCCGCTCTGGCCAGGCCAAGGGCGCCTGGGCCCGGAACTCCAGAACACCGGCACCCAGGCTGAAGGTGCCTGGGCGCGGCTGTGACCTCCGACTCTGAATCTCGTGTTGAGGGCATCTCTCCCCTTTATCTCCTCTCCTGACAGGCACAGCAGGTTCCCCGCCCCGCCGTACGGCTGCCGAAACAGGACAAAAAGGGAACAGCACTGCAGTGATGGTTCAACCCCGGCCCAGGTTGACAGCGCCACCCACAGGCCGCAGGGAACTGCACATCACTGAAGTCTTCCACGAACAGAAAATGGTCCCAAATTCCCTAACAATCAGTGCATCTGGGTCATACTATCACCCAGATGCTCCCCCTAAATTTAACTACCTGCTACACATGGTTGTCCTGCAGCGCACGTAAGGTCCCCCTACTCAAGCCAGTGCATGTCCAGGCCCGTCTGAAGTTTGCCAATGACCATCTGTATGATCCAGAGGAGGAATGGTAGAAGGTCATATGGTCTGATGAGACAAAAATAGAGCTTTTTGGTCTAAACTCCACTCGTCGTATTTGGAGGAAGAAGAAGGATTAGTACAACCCCAAGAACACCATCCCAACCGCGAAGCATGGAGGTGGAAACATCATTCTTTGGGGATGCTTTTCTGCAAAGGGGACAATACTGCACCGTATTGAGGGGAGGATGGATGGGGCCCTGTATTGCGAGATCTTGGCCAACAACTTCCTTCCCTCAGTAAGAGCATTGAAGATGGGTCGTGGCTGGGTCTTCCAGCATGACAACAACCCAAAACACACAGCCAGGGCAACTAAGGAGATGCTCCGTAAGAAGCATCTCAAGGTCCTGGAGTGATCTACCCAGTCTCCAGACCTGAACCCAATAGAAAATCTTTGGAGGGAGCTGAAAGTCCGTATTGCCCAGCGACAGCCCAGAAACCTGAAGGATCTGGAGAAGCTCTGTATGGAGGAGTGGGCCAAAATCCCTGCTGCAGTGTGTGCAAACCTGGTCAAGAACTACAGGAAACGTATGATCTCTGTAATTGCAAACAAAGGATTCTGTACCAAATATTAAGTTCTGCTTTTCTGATGTATTAAATATTTATGTCATGCAATAAAATGCAAATTAATTACTTAAAAATCATACAATGGGATTTTTGTTTTATATTTCGTCTCTCATAGTTGAGTACCTATGATAAAAATTACAGACCGCTACATGCTTTGTAAGTAGGAAAACCTGCAAAATCGGCAGTGTATCAAATACATGTTCTCCACACTGTATGTGTGTGATTTTATGTCAGTATTACCTTGTATATCCCTGTATGTTGTGGTCGTTCTGATTGGTTAATGCACTAACCATTTAAACCAATCCTTCTCAATCAAGAATCTATGGAACCCTAAGGTTCCTCCAGAGGATGCTAGGGTGTTCCATGAGCATGAGCAATGAGCAACTCATACCTCTCAGAGTAGTAACCGCTGACAACAATTATCTTTTTAGTTTTTTGGAAGGGGGATTCTTCCCAAATGACCACAAATGTAAAGAGCATTATTCCCAGTGAGTCAGTGACCATCATATTAATGACATCTATGCTGTAGGTATACTAAATACTTATCAGGGGTTCCCTGAGCCCAGAAAGTTATTGCAAGGTTCCCCTCATGTTAAAAAGGTTGAGGAACTTTTTTCATCTACTAACTGATCAATGTCAATGATAATGAGTAATTATGAGTTATCTCTGTAATTCGAAATCTCATATTACTATGTTCTTGTATTCCAAAAACAATGTCTTAAACTTTATTAATACTGTAACAATAAAAATATTGAACAAGAGAATAGGTTGGGGAAGGCTAATTTAACCACATCCCGCCCGGCCTATAGCAAAAGGATGGCCAGGCTGTGGTTTAACTGTTGTGACTGGGCATCATATGACATCCTTCACAACATGCCGCCCGTGTGCGCCCTCACCACATCGGTGGTGCAGTGTGTTGCGCGGACACACCGCATCTCCATTCACGATAAAGAGCTTGGGCATAGGCTCTTTGCCATCTGATCATCTGTGTCCAATCACAGCTGATCACAGTGTAAATAGGAAGTGCCAGTTGTTGGCATTCCTCTTCTTACGCTGACAGCAAGTGAGTAGAGGAGAGCCGATAAGCAGCTTTCCTGACAAGGGGTTCTGTGCTGTTAATCAGTGCAATGATTATCAGTGCAGCCTCATCAGCGATGCCCACCAGTGCCCACCAGTAATGCCCCCCAGTGCCCATCAGTGATGCCCACCAGTGCTGCCTTTCAGTGCCTCCTCATTAGTGCCGCCTATCAGTACCATCTATCAGTGCCAATCCATGCTGCCCATCAGTGCCACCCATCACTGACCATTAGTGCCCATCAGTGCTCCCTATCAGTGCACATCAGTGCCGCTATCAGTGCTCATCATTGCCTATCAGTGCCCATAAAGGCTGCCCATCAGTGCCACCCATCAGTGCCGCCTATCAGTATCCATCAGTGCTGCATATCAAGTCTGCCTATCAGTGCCGCATATCAGTGCTGCATATCAGTACTCATCAGTGCTGCATATTATTGCCTCCTCATCAGTCCCACCTCATCAGTGCCGCCTCATCAGTGCCCATCAGTGCAGCCTGATCAGCGCACATCAGTGAAAGAGAAAAATTACAAATTTACAACATTTTATAGAAGAAATAAAGAAAACCTTTTTTTTTCAACATTTGTGTTCTTTTTTTATTTGTTCAGCAAAAATATAAAGAAATTCCGTGGTGATTAATAAATACCACCAAAAGAAAGCTCTATCTGTCGTTTGGATACAGCATTGCATGACCGCGACAGTGCTGAAAGTTAAAATGTGGCCTGGGCAGGAAAGGGGTAAAAGTGCCCGGTATTGAAGGGTTTTTTATTATATTGTTGTCAGTGAATACAGTTATTTATTCAATACAAATGAGTTCTTTTTGGTCTATAGTGGTTTTTCATGTCACATGAAAAAGACATTTTATGTTGTTTTGTTTTGTTTTTTTTTTTGCATTTTGAGCATTATTTTTTAATTAAAATTACATTTATCACAACATCATTTTAGGAAAGGTTATGGGGTCATTCAAAAATTATGTCACACTTCAGGAGTTTGAGTTTTTTGTGACTGTTACTATAAATTTGTACTGCTCAACCGAGAAAGACCTCAAATTAAATTCTTTATAAGCTTGGACTGAGAGTAACCTTCTAGTGCAGCCCTAATGTAAATAAGGACACAATGCTGTGTAGTTTTGGTTGTCTGACAGTGCTTAGGCCAGGCTTGTAATAACAATTAACACAATCTGACCTCCAGCCAGATGGGTTGAGCTGTGTTTTGCAGCATATCGGCTAGTTTTTTAGGCCGATGCATCTGTACATTTGGCTGACATATAAAGACCTGATGAAGCTAAGGGATGCCATAGCCAGCTGCTGCTACTGCTAAGATCAGTGAGCTTGCCAATCTTCTGGTGCATTTTTTCCTACAGTGTTTAGCATTTGTACTATATCCACTTAACCCAGCACAGCATGTGTACACTTTTTCTTTCTACTACCCAAACAGTCAGCCTATTATAGCCAGTGCACTACACTTGCTGCATTGTATCACCCATTCATAGAGCGTGGCTTTCCCACATCAGAGGGTCATTACAGCTTGCAAAGGAAACCTTCTATGCATTAAGGTGAAAACCCCCCTTGTTCTTAACTGAGCTTGATCCGATCCAGCGATGTGCATGAGCGCAGTTGCTCCAGCCGTTGACGCTCTCCTCATTGGACAGATTGATAGCAGAAGGAGCAGTTGGCTCTCGCTACTGTCAATCAAAAGCTGTGACACGGGAGTGGGGGCCAGGCTGTCTGTGTCTATGGATGCAGCATCGGGACTCAGGAGCGAGCCCACACGGGTGTCCCATGGAAAGTGGCTTTCCGTGGGGGCACTCAATGTAGAGGAGGGGCCTGGAGCACTGGCGGGGGACCCCAGAAGAAGAGGATCGGGGCTGCTCTGTGCAAAACCATTGCACAGAGCAGGTAAGTATAGGCATGTTTGTTATTACAAAAAAACATTTACAACCACTTTAAGGCGAATGCTACATAAATTGTTTTACAAATAAGCAAACAATGATGCAATAATAACTAATAATCAATGTTTTTAATCACAGAAAAAAACACTGAGTTCATATTGATCATTAAATTGTTAGGTTCCTAAGAAGTTATATTTTACCTTGGAACTTTTGTCACCCTCTAGAATGAAATATGACCATGTTTTTTCCAGCAGGCATTTTTCGGCATTTCAAATGAGTTTTGGCCAGTAGAAATTATTGAAAAGAAAGGAATCACAAAATATAGAGCTTGATGATCACAACCATTATTTTTCAAACCCTAGTGGAATATTGAAATGACTTTTGATTATGTACATATTATTATGATTTACTCTACAATTCTTTCTATTTTATATTAGTCTTACCAGCATACATTTCTGTTCAGTTTCACATTTGTCAAACGGCCTTGACGTTATGCTGAACAGTTTACATATACTTCATCTGATATAGCTCTGCAGATGACTTAATATTATTGCCAGAGATTATCATCAACAACACAACACAGAAAGATTTTTTTAAATAATTTCAGCTTTTATATGCAATGTATTCTCATGACCAAACACTTGAAAAAAAAGGTGATGATTAAAATTGAGACCAACATTTGGCAATTATACTTTCATAAGTCTAAATTATTTGCCCAACTAAGACCTCATGCACTGAGGCATTAAAATGGAGTGACCTAAGCATGTTCCTAATTCCTGTCAAACCCTCCCTGACACTCCAATACATACTGCCTCTAAGTAGGGATGAGCTCAGGCGTGTTCGCATTGAACACGTGCAGAGCCCGCCAAGGAAGTCGGCACCGTCGGAACCGCGCTAATCACAGGCAGAGAGACATTGTCACGATGCTCAGCTGCAGAGATCGGGAAATGTCTCCCTGCCTGTGATTAGCGCAGCACGGTTCCGACGGTGCCGACTTCCTTGGCGGGCTCTGCACGTGTTCAATGCGAACACGCCTGAGCTCATCCCTACCTCTAAGGGAAGCCTTGCTTTCCTGAAAACACGGTTGTCCAACCAAAGTGGATGCAGACTGTAGAGAAAAGCAGGGCCCTCTTTCTCCCCAATCTTTTAAATCCATCTCAAGAGTCCTCTATAGCCAGTAGCTACCATGCAGTTTAGACACCAGTTTGCCAGTTTTGCCAGTTACACATTGCATCACATTTGGAAGAGCCTATACGGTGTAATACAATGTTTCTCAACTCCAGTCCTCAAGTACCCCAAACAGATCATGTTTTCAGGATTTCCCTCAGATGAAATAGCTGTGGTAATTACTAAGGCAGTGAAACTGCCCAAATGAGCTGTGAAAATTATCAGAAAGCCTGAAAACATGACCTGTTGGGGGTACCTGAGGACTGGAGTTTAGAAACATTGGTTTAATTGATGGACAGGTCTCTACCAAAGAGTGCTGCTTGTACTAAAGGGCAGTAATGGGGACAGACAATATCCAGCAAGAGGTGCCTCTGGTAAGAATTTATTACACTGAATTTGCCTATTAACTATAGGTAAACAGAATTAACTAGAGGGTATCATCTTACAGTTTAGGCTGCCAGTTATCTACTAAAACCTATTGTGCTATTCACAAGGTTAAGTTTAAAGTAGAAGTTCACCCTAACACTAAAATCTGTAAATCTACAGGCATCCAGAATCTAATGCCGCGTACACACGATCGTTTTTTATGACGTTAAAAATGCCATTTTTAAAAATGGGCAATAAAAACGATCGTGTGTAGGCTCCAGAGCATTTTTTACGACGTGAAAAATGGCCTAAAAAAATTAGAACATGCTCTATTTTTTCACGTCGTTTTTTTAACGTTGTGAAAAACGGTAGTGTGTATGCTTTTACGAGGGGAAAAAAAACGTGCATGCTCAGAATCAAGAATGATACGGGAGCGCTCGTTCTGGTGAAACTAGCATTCGTAATGGAGATAGCACATTCGTCACGCTGTAACGGACTGAAAAGCACAAGGCTGAAAAACGCGAATCGTCGCTCAACAAACTTTACTAACATGAAGGGTGGCGCAATCCGAATGGAACTTCCCCTTTATAGTGCCGTCGTACGTGTTGTACGTCACTGCGCTTTGCTCGAGTGTTTTTTTTAATGAACGTGTGTATGCAAGGCAGGCTTGAGAGGAAACATGAAAAATCACATCGAGAAAAACGTTGTTTTTTTAACCACTTCCATACAGGGCTTTTTATACCACTTCCATACCGGGCCTATTCTGGCACTTCTCTCCTACATGTACAAATCATCATTCTTTTGCTAGAAAATTACTCAGAACCCCCAAACATTATATATGTTTTTTTTAGCAGACACACTAGGGAATAAAATGACAGTTGTTGCAACTTTTTATCTTGCACGGTATTTGCGCAATAATTTTTCAAACCCCTTTCTCCATAGGCGACGCTTTGAAAATTTTTACAGGTTACCAGGTTAGAGTTACAGAGGAGGTCTAGTGCTAGAATTGTTGCATGGGCTCTAACGCATGCGGCGATACCTCACATATGTGTTTGAACAGCGTTTACATATGCAGGCGGGACTTACGTGTGTGTTCACTTCTAAGCGCGAGCTATTGGGGACGGGCGTTTAAAAAATATATATTTTTTATTTTTTATTTTATTTCACTTTATCTTTTTTTATTTTTCCTTTTTTTTTTTTTTTTACACTTTTTTTTTTGATCACTTTTTTTCCTATTACAAAGAATGTAAACATCCCTTGTATTAGGAATGTGTGTGACAGGTCCTCTTTATGGAGAGATGCGGGGTCAATAAGACCCCACATCTCTCCTCCAGGCTGGAAAGCATGAGATCGTGAAAAAATTTTCACTGATCTCATACTTACAGCCGCAATGGCGGCTTTGTTTACATTTGAGGACCCGGGCGTGATGTCATCACATTGCGCCCGGGCCTCCGACGGTCATAGAGATGACTGGTGACCATCTGGTCACCAGTCATCTCTATGCTCGTCACGTGACCCACCACTAGCGCCGGACGATTCTCTCCGGGTCCCCAATGGAACGGGAGAGCCCGGAGAAGCACCGGATGGCGGCGGGAGGGGGGATGTCCCTCCCGCCGCCTATAAGAACAATCAAGCGGCGGAACCGCCGCTATGATCATTCTTATGGTGCGCAGGATCGCCGGCTGAAAAAAAGGATAGCTGAATGATGCCTCTAGCTGCAGGCATCATTCAGATATCCCCCCTCAAACCCAGGACGTCATATGACGCCCACCCGGAGGGAGAGAGGGTTCCTGCCGGCGTCATTTCCCAATGGCCCGGTATGGAAGGGGTTAAATGACATTAAAAACGATTGTGTGTACGCGGCATTAGACTAACCTATCCAGCCCTGTAAAGAATCAATCACTATACATAACTTTTTTGAAGCCGATCTGGTTAAGTCCCACGCTGAGCTGTCAGAGGCGGCTTCTCTGTGTAGGAGGGTGCAGAGGAGGCAGCCGTCAAAGGAAGCCCCATAGTAACTCTATGGGTGACGTTACTTCCCAGGCATTTCCCAGCCATTGTCGGCTGTCTCTTCTGCAGAGCTTCCGCCGCTGGAGACCAGACCAGAGCAGCTTCAAAAAAGGTATGTATAACAATTTCTTCTTTACAGGGCTAGATAGGTTAGTCTTAGTTTGTGAATGCCTGTAGATTTTAGTGTTAAGGTGGACTTTTACTTTATTAAACAGTCCACTTTGAGCTTACAGCTTTAATAACAGTGAAAACTAACATGCTCACTACGTTTAAATGATCAGCATGGTCTTTTAGAACAGGAAAAGTTAGTTGGCTAATCTTAAGTGCTTTGCTGAGAAAAAAACTGTTTACAGAGCTCAACAGCTCAAGCGGACATTACATGGTTCCATATTCATTTTCCATATACAAATGAGAGAAAGAGAGCTACTATAGTGGTTTTGAGTTCAACAATAATGTGAGATGTATTGTGTATTATTAATCTAATGTGTGTGAGGTATAAATCATATACACAAAAAAAACACAAGCCAGAATGGCAGATTCAGAAATCCCTGTCACCAGTTTTGGTAGCTTTACCAACATGTGGGGCAGGTTCAGATAGTTCTTTAGTGCAACTTTTTTTGCATTAAATTAAAATACCTCTAGTCTGTAGATAACAAAACTGGAGGTAATTAACACCAACTCTAAAGCCCTGTACACACGATCGGTTTTACCGATGAAAACAGTCCGATGGACTTTTTTCATCGGACAAACCGATCGTGTATGGGACCCATCGGTCTTTTTTCCATTGGTTTTAAAAAATAGAACATGTTTTAAATGTTTCCGATGGATCAAAAACCGATAGCAAATTCCGATCGTCTATGGGCAAGTCCATCGGATAAAAAACCCACGCATGCTCAGAATCAAGTCGACGCATGCTCAGAAGCATTAAACTTAATTTTTCTCGGCTCAGCGGAGTGTTTTACGTCACCGCGTTTGGAACGGACGGTTTTTTGACTGATGGTGTGTAGGCAAGACTGATGGAAGTCAGCTTCATCGGATTTCCGATGGACAAAACCATCGAATTAGAATCCATAGGATATCCGATCGTGTGTATGAGGCTTAAGTCGGATTACAGGCAGTGCCTACCACGGTACGCTGTGCAGCAAGGCAGCATGTTTGCCACTGCTACCCCCTCCCCTTTGTCATTGGTTGTCAAGGACACTATCGGTTTCACAGCTAACAGGCTCCTATAAACCACTGACAATGACTGTGCCGGACCCCCATATTCAAAAGGACTATGTCCACCGTATAAGCTTCCTTTGTCCGGTACCAGCACGATCCAAGGTCCATTAGCCCACCCAGTCACTTGTCGAGACATCAGTGTAGGGTGAAGAGAAGCATAAGACTGTTTATTCTAACACAGGCACAAAGAGATATACACTCAGGGGACAATCCCCCTTCATTGTGTAGCGGGGGTTCCAAATTTAGGGACTGCTATACCTGTCTTGTTGCTATTTCACCTGGTGTGCAGTTCCCCTAAGAAGTAAGGGTGGCGCTGTCATCTATACTCGGGGTTGAACTACAGGTGATGGGGCAGCGATTTGGTGTCTCCTCTCGGCAGCCATACAGTGGGTGTGGTGGACCTGCTGTACATGCTGGGAGGGGGTACAAAAGGGGCAGACGCTGTAGAGTTGGAGTTGAGTTGCCGCCCCGGGGACCTGTACCCGGGGAAGGTATTATGTGGAGTCCAGTTTCGAGTGCATGGCCCCCCAGGCCATGGGGCCACGTGCGCCTCAGTCCCAGGCACCTTTAGTCCTGGGACTGCAACTTCAGCCCTGGGCCCAGCACCTTTAGCTGGAGCCCACTTCGGGAGGAAGAATCCCAGGGTGCCGCCTTGCGAGGGGACCCGTTTCTGGAAGAGGAGGCTGGGGGAGGACCGTCCTGAAGGACTGGTGAGAAGCTTACAGTGAAGGAACGGGCCCAGTAACTCTCCGGAGGGATGTCATCCATCCGGAACCAAGGGGCCTAACATCTGGACCATCAGGAGGTTTGGGGCACCATAGATCCTGTGGCAGAGGATCTCCTAGACGCATCCATTAGGGAACTAAATTGACTGTTCGAGCTACACACCGGCTGCTAGTGCCATTGGGTGACTATCCGGGTGAGCTGTACCCACTTGGGATCAAGTGACGACGAAGCCAGGAGTGCCTGAATTCCATCTGTCTTCCTAACACCTTTCTCCTTTCATGCATAAGAAAATAAAGCTCTACGTTGGAGTGATATACTGGTGTGGACCTTGGAGGTACTTGGGGGCAAAGAGACTTTGCCCTAACACACTGGGGACAGAAACCAACACTGAGGGGATCGCTGCAAAGACCCGTAAGGAAACTAAGTGTGCCTAACCTCCGTAACCCAGGGGGTACGGGCATGGTAGAGACCACGCGCTCCTTCTTCTCCAGTAAACGAGCCAAAGAGTGGAGAAGGAGGGTGGCTGTGGCCGCTGCATTTGCATAATGACACACGGCAGGGGTAAACTATATTCAGTAACAGGAGACACACAGGTGCATTCAAACTTCTCATCAGTAGACCGTCCTATCGGCAGGGAGGACTGTTGGAGGAATTCCCCTCTCCCTCCACCCTGCCCCCCAGTCTACATGCTAAAAACACATATACATCCCATAATAGGTTGCTCCCAAGGAAGACAGAAACAAGGAAGACAGAAACAATAGAACAATGGGATACAGCCACTTAACAAACACCTAACAACCCTCACCCCACCTCAAACTATCTAGCAATGGTCTGAGACGAAAGGTGAAATTTATCTTCATATATTTCTTGAGGGATATTGTTCAGAAATGTTACTGTCTCAAGTGAAAGAGCCCCTTTATTCTTTCAACACAAACCACACGAACCCTGGATAACAGGGGTAAAACAAAATGCTGAGTCCATTGTGGTTGCACGGTGAGTCTGGTTAGTGCAAACCCCACTGGGGTTCTCGATCACCCTGTGCCCCTTATAGACACGGGATGACTTACACATAGGAGGGGCCAGGGGAGCTGGACAAGGATTTTCCAGACCTCTCTAAGGTAAGCTGGGTTCCACAAGCCCCCTTCCCAAAGTGACTGCCGTCACAATGACCTTGAAGAGCACTGATTAATATGCATTTGGGCTCTGGGGTTTTTTTTGTCCTTGTCTTCATTTTTCTGGGGAAGGGGGGAGCAGATCTAGTTTAGATGTCTAATTGGGGTTCCTGCTTTTGACTGACATTATATTGAGGATGGTCTGGACTGCATGGTCAGTCACAGGTCCATGTAGACCTAATCTTTCTTGCATTTTACTTTACCCAGATGTGTGGAACATATTTCTCTCCTCTTTTACCCTGCCTTGTCTTCCTTGCACACTATTTTAGATGCAGTAAATAGGGCTAATACCAGGCTAATGTAACAACAAACGAAAAATTATATAAATAAAAAAAAGTGTAGGGTGAAGAGAAGCATAAGACTGCATATTCAAACACAGGCACAAAGAGATATACACTCAGGGGACAATCCCCCTTCATTGTGTAGCGGGGTTTCCAAATTTAGGGACTGCTATACCAAATTTAGGGGTGATTTGAGTGGTAGTTGACTCAAATCTTTTCAATTGCTGGACTCTGTCTTGTTGCTATTTCACCTGGTGTGCAGTTCCTCTAAGAAGTAAGGGTGGCGCTGTCATCTATACTCGGGGTTGAACTACAGGTGATGTGGCAGCGATTTGGTGTCTCCTCTCGGCAGCCATACAGTGGGTGTGGTGGACCTGCTGTGCATGCCAGGAGGGGGTACAAAACGGGCAGATGCTGCAGAGTTGGAGTTGAGTTGCCGCCCCGGGGACCTGTACCCGGGGGAAGGTATTATGTAGAGTCCAGTTTTGAGTGCATGGCCCTCCAGGCCATGGGGCCACGTGCGCCTCAGTCCCAGGCACCTTTAGTCCTGGGACTGCAACTTCAGCCCTGGGCCCAGCACCTTTAGCTGGAGCCCACTTCGGGAGGAAGAATCCCAGGGTGCCGCCTTGCGAGGGGACCCGTTTCTGGAAGAGGAGGCTGGGGGAGGACCGTTCCGAAGGACTGGTGAGAAGCTTACAGTGAAGGAAGGGGCCCAGTAACTCTTCGGAGGGATGTCATCCATCCGGAACCAAGGGGCCTAACATCTGGACCATCAGGAGGTTTGGGGCACCATAGATCCTGTGGCAGAAGATCTCCTAGACGCATCCATTAGGGAACTAAATTGACTGTTCGAGCTACACGCCGGCTGCTAGTGCCATTGGGTGACTATCCGGGTGAGCTGTACCCACTTGGGATCAAGTGGCGACGAAGCCAGGAGTGCCTGAATTCCATCTGTCTTCCTAGCACCTTTCTCCTTTCATGCATAAGAAAATAAAGCTCTACGTTGGAGTGATATACTGATGTGGACCTTGGAGTTACTTGGGGCATAGAGACTTTGTCCTTACACACTGGGGACAGAGCCCAACACTGAGGGGATCGCTGCAAAGACCCGTAAGGAAACTAAGTGTGCCTAACCTCCGTAACCCAGGGGGTACGGGCATGGTAGAGACCACGCGCTCCTTCCTCTCTAGTGAACGACCCAAAGAGTGGAGAAGGAGGGTGGCTGTGGCCGCTGCATTTGCATAATGACACACGGCAGGGGTAAACTATATTCAGTAACAGGAGACACACAGGTGCTTTCAAACTTCTCATCAGTAGACCGTCCTATCGGCAGGGAGGACTGTTGGAGGAATTCCCCTCTCCCTCCACCCTGCCCCCAGTCTACATGCTAGAAACACATATACATCCCATAATAGGTTGCTCCCAAGGAAGACAGAAACAATAGAACAATGGGATACAGCCACTTAACAAACACCTAACAACCCTCACCCCACCTCAAACTATCTAGCAATGGTCTGAGACGAAAGGTGGAATTTATCTTCATATATTTCTTGAGGGATATTGTTCAGAAATGTTACTGTCTCAAGTGAAAGAGCCCCTTTATTCTTTCAACACAAACCACACGAACCCTGGATAACAGGGGTAAAACAAAATGCTGAGTCCATTGTGGTTGCACGGTGAGTCTGGTTAGTGCAGACCCCACTGGGGTTCTCGATCACCCTGTGCCCCTTATAGACACGGGGTGACTTACACATAGGAGGGGCCAGGGGAGCTGGACAAGGAGGAGTTTCCAGACCTCTCTAAGGTAAGCTGGGTTCCACAAGCCCCCTTCTCAAAGTGACTACCGTCACAATGACCTTGAAGAGCACTGATTAATATGCATTTAGGCTCTGGAGGTTTTCTGTCCTTGTCTTCAGGCCTCCACTGCGGTTCCTGGGCTTACATGTCCAGGGCGGACAGGAACAACACAATAGTACCTCACCCTGAGCTAAAGGTGCCCAGGATGGAACCGGAACACTCCCTGGGAGTAGGACTCCGGATAACCGAACCAACGACAACCCGGCCCCGGGCAAAAGGTGCCCGGGGCGAACAGGAACAAGAAGCTGGGGTAGGACCCCGCTGACAGAACCCCGAACAGGCAGCGTCTGCCCCTTCTATATCCTCTCCCGGCATGCCCAGCAGGTAGAACACACCCACCATATAGCTGCAGAGAGGGGACACACATGGCACAGCACTGTATCAGCGGTTCAACCCTAGCCTACTCTGGCAGCGCCACTTGTAGGCTACAGGGAACTACACACCGATACTCTCCCTGTGGATAGAAATGGTTGTAAAAACCCTGACAAATTAGGGTGCTTGAGCAAACTACCTCTCAAACACTTCCCTTAAACTGAGGACCCCGCTACATATATATATATATATATATATAAATAAATAATAAAAAAGCAGCAGCTTAGTGTGGGATGCACAACACAAATATAGTAAAAGTTAGAAAAGCTGCGCTAGATAGTCCTAATTGATATATGCAAAATCCTTGATTGTTCAGCATGAATATCTTGAATCCGTATGTAGCAATACCCCCGAAGGGGCCGCTGGTTTAAGATTCGGGCCTGCCGTTACCTTACTGTTCACCACGTCCGTCCTAGGGGCCTTCCTTGTAGAGCTGTTAATAAATGTCTGCACCAAACACTTGTTCTCATAGGTTTTGCGGATCACGGGTACTTTCCTTTATCCAGAGGACCAATAACTTCCACACTGGATGTAGCATCCACTGGATAGGCCTCTCTCACTGACCTAGCAGCCGGTGCAAGCTCGTTCAAAAAGTCTCTGCCACAGACTTGTGTAACCACACACTTGGTAAAGTTCCGAAACACAACACACAGCGATCTTTCAGCCAGTCCGGCAGCACTGTGAGGTAGATTTTTGATCCGGATGCGTCCTACAATTGAGTCCTCAATTGCTCGGTCCCTTCCCACAGGCAAGGTGACACAGGACCATCTCTGGATCAATAGGCCCCAGCAACTTCTGGGCCTACTCTCAGTAACGGAACTTCGGGGGGTCCGCATGCCCCGAGGCATAAAACTGCTAACTGCTAACATATCCCTGAGGCCCGGAGGGCCGCCGGGTCAGGATCGGAAGACCCCGTCAAAACGGTGTCTGCCCCTTAAGTACCCTCTCCCAGAATGCACAGCGGGGTGACCAAACCCACTGAGCTGCACCTGGGCAAGAGGTACACAATACATCCAGCCAGCTGCAGTTTCAACCTTGACCTGTGGTGACAACGACACCCAGAGGAAGGTGGAAAATGTGCAGCTCAGCTGAACTGGAACAGAGACCCATTAATTTGGTACAATTATTCTGAGTTGAACTATAACTCAGACAACTAAATTCGCACTAGCGCCTACCCAATAGGGGCAGGGCGCTACACGTATAATAAGGTTGATATATGAAGATCCCTCTCACAGTAACACCACAGTGATTCACGTCATACAAGTGCACCACCACCTTAAGAAAAACTTGCTTACCAGAAAGCAAGCAAAATGCACAGGATGGATCGCTGCACTGGATCTCACACACCTAGCAACCACTATGGAGTCCGTTCTCGTCCCAGTCAGTGAAGGACCCAGAAAGAAAAACTCTCCATTCAGGAGGTAGATGATCTCAAGGGTGAGGTTTAGGATCTTCTCAGTCGTGACTCTGGTCCTCCTCACTTCCTCAGGAAGGGATGTCAGGTACAGACACGAAGTTCCAGCAGAGGTGAGTCAGGAGGAAGTAGAGAGGACACATTGCTGGAATTTTTACAGCAGAGGAGGAGACCTGTATAGATCAAATGACGGCACGAATGAGGATGGAGGAGGACCAGAGTCACAACTGAGAAGATCCTAAACCTCACCCTGCAGATCAACTTCCTGCTGACTGGAGAGTTTTTCTTTCTGGGTCCTTTACTGACTGGGACAAGATCGGACTTGTCTTTTGCACAATGCTTTTTTTAACCACTTCCATACCGGGTCATTGTAAAATGACGCCGGCAGGAACCCTCTCTCCCTCCGGGTGGATGTCATATGACGTCCTGTGCTTTGGGGGGGGGGGGGATATCTGAATGATGCCTGCAGCTAGAGGCATCATTCAGATATCCTTCTCTTCTGCCGGCGATTCTGCGCACCATAAGAATGATCATAGCGGCAGTTCCGACACTTGATCGTTCTGATAGGCGGCGGGAGGGGACATCCCCCCCTCCCGCCGACATCCGGTGCTTCTCCGGGCTCTACCGTGCCATCGGGGGCCCGTAGAAAGAACCGTTCAGTGCCGGTGGTCACATGACGAGCATAGAGATGACCGTCGGAGGCCCGCGCGCAATGTGATGACGTCATGCCCGGGTTCCCAAAGGTAAACAAAGCCACGATTGCGGCTGAAAGCATGAGATCGGTGATTTCTTTTTCCCGATCTCATGCTTTCCAGCCTGGAGGAGAGATGTGGGGTCTTATTGACCCCGCATCTCTCCATAAAGAGGACCTGTCACACATCATTCCTATTACAAGGGATGTTTATATTCCTTGTAATAGGAATAAAAGTGATCAAAAAAAAGTGTAAAAATAAAAAGAAATAAGTAAAATAAAAAAAAAGAATAAAAAAAGAATTAATACGCCCCTGTCCCAGATAGCTCGCGCTCAGAAGCGAACGCACACGTAAGTCCCGCCCACATATGTAAACGCCGTTCAAACCACATATGTGAGGTATCGCCGCGTGCGTTAGAGTGTGTTCAACAATTCTAGCACTAGACCTCCTCTGTAACTCTAACCTGGTAACCTGTAAAAAATTTCAAAGCGTCGCCTATGGAGATTTTTAAGTACCGAAGTTTGGCGCCATTCCATGAGTGTGCGCAATTTTAAAGCGTGACATGTTAGGTATCTATTTACTCAACGTAACATAATCTTTCATATTTTACAAAAAAAATGGGCTAACTTTACTGTTTTGTTATTTTTTAATTCATGAAACCATTTTTTTTTCCAAAAAAAAGGCGTTTGAAAAATTATTGCACAAATACCATGCAAGATAAAAAGTTGCAACGACCGTCATTTTATTCCCTAGGCTGTCTGCTAAAAAAAAACATATATAATGTTTGGGGGTTCTGAGTATTTTTTTGTAAAAGAATGATGATTTGTACATGTAGGAGAGAATTGCCAGAATAGGCCCGGTATGGAAGTGGTATAAAAAGCCTCGTATTGAAGTGGTTAAAGTGAATTTGATATTTCCCACTTGTATATATTGAAGTAAATATCAGTAAAATAGGTCAAAGTGGAGCAAAATCGATTATTTTACCATTCTCTATAATCAATCTCCATAGTTCTTATTTCAGGCACTTCAGTACATGACGTTGTATTTTGCCAGTATATAAATACTGCGCAGTGTTCATGCTGTGAGAATTCTAAAATTAGTACAAACGGACAGAAAGTGACATTGCTGCAGTCACACTAACAGTGACAGTGGAAGCAACCTAGAAATGCTTTAATTAAGGTGGTGGTTATAAAGAGAAAAACAGACATATATGTCCTTTTTTATTTGCTCAGCGGGTACAGGACCATATTTATTTTTTTGTCTTCTTTCTCTGTGTACCCATGTATACATGAGGGTACAGTAGGTACAGCAGTGGAAAAATAGGAAACAAAGGTCTTGCAAACATACTGAATATATTTTTTAGCATCATATATTTATCTCTGTTTATTTTAATGTGTGGATTACAATGTGTATCTCATCAGATTAAATAATAATAATAGTCATAAAGATAATTATTATTAATATGATTATCATTATGCATGAATAGTGGGATAAAATTAGCAAATATGTACACATTGGGGGTTATTTACGAAAGGCAAATCCACTTTGCACTACAAGTGCAAACTACAAGTGAAAAGTGCACTTGGAAGTGCAGTCGCTGTAATGAGGGGAAGCTCTGCTGATTTTATCATCCAATCATGTGCAAGCTAAAATGCTGTTTTTTTATTTTCTTTGCGTGTCCCCCTCGGATCTACAGCGACTGCACTTCCAAGTGCACTTTGCACTTGTAGTTTGCACTTGTAGCGCAAAGTGGATTTGCCTTTAATAAATAACCCCCATTGTGTACAGACCCTTTACCATAACTTATATAGACATTACTGCCAGAGCATTAACCACTTCAGCCCAGAAGGATTTACCCACTTCCTGACCAGGCCATTTTTTGCGATACGGCACTGCGTCGCTTTAACAATTGCGCGGTCGTGCGACGATGTACCAAAACAAAATTAATGTCCTTTTTTTCCCACAAATAGAGATTTCTTTTGGTGGTATTTGATCAACTCTGCGGTTTTTTATTTTTTGGGCTATAAACAAAAAAAGAGCGACAATTTAAAAAAAATAAAAAAATAAATAAATTTCCTGCTATAAAGCATCTAAAAAAAAAGTAAAAAAAACAGATTTATTGATCAGTTTAGGCTGATATATATTTGGCTACATATTTTTGGTAAACAAATCGCAATAAGCGTATATTGATTGGTTTGCGCAGAAGTTATCGTGATTTATGGCATTTTTATTATTTTTTACTCGTAATGGCGGCGATCAGTGATTGTTAGCGGGACTGCGACATTGCGGCAGACAGGTCGGACACCTAACGGACATTTTTTAAACTTTTTTAGGAACCAGTGACATATTACAGTAATCAGTGCTAAAAAATGCTCAGGGGAGGGGTTAACATCAAGGGCGATCAAGTGGTTAAATGTGTTCCCTGTTTGTGTTTTCTAACTGTATGGGGGACTGTGTGACTGGGGAAACACACAGATCCATCTTCCTGCATAACAGAAAGACTGGATCTGTGTGATCTCCCCTGTCAGAACGGAGATCTGCTTTGGTTTACAGATCCCTGTTCTGTCACTGAGGGGAACGATCATGGGTGGCTGGCGGACATCGAGTCTGCTGGATTCGCTGATTGGCTCCCCCGGCGGCGCGCACGTGCACCCAAAATTGAGTTTCCCGAGCCAACGTACACCTACGGCGAATCGTGGGAACGAGCCAGCCTCCCGCCGTATAATGACGGCGGCTGGTCGGCAAGCGGTTAAAGGGCAAGTCCACTGAAAACTGAATTTTGCTAAGGCTGCATTCAAACGCCTGAAAAATGCCCAACAAGCAAAATCACTTTCATTTCAATGGCCCCTGTTCACATCTGAGCGTTTTGTAGCCTGTGGCAAAATGCCTGAAGCTCAAAAAAGTACATGAGCTTCTTTTTGGGCAGATTACAGGCGTTTTTCTGCTTTTTGCATTGGTGACCTTTTGACCTGTGCAAAATCAGGGCAAAAATATGGTAAAAAAATGCGGCTTTCTGCCTGAAAACTAAACTCTGTTCACGGCTAGGCGTTTTTGGGCTGTAAGCCTCAGCTCTAAAAACACCCAACAAGACAAATCCTATTGATTTCAATGGCCCCTGTTCACATCTGAGCATTTTGTCATCTGCAGCAAAATGCCTGAAGCTCTGAAGCTTTTTTGGCAGACTACAGGCGTTTTCTGCTTTTTACATTGGTGACCTTTTAACCTGTACAAAATCGCAGGAAAAATCGCGGACTTTCTGCATGAAAACGAAACGCCTACATGTGAACAGACCCTTAACGTTGAAGAGTAAGGCCCCTTTCACACTGAGGTGCTTTGCAGGCGCTATTGCGCTAAAAATTGCGCCTGCAAAGCGCCCTAAAAAAGCTTCTACTTTGTATCCAGTGTGAAAGCCCGAGGGCTTTCACACTGGAGCGTTGCGCTTGCAGGAGGGTGAAAAAACTTCTGTAAGCCGCATCTTTGAGGCGCAATAGGAGCGGTAAAAATACTGCTCCTATAGCGCCCTTGCCCATTGAAATTAACGGGGTAGCGCCTCCAAAACGCCCGCAAAACGCTGCAAAGAGGTGTTATTGCGGGCGTTTTTAACCCTTTTTCGGCCGCTAGCGGGGGTTAAAATCACCCCGCTAGCTCCCGCAAATCGCGGCAAAAACAACGCTATACCGTCAGCACATCTAGGGCAACAGTGTGAAAGTAGCCTAAAAGCTGAATTCAGGACACTTAAAAATTATCCATTGCAGTAGGGCATTTTGGCTGCATTTTCTTTCATTTTTCAAACTTTTGCTCTCTTTTTTTTTATCTTGAAATCCTGCAAAAAACACACTTCCTATCTCACTTCTGAATAGAAACCAATCAGCTTCCAGGTTTTATTGCCAAAGCTTAATTGGACAAGCTGTAGTTAGAAGCTGATTGGTTTCTATGCAGATGTGAGACTGATTTTGCACTCTCTAGCTTTAGTAAATAAACCCCACAATGTGTACACTAATTTCTCAACTGTAACTATGAAAGAAGCCATGGCTGCCTCACAGGCTGGACTTCAAACATATATAAATATGTAATATTTTATATATACCGTGTTACCCCGAAAATATGACCTAGCATTATTTTCCAGGAGGGCTGCAATATAAGCCCTACCCGAAAATAAGCCCTACTTTAAAATGCGTGTTAAATTCTATAATGTATATATTGTACAATGTGTGTGTTTCTGTAATATAATTGCGGGGAAGAGAGCTCTGGCGGGTCACAGAAGTGCAGAGCGGCACTATAACAAAGGTATTTGGCATAATTATATTACAGAAACACACACATTGTACATTATATACTACTGTAATAGAGTGGATTATAGGATTTTACAAGCATTTTAACTCTGTTCACACTGGGGATTCCTGTCAGACAGGGAGAGAGAGGGGGAGAGAAGACAGCACATTACATGGTAAGACCTACCCCGAAATTATTTTCGGGGAAACACAGTAGCTATCTTTTACATTTTATTATTTTAATTATGACCAGAATAAATAAAGCAAATATGTACAAAACACAATATGTTAACCTGACTTTTTTTTTTAATCTGTTGGGGAGCTTAAGGCCCCTTTCACACTGCCAGGACTTAAAAGTTGTGCGTTTTTTCAGCGATTTTGATACGATTTTACCACGATTTTAGGGAATGCCTGTATAAACAACTTGAGGTCTAGTACTGACCTCAACTGGCATCAAAGTCAGACCAAAGTAGTACAGGGACAACTTTGAAGTTGGTGTGACTTGAAGTCGCACAGATATGAACAGTACTCATTGGAAATCATGGGGTACGACTTGTCATGCTACTTTGCAGTCCCAAGTCCCAGGACAAGTTACACATTGCGATCCCAAATTCATGTGATTTACAGTGTGACTTTGCAATGCGATTTTTGATGCAATGTCATGTGACTGGAGAGAACCATGGGAGAACAAGTCGCACCGAAGTCGGAAAAACAAAGTAGTAAAAAAAACGCTGCTGTGACTTGAGTCACACCAATTAGAACAGGGTCCATTGAAATACAAGTCGCACAACAACTCGCAGTAGTGGAAACAGAGCTTAAAGCAGATCTTCACTGCATCAGAGCACCACAAACGGAAAACGCAATTTAATTATTTTTTAATATTCAAAGCAAACTCCCCCATCCATCCATGTCTCCAGGCTTTATTTTGTTGACAAATTGCTTTGAAAAACACCCCCTTAGCATTTCTGTCTGTGGTCCTCTTGAGTAAAGGAAAATGATTTATGTAGCATTTACTGGAATACATCTGCCCTTAGCTCAGGCATGCACGTAGGAGGGTGTGCTTAGCAAGAAAACCCCTCCTTTCCCCCTCCTGCTGCTTTCCTCCTCTCCTAAAGACTCCTGGGATGTATGACATCATTTGCCTAGGCAAGAAACTAGGAAGTAACTAAAAATGTAAAGACAAAAGGTTAAAATAAGTAAATATGATATACTTTACTATCTGTTTACTAATGCTAGTAGCATGAGGATTAAAAATAACCAATGTTGATTGGGAGAGTTCCACTTTAAGTTTTTTGTTTTCACACTTGTTGTTTTCATTATAAGAGTGTATCCATCTCCATGTTGGATTTTTAATTTATTCAATGTTATAAAGCATTCAACAAACAAAGCTGGATGTTGGTGGGAACTCCCAAAACTCCTGGGTGGACAGGAACAGAATTGGGATGGTATGGAGATCTCACTGTATCCAAGACATACCGTGTTTCCCCGAAAATAAGCCCGGGTCTTATATTAATTTTGGCAACAAAAAAACACAGTAGGGCTTATTTTCAGGGTAGGTCTTACCATGTAATGTGTGAACTGAGTTAAAATGCTTGTAAATTCCTTTAATCCATTCTATTACAGTATTATATAATGTATAATGTGTGTGTTTCTGTAATATAATTGTGCCAAATACCTTTGTTATAGCCACGCTCTGCACTTCTGTGAACCGCTGGAGTTCTCTTCCCCGCATTAATATTACAGAAACACACACATTGTACATTATATACTACAGTAATAGAGTGGGTTGTAGGATTTTACAAGCATTTTAAACTAGGGCTTATTTTTGGGGTAGGGCTTATATTGCAGCCCTCCTGGAAAATAACGCTAGGTCTTATTTTCGGGGTAGGTCTTATTTTCGGGGAAACACTGTATACAAAAGTCAGGATCTATCTCAGCCCACCTGGGTCTGTCTATAACGAAAGTCACATTCATGGGTGATTCTTTAAACATAACAGGAATGGAGGTTTGTGAGAATCTGAAACTCCATTCTTAATTTTTTATAGTGCTGCCTTAACTCTCAGGCATAGGTGTGTGCAGTTATTCACATATTGTATGTAGCGGGGTCTCCTTTAAGGCCCCGGGACTACGTTACCCATAACCCCGTTTGGCACCCAGGGTGCATTTAGCCACCGCAGAGACTCATGGGAGGGGCTATATAAGAAGAGGGCGAGGCGGAGCTCGGCCTCTTTGGACACCGCGCTGCAATCAACAGGTCTTCCTGTGCGGATCTGCTGCAGTGTAGGGCCTGAAGCCAGGGACCTTGCACAAACTTCCAGAGAGCCTTCCACCCCACTGCGGAGCCTGGGTGGCACCTGACTTGTCGCGTTTGGACATCAGTTGGACCAGGGACCCGGCCGTTGCGGACACTGTGTGCGGAGACACAGTAGGTGGAAGTCTCGGACTGGGATCGCGTCCGGAGTGGTGAGCGAGCACCTGCATATTCATATAAACTGTACTTTAACTAGGCCTAGAGACTGCCTTGGCCCTCCTGGTTCTATTTACTGTCCCACAGGAGACTAGTGGCGGAACTGAGTTGAGTAGTCTCCTGTGAGTGGTTCATTCTCCCTTTTAATTTTTCTACTCTTTGGATTACAAATTACTGTTCCTGTTGTGCACCACCAGTCAAGTTGCATGCGAAGAAATTGATCTTCCAGAGACTGAGTCTAAACCTGGGTCAGGCCTGATCCGTAGGTAGAACTTTTGTTGCTGCGCCATAAGGGCACATAGATAGAGATAGCTGCAATTGGCGGGTAATCGCCTGTATTATACTTTCTGTCTGCAGGGCTCTGCTGACCTATATGTGTTATGTGTTAACCTTGTGCCTTTTATCCAAAGTAAAGAAACGTTATATTTTATCACTTGCTATCAGTGTGTTATCTTCATGCAAAGAGGTTATCCTTGCAATACAGATAGATTGTGTGCATACACTGTTAGATTGTGATACGAGAACAATCCCTAGACTAGCTGTGCCAGAGTGGGTCGAGTAGATTGCCGGGGGTTGGCGGTGCTGTACACAGGGCCCGAAACAAATCCAGCGGCTCTCTTAACTGGGGGTAGTGCTACACGTACATTTTCTCTCAAGTAGAAATGTCAAGCCAGGGGTACATCACTAGGCTCCCATGAAGGCTGATTTGTCTCTTTCTTGAGATCCAGGATAACTATGCTGTTATAGGATGGGTGAAGGGGGGACAAAACCTGTCATTTAATGTGTATGCCTAGGTAAAAAAAAAAAATAATAATTCCAATGTAACTGTAGCGATACCCCCAGCTAAGAGAGCCGCTGAAATTATTTGTTTGGGCCCTGTTATGCACTGCTGTCAACCCCCAGCAATTGGCTCTAACCTCTCCTGGCACAGTCAGTAGGGGATGGCAGGATTGTGTAACCTATAACTCTCGCAGGCACAATCCTGCAATAAACACAGCAATAGGGTAAGGCTATCAATAACTGTCTCTTCTGCACAGTAAATGACACAAACACAAGTGTACTTAACCCTGGCACTTTTACTGAGAATGTTGGTTAAGCATAGAAAAAGTATACATGAACACATGCAGAGCCCTGCAAGGAAAAAAGGTACTGTTGCAAACAGACAGATATAACAAAAGAAACTAACGGTCCCCCGCTGCTGCTATTCTACCTCGTGGGTAGAAATGGCGCCCAAAAATGTCTACGCTACTGAGTCAGGCCTGACTGTATTATGTAGAAGTTCTTCAGAGGAAAATCTTCGCTAGCAAAACAGTGGTGCACTTTTGAAGAACAAATTATAATCCACAAAGAAGAAAAGGGTCTTGAACTTGGTGAACACAGGATAAGTCTTAGAGACTCCTAGATACTCAATGCACTGTCCCTCCGGTGTGTGTCTACAAGCACTAATGTTAGTTCTGAACAACAGTTATCTGGCCTAGGAGATCCTGTGTTTGTCTCTGAGCAGGTGCTCTCTCACCCAAACGGACCAGTCAGTGACCGTATCTTCCGTTGCTGTGTCTCGGTACACAGATTCCACGACACCCGGGTCTTCGGTCCTCCTGGCAACAGTACAGCAGCAGTTAGATGACGTCCCGTAGCCTCCTCGGTGGAACAGAAGGCTCTTTGGAAAAACACCCAGGCTTCAGGCCTGGTAACACAGCAGACTCGAACAAGAGTTCCACTTGCTGGGCGGGCGGTGTCCAAAGAGACCGAACTCAGTCCCGCCCCCCAGTTAAATAGCTCACCCCAGCAGTCTTTGCGCGGGGCAATGCACCTTGGGTGTCCCGTGGCATTCTGGGTACGGTAGTCTCTGAGGCCTTAAAGCAATACCCCGCTACATAACATTGAAGCTTTACTATCTTCCTTTAAAGTGGAACTTCACTCGCTCAGTCAACATTGGTTATTTTTTAATCCTCATGCTGCTAGCATTAGTAAATAGATAGCAAAGTATATCAGATTGAATTGTTTTTTTCCATTTCTTCAGTTACTTCCTGGTTTCTTGCCTAGGTAAATTATATCATACATCCTAGGAGTCTTCGGGGGGGAGTGGTTTTATTAGCTAAGCTCACTCTCCTGCATGCATGCTTTAGCTAAGAGCAGATGGATTCCAGGAAGTAAATGCTACATGAATCATTTGCCCTTACTCAATATGGCTAAGGCCAGAAATGCTAAATGGGTGTGTAGCGGGGTCTCCTTTAAGGCCCTATGGACTACGTTACCCAGAACCCCGCTTGGCACCCAGGGTGCATTTGGCCACCGCAGAGACTCATGGGTGGGGCTATAAAAGGAAAGGGCGAGGCTAAGCTCGGCCTCTTTGGACACCGCGCTGCAATCAAGGGGACTCCCTGTGCGGATCTGTTGCAGTGCAAGGCCCGAGGCCTGGGCCTTGCATACCTTCCAAAGAGCCTTCCACCCCACTGTTGAGCCTGGGTGACACCTGACTTCTTTGAGTTGCTGACATCAGTTGGACCAGAGACCTGATCGTTGCAGGCACTGTGTGTGGAAATACAGTTGTGGAAGTCCCGGACTGGGATCGTGTCCGGAGGGGTGAGCGAGCATCTGCTCACTTATTTAACTTGCACTTTGATTAGGCCTAGTGACTGCCTTGGCCCATCGTGCTGTAGTTATTATCCCGCCGGAGACTAGTGGCGGAACTGAGTTGTGTAATCTCCGGTGAAGCGTTCCTCTTTTATTACCCGTTTATGGATTACAAATACTGTTCCTGAATGTGCACCACCGTTCATCTGCATGCGAAGAGTTGTTTTGACAGAGACTGAGCTTTATCTGAGTCAGGCCTGACCAGGGGTTTAAAACTTTGTTGGTGCGCCACATTGCGCATAGAGAAGATAGCTACACGTGGCGTGTGATCACTCTGCACTATCACTGATTAGTAGGTTTATTGCTGCAGAGCTCTGCATGTATGCTATGTGTTATGTTTAACCTATACCTTTATACCTAAGTAAATCAGATATAGTTTACCACTCCTGAATCAGTGTTTACCATTGCATATTATCTGCCTATCCTGCTGTGAGATTGTGTATAACCAGGTATAGAATTATATGAAGGAAACATTCCCTAGACTAACTGTGCCATAGAGGGTTGAGTAGATTGCCGGGGGTTGGCGGGGCTGTATACAGGGCCCGAACTAACTGAAAACCAGCGGCTCTCTTAACTGGGGGTAGCGCTACAGGTGTATTTCAAAATAAAGCACAGAGAGGAGAAGTTTTCTTTGAATAATAATAATGATTTAAATAGTGTTTTTGGTTTGTGGTGCTATGATGCAGTGAAGAACCACTGTAAGTATTTATCATGTTGCAGCTGCAGTAGGTTTTCCAGGTTAATGCCTGTTGATCCTGCCATCAATAGTGCTTATGTACCACTTCCTGCTGAAGGGTGACAACAGTGTATGAAGGCTGGTGCATTCAATATAGCATTGTCACTCTTTTCTTTGCTGTATCCCATTGAAGTAAAGCACTGTATGGTTACACAGCCTCTTCCTCCAATTGCTAATTGCTGTGACTGTTGAGGAAGGGTCTGGCCATTCCCATTCCAGTACATCATGATCAGCACTGCTGATCCTCACTATTAACTGACAGCAGCCTGTAGGCAGAAGTGACATCTCCTCTAAGGACGTTACAGGATGTGTGAGGCTCAATGTCACTCCTCTCCATCCACAATCACTGTTCTGATGTCCAGACAAGTTTTGGTGTTCTATCTCAAGGAAGAAGCTTCATAAAAGGTATAAATAACTACTTGCTGACCAGGCTTTTTCTGGCACTTTTTGTTTAACCACTTCGTGCCCGTCATACGACTAATGACGGCCGCAAAGTGGTTCTACAATGCCGGGAGGCCGTCTTTATACGGCCTCCGCTCCTCCGGCCACTGGGGGCGCGCGCGCGTGCCCGGCGCATCACTGAGATGCCGATGCGCGTGCCTGGCGGCCGCGATGTCCGCCAGGTACCCGCGATGTCCGCCAGGTACCCGCGATCAGCCGGTACAGAGACAAGGACATGGATCTGTGTGTGTAAACACACAGATCCATGTCCTGTCAGGGAGAGAGGAGACTGATGCTGTGTCTCTTGTACATAGGGACACAGATCGGTCTCCTCCCCCAGTCAGTCCCCTCCCCCCACAGTAGCAATCACAGATTAGGGAACATATTAACCCCTTCCTCGCCCCCTAGTGTTAACCCCTTCCCTGCCAGTCACATTTATACAGTAATCAGTGCGGTTTTATAGCACTAATCGCTGTATAAATGTGAATGGTCCCAAAAATGTGTCAAAAGTGTCCGATGTGTCCGCCGCAATGTCGCAGTCCTGACAAAAATCGCTGATCGCCGCCATTACTAGTAAAAAAAAAAAAGGCCAGAATTCTTTCCCCTATTTTGTAGACGCTATAACTTTTGCGCAAACCAATCACTATAAGCTTATTGGGATTTTTTTAACCAAAAATATGTAGAATAATACGTATCGGCCTCAACTGAGGAAACATTTTTTATTTTTTTTTTAAATTGGGATATTTATTATAGCAAAGATCCAAAAATATTGTGTTTTTTTTTTAAATTTCGCTCTTTTTTGGTTTATAGCGCAAAAAATAAAAACAGCAGAGGTGATCAAATACCACCAAAAGAAATCTCTATTTGTGGGGAAAAAAGGACGTCAATTTTGTTTGCGAGCCACGTCGCACGACCGCGCAATTGTCATTCAAATCGACGCAGTGCCAAAAGCTGAAATTTCGCCTGGGCAGGAAGGGGGTTTATGTGCCCAGTAAGCAAGGGGTTAAACATTTAAATCAGTATTTTTTGCTAGAAAATTGCTTTTCCCCCAAACATTCTACATTTTTTTAGCAGAGACCCTAGGGAATAAAATGGGCATCATTGCAGTTTTTTTATGTCACGTGGTATTTGCCCAGCGGTTTTGCAAAGGCAAATTTTTGGGGAAAAAATAAAATTTTATGAATTAAAAAAAAAAAAGATGCAATGGTTACCTCGAGATTATCTGTTTAGAGTTACAGAGGAGGTCTAGCATGAGAATTATTGCTCTCGTTTTGCAATGATACCTCACATGTGTGGTTTGAATACCGTTTACATATGCGTGTGCGGCTTACGTATGCATTCGCTTCTGCCCACGAGCACGGAGGGATGGGGGCGCTTTCTTTTTTTTATTATTTATTTTTATTTTTTATTTTTTACCATACCTTTAATTTTTGTATCACTTTAATTCCTATTACAAGAAATGTAAACAATTTTATTTATTTTTTTCATAAATTAAAATTTTTTTCTTCCAGCCTGGACCGAAAGTGACGTCATGGCGTCGTTGCAGTCCTCCAAAGCTATAGAGTCGATATAAGAGTGTTAACTCTTTGTTAGCCTATGGAAGCAGCTGGCAGCAATGTTGGATCATTACTTGGGCGAACCGGCGGAAACGGGTGGGGGATGCCCGCCACTTCGGAACCCGGCCCAGCGCTCCAACTGGTTTTGTGAATAAAAACGGCTATCTGCATAGAAAACGGTACTGGGGTTATGGCTGATATCTTCAGCCAAAATTCTAGTAAACCACTTGCAGGCTGCAAGTTATATATGCACGTATTGCGGTCCGCAAGTGTTAAAATAAAAACATTTGCGTGCAGTAATACAGTGCAGATGATATGCTACGCATAGCCTTTACATCTGCTAACAAAGCCTTTGGGTTTTCTTTCATTTATTTGTGACAACATGATTGTTATATAACAGATAGTGGGGTGTCTGTTACCAGTACTAAGATTAGGCAAGAGTTGGGATGGCCTTACTGCCTTGACACATGTGCTATAAAAGGGAAAGTCTACAAGTAAATAATTAAAATTAAGTAATCCTTTAAAAGCAAGGATGCACTGTTAGAATATTTTAACAGTGGGAAACTCAGGTTATTACAGATGTCCATTGATGACTGCTTCTTCTTTAACTACTTCAGCCCCCGAAGGTTTACCCCCCTTCATGACCGGGCCATTTTTTGCGATACGGCGCTGCATTACTTTAACCGCTTGCCGACCGCCTCATGTAGATATACGTCGGCAGAATGGCACGGACAGGCAAAGCAAAGTATATATACGTTGCTTTAAACCTGCCCCCTAGCGGGCGCGCGTGCACCCGCCCCGGTCTCTGTGACTGTGCCCGCGGGACCCGCGGACTCGATGTCCGCCGGTGTCCCGCGATCGGGTCACAGAATGGCAGAACGGGGGGATGTCTTTGTAAACAAGACATCTCCTTGTTCTGCCTAGTGACACAACACTGATCGTCTGCTCCCTCTCATCGGAAGCAGCGATCAGTGACAAGTCACAGTAAGTCACGCCCCCTAACAGTTAGAATCACTCCCTAGGACACACTTAACCAACTTTAGTGCCCCCTACTGGTTAACCCCTTCACTGCCAGTCACATTTATACAGTAATAAGTGCATTTTTATAGCACTGATCGCTGTATAAATGTGAATGGTCCCAAAATAGCGTCAAAAGTGTCCGATGTGTCCGCCATAATGTCGCAGTCACGATAAAAATCGCAGGTCGCCGCCATAACAAGTAAAAAAAAAATTAGTAATAAAAATGCCATAAAACTACACCCTATTTTGTAGACGCTATAACTTTTGCGCAAACCAATCAATATACGCTTATTGCGATTTTTTTTTTTACCAAAAATATGCAGAAGAATACGTATCGGCCTAAATTGAGAAAAAATGTCCGGGGCTGAAGTGGTTAACTGACAATTGCGTTTTTGTGGAACACTGTACCCAAATAAAATTGATGTCCTTTTTTTCCCATAAAATAGAGCTTTCTTATGGTGGTATTTGATCACCTATGCAGTTTTTATTTTTTGCGCTATAACCAAAAAAACTGAAAATTTGGAACAAAAAACAATATTTTTTACTTTCTGCTATATTTCTTCATCAATTTAGGCGAATATGTATTCTGCTACATAGCGTCTACAAACTATGGGATATATTTATAGAATTTTTATTTACGTATTTGTCAGTGATCAGTGACTTATAGCGGGACTTCGATATTGCGGCAGAGAAATCTGACACTTTTGACACTTTTTTGGGAACCAGTGACACTAATACAGTGATATAAAATATGTACTGTTCCTGTACTAATGACACGGCTGGGAAGGGGTTAACACGGGGAGTGATCAAAGGGTTAAATGTGTGCCTAACCTGTGCTTGGTTACTGTGTGGGAGGTGCTTTTACTATGGGAAGGCAGAGATCCGTGTTCCTGCTTTGCAGAAGCACAGGATCATTACCTTCCCTACTGACAGAACGGCAGTCTGCCTTGTTTACATAGGCAGACCGCCATTCTGTTTGTGTCCCAAATGATCGGTAGGTCCCAGCAGAAAATGGAGTCCGCCGGACCCACTGATTGGCTCCCACTGTGTCCAATGGGAGCGGATCGCCAGCGGTGGGCGTGCGCGCTAGGGTTGCCACCTTTTCTTCAAGCCAAACCCAAACACCTTAGTGGCGCACAGCAATTTTTTTTGTAGTATACCCTGTAGGATTAGTAAAAGACCTGGGACACCTTTGGGTGTGCCAAGGAAAGTAATAATGTGACAGGATGGGGGGGGTGTGGGTAGTATAAATAGGAGGGGCTGCATGGAGAGGGGTAACCTAGGACAGGAAGTTGGGGGAGGTGAGTGAGGGGGATGACTGGGGATTGAAAGAGGGGATGCAGCAAAGACAGGTGGTAGGTTGGTGGAGTTGGGTGGAATTCAGACAAGGAAGGGAAGGGGGGAAAGAAATGGAATGAGACTTGCAGAGAGAAGGGAGCTTGCTCTTTAAAGAGGAAGTAAACCCTGATGGGTTTACTTCATCTTTGTTTCCCTGCAAAGGTAAAGCACAATGGGCTACTATGCATCGCATAGTAGCCAATTATGTGACACTTACCTGCAGTAGAAGCCTGCGATGTCGCCGTCTTCCTCCATGGCAGCGAGCGTCCATCTTCACCCCTCTTCTTCTGGGGGCCGCGAACTCCGGCTCTGTGACTGGCCGGAGTCGCGTGACGTCACTCCCGCGCATGTGCGGGGGTGCCGCCACTCGCGGCTTCATTTACGACTTTCTGACAGACGGTCAGTGCGCCTGCGCGCCGTTGTCTACGGCGCATGTGCCGTAGACAGCGGTGCCTTTCTTTTGCAAATATCTCCTAAACCGTGTAGGTTTAGGAGATATTTGTTGCACCTACAGGTAAGCCTTAATCTAGGCTTACCTGTAGGTGAAAGTGGTATGTAAGGGTTTACAACCACTTTAAGGTGAGAAATGCGGATGGAGGTGAGCAAGGAGGCAATGATCAGGGGAGCACCAGAGTTGGTGGTGAGGGGAAGGAAGAGGCTGAATGAATGGGAGAGCGACAGTTCTGAAGTGAGATGCGGCATTGCTAGTGGGAGTGAGAGATCAAGCAGCATGTAAAATGAATGAAATGTAGTTAGGTTGTGCTACAGTGGAGGTGAACCAAAGCATGGATGGATGAGGAGCAGAAGAGGCTCAGGGAGAAGCCAAGTGAGAACAGAAACAGTGTAGAGTGTAAACTGAAAGTGCCGATGGAAGGGGAGAGCTGGTGGCGGTGAGAGGCCGAAGGTGCAGAGGAAGGGGGAGAGCTGGTGGTGGTGAGCAGCAGAAGATGCAGAGGGGGTGGCTGTTAAAGGGGGAATCCGGATGAGATTAAGTCTGAATAATGAGTCTGGGTTTCAGGTGGACTGAAACCTGGACACATGATTAAAAACCCGAACTGTCCGGATGAATCCCGGACAGGTGGCAACCCTAGTGCACGCCCTAGACCCGGAAGTGCAGGATCACGTACTAGGTATGTGATCCTGCGCAGGAGAGCTGCCTTGCCGCTGTATATATGCAGTATACAGTCAGCAAGCGGTTAAACATTGTTGAATTTCAGGAACAATGATGCAGCAACTTCTGTAAATAGCTATCATATTCCAGAGTACTCAACTGTACATAAAGCTTTCTAAAGTACAAACCATATGTCTCATAGCAGCATTAACATATATTTTATTTCAAATTTTTTTCCAGATTGTTTTTCCCTACAGCCTCTAAATTTGTGTCCATTTAGCCTAATCCCTAACCATTTATCTACACCTCCTAAATGCGTAGTCTGTTGTAGATTTCTGTGTCATCTACATTAATGCAAACCTTTCCCTCCAGACCATCTGTCAGTTGTGCTGCAGCAACATAGATGATTTTTTGGGAAATATTCTGCATGATGCTATATTTCCACAAACTGCAATGAATAACATTTCCTCTTAAATCAGTTTTGTTATTGGAATGTGAAAATACCTTCACTATTTGTAAAATTAATATAAACCGGGGTAACCTAACAAAAAAAAAAAAAAAAAAAGATGCATATTTTAGAGGGTAAGGCCAAAAACCATAGCTGGCAACATCAATGCATATAAATGTGTTTTTATTGGAACCTGCGGGGCACAGTGCATGAGCAGCACCTAGTGGACAGATAGCATAGTGCAGGGTATAATTTGATTATTTTATCTATAATGACTTGATTTATCATTCTTGGTCAGACTCAAGAAAGAGAATGCCCCTAATTAGAGATCACTACAAACAGTAAATAGATTCTTTATGCAATGCACCATAGAATTTGCATTCGTCATCCTTCAAATAAAATTTAGAACACAACTACAAGCATTTTACATGGTACAGTCTAAAAGCAGCTGCATGAGTAGAATAAATAAGCAGATTTATGTCATTGTTTACTCTGAGCTTTAATTTTGGTCACCCACGCCTGGTTTCTGCACAGCTAAGGAATATGCCAACTAAAGTGTAACTAAACCCCAAAACAAAAATGTATTATAATGCAGCTTACCAATTTTTTTCTCTTATATTTTCATCCAGCCAGTAAGTCTGTTATTTTTTAGCTTACTTTTACAGACCAAGCCATCCAACAAAGGTGCCAGTTAGACTCATAGGGCAAGCTTTTTAACACTGACAGGGGTGCTTACAATAGTCAGATTTTATTTATTTCTATAAAAACGTTATCCCAAAATGATAAATATGAAAACTGTTGCCGTAACTGTTCAAAAAGTGTTAGCTTTAGGCTGAATTCCCAAATGGTGTAATGACAGGCATTGTATCACACTGTAAAACATCTGTCACCACAAGGACACACAGGAAAACGGTTGTTTCTGCATGTCCCATTCACACCGCAATGCAGCCTGGAGCTGTGCTACACCGTACTGCGATAAAATACAGACATGCGAGGGGCGTGGTCTGGACATGGCCGAGTAGAGTCGCATACTTGAGGAGCTCCTGGTCCAGCCCGTCCTTTACCAGCCTATACAGCAGTGATATTCACCGGTACCCCACGGTATGTACTCCGCTGGGAAGCGGAGAGGAAAGAACAAAAAGAAGACCCCTCCTAAAACGAATCCGAGCGGCGAGATACTCAAATTCCTACGGAATAGCTGCGGAGCCTCCCCGGACACCAAGATGGCAGACACCACGAGGCAAGGCCCTCTCAACATACAGAGACCGCGGGACTCCCCTCTCCCTCTGTCACCCTCCTCAGCCGCAGACATGGACTTAAACACCTTGGAGGACTTTCCCTCGGGGTCACAGGACACACAACACCCGCATCTAGCCCTGCTTACCTTGAGAGCTGACGCTGAATTACGGGCATTACTTCAGGCCTTACCCACGAGAGCAGATTTCGAGGCGCTGGCTAGCAGGCTGGAAGCAGCTCACCGAGAGGAGATTGCGACGGTAAAGGAGGAGGTGAAGACACTCTCGGAACGGATGGGAGCGGGAGAGACCTCAGTGATCGCCCTGGAGAGACGAATGACTGAGATGGAAGCTTTGCAATCCTCCCAGGCAGCTACGGTCCTCACACAACAGCTTCAGTTAGAAGAAATGGAGGACCGCAGCAGGAGAACCAACCTGCGACTGCGAGGCATGCCAGAGGCCACAGAAGCGGAAGATCTGGCAGCGTCTACATTGGCCATTTTTCGGGACCTGCTGGGGGAAGATTTCCCAGCTAACCTGTCATTTGACAGGATTCACCGAGCACTAGGTCCCCGCTCGACAGACCCGGACAGGCCGCGGGACATTATATGCCGCATCCATCAATACGCGCACAAGGAGCTGGTGCTGCGAAGGGCTTGGGAGAAGGGGGACGTGGACTTTGACGGCGCCCCCCTTCGGATTCTTCCAGACCTCTCCAGGGCGACCCTACAGAGACGAGCTATGTTGGAGCCTGTGCTAGAGGTGGCCCGACAAGCCGGAGTTACATACAGGTGGGGATTCCCCATATCAGTGACCTTTAAAAAGGGGCAGCAGTTCTTCTCCCTGCGCACCTCCTCTGATCTGCCTGACCTGTTTGCTTTCCTGGAGGTAGATCCCTTTGACGTGCCGGACTGGCTTCAGGTGCTGCAGCGCTCGGCCCCTCGCTCTGGTTTCCCGGGGCGACGGGGGGGCCGATCCCCCAGACCGCAGAGAGATAGCCGCAGATCGAGATACACTCCCGTGGATACATCAAGAGAGGCCTGATACCGACAGGAGATGAGGTAAGCCGTCGGATGCCGCTGCCTTAGTCCTGCTCCTCCGGTTACCCCTTTTGTGATTTTACTCTCTCTCCCTTCTCCCGGGTTATTTTTATATTGATGTCCCCCCCCCCCCCCCCCCCCCGGATTGGTTACATTTACGCCCCCCCCCCCTGCCTGAGCTGGTTCCTGGGCGGACTCGCCGCCCACACACGCTCTCCCTGAGATCTCCGGGTGCTGGGTTTTTTTTTTCCTTCTCATGCCTCTCCCCTGGCCCCCCTCCCTATGGGTTTGCTTTTGTTTTATAAAATAATTTTTTTTTTTTTATTATTATTTTTTTTCTCTTCTCTCTGCTGCCACCCCCTCCCCCTGAGTGTTCTCTCTGACCCCCCGGCGTTTAGACTGGCTTCTGATGCGGGGTCGCTGCTGGCCCCCACGTTCACTGAGTGACGGTGGTGGACGGCTGACTGGGGGTGGGGGAGTGCTGTGGAGATGGAATTGTCGGCACTTAAAGGTCAGCCCTCTTATGGCAGGATCGAACTATTACATACAGCTGCAGCTGTCCCTGTTGAACTGGGGAAGAGACAATATGGAGATGCTGGTTTTTTTTTTCTTTTCTTTTCCCTTTTTCCCCTTTTTTTTTCTCTCTTCTCTCTCTCGCTGGTTCTCTGCCCCTCCCCCTTGCCACACCCCCTACAGGAACGCCGGAAGATGGTTGGGAGTTTAACCCATCCCCACATGGGGCTTCACGGTGTCGACCTGCACGCCACCAGCAGACAGGACACTTCAAGAGGCGGGTAACGAGACTTTCAGATCGGATGTTTAATGTGCTGTGCTCTTAATTAGGGGGAGGGGGGCTTGCTATGTAGATACACCTTACTACTTATTCATTGTATGCTCTGTGGGGGGGATTGTGGGGGTGGACTTTCCATGTCGGGGGGAGGGGGGGCGGGACTCCTGCAGATGCCCGTGGGGGGGGCGGGGGTACTCGGCATCTGACCCCGGGGATCGGGCGTCCCCGATTTACGGGGGGAGCCCGCATGGGGAGGGGGGCTCAGATCTATAGATAGGGGGGGCTCACCCCGCCACAGACGAGGTATTTGAATTGCGGACGTGAGCTCTGCCTGGAAATGGGTGGGTGGGGTGGAGCTGGTGCCGCTCCCCCCCGCCTACCCCTCGGGAGGCGGAGGGGGAGACTCCTTATATAGTCACCCCCCCTGGATGGGGGGATCGGGATCAGGAGAGGGAGGCTAGTTTAGATGGGGGGATGGATACGGGCGGTGGATCCCTCTGCTTAATATAGGATAGAATGTGATATTTACATGTTGAACCGGTTTACTGTTATAAATGCACTTTTGATAGGAGGTATGTTTTCTTTGTTTTGAACATCACTGTTGTTCTTTCCCAAGGTTTTTTTTTTATTATGGGGATACAAGGTTAATTTAAGTTACCAGGCTGGGGAGGGGCGGGCTGGACTGGGTTAGCTTCCCTCGGTCCTCTCCAACCTCCTCCCCAATAGGCCAAAGTACCATCCCTGGGGTGAATCGGGGTGGGCTTTTTTGCGAACGAATTTCGTTCACTTCTTAGTTTATGCGCTTTGGGTTTGTTGACACATGCCCATTTGTGTATATATAGATATATATACAATCTTTTTTTTTCTCTTTTCCTCTTTTTAACATATTTCTTTTCTCTTTTGTCTTTCTTTTTTTCTGTCTAATCTTTACCTATATATATTCTTTTTTCTCTTCTCTTTCTCTCCCTCTTTCTATTTACTTTCCCCCCCTTTTTTTTTCTTTCTTCCCCTTTTTCTCTCTCTCTCCTTCCTCTCTTTCCCCTTCCCCTTTTTTTCCCTCTCTCTCTCTTTCTCTCTTTTTGTCTACTACGCCCTCCCCTTCTCCTCTTTTCCTTCCCTCCCCCTATCCCGTTGTAGTGATCCTTCCCCTTTGACCCAGGGACGATGGATACACTTCACATTTTTTCGCTAAACGCAAAAGGACTAAATGTACCCGAAAAGCGTCGTATGCTGCTGAATGACCTTAAAAGAGCTAGGGCTGACGTAGCGTTCATTCAGGAAACGCATTTTAAAACAGGAGGGCCTCCATGCCTTAGAAACCGATTCTTTCCCTCGGTGTATCATGCCACTAACAAGACAGCAAAAACCAAGGGAGTGTCTATACTCATATCTGGAGCAGTGCCCTGGACATGTGGCGATACCTTGGTAGACACCGAGGGTCGTTATGTGTTCATAAAGGGAATGGTAGGGGACAAGAGGGTGACTCTGGCCACTATTTATGCGCCCAATGACCGACAAGACACCTTCCTACACGACACGCTGGACCTCCTGATGGAATTCAAAGCGGGACAGTTGATCGTGGGAGGTGACTTCAACATTCCCCTAGCCCCCTTGGTCGACACCTCATCGGGTCATTCCTCCATACTCCCCGGCATACATAAACGCGTTACACGGGACTTACACAACACCCAGCTGGTTGACGTATGGAGACTACATCACTCTGGGGAGAGGGATTACACCTTCTACTCGTCTCCACATAAAGTATATTCAAGGATCGATTATTTTTTCGTCCCACACAGTCAACTGGAAGCGGTACATGACCCGATGATAGGTAGCATCACATGGTCAGACCACGCACCCATTACTATGCGCTACGACCTCTCAGCAACCTCAATATCCAGAACTAAGTTCTGGCGCCTGAACGAAAGTTTACTACAGACACCGGAGGTCATGGCGGAGGTCACAACTGAACTACAACACTACTTCAGGACTAACGACGTAGATGACTGCGACCCGGGTATTTTATGGGAGGCACATAAATCAGTAATTAGGGGGATACTAATCAAACATGGCGCACGCATTAAAAGAGAATGGGAACAACAATTGATACAGCTTTTGGATAAGATCCGAGTAGTGGAATCTAAGCACAAGCGAACGCAGATGCCCTCCTTGGAAGCTGAACTGCTTTCTCTTAGAAGACAAACGGTAGACTTACTTCACTATAGAGCTAAAGCGGCGTTACAATTCTGCCGGAAACTCACGTACGAATCGGGAAATAAATGCGGGAAACTACTCGCTAGAGCGGTCAGGAGCCTCAGGCTCAGGACCTTCATACCCCAAATAATGTCTCCTTCGGGACGTAAGAGCATTATGCCAACTCACATAGTGCAGGAGTTTAGGAATTACTACTCCTCTCTGTACAACCTGCCTCCCAGGACCCCTACTGACGTGACGATAGAAGAGTACATTGCCACCTCACGAATGCCTCAATTACCCGCGACATCCGGAACGGAATTAGATGACCCTATTACTGTGGAGGAACTGCAACGGGCGATGGGAGGGACGAAACCCGGCAAGGCGCCGGGACCGGATGGGTTCACCTTGCAGTATTATCAATCTCTCCTCCCACTGCTGGGCCCACATATGGTGAGGATGTTTAACGGCTTAGGGGAGGGGGGTTCCTTCCCTAGGGATTCCTTAAGAGCACACATCTCCCTTATTCATAAGGAAGGCAAGGACCCAACAGCGTGCGGCAGTTACAGGCCCATTTCTTTATTGAACACGGATCTGAAGCTCTTTACTAAGATCCTAGCTAACAGATTGACCCAACAGACGCCGAATATAATCCACTTAGACCAAGTGGGTTTTGTCCCTGCCCGGGAGGCAAGGGATAATACCACTAAGGTACTCAACTTAATCCACATAGCTACCACGTCAAAGACACCCTGCGTCTTTCTCAGCACGGATGCTGAGAAGGCGTTTGACCGTGTCAACTGGACCTTCATGTTCTCCGTCCTGAAACGAATTGGATTGGGGCCTAAAATGCGCCAATGGATATCCAGTATATACTCCATACCCTCGGCCCAGGTTAAAGCCAATGGAATTTTGTCTGACACTTTCCCTATAACGAACGGAACCAGACAGGGGTGCCCGCTCTCACCCATACTTTTTGCGTTGGCGTTAGAACCATTCCTGTGCACGGTGCGTGCACACCCTGACATTACAGGGGTCACTGTGCGCGATACACAATTTAAAATCTCGGCGTATGCAGATGATTTATTGTTTTCCCTGACCAACCCGGCAGTGTCCCTACCGAACCTACTCCGAGAGTTTGATAGATACGGAAACCTTTCCAATTTAAAAATTAATTTCGACAAATCGGCAGCGATGGGGATTAATATCCCTCCCACCAGATTGAACTCACTGAAATCCCAGTTCAAATTTAAATGGTCGGACAGTTCTCTTAAATACCTGGGAACCCTGATCCCGTGCAATCTGGAGCACACCTTCGACCTCAATTTTCCGCCCTTATTGACCAAGGCCCGACTACTGCTACAGGAATGGACCAAGGGTTTGCATTCCTGGTTTGGCAGGTGCAACCTCATTAAAATGTCTATCCTCCCTAAATTTTTGTACTTGTTCCAGGCATTGCCAATCAGGATTGCACCCCCGTACTTTAAACAGGTCAATTCCCTTTTCGTTAACTTCATTTGGGCTAACTCCAAACCCCGACTCCGTAGACGTCTGTTGACAATGCCGAAACATCTCGGAGGATTGGCCTTGCCAGATCTACGTAATTACCATGGGGCGGTGCATCTTGGCAGAATCATAGACTGGAACCGTCACAGCAAATCTAAACTCTGGGTCCAACTAGAACAAGCCCAAACAGCAGTGTCACTGAAGGGCGCCACTTGGTGCTTTGACCGACTACCCCCCACCCTGACTTCCCACCCAATTATTGGCGCTACCCTTCGTATAGGGGCGGCAAACTTACTATCAACCCACCTCTCTTCGGGTGATTCCCCCCTTTATCCAATCCTAGGAAATCCAGCGGTCCCACCGGGCCTGGAATCGGCGGAGTACTTGTCACTTACTTTGACGGGGAGGGACCAGGCCTCACATTTTGTGGAGGACGCTAAGTGGCCCTCTGTTAAAGCTCTGACTAGTGATGGAGGACATTTCCGACTTCCGTTTTGGAGGGCAATTCGCTTACATCATTTCTTACATTCATTACCAAACCCGGCACAATATCAGAGAGAACTGACCACCTTTGAAGAATACTGCAGGGACGAGGGGACGTTGTCTCAAGTCCTCTCCAAAACATACGCACTACTTAACTCCCCTCCCACACAACCTGACTTGCCTTTCCTACAGAAATGGGAAGTAGACCTACAATGTTCATTCACTGACGCCCAAAAACAGACGATAATTCGATTTTCATTGAAAACATCGATATGCACAAAAACCCAAGAACTTAATTACAAGATCTTAACCAGGTGGTACTATACGCCCCAGATACTGCATAGATACTTCCCTAACTCCACGAACCAATGTTGGAGATGTCAGACGGAGGTGGGGACGCTTCTTCACATATTCTGGTCCTGTCCTCGTCTACAACACTTCTGGACAACAGTTAGGACTATCACTCAGAAATTCACTGATCATGTAATCAGTGACGACCCTGCCTTTTTCCTGCTTCACGCTACCTCAATACCGGCAAGGAGATACAAGAAGTCAATCATACGGCACTTATTGAACGCAGCCAAATCCTGCATCCCCCTTAGATGGAAGAAAAGTTTGCCCCCGACGGTGGGGCTGTGGTTACGTAGGGTGGAGTACATCAAAAAACTGGAGGATTTGGTCCTCACTGCTCAAAACAAACAGGAGAGGCACTCTGAGGCATGGAGGCTATGGAACATCTTCATCTATTCGGATGAAGGATCGGCCCTACTTAACTCTTAACTTGGCAAAGGGAAACAGCCTTGATAATTATTACGACTGGAGACATGTTCAGAACTCTGGGTCCCCCCCCCCCCTCCCCCCACCTTTCCCCTCTTCCCTCCAACCCTGTTCCCCATTTCTATTTCCAGGTTTTTATTCTAGTTCTCTCTCTCTCTCTCTCTCTCTCTCCCCCTCCCTCCCTCCCTCTCAGGGGGGGGGGGGAGTTGGACGGGGAATTGGATTTATCCTAGATGTGACATAGTGACGCCCCCTACCGGAAGGTTATGGAGTAAGGAGGAACATTCGGGGAGGATACTAAATAGATAGCCACGAGCTCAGTGATAACAGTACCTCGAGTTGGGTTATCCATATCTGGTGAATATTCAGACCTGTCTGAAATAAATGCTTGCGAACTTGTATGTCACACTCTGTTTGTATGGTAATGTCTTTTATTCTATGTCTGTTTATATAAAACAATAAAAAAAATTATAATTGAAAAAAAAAAAATACAGACATGCTGCATTTAATTGCAGAGTACTGTACAGAATCGCAGGGCACTGTACAGCAATGCAGCACACCGTGCTGCTCTACAGCAGCATGAATGACGTGTACTTTTGTACACATCAAATAAAGTTTGTACAAAAACAAAAAAGGAGCTGTGCAGAGCCCCCTCTCTCCTGCACCCATCAATCAACAATATATAGATTCATGCATTGTCGCCGCTGCCGCCCACTATTCAGGTGTCCGACCCCCTGTTGAACGCCGGCCATCTGAATAACAGCGATGGGTGTGTTTTGGAAGTGCCTTATTAGAGCGAGACGCTCTAATAGGCTTCCTGATTAGAGCATGTGGGCTTTAATCGGCTTCCAAATGGTTAAGGCTGCGAATTCCCTGGTTAAACAGTGCTGTGTTAGGGAATCGCTTCCCTAACACTGACCCGCCTCTCAGCCAATAAGGTGCACCGGGTCTGGTTACCGGTCACCTGAGTGGCTAAAGCGACATCGAATACAGGTGAAGACATCGAGGGAGCATGGAGGATGGCGCTGACCCGAGGAAGGTAAGTGCCAGGAGGGGGGAAAACTGGCTACATTTGGCGGCACAAACTGGCTGCATTTGGGGGCACAAACTGGCTGCAATTGGGGGACAAACTGGCTGCAATTGGTGGTTCAAACTGGCTGCAATTGGGGGCACAAACTGGCGGCAATTGGGGGGACAAACTGGCTACATTTGGGGGCACAAACTGGCTGCATTTGGGGGCACAAACTGGCTGCAATTGGGGGCACAAACTGGCTGCAATTGGGGGGACAAACTGGCTGCAATTGGGGGTACAAACTGGCTGAATTTGGGGGGACAAACTGGCTGCATTTGGGGGGACAAATTGGCTGCATTTGGGGGGACAAATTGGCTGCATTTGAGGGGGCAAACTGGCTGCATTTGAGGGGGCAAACTGGCTGCATTTGAGGGGGCAAACTGGCTGCATTTGGGGGCAAACTGGCTGCATTTGAGGGGGCAAACTGGCTGCATTTGGGGGCAAACTGGCAGCGTTTGATTGGCAAAGTGGCTGCGTTTAATGGGCACGGTGGCAATTGATGTTTTTTGTTTTTATTTTCAGTTTGTTTGCGCCCCCCCCCCCAAAAAAATTTTGAGCACCAGCCGCCACTGGAGCTGTGTGATACGCTGAATTGTGCACCACAGTGTTCTGTGCCAAAGTCAGCACAGACAGCTGCCAGAGAGGTAAGGGTCTCCAGCAGTTGTCCCTTCTACTTTGAATTCACCCTTAATTTGTTAGTCAAGTCCATCTAACACTAACCTCTCCAGAGATTGATAATGCTGCTGTCCAAAAGGGGTCTCCGTTGCCCCTCTATCCAGAGAGGAGACACCTTAAGACAGAAAGTGTATTACTGGCTGGATCACCAGGTGAAAATAAATGAAAAAAAAACAAAACAAATGCAACCACCATATCTAAGGAGTAGTAAGCTGTATTGTTTTTTACATTTTTGTTTCTGGGTTTATATTTTCTTTAATACTCCCTAAGCATACTACAATCTACGCACAATAACAAGAACATTGTCACATGTCAACCAACTTTATTTTGGGATTCAGCATCAGTGATGGCTCAAAAATGCTTCCCACAAGGACAAGTTCAAGGTTCCTGGTTCCTATTGCCAGACCCAATAAGTTTTGTCTGACATATTGTGGACCTTCTATCTTAAAAGAGTAGGTGTGGGTTCCCCCCAGGGTGTGGAGCCGAAATGTCCATTGTTCACCAGGAATCTCTTTGAAGATATAATGCTTACAGGTAACCCCATAAGGTAAGGTGACCAGATTTTTTAAATGAAATCCGGGGACATATTTTTTTTGTACTAGTAATGGCGGCAATTAGCGACTCTCTGCCCATCGCCCGCTTAAAAGCCTGTCAAGTCTTACTCTCCGGGCCCCGGCTACTACTGGGTGGGGAGCGGAGGAAGATCACTCCACCAGGGAAGGCAAGGAGATAAGCAAGCAGGCGGCTGGCCGGGACTTGAGCCAAGGCAGAAGAAAATGCGAGCGGAGCTGAATGGGCATGCACCCGAAACTGAAGAAATATTCCCTCCGCTCCGACCAGCACATGATCATCATAAAGGGGCACAGATAATGGAAAAAATACACCCCCCTAAGCTAGTAGGCGCGGCGGAGCGGGGGCGTGTAATTCGGGTTTTCTTTTTTTTTATTCTGCACTGACTGTCTTTGAAATGTAACGAGCCCCTTTGCTCGCTCGGTTCCACTCTCCCGACACTCCTCTGCTCTATTGGATCATCCGGTGCTCCAGGATTCAAACTACAGCTATGTGCCATTCTAATCCATTTGTGATCGTTCAGAACAAACACCAGGCAGGCTGTATGTAAGTTCAACAGGAGACTTCTTTATTAGAACCAAAATCAAGTCTTATATACAGTAACAGAGGGAGTAACCAGAACATAAATTAACATGAGCTAATTAACTAAATCCTTTAGTCAGCCAAGGCATCTCATAGATATGACCGTTCAGGGTAGACATCCCGGCTCCTACCTGTCTCACCTGCTATACAATATACATTATCCTAAGTGTAAACATCACACATTTAGCAGGGTCAAAATAGCACAGAGGACAGACAGATGGCTGGAGGTGATTGTATTCGCATATCCTTAGTGTGAAGGTGTGAACGTCCCAACAGTATGACTTAGTCACTCTAATATGGCATATACAGGGTCCCCAGATTCTGTGTGTCTTGGGGGGACATGGACCTGCATCCAAAGTAACACCCCCTCAAGGGTCCCCAGGCATACAGCTCACAAAGAGCACAGTTCCCCCAAATGCCAGGGCCCACGGTCGCAAGGCAGGAGGCCCGCACCCAGTCCCCTCCAAAAGCCTCTGTCCCGGCCAGGTCCGTCACACATCTCCCCTTTCGGCAGGAAACTAACATAGGAGGAGACCCCAAACGGGTTGACTCCGAAGTTAGTCCATAGTTCCATTCCCCCAATGCCGGCATCCACACAGTACCCCAAACAAATTGCTCCAAACAGAGCATTACTTACCCAGCCAACCTCTGCCTCTCTCAGAGAACATACCCGCCGCTGGGGAGAGGCCTGGACTGGCCCTTCTCCCTGGAGTCCTTTCCGCCACTGGAGAGAAGACAGGGTGACTGGGCTCAGTCCGTCATGCTGTTGGGGATCTGGGTCGACTGCCCAGCATCCCTGGGGTATACAAGTGGAGACTGAAATCCCATCCACTTGTGGTAGGTGAACATCCCCCAGTGCTTGCAAAGCAAGGCTGACATCCTCCTGTCTCAGTGTCCCACCATTTTCTGGGGTTGTGTCAGTGAGGACTGAAGACCCATCCAATACCACAGGACCTCCCTCTTCTGTTAGTTGAGAGCAGAGGCCCGTGGCACTCTGCTCTGTTGCCAGCTCTTCTGCTGGGTTGCTGTAAGTGGGAACCGCAGTTCCATCCACCGATCTCCGCTCATGTGGCAGTTGTGTGCCGATGCCAGTAGCATTCTGCCCTGCTGCTAGTGATTCAGCTGGGAGTAAGAGCTTTACTGCCTCAGCTTGTTGCTGGGGAGAGGGGCCAACTGCCCCGGCTCCCTGAAACTCCACAGTGGTTTCTGATGCTGGGCAGAGGTGGGTATCACTCTGCCCTGTTGCCAGCACTTCTGCTGGGGACTCCACACCATCTGCTCTGGTTAACTGTTGGGGGGGAGATGGCCTGCTTCTCCTCCCTGCATCTCTGAAATCCACTGTGAAAGAGGAACCATCGCCTTCTCACCTCGGGCCTCCAAAACTGCCACGGGTGTAGAGCAGGGGTCTGTAGTACTCTGTCCTGCTGCCAGTACTTGGGCAGGCGATGCATAATCCCTAACATCCTCTGAACAGTCCCTTAAGTCCATACCTTCTGTAATCTGTGGCTGGGGAGATGAGCCAACTTCCCTAGCTCCCTGGAACTCCATATCATCCACTTCGGCTTTAAGGGTGGCAATCTTCAGATTTTCCACTGCTGATTCTTCAGCCAGGATTTCAGAGTTGTCAACTGGTATTTCCTGATAGTCCCAGGCAAAGGGAGCCCCACCCTGCTGCTGAGCAGAGTCTAGCAGCTGTTTGTAGGCAATCTCCAGCTCCCATTCCTGAACGGCCAGAAACTCCAAATCTTCCTGTGCCCAGTGCCCTTCCGAGACATTCAGTCTTTGTTCTCTGTGCTCCATTATTTCCTCCAAACGCCACTCCTGATCACTCCCAAAGTCAGGGTCCTCGGACAGCCTCCAATACAACAATCCCAGGCCATTATAGTCAAAGCCTTCCGTGGAGCTGTCATCCGCTGACCACTGGCACTCTTGGGCTACATACCACCGGAGGGCTCTGTAGCTCTCGTCCAACCGCATCTCTGCCCGGATCAGCCTGCTTAACTCAGCTGTCCACTCCTGCTTTGGTTGTTCCCCCAATAACAGCATTCGTACTTCATACTGCGACCAGTACCTTACATAGATGGAGGGGAGAATCTTTCCCTGGTGTTGCTGCTCGAGGGCTAGTACTTTCTTCCAGAGTTCGCAGCGGATCGAATCCGACCATCCCAGCAGGACCTCCTCTGATACTGGTCCTCTATGTTGTATCTGCATCTCTCGCAACCTCCTTCCGAATTCCTCTTCCATGGCGGCTGGTTCTTTAGGCGTTGTCTCTGATTGCCGTATTTCCGCCATTCTCAGCTCATGTTGCCGTTCTAGTTCTCTCTTTTGTCGCTCTCGTTCTCTCTCTTGTCGGGCATCCTGCAGCTGAATGCCTTCAATGGCTTCCTGTATGGCGGTCTCTGATGGGTTAGCCCCATATAATGCCAACCGCTGCCGCACTCGTTGCTGAAACAAATCTTCAACTGACCGGGGTCCTGCATCACCCTTCTTCTGGTCCATCTCGGCTCTCAAGTAGGTCTTTCAGCGTGACTTTCCTGCAGGCTGCATAGCTGGTCATTCACTGTGGTGGTTTGGCGTGTCCCAGGAACTGGAGAGCAAATCCCACTGCTGCCACCAATGTAACGAGCCCCTTTGCTCGCTCGGTTCCACTCTCCCGACACTCCTCTGCTCTATTGGATCATCCGGTGCTCCAGGATTCAAACTACAGCTATGTGCCATTCTAATCCATTTGTGATCATTCAGAACAAACACCAGGCAGGCTGTATGTAAGTTCAACAGGAGACTTCTTTATTAGAACCAAAATCAAGTCTTATATACAGTAACAGAGGGAGTAACCAGAACATAAATTAACATGAGCTAATTAACTAAATCCTTTAGTCAGCCAAGGCATCTCATAGATATGACCGTTCAGGGTAGACATCCCGGCTCCTACCTGTCTCACCTGCTATACAATATACATTATCCTAAGTGTAAACATCACACATTTAGCAGGGTCAAAATAGCACAGAGGACAGACAGATGGCTGGAGGTGATTGTATTCGCATATCCTTAGTGTGAAGGTGTGAACGTCCCAACAGTATGACTTAGTCACTCTAATATGGCATATACAGGGTCCCCAGATTCTGTGTGTCTTGGGGGGACATGGACCTGCATCCAAAGTAACACCCCCTCAAGGGTCCCCAGGCATACAGCTCACAAAGAGCACAGTTCCCCCAAATGCCAGGGCCCACGGTCGCAAGGCAGGAGGCCCGCACCCAGTCCCCTCCAAAAGCCTCTGTCCCGGCCAGGTCCGTCACAGAAATTGCCCCAGCCCCTGTTCAAATCCAATCCGGGGACAAAACCGGGGACAGACTTGGTCCGAGGACAGTGTCTTAAATCCGGGGACTGTCCCCTGAAACCGGCGATGTCTGGTCACCCTACCATAAGGTAACCCCTATGGTGACAGAAAGCATTGCGTGTGTAGCTGCTAAGTAATGTGGTCCACATGTCACCCAGCCCAGCATTCACTTCCAGTCACTCCAAGGCAATGAATCAGTCCTTAGCTGAAGCAATCCTGGGAGCCATCGGGACCTGTTCAGAAGGAGGCCTGTTTAGCAGTCACATGAGCTTCAGGATTCACCAAGGGGACTGAGCGAGTAGCTTCAACCACTACACCCCTGAGCCTGATAGAGGGGAAGCAGCAAGGTGCAATACCCTTCTTGCTCACTACAGAGGGACACACAGCTTGGAGCCATTGCAAGCCTGTAAAGCCACCCTGCATTTCTTGCTATTGACTCATTGATTGATTGCATAAGTACATTTGATAATCCTTTCCAAGGAATTTACAGTTCTATTTAGCCAGTCTTGTGATATTAGCAAATAAAGGCAACAACAGCGACAAGCAGGGCAACAATCCCCGTCAAATAGAAAATCTGACACTAGTAACTCCTTATCTACATCAAATTTATTTTTAGAACAGGTGCACAAAACAGACAAAATAAAACAAAAGGGATACTGAAGGTGACAGTTTTTTTGTTGAGGTATATGAAGTATAGCCGGGGATAAAAATATCTTTGTTGAGCCTGCCATTAAACGTGATACTAGATTTGTGTACACTCATTCATTATACCATATTATATTATATTATATTACTATGTTTTTCAATGGCTGAGCTACAGTTCCATATATATTTGGACACAGGCACAATTTAAGTTTTTTTCAGGAATTTACCAAAATAGATTCAAGCTATAATTATATAATAGAGGAGATGATAGAGGAGAAGCAGCAAGGTGCAATACACTTCTTGCTCACTACAGAGGGACACACAGCTTGGAGCCATTGCAAGCCTGTAATGTCACCCTACATTTCTTGCTATTGACTCATTGATTGATTGCATAAGTACATTTGATAATCCTTTCATTTTTAAGGCTAAGCTTGGTCCAATAAATTCTTTGAAATACCTCAGGGTGTGTGGGTAAGTGCAGGTTGAGTGAGGTGTGCAATTTTCAGGTGTGCAGAGAAATCATTTAAAATTCAGCAGCTACTCTGGAGGTAGACAGTACATGCAGCTAGAGAGGCCAGTGATGGCTTGTTTCAAATCTCTTTTGCTGCTTGCTAAGGATATGTAAAAATTTTATTGTCCATAGTCTCTGCACTGATGTGCTTGTTTTAGTCAGGCTACCCAACCCATCAGGCACTATACTATACCTATACATAAGCTTGGACCAAAACTTTGGTCTGTAATAGTGATGAGCCGAACACCCCCGGGTCCGGTTCGCACCGTAACCCGCGAACGGACCGAAAGTTCGCACGAACTTTAGAACCCTATTAAATACAATGGATGCAAACGTTCGAAATCTAAAGTGCTAATTATAACGACTATTATGCATGTTATTGTCCTAAAAAGGGTTTGGGAACCCGGGTTCTGCACCAGGGGACATGTATCAATCCAAAAAAAAGTTTTAAAAACGGCCGTTTTTCTGGAGCAGTCATTTTAACCACTTAGCAACCACCTGCCGACAAATAACGTCGACAAGGTGGTTGCTTAACTCTGGGAGGACGTTATATAACGTCCTCCCAGAATCGCGCTCCCGCGCGCCCCCTGGGGCGCGCACCCGGGAAACTCCAGAGGACCCGGCGCATCACGAATCGCGGTAAATCGCCGCTGATAGCGGCCGTTTACCACAAGATCGCTCCGTCAAATGACGGAGCGATCACTTGTAAACAGACCGGCGTCATGTGATGACGCCGGTTCCTCTCTCCCCTCTCTGTACCGATCGGTACAGTGTGAGAGGAGAGGGGAGGGAGCAGATCAAGGCAGCAGCACTGTGGGCTGGATCTGTGACAATTGCAGTCACAGATCCAGCCATCCATCCATCCCTGCTCAGCCATCCCTGGTGCAATACTCTGCAAAATACCCTGCCAATACGCTGCAAAATACCCTGCGCAATACTCTGCAAAATACTCTGCAATACCCTGGTGCAATACTCTGCAATACCCTGCGCAATACTCTGCAATACCCTGCGCAATACTCTGCAATGCCCTGCGCAATACTCTGCAAAATACTCTGCAATGCCCTGCGCAATACTCTGCAAAATACTCTGCAATGCCCTGCGCAATACTCTGCACTACCCTGCGCAATACTCTGCAAAATACTCTGCAATGCCCTGCGCAATACTCTGCAATACCCTGCGCAATACTCTGCAATACCCTGCGCAATACTCTGCAAAATACTCTGCAATACTCTGCAATAGCCTGCACAATACTCTGCAATAACCTGCAAAATACTCTGCAATACCCTGCGCAATACTCTGCAATACCCTGCGCAATACTCTGCAATACCCTGCGCAATACCCTGCAATACCCTGCACAATACTCTGCAATACCCTGCACAATACTCTGCAATACCCTGCACAATACACCCTGCGCAATACTCTGCAATACCCTGCGCAATACTCTGCAATACCCTGTGCAATACCCTGTGCAATACCCCTGTGCAATACCCCGTGCAATACCCTGCCATACTCCGCAATACTCCGCAATGCCCGGCAATACTCCGCAATGCCCGGCAATACTCCGCAATAACCACTCCCCACCTGCCGGCCGTCATATGACGTCCTTGACTTTGTGCAGGGATATCTGAATGATGGGAGCAGCTACAGGCATCATTCAGATATTAGCTTTTTCAGCCAGCGATTCCCTACACCATAAGAACAATCATAGCGGCTGTTCCGCCGCTTGATCATTCTTACGGGAGGCGAGAGGGGATGTCCCCCCCGCCGCCCTCCGGTGCTTCTACCGACTCACCGCTACGATCAAAGCCAGGATTGTTTTTTTTATTTTTCAGGCTTCCCAGCCTAGAGGTGAGATGTGGGGTCTTATTGACCCCATATCTCACTGTAAAGAGTACCTGTCATGCCATATTCCTATTACAAGGGATGTTTACGTTCCTTGTAATAGGTATAAAAGTGATCAAAAAAAATTGGGGGCGGAAAAACATGTCAAACTAAAATAAATAAAGTAAAATGAACAATAAAAAAATATTTTTTTTTTTAAAGCGCCCCTGTCCTCGTGTGCTCGCATACAGAAGCGAACGCATACGTAAGTCCCGCCCACATATGAAAACGGTTTTCAAACCACACATGTGAGGTCTCTCTGCGAACGTTAGAGCGAGAGCAATAATTTTGTCCCTAGACCTCCTCTGTAACTCAAAACATGTAACCAGTAAAAATATTTAAAGCGTCGCCTATGGGGATTTTTAAGTAGCGAAGTTTGGCGCCATTCCACGAGTGTGTGCAATTTTTAAGGGTGACATGTTGGGTATCTATTTACTCAGCGTAACTTCATCTTTCACATTATGCAAAAACAGTGGGCTAACTTTACTGTTTTTTTTTTTTAAGCACAAAACATTTTTTTTCCGTAAAAAATGCGTTAAAAAAATTGCTGCGCAAATATCGTGCGAGATAAAAAGTTGCAACAACCACCATTGTATTCTCTAAGGTCTTTGCTAAAAAAACATATATAATGTTTTGGGGTTTCTATGTAATTTTCTTGCAAACAAATGATGATTTTTACATGTAGGAGAGAAATGTCAGAATTGGCCTGGGTGCTCCAGAACGCCTGAAGGTGCTCCCTGCATGTTGGGCCTCTGTATGTGGCCACGCTGTGTAAAAGTCTCACACATGTGGTATCGCCATACTCAGGAGTAATAGCAGAATGTGTTTTGGGGTGTAATTTGTGGAATGAATATGCTGTGTGTGAGAAATAACCTGCTAATATGACAATTTTGTGGAAAAAATAAAAAGAGAAAAAAAAATCTTGATTTTGCAAAGAATTGTGGGAAAAAATGACAACTTCAAAAAACTCACAATGACTCTTTCTAAATACCTTGGAATGTCTTCTTTCCAAAAAGGGGTCATTTGGGGGGTATTTGTACTTTTCTGGCATGTTAGGGTCTCAAGAAATGAGATAGGCCGTCAGTACTTCAGGTGTGATCAATTTTCAGATATTGGCACCATAGCTTGTGGACTCTATAACTTTCACAAAGACCAAATAATATGCACCAATTTGTACTCATTTTTACCAAAGATATGTAGCAGTATAAATTTTGGCCAAAATTTATGAAGAAAAAATAGTAATTTGCAAAATTTTATGACAGAAACGAAAAAAATATCATTTTTTTACAGAATTTTCAGTCTTTTTTCTCTTATAGCGCAAAAAATAAAAAACCCAACGGTGATTAAATACCACCAAAAGAAAGCTCTATTTGTGCGAAAAAAAGGACAAAAAAATCATATGGGTACAGTGTTGTATGACTGAGTAATTGTCATTCAAAATGTGAGAGCACCGAAAGCTGAAAATTGGTCTGGTTATTAAGGTGGTTTAAGTGCCCAGTGGTCAAGTGGTTAATGATGCATAAAGTGAAAAAAAAAAAGTCAAATATTCCTTTAAATATCGTACCCGGGGGGTGTCTAAAGTATGCCTGTGAAGTGCCACGTGTTTCCCGTGTTTAGAACTGTCCCTGCACAAAATTACATTTCTAAAGGAAAAAAAGCCATTTAAAACTGCTTGCAGCTTTAATGTAATGTCTGGTCCCGGTAATATGGATGAAAATCTTTAATAAAAATGGCATAGCTACCCCATCACACCCCCCCCCCCTACCCCAGCCCATTACCCCCCTTTGGGTCTTGTATGGATATTAAGGGGAACCCCGCACACAAAATAAAAAAGGCCCTATATACTCTGAACAGCCGTATACAGGCAGTGCATACAAGACAGGGACTGTAGGTTTGTTCTTATGTAGAATCTGTTTGTAATTTTGAACAGGTACATTGTTTAAGTGTAGCTCCAGCCAAAAAATCTATTTTTAAGCTTTTTGGAAAACATAGGGAAGGGTTATCACCCCTGTAACATTTGTTTTGCTGTCTGTGCAGTGTGCACCTGTTCAGAACAGTTCACCTCACTTTCCGTCCTAATGACAAATGTTTTTTGAAAATTTGGGTTTTTTATTGAAATAAGAATTGGTGATAAAGCATCAGTGGAGAGGAGACACTTTTTTTCCCATATTAACTCTTAAAGGAGAGAATTTGCCTTCCTAGGGGTAGATTTCCTCTCACTTCCTGTTGTATCCTTTCGTTTGCAAGGAGGAGTCGTTTGTAAGTTGGATGTTTGAAAGTAGGGGCCTGCCGTATATACTCAGCTGAAATTTGCCCCTTACATGTTGGTGTTGCCACAACACTGTGAGCCCTCACAGTTACTCTTGGTGGGCGCATGAATGGGCCCTGCTGTGAATTATTAGATCAAGAATTGTAATTGCATGCCCCTGTTGAACAGGGGCTGAAAAATTGGGCCTTTGGTGGTGGTGGTGGTGGTGTTGACACAACACTGTAAGGCCTCACAGTTACTCTTGGTGGGCGCAGGAATGGGCCCTGCTGTGAATTATTAGATCAAGAATTGTAATTACATGCCCCTGTTAAACAGGGGCAGAAAAATTGGGCCTTAGGCACTGGTGCCACAACACTGCAACCCCTCACAGATACTGTACTTGGAGCACAGCAATGAGCCCTGTTGCAAAGTATTGCATCAAAAATTGTAATTACACGCCCCTGTTAAACAGGGGCTGAAAAATTGGGCCTTAGCCACTGGTGCTGGTGCCACGACACTGCAACCTCTCCCAGATACTCTAGTTGGAGTGCAGGAATGAGCCATGCTGCAAAGCATTGCATAAAAAATTGTAATTACATGCCCCTGTTAAACAGGGGCTGAAAAATTGGGCCTTAGCCACTGGTGGCGGCACCCAGAAACAAAAATGTTCTTCCAAGCTATCATCATCAATCGGATCATTGAGGAGGAGGAGGATAGTCAGTAGGCTTGTGCAATTCGTTTCGTAACGAATTGAAATTCGTCCGAATTTAGCAACTTTCGGACATTCGGAAGCATTCGAATTTCCGAACAAAGCAATTACGAATAAGACCGAATCCGAAATAAATTATACCGCAAATAGCGAATGCCCGAATGTCTTCGGCATAATTCGTTATGAAAAAGTTACGAATGTACGAATCCATACGAAGCACAATAACACTCACTCTGCTCTGCTCTCTGCTTCTCCCACACCGTGCTGAACTCCCTCTCAAAATGGTGTACAGGGGCGGAGGTTATAGCCGCATGTAAAAAACGAAAGTAAAATACGAGATTTCAAATCCATTCGAAGCACAATAACACTCTGCTCTGCTCTCTGCTTCTCCCTCACCGTGCTGAACCCTCTCAAAATGGTGTACAGGGGCGGAGCCTATAGCCGCATGTTAAAAACGAAAGTAAAATACGAGATTTCGAATCGTTACAAATAACCGCAATGTATTTAGAAAAGTACAAATCCATTCGAAGCACATTAGGCATAATAGGCAGCGTCGTTGTGAGAGAGACACGGAAAATTACGAATCAACGAACCCAAAAAAAGTTACGAAAGTAGGAGTTGTGTCCAGAATCAACGAAAAACAACGTACTCTACCGAAAGTACGAACCCAAAAAAAGTTACGAAAGTAGGAGTTGTGTCCAGAATCAACGAAAACCAACGTACTCTACCGAAAGTACGAATTATAAAGAAACAAAAAATTCAACGAAAAATGTCGCTTGCAAAAATACGAATGAGTCCGAACACGAAAAATCCCGTCTAGCAAAATTACGAATGATTACGAATCAACAGGACCGGAAAGAAACGAACCGAAACGGAACGAATTTTTCCGTTGTGCACAAGTCTAATAGTCAGTCAACATAACAGGACAGTCTCTCAGCATCAGCATCAGTCTTGGATGGGATGTGACATTTGAAAATAAATTAGTCTGTTATATCAGCTTCAGGTGTTTGGTAGCTGGTGGTGATCCAAGACTGGTTCATCTTTATGAAGGTCAGTCGATCAACAGAGTCGGTGGACAGGCACACCCTGTGATCCGTGACAAATCTTCCAGCAGCACTGAATGTGCGTTCTGAAAGAACGCTGGATACAGGACAGGCCAGTAGCTCAATTGCATACTGTGCAAGCTCTGGCCAGTGATCCATCCTCAAGACCCAGTAAGCCAGAGGATTTTTGGTGGGGAAGGTGTCCAAGTCTGACCTTGCCCCTAGGTATTCCTGCACCATGTATATCAGACGCTGGCGATGGTTGCTGTAACGGATCATACCTTGGGGCTGCGGACTAAAGAATTGTCTGAACGCATCGGTCAGACGGCCACCTTCCCCACCGCTCCTTCTTTGACTGACCGAAGCCTCAGCAACTCGTTGTCCAGGACCAGGAGTTTGTAACCTCCCAGTCTCTGGGAACGCGTTGCACAGACCTTTCTGCAAGGCCTCCCGGAGTTGTCTCATCCTCTGCTCCCTCTGCGACGGTAAGATAAGGTCCGCAACCTTACCCTTGTACCGTGGATCAAGGAGAGTGGCCAGCCAGTAATGGTCCCTCTCCTTGATCCGAAGAATACGAGGATCCTTCCGCAGACTTTGCAGGATCAGGGAGGCCATGCAGCGTAGGTTAGCTGAGGCATTCGGTCCGGAGTCCTCTGGGTCACTAAGGACGACATGATCCGCAGCCACCTCCTCCCAGCCACGTACAAGTCCACTGGTTTCTTGGGACTGTAAATCATCCCTAAAAGACTGCTGCTGATGATGCTGAGTGCCAGGCTCCACCTCCATGCTGACACAATCCTCCTCCTCCTCCTCCTCTTCTTCCTGTGCGATGGGTGGGACAGAAGGAACACTGTCTGGGTAAAGGGGGCCTTGAGGGGCAAGGAAGTCCTCCTCTTCCTGCCTCTGTTCTGCCTCAAGTGCCCTGTCCATTATTCCACGCAGCGTATGTTCCAAAAAAAAAAATGTAAAAAAAAAAATTTTTTTTTTTTTTAACCACTTAAGCCCCGGACCATTTTGTAGCTAAAGGACCAGAGCTGTTTTCAGAATTTTGCACTGCGCTGCTTTAACTGGAAATTGTGCGGACATGCAATGTTGTACCGAAACGAAATTTGCGTCCTTTTCTTCCCACAAATAGAGCTTTCTTTTAATGGTATTTGATTGCCTCTGCGATTTTAATTTTTTGCGATATAAACGGAAAAAGGCCGAAAATTTGGAAAAAAATGATATTTTCTACTTTTTGTTATAAGAAAAATCGAATAAACTCAATTTTAGTCATACATTTAGGCCAAAATGTATTCAGCCACATGTCTTTAGTAAAAAAAATGTCAATAAGCGTATATTTATTGGTTTGCGCAAAAGTTATAGCGTCTACAAACTAGGGTACATTTTCTGGAATTTACACAGCTTTTAATTTATGACTGCCTATCTCATTTCTTGAGGTGCTAAAATGGCAGGGCAGTACAAAACCCCCCCAAATTACCCAATTTTGGAAAGTAGACACCCCAAGGAAATTGCTGAGAGGCATGTTGAGCCCATTGAATATTTTTTTTTTTTGTCGCAAGTGATTGAATAATTACAAAAAGTTGTCACTAAATGATATATTGCTCACACATGCCATGGTTATATGTGGAATTGCACCCCAAAATACATTTTGCTGCTGCTCCTGAGTACGGGGATACCACATGTGTGGGACTTTTTGGGAGCCTAGCCGCGTACGGGACCCCGAAAACCAAGCACCGCCTTCAGGATTTCTAGGCACAAATTTTTGATTTCACTCCTCACTACCTATCACAGTTTTGAAGGCCATAAAATGCCAAAATAGCACAAAACCCCCCCAAATGACCCTATTTTGGAAAGTAGACACCCCAAGCTATTTGCTGAGATGCATGGTGAGTATTTTACAGCTCTCATTTGTTTTTGAAAATGAAGAAAAATTTTTTTTTTTTTTTTTTTTTTAAATTTTTAAAACTTTGTGACAAAAAGTGAGATCTGCAAAATACTCACCATACCTCTCAGCAAATAGCTTGGGGTGTCTACTTTCCAAAATGGGGTCATTTGGGGGGGTTTGTGCCATCTGGGCATTCCATGGCCTCCGAAACTGTGATAGGCAGTGAGAAGTGAAATCAAAAATTTACACCCTTAGAAAGCCTGAAGGCGGTGATTGGTTTTTGGGGTCCCGTACGCGGCTAGGCTCCCAAAAAGTCTCACACATGTGGTATTCCCGTACTCAGGAGAAGCAACAGAATGTATTTTGGGGTGTAATTCCACATATGCCCATGACATGTTTGAGCAATATATCATTTAGTGACAACTTTGTGCAAAAAATAAAAAATAAAAAAATAAATTGTCTATTTTCCGCAACTTGTGTCAACATATAAAATATTCCATGAACTCGACATGCCTCTCATTATATAGCTTGGGGTGTCTACTTTCCAAAATGGGGTCATTTGGGGGGGTTTTGAACTGTTCTGGCATTTTATACACAACATTAGGAAGCTTACATCCACTCTTCTAACCACTTGAAGGCAAAGCCCTTTTTCACACTTTTTGTTTACATGAAAACATTTTTTTTTTGCAAGAAAATTATGTTGAACCCCCAAACATTATATATATTTTTAAAGCAAAGGCCCTACAGATTAAAATGGTGGGTGTTGCAATTTTTTTTTCTACACAGTATTTGCGCAGCGATTTTTCAAACGCATTTTTTGGGGAAAAAAGACACTTTTTTTAATTTTAATGCACTAAAACACACTATATTGCCCAAATGTTTGATGAAATAAAAAAGATGATCTTAGGCCGAGTACATAGATACCAAACACGACAAGCTTTAAAATTTTGCACAAACGCGCATTGGCGACAAACTACATACATTTTTAAAAGCCTTTAAAAGCCTTTACAGGTTACGCTGTTAGATTTACAGAGGAGGTCTACTGCTAAAATTACTGCCCTCGATCTGACCTTCGCGGTGATACCTCACATGCATGGTGCAATTTCTGTTTACATATGACTCCAGACCGACGCTTGCGTTCGCCATTGGGCAAGAGCAGGGCAGGACAGGGGTGCTTTTTTTTTTTTTTTTTTTTTTTTTTAGTATTAATTTTGCTTTTTTATTTTATTTTTTAACTGTTGCTTCCATATTTATTTATTTTTATCATTTTTATTGTTATCTCAGGGAATGTAAATATCCCCTATGATAGCAATAGGTAATGACAGGTACTCTTTTTTGAAAAAACTGGGGTCTATTGGACCCTAGATCTTTCCTCTGCCCTCAAAGCATCTGACCACACCAAGATCGGTGTGATAAAATGCTTTCCCAATTTCCCAATGGCGCTTTTTATATCCGGGGGGTGGACATTCCCTCCCACTGCTTGTAAAAGCAGTCCAGAGGCTAATTAGCCACTAGGATTGCTTTTACATGAAAGCCGGCCGCTGGCTGAAAAGAATGATACCAAGATAATACCTAAACCCACAGGCATCATTCTGGTATAAACATTCAAAGTCCAGCAACATACCAGTACGTTGCTGGTCCTTGTTGGACATGTATTGTAATCTTTTTTTTCATACAGCCTATTGGCTGAACGAAAAAAAAAGATTGATCGGTGGGTATGCCCACCATTAGAATACCGCCCTTCATCCACCCACTTCTAATGATGGGCATACATGCACCATTTATATATGCCGAAGCATGGGGGCATCTTCCCGCAAAAGTTATGCCGCGTACACATGGTCAGACTTTTCCACGGGCAAGCCTCCGTCGGAATTTCGACCGTATGTACGCGGCATTAGGAGCAAAATCGCTCCTCCGCCCCTGCTGCCCCAATGCTTCGGCATATATGCTTTTTTTTTTTTAACTGTGGTGGTGAAATCACCTCCTACAGCATTGGAGTCGCAGGGATCAGGCCTGTCTCTGCGAACGCTGCAGTTATGTGTGTTGTGTTTTGCAAGTGACAGTGATCGATCGATACTGCACTTGGGTGGCCTGGGCTGGACGGAGGGGCAAAACGCAGGTGCTAGCAGGTATCTGGGCTGATCCCGCTAACACTGCGTTTTTGGGAACCCTAAACTGCTGGGGACGCTAGTATAGATCTGATCAGATCAGATATTGATCTGTTCAGATACTATACCACTAAGGGGGGTGTATGCTTAACGCGTGGGTGTTAGCGCTACTGGCACTAACCTGACGCTGCCTGGGGTGTGACGCAGACCCTCTCTGACGCTAAAACCTAATTGATATCACCCGCCGGGCGATCAGGGGGTTAAACCTTTATTGGGTTATATACGGCGGGTGCCCTGACACTATAAAAAGCAAACTAACTAACCAGCGTCACCCGTAACACTTATATGGTGATTACTGGTGAAAGGGTTAACTAGGGGCAATTGCGGGGTTAAAACCTTTATTAGATAATATATGGGGGTACCTGATGCTATAAAAAAAACTGACGGCGAACCTAAAAAAAAATTACTGGCTACCTATCGGCATCACCGACACTAAGACAACGATCATAAAAACGATCGCTTAGCGACAGTGGTGATAGGGGGTGAAAGGGTTACCTGGGGGGCGATCAGGGGGTTAAACCTTTATTAGAATAATATATGGGGGTACCTGACGCTATAAAAACCTGCGGCGAACCTAAAAAAAATTACTGGCTACCGATCTGCATCACCGACGCTAAGACAGCGATCAGAAAAATTATCGCTTAGTGACAGTGGTGATAGGGGGTGAAAGGGTTACCTGGGGGGCGATCAAGGGGGTTAAAACTTTATTAGGTAATATATGGGGGTACCCGACGCTATAAAAACCTGTGGCGAACCTAAAAAAAATTACTGGCTACCGATCAGCATCACCGACGCTAAGACATCGATCAGAAAAGTGATCGCTTAGCGACGGCGGTGCTAGTGGGTGAAATGGTTACCTGGGGGGTGATCAAGGGGTTAAACCTTTATTAGGTAATATATGGGGGTACCCGACGCTATAAAAACCTGCGGCGAACCTAAAAAAAATTACTGGCTACCGATCAGCATCGCCGACGCTAAGACATCGATCAGAAAAATTATCGCTTAGTGACAGTGGTGATAGGGGGTGAAAGGGTTACCTGGGGGGCGATCAAGGGGGTTAAACCTTTATTAGGTAATATATGGGGGTACCCGACGCTATAAAAACCTGTGGCGAACCTAAAAAAAATTACTGGCTACCGATCAGCATCACCGACGCTAAGACATCGATCAGAAAAATGATCGCTTAGCGACGGCGGTGCTAGGGGGTGAAAGGGTTATCTGGGGGGTGATCAGGGGGTTAACCCTTTATTAGGGGGGGTTAGGGGGCTACACTGGACCTAAAACTAAATGTAGTGACACTTTTACAGTCACAAATGTCACTGATTGCAGTGATCACTAAATAAATGGTCACTGCAATCAGTGACACTGTGACTGGGGGCTGGGGGGTGATCTGGGGGGTGATCTGGGGTGTCTGGGGGGGGCGATTTATGTGCCTATGTGTCCTGGTGTCAGTGTGCTGTTTTGTGCACTAACCTGCATCTTCTCCTGTACGGCGCTCGGTATATGTGAGCGCCGCAGGAGAGATGACATCACTTCCTCCTGCCTGTGTAAACAGTACACAGGCAGGGGAAGCTCTCTCATTCGCCGGGAGCGATCGAGAGGGGGGGGGCCGGAATCGAACGGCCGTCCCCTCATGCCGGATCGCTCCCGAAGGTAAAACGACCACCCACTGTAAAGAAGGGGGGTCCGATCGGACCCCCCAACTATACAAAGGCAATCACGTATATGTACGTGATTCTGCCTGTCGGTGCCATTCTGCCAACGTATATTTACAGTGGGCGGTCGTTAAGTGGTTAAAAACGGACCCTTTAAGAAAAAAAATAAAAAAACGTCCTTTAAGTGCACTATGGGCGTCGGACATAGTGCCCTATGAGAAGCATGACGCCAATGCAATCCCGTGATTGCAGGCGAGATGCTTCATTTGCGGGTTTTCTGATGCTTTGTGGCGCTCTGCAGCGCGCCACTAAGGCTCATTCTTGCTGTGTTTATGTTGGAGGGGGTGATGCTTTCCCTCCGACGCCACTTCCGGTTTCTATGTGCCAGTGAGAACCAGGAAGTGATGTCACCGCTGCTTGGAAGGAATGCACGGCCTGAGCGGGGACTATTTGAAGATCTACTGAAGAGATTTTTAGTAATCCCTGAGACCCTGACCCTGTCATTGACATTCTCATGTGAATAGTATAACATGGCAATGTTCTTCTGATCCATCGGTACAGACAGTATAACATGGCAATGTTCTGAATCAGAACATTGCCATTTTATACTGTACTGATGGATCAGAACATTGCCATGTTATACTATCAGGCAGGACGAGGGCTGATGCCACGTACACACGACCGCTTTTCTCGACGGGAAAAACTGCATTTTTTTTCGCCGAGAAAAACGATCGTCTGTGGGCTTTATGTCGTTTTTCTCGTCTAGAAAGACGGCATAAAAAACGACGAGAAAATTTAGAACATGTTCTAAATTTTCTCATCGTTTTTTCCAGCATTTTTTTCCGCGGCAGTTTTCCCATAGGGAAACACTGCCGCGGAGCCCACAGACGGTCGTTTTTCTCGTCAAGAGAAAAAATGACGGGAAAAACGACCGTGTGTAGGGAACCAAGCGGTTCCCTCGTTTTTCCTGTCATTATTCACGGCGTTTTTTTAACCGCCGTGAATAAAGAGAGTCCTGGAGCAATGACAAAGAGAGAAATGAGCGGAGGGACGGCATGACAGGTGGGACAGGCAGTAGCCTAGCAGGGGCTGTGGTTCCCTTTAAGAAAAGGGGGGTGGCCGTGGGGGAAAAAGGGGAGGGGGAGCGCAGTCAGTTAGGGAGGAAGTGACGTTTTCTCACTTCCTCCATTTCACTCACGAGGTAGAAAGCTTCACAGCCGGTGCTATGGCTGATGTGGCTGAGCTATTAGCGCAATTGCGGGCCGCGGTGGCCGCGCAGGGGGCAGAGTGGCTGCAGGAACAGGTGTCTGAAGTGTTAGATGAGCGGGCGGCGGCGCCCGCCGGGGGGGGGGGGTCGCTCCGGGGCGCGCTAGGCGGTCCAGGCCGCCTGAGCGGTACAGTCCGGAGGCATCCCCGAGTGGATCTACTTCCGTCCGGAGACCCGTTGGGGGCCCTCCGGCCGCATCCCCTGACCGCACGCAGCCGGTGTCGGCGGGGGGGGCCGGGAGGAATCCGCGCCGTGGACGGAGTTCGGCGGTGGGGGAGACGAGTGGCCCTCTTGCCCCTCCCCCTCCCGCGCGTCGGAGATGCGGTGACATCGCGGTCGAGGCTGCGGGTGATGCCCGGAACAGCCGTGCGGCCCAGCGTGGAGAATCCAGTTCGCGGGCCAGTGGCCGGGAGGCGGTGGCGGTCAGGGGTCCGGCGGAGCCAGCAAGACGAGCGGTGAGGGGTTTGGCGCCAAGACTGACGGATGGGAGTAGAGCGGATGACACCCGTGCCAGGGGGCGGACCCGGAGTCCATCGGTGGAGGTGGCGAGTGGGTCGGGTGTGCCAGGATCGAGAGGGCGTGATGCTCAGCCACGACAGCCCTTGCCACGTGGGTCGCGTCCGCACGGTGTGCAGCCAGCGCTTGTGTCGGCAGAATCGGATGACAACAGGTCTGGGGGGGAGCTGTCCGGGTCAGATGGTGGCGAGGACTCGGGACAACTGGCTTCGATGGAGAACAGTTCGGCGGCTGGTGGACCCAGTTTCAGGCAGCCCGGTAAGTCCCACTCTTCTGTGGTTATTTGTTCCTTATTACAAGATTTATTGGGTCAAGGGGGTGTTGGGGGGGGATTAGGCGCGACACCTGGGTCGCGTTCTTCCCCACCGGGGAGGAAAGTGGCAGGGGAGACGCAGGACTTGTGGTCTGGGTTGGAGGATTTGGTCAGGCGTTTTAAGCCGGGTGGGGGCGACATGGTGTCGCCCGCGGCGGCTTGGGGGAAAACAGGGGGTTCATCGCAGGTGGCGGGGCCTTCGGATGCACCCGTGGCCCCAGGCGTGCAAGCGGTAGAGGTGTCAGAGGAGGGGCAGGCCCCATTGGAAGGGGGGGCGGCCACGGCAGGTGGGCAAGTTGCTGCGGGAGAGAAAAACAAGGAGGTGATCAGGCTGGCGGATGCCGCTAAGAATGAGATGTACATTTGTTTTGAGGCACCGTTAGGAACTCACCTGAAGCCGGAGGTCAGAGAAAAGCTGTGGAAAGGTGAGTATGTGGAGATCTTCACGTTGCTCCCCTTGGACAAATTCAACCTGGATAGGGTGAAGCCGGAAGAGAGCAGGAAGGAGGATGAGGAAAAGAGGCGTTATCGTCTTATACCCCGTACTTTCACAAATTGGTTGCAAGCGTTTGCGATCATGGCTTGTGTGATAGGGCAGAAGGCCCCGGAACATTGTTCTGGGCTGTTCATTTATTTGGAGGCGGTTAGCGAAGCGTACAGGACGTATGGTGGCGTAGCATGGTTGAGGTATGACGAACAGTTCCGGCAGAGGATGGCCATGAGACCAGGACTGCGATGGGATCACAAGGACATCAACTTGTGGATGCGGCTGATGACAGCGTCGCGGGCCTCCAATCAGTTTTTTCAGGGGGGGGGGGTCGGAGGTGCTGCAGCCTCGGGACAACCGACCGAGAAACGGTGGGGCTACTGCTGGCAGTTCAACGAGGGCATGTGCAAGTCCGGAGCAAGCTGTCGCTTCAAGCATGTGTGTTCCGGATGTGGGGGCAGTCATGCCTTTTCCAAATGCTTTACGCGAGGCAGGGGTCGCCCCGGGGATTCTGGGGGAAAAGGGAACGACGCCAATCCGGGTGGAAAGGATGCTTCCCTTTCTCAATAGGTATCCCGACAGGCGTGCAGCCAAGTTGTTAGAGGAGGGTTTCGCCGGTGGTTTCAGAATTCCTTGCGCGCCTTTTGCAGTCCCCCCGGCAGCCAATAACATCCGGTCTGCCTTGCTCCATCCCTTGGTGGTTTCGGAGAAGCTAGATAAGGAGGTACAGTTGGGGCGTATGGCCGGACCGTTCACGGATGCGCCCATACCTGAGTTAGTGGTTTCTCCCTTGGGGGTGGTCCCCAAGAGGGAACCTCAAAAATTTCGATTGATTAATCACCTGTCCTTTCCCCTCATCACCTGCTCTTGCGCCGGAGGACTGCACGGTATCGTACACCTCCTTCGATGCGGCTGTGGCATGGGTGCGCAGGTGTGGACGGGGAGCGTTGTTGGCAAAAGCCGATGTTCAATCGGCTTTTCGGTTGCTACCAGTACACCCGGACAGCTTTCGTTTCTTGGGTTGCATGTGGGAGGGGGCTTACTACGTGGACCGTTGTTTGCCCATGGGTTGCTCCATCTCTTGCGCGCTCTTTGAGACTTTTAGTTCGTTCCTAGAATGGGTGGTCCGGGAAAGTGTCGAGGATCAGTTCGATCATCCATTATCTGGATGACTTTCTGTGCGTGGGCCCTCCGGGGTCTAACGTTTGCAGGGTCCTGCTGGGGACGCTGCAATTCGTGGCCGATCGTTTTGGGGTCCCTTTGGCCCCCGAGAAGACGGAGGGCCCCACGTCGTCTTTAGTTTTTCTGGGCATAGAGCTGGATTCTGAGAAGATGAAATGCCGACTGCCAGAGGATAAGCTGGAAGCGTTGAAGGAGGAAGTGCGCGGTGTTATCGGCCATCGTAAGATTCAGCTGCGACAGATGCAGTCACTATTGGGTAAGTTGTGTTTCGCTTGCAGGATAATGCCCATGGGCAGGGTATTTAGCCGCAGGTTGTCGGCTGCGACAGCCGGGGTGCGGGTTCCTACTCATTTTGTAAGCCTAACCAGAGAGCTTCGTGAGGATTTGGAAGTGTGGCACGGTTTTCTGGAATCTTTCAACGGGCGGGCGTTGTGGATGGCCGGGCCCGTTAGCAATTTCGATCTGGACTTGTTTACGGATGCGGCTGGCTCCACGGGGTATGGGGCGTTCTGTCAGGGAAAATGGAGTGCGGCTCCATGGCCAAAGGAGTGGGAGGAAGCGGGGTTCTTGAAGAACCTGGTACTATTGGAACTTTTCCCAATTGTGGGGCGTTTGAACTATGGGGGGATTCATTCCGGAATAGCAAGGTGCGCCTAAACGGTGATAACATGGGAGTGGTTCAGGTAGTGAATAGGTTGTCAGCCACGTCACAGCCAGTGGTGCGTTTGTTGAGACATTTGGTTTTGCGCTGCTTGCAGTTCAAGGTATTTGTGTACGCAGTACATCTTCCTGGGGTGGATAACACCCTGGCTGACGCTTTGTCTCGTTTTTCAGTGGGACAGGTTCCGGGAGTTGGCGCCAGCAGCGGATCAACGCAGGGTTACCTGTCCCGACTGGATGTGGGACATTGCCTTGACAGCGCAGCGCAGTGGATAAAACGGTCGGTGGTGAACCCAGACTAGTTTGGATTTTTTGGGTCACTCGTACGTGTTCTGGGGGGCAAGACGGGCCGATGTTCGGCCCAATGGAAGGCAGTTAGGAATTGCCTTACAAGAGGCCCGGGTCCGTTGGATCGGGGTGCCGGGTATGACGTGGAGTGGGGTTATGCCGGAGATACAGAGGTTCGCAGGTCGGGAAAAGGCACCGGAGGTATTGGTGCTGCATGCGGGAGGTAACGACATGGGGGCCAGATCAATGCACCAACTGATACGGGACATTAAATATGATTTTTAAGGTTGTGCACTACATTCCCGGGTATTGGGGTTATTTGGTCGGACATGGTAGGCAGGACATCCTGGCGGTGGGCATGGTCGGTGAAAAAAGTTAATAAGGCCCGGATAAAAGTCAATAAGGAAGTGGGGAGAATTTTTGTGAGGAATGGTGGCCTGGTGGTGCGCCACCGTGAGTTGGACGTCGATACGTGGAGGTACCTAAGGGGAGATGGGGTCCACCTGAATGCAGCGGGCATTGACCTGTGGAACTGGGTTTGCAGGAGGGAATTCAGCAGGCCCTTAGGGTGTGGGGTTGCTCGCAAGAGTAAGGCGTTACCCCTTGCGAGCTGTGGCGGGGTTTGGTTCCTGGAAGAGGAGGTAAAAGGGGAAGTCTGGAGAAAAAGGTGGTACCCATAGGTGGTATGGGGTTATTGAGTACCTTCTGGTCAACAAGGGTTAACCAGGAAGGGGGGTAAATGGTAGGGCACTGCGGCCAGGTGTACTGTCTCCGAGTCGGTGTCTTGCGACTGGAGGCCTAAGGGATATGTTAGTCCCAGTGCCCAAGTTGGAGTTGGTGGTCTATAAGACCACCAGGGGTATTTTAAGTGTTAAGAAAAATTTTATTTAAACGGTTATTTAAGTGGTTATTTATTTCATATAAAAGTTGTGAAAATAAATAGGCCGAAAGTCCAATTTTACTCCACAACCTTGTCAGTCGTTATTTATTAGAATTGTACAAGGGGGTGGGTAAGTTGGATAGAGGGTAAGTCAAAGCGAAGGATCGGTCCTTAACATGTCAAGAGAGTCCTGGAGCAATGACAAAGAGAGAAATGAGCGGAGGGACGGCATGACAGGTGGGACAGGCAGTAGCCTAGCAGGGGCTGTGGTTCCCTTTAAGAAAAGGGGGGTGGCCGTGGGGGGAAAAGGGGAGGGGGAGCGCAGTCAGTTAGGGAGGAAGTGACGTTTTCTCACTTCCTCCATTTCACTCACGAGGTAGAAAGCTTCCCACCCACCCTCCCTGTGTGAGGGGTAAGACAAGGGTGAGGGTTATGGGCGGTGTTTAGTTGGAAGTGGCTGGGTTTGGTTCCTGGAAGAGGAGGTTAAAGGGGAAGTCTGGAGAAAAAGGTGGTACCTATAGGTGGTATGGGGTTATTGAGTACCTTCTGGTCAACAAGGGTTAACCAGGAAGGGGGGTAAATGGTAGGGCACTGCGGCCAGGTGTACCGCCTCCGAGTCGGTGTCTTGCGACTGGAGGCCTAAGGGATATGTTAGTCCCAGTGCCCAAGTTGGGAGTTGGTGGTCTATAAGATCACCAGGGGTATTTTAAGTGTTAAAAACAAAATGTTATTTAAACGGTTATTTAAGTGGTTATTTATTTCATATAAAAGTTGTTAAACGGCGGGGTTTGGTTCCTGGAAGAGGAGGTAAAAGGGGAAGTCTGGAGAAAAAGGTGGTACCCATAGGTGGTATGGGGTTCTTGAGTACCTTCTGGTCAACAAGGGTTAACCAGGAAGGGGGGTAAATGGTAGGGCACTGCGGCTAGGTGTACCGTCTCCGAGTCGGTGTCTTGCGACTGGAGGCCTAAGGGATATGTTAGTCCCAGTGCCCAAGTTGGAGTTGGTGGTCTATAAGAGCACCAGGGGTATTTTAAGTGTTAAAAACAAAATGTTATTTAAACGGTCCGAGTCGGTGTCTTGCCACTGGAGGCCTAAGGGATATGTTAGTCCCAGTGCCCAAGTTGGAGTTGGTGGTCTATAAGACCACCAGGGGTATTTTAAGTGTTAAGAAAAATGTTATTTAAACGGTTATTTAAGTGGTTATTTATTTCATATAAAAGTTGTGAAAATAAATAGGCCGGAAGGCCAATTTTACTCCACAACCTTGTCAGTCGTTATTTATTAGAATTGTACAAGGGGGTGGGTAAGTTGGATAGAGGGTAAGTCAAAGCGAAGGATCGGTCCTTAACATGTCATGATCGTGTGTACGCGGAATTAGTGTCTGGGTGAGGGGATCTGATGGTGCTGCTGCTGGAAGAACAGGACAACTTGGAGAAGTGACAGATCAGGGGACACACCAATCATTTAACTCCTCATCTTCATCATCCCCCCACTGACCATCGGACAATGAAGGGGAAGAAAGGTAGGTGCAGGCTGTGTACAGGGGACGAGGGTGTCTGCACTGACAGACAGGGGGGCAGGTTGTGTTGTCTGTGTGGACATTTGCTTCCCATGCTGCTGTCAAAGTGAATTCTCTGTCACTGTGTAGGGACTGCAATCATCAGGACCCCTCCCCCCATAGTTCTGCTCAGACAGACTTTAACCCCCTCTGACCTGCATGCAAGCTACTTCCAGAGCCTTGTGTAGCCTGCAAAGTGTTTTTGTGACACTGAATGACTATTTGTGTCTCATGGATGATATGTACTTTGTGTCTGATGATCTATTCCTGTAATAAAAGGTGTGTTGTGAGCACGCCACGGTGTGTGTTGGTGATGTGAGTGAGCTGCACACAAAGCAGCAGTGCATGGCTGAGCTCCTCACTTGTGGAATAAACAAACTTTATGCTTATGCTGCATGAGGGCATGCCTCCCAACTTTGTAAAGTCCCTTCGCGGGACATTCTGATGTCCCCTCTCCCCTGCCAATCAGAGTTGTTGAGCGGGGGGGGGGTGCGGGACATTGGCAAAAAAAAACGGGGGGCCGCCGATCGGGGGGGGCATACTAGTGCACCGATCGCGGGGGGGGGGGGTTTACCTGCTGCTGCTGCTCCTCTTCTTCTCTTCATGTTTCCCGCACAGCAGTCTCGCGGGAGTGCGGGAAGGAGGAGCCTCTGCGGGTAAAACCCGCACAATCCGTGCCAGTTGGGAGGTATGCATGAGGGATGTCATTGAGAGCGCATGGGCTCTACTAACCCACCATCCATCCCAGGCTCCATCCCTGCCTCTTACATCCAATGTCATGTGTATGTGCCACCAGCCCACACAGCTGGGAAAGTCTTTGGGAATCAGGCTTGCATTCCTGAGGGCAATGGGGAAATAACTTTCCAGGATGGATGTTTTGCTGATTCTGTAAAAAATCCCCCTTGTCAGACATCCTATGAGTACACTGATCATCTCATCCAATAAGAGGACAGGCTTTCTCATTACATTTGGGAGAATTAGAAAGCAATGAATGATGATGTGTATATATGTGTCGTCTCATCTGTATTGTGACAGTTCCCACAGCTGGATTGTATCTGTGACCTGTGCTGTGCACCCAATCTCATCCATTCTTCATCATTTCAATGTTATTTCCAAAGTTCTTGTCAATCTTTTCAAATCTGCAGCAGTCATTATTATAATACCCAGCGATCCTTCTGTGAAGGTCCATGTTCAGGCACTTCCTGTTATAGTGGCAACGCATTGTCCCCATCTGCCAATTGTTTTTCTGGGTTGTCACCTGGTTTCACATATTTCTGGTGGAGACGGATGAGGCAACATGCATTGTGCTGAAATGTTCTACCAACAAATGACATGCAGCTGGTGCAGGGGGCATGCATATAAATGGGAAGTGGCTGCTAAGAGGCTGCGGGAGATCAGAAGTGCTAAGATGCACAACTGCATGGAAAAATTTATTTTTTTCCAAAAAAAGAAAAAATGGCAATTGTTAAGATAAACCATGCTTTAGCAAGCTAAATGTCATTGTCATAGTAGTTAAAAGCTACCTTAAGTGTGTTAGGTATAGAGACAGGTAAGATAAGATGATAGTTGTCCTATATCTCATGCACATGGCCAATCAGAGCCGTATATCACCCAGATCAGCATATGTCTGCAGCGGGCACAAAATTGATGTTGTTTTTTCCCCCACAAATAGAACTTTCTTTTGGTGGTATTTATTTGCGCCCCCCTAAAAGTTTTGAGCACCAGCCGCCACTGCTGCTCACCATCCTCGTGGCCTCCTCAAATGGTGCCAGGACAGTGCATGCATCCCTGATCATGCCCCACGGGCGTGGTGAAAAAAACCCGAGCTCCCGTGACCCTGTCCTGGTGCCGTAGTCGCACAGATACTCATTGATGGCCCTCTGCTGCGTGTGCAGCCGCTGCAGCATGGCCAACGTTGAGTTCCACCTGGTGGGCATGTCACATATAAGGCGGTTCTTGGGCAGGTTCAACTCCTTTTGCAGCTCAGCCAGGCGAGCACTGGCATTATAAGATCTGCGGAAATGCACACAGACTTTCCTGGCCTGCCTCAGGACATCCTGTAAGCCCGGGTACCTGCCCAAGAACCGCTGCACCACCAGGTTAAGGACGTGAGCCACACTGGTCAAATGGGTCCGTTGTCCCTGTCGGAGAGCGGAGAGGAGGTTGGTGCCATTGTCGCAAACTACCATTCCTGGCTTAAGCTGGCGTGGCATCAACCACCTCTCGGCCTGCCCCTACAGAGCAGACAGAACCTCTGCCCCAGTGTGGCTCCTGTCCCCCAAACACACCAGCGCAAGCACGGCATGGCATCTTTTTGCCTGCGTACTTGCGTAGCCCCTTGAACGCCTACGGAGCACCGCTGGTTCCGAGGACAAAGCACAGGAAGAGGCCATGGAGGAAGAAGAAGAGGAGGGGGTGGAGAAGAGAGGTGTGTCACAACCAGTAGTAGCATTTTGGAGGCTTGGCGGTGGAACAACCTCCAACACTACTGCACCTTGTCCTGCATCCTTCCCAGCTGCCAAAAGAGTGACCCAATGGGCCGTGAAAGAAAGGTAACGTCCCTGTCCATGCCTGCTGGACCATGAGTCAGCGGTAATATGCACCTTACCGCTGACCGTCCTGTCCAGCGAGGCCAAGACATTGCCTTCCACATGCCGGTAGAGAGCCGGAATCACCTTCCGTGAGAAAAAGTGGCGTTTGGGAACCTGCCACTGAGGAACCACACATTGCACAAACTCACCGAAGGGGGCCGAGTCTACCAACTGAAAAGGCAGCAGTTGAAGCGCTAGCAATTTAGCCAAGCTAGCATTCAACCGCTGGGCATGTGGATGGCTGGGAGTGAACTTCTTTCGACGGTCCAGCAGCTGGGGCAGGGAAATTTGCCTGCTAGAATCGGACGTCGGTGTACTGCTAGCAGAGTGCCCGCAAGTACTTGGCTATGACACACCTAATTCTACACCTTCATTCCTCTCAGTGCAGGTTTCAGAGAGAACTGAAGGTACAGTGGGGTTGGAGATCCCAGCTGATGCAGTGCAAGGAGAGGTCCGCTTTGTTCTTTGGTGTGGGTCTTTAAGGTAGGCTTGCCAACGAGCTGCATGGCAGGTCAACATATGTCTGGTCAAGCATGTGGTGCCCAAGCGGGTGATGTTTTGGCCACGCGATATACGCTTGAGACATATGTTGCAAACAGCAGCTGTGCGATCTGATGCACTCGACTCAAAAAAGGCCCACACCAAAGAACTTTTTGAATAACGGGCAGAGGCAGCGCCCTGCATAGGCGGAGCTCTGCGGTGTGATTCCGTCGGTGTGCTGCCCTTACGCTGGCCCCCCGAGGGCATCCTGCCTCGTTGGAGATGTGCCTCCTCCTCATCCTCCTCCTCCTCCTCTCTCCTATTAGGCACCCACGTGGAGTCAGTGACCTCATCATCCCCTCCCTCCTCATCACTGGAGCCAATCTGGCAGTATGCTGCAGCTGCTGGAACATGACTGCCAGATTGGTGTCCTTCTTGAGCATCCCCTCTCTCTGCTCTCACGCTACTGCCTTCCTCTAGCTGGGTATCATCATCAGACCCTTCGAAACGCTGGGCATCCTCCTGGAGCATGTACCCAACACTGTGCTCAAACAGTTCGGGGGACTCCTCAGGAGGACATGGTTGGTCTAGGGAAGGAGCGACTGATGATGACATTGATACCAGGGAAGAGGACGCTTTGGCAGCTGCTTTGCCAGTACCCTGAGCCTGGGTGAGAGAGGATGAGGAGGATGAGGAGGGCTTGGTCATCCACTCTACCAAGTCTTCGGCATGATGCGGCTCAACACGTCCAGCTGCCGAAAAGGACAAGCGTGTCCCATGGCCACGTGCTGATGGCGATGCACCGCGTCTACGACCAGCACTGTTGTCTCTAGACACAGAGCCTGCTTGCCCTCTTTTATTGGCTCCTGACTGTCTGCCTCTCCTTGTTTGCCTTCCAGACATTCTAATGGCCTGCAGGGAAATGGGAAAACCAGCAATAAGGCCTAGCTTCAGGAGTATATTATGCAGGAATCACACTACGCCTGCTGTAGGTGCTGCAAATGCTTGTTGGTGTAACACACCAGGAAAAAGCAGCAATACAGGCTAACTTCAGGTGTAATATGATCAGGAGGCACACTCCGCCCGCTGTAAGTGCTGCAAATGCCTGTTGGTGTAACACACCAGGAAAAAGCAGCAATACAGGCTAACTTCAGGTGTAATATGATCAGGAGGCACACTCCGCCCGCTGTAAGTGCCGCAAATGCCTGTTGGTGTAACACACCAGGAAAAAGCAGCAATACAGGCTAACTTCAGGTGTAATATGATCAGGAGGCACACTCCACCTGCTGTAGGTGCCGCAAATGCCTGTTGGTGTAACACACCAGGAAAAAGCAGCAATACAGGCTAACTTCAGGTGTAATATGATCAGGAGGCACACTCCACCCGCTGTAAGTGCCGCAAATGCCTGTTGGTGTAACACACCAGGAAAAAGCAGCAATACAGGCTAACTTCAGGTGTAATATGATCAGGAGGCACACTCCGCCCGCTGTAAGTGCTGCAAATGCCTGTTGGTGTAACACACCAGGAAAAAGCAGCAATACGGGCTAACTTCAGGTGTATAATGTGCAGGAGGCTTAGCAACAATGACACTGACACTGTCCCCTGCCTATCCTTCTCTCTCCCTGCACACAAGGTTTATCAAAGTATATGACACTGACACTCTCCCTGTCTATCCTTCTCTCTCCCTGCACACAAGGTTTAGCAAAGAATATGACACTGACACTGTCCCCTGCCTTTCCTTCTCTCTCCCTGCACACAAGGTTTATCAAAGTATATGACACTGACACTCTCCCTGCCTATCCTTCTCTCTCCCTGCACACAAGGTTTAGCAAAGAATGTGACACTGACACTGTCCCCTGCCTATCCTTCTCTCTCCCTGCACACAAGGTTTATCAAAGAATATGACACCGACACTCTCCCTGCCTATTCTTCTCTCTCCCTGCACACAAGGTTTAGCAAAGAATGTGACACTGACACCATCCCCTGCCTATCCTTCTCTCTCCCTGCACACAAGGTTTAGCAAAGAATATGACACTGACACTCTCCCTGCCTATCCTTCTCTCTCCCTACACACAAGTTTGAGGTACAAATAGCACTGACACTGTCCCTGCCTATGTAACTCTTTCCCTGCGCCGGAACACACTACACAAGGCCGCCACGCTGGCAGCCTTTTATAGTGTGGGGCGTGTGCTAAACCCCCTGAGCTATAATTGGCCACAGGCAACCTGCCTGTGGCCAATTATGGCTCTCCTAGCTGCCGGCGCTGTGATTGGCCAAGCATGCGGGGTCACAGTGCATGCTTGGCCAATCACAGCGCCGGGATCGCACTGCGATGGCGCAGTGTATTGTGGGCCGTTCGCGTCACTCGAATTTGGCGCGAACGGCCCAAATCGTTCGATGTTCGCCGAACGGTCGAACAGCCGATGTTCGACTCGAACTTATGTTCGACTCGAACACTGAGCTCATCCCTAGTCTGTAACATTTGCTTAGTCTAGGACTAGTCAATTGGGTATATAAATTAACAACAAAAACAAACAAGAGACTGCTTTAGTTTTTAAATGTTTCATGTTTTTGCTTTAATTGCCAGATCTATGTCTCTAGTCCAACTTCTGGCTTCTTTTTATTGGCTAACGGGAGTAATGATAATGCTCGACACTAGAGCCTAGGCAGAGAGCACCAGTCTTCCAAGTGGGGAGGCAATTATGTGCTCCAAGAATGCGGAGCATGCTTTCCAAGATACAGAAAGGTAGGGCTTTAGACTGGTTATGGGATGAGCATTGGCTGGTTCAATCTCAGAATAGAATAATTGGTGTGCCCAGTTGGCTGAAGCATGCATTCCAGCAGGCATAGTGCCACTCAACAGTTTATAGCTAAAGAAATGTATTTATCATCTCCTTTAAACACAATCTGGAATAAAGCCAAATATTTATGGTAAGATGACATATGAATATCTTGATTAACTTGCTACACCTGTAAATACTTGCACCATTAAGATTATTTTATGCAGCACTCTATAGAGGACATTGGCTTTTACCAGGTGTATGGGACCTTTGTCATAGAGTTTTCTACAGGAGCCTAGTGTTGTAGACATGATATCAAGCTATATCTCAATACATTTTTTGGATTTATAAATGTATCCATTATACTTCAGCTCTGAGTTTACTTTTGTTTGTAGAATAGTACCTCCTCTTCCTCCACCCTCCTCTTGTGGGGGGTGGGTGGGGGTGTAGCGGCGGCTGGTGCTAAATATTTCGGGGAGGGCGGCAAACTAACGCCACCCCCCACCCCCCGGACAGACAGGAAGGTGGCAGTGGAGACTAACCTTAACATAGGACGCAGGGGGAATGAAGAGTTGGGCCATTCTCCTTTTCTTTCTCCTCCGGGCTTAACAGGCAATGTGTCCTGAGACACAATTGGCCAGTGTGTCCTGAGAAACGATTAGGAGTCCTAAGACTCCCTTGCCAAATCTGGTCTCAGGAGCTGCTTCCTGATTGGGTGGGAGGAGCATCAGGAAGACAATAGTGAATATTAATCCACTATTATCACACAAGTGAGTGGGCTCAGGGCACAGTGCTCTACACCCTGAACCCACCCTTTTTGAAGTTTTGAAGCCAATTAGAGCATCAGGCTCTAATCATGTGCTTAAAAAAAAACAAAAAAAAATTGCAATCCATTTGTCCAGCGCCCTGCATGTAGATTAGGGGCCAGACACATTGAATTGGGGGGGGGGGGGGGCTGTGCCTCATATGGATGTGCTGCCATTGTTATAGGAGTTTTTATTTAAATGATGATGTGTGCCACAGATGAGCTTAGCTCTGAAGAAAAGGGATTGTCCCTTAAAATGCATTCGATTTCAAGTCTGGATGATGCCTGGCCACTTTGCCTCTTGGCTTTCGTGCACATTGCCTTTTGTTTGTTGAATTTTGTGAGTATGCATTTGGCATTGTTTTATATTCAATAGACATGTGCACACTGAAATATTTTGTTTCGGAATTTCGTTTTCGTACAAAAAATTATTTTTTTTAGTTACTCCCGAAATTCGTTTTTATTTATTTAGTTTTTCGTTAGAAATTGCATTCGTCCGAAAATCTGAATTAATTAGGGTCGAATCTGTCATTGAAGGCTTATGGTGTCTGTCGAATGTTCAAAGAAGATTCGACGGAGCAGCGAAACTGTACGACGCCGCAATCGTACATTTCCGGTCGAATGCTAGCTATAGTAGAATTCTAATGTTGTATGACTAGTAATAATTATATTTTTAAATTATTATTACTAGTGAACCAACATTAGAATTTTTCTATAGCCTATGGGCGGATGCATTCGACCGGAAATGTACTATTGCAGCATCGTACAGTTTAGCTGCTCCGTCGAATCTTCTTAGAACTTTCGACAGACACCATAAGCCTTCAATGACAGATTCGACGTTTGTATGTTTTTCAATGCTTTGTCGAATCTTCGTCTTTCATGTTGAATTGTCAAGTTCGTTCTAGCTATTTTACTGCTCCTCCTCTTTGGTTACAATCAGCCAATAACATTCATCATCATCATTATTTTTATTTTACTTCCCCCACCCAATTCCAGCAGCAATCTTTTCTCTCTATGTTGAATCTTTTCTCTCTATAATGTCGAATCATTTCTCTCTATAATGTCAAATCTTTTCTCTCTATGTAGAATAATCTTTGACTAATAGTTAAGGTTAGGCACATTCGACCACAGGTTTGATAGACACATATTGTTATTGTCAGCGTCACGTCGAATCTCCTATCTATATCGAACTGTTGTTGCAACGAAAATAAAGCATTTGTTTTTGTCGGATCTTTCGGTTTTCGGATTCTGTGCTTTCGTTTGTTAAAACGATAACGAAAATACCTGAAATTCGGACGAAAATGCATTCGGATGAAAACGAATGCACATGTCTAATATTCAATATAATTTGCAGAAGGTAATGCACTAGAGTGACTAGACCTTTGTGCCCTCTTGCTTGTTTTTCTCTTTTACTACAAGGATTCCCCTGAGGAGGGCTGTATTGATGGAGCTTAACAGCATATGATGTGAATGAACATTGGGAAGTCTGGTCAAGCATGTGGTGCCCAAGCGGGTGATGTTTTGGCCACGCGATATACGCTTGAGACATATGTTGCAAACAGCAGCTGTGCGATCTGATGCACTCGACTCAAAAAAGGCCCACACCAAAGAACTTTTTGAATAACGGGCAGAGGCAGCGCCCTGCATAGGCGGAGCTCTGCGGTGTGATTCCGTCGGTGTGCTGCCCTTACGCTGGCCCCCCGAGGGCATCCTGCCTCGTTGGAGATGTGCCTCCTCCTCATCCTCCTCCTCCTCCTCTCTCCTATTAGGCACCCACGTGGAGTCAGTGACCTCATCATCCCCTCCCTCCTCATCACTGGAGCCAATCTGGCAGTATGCTGCAGCTGCTGGAACATGACTGCCAGATTGGTGTCCTTCTTGAGCATCCCCTCTCTCTGCTCTCACGCTACTGCCTTCCTCTAGCTGGGTATCATCATCAGACCCTTCGAAACGCTGGGCATCCTCCTGGAGCATGTACCCAACACTGTGCTCAAACAGTTCGGGGGACTCCTCAGGAGGACATGGTTGGTCTAGGGAAGGAGCGACTGATGATGACATTGATACCAGGGAAGAGGACGCTTTGGCAGCTGCTTTGCCAGTACCCTGAGCCTGGGTGAGAGAGGATGAGGAGGATGAGGAGGGCTTGGTCATCCACTCTACCAAGTCTTCGGCATGATGCGGCTCAACACGTCCAGCTGCCGAAAAGAAGGACAAGCGTGTCCCATGGCCACGTGCTGATGGCGATGCACCGCGTCCACGACCAGCACTGTTGTCTCTAGACACAGAGCCTGCTTGCCCTCTTTTATTGGCTCCTGACTGTCTGCCTCTCCTTGTTTGCCTTCCAGACATTCTAATGGCCTGCAGGGAAATGGGAAAACCAGTAATAAGGCCTAGCTTCAGGAGTATATTATGCAGGAATCACACTACGCCTGCTGTAGGTGCTGCAAATGCTTGTTGGTGTAACACACCAGGAAAAAGCAGCAATACAGGCTAACTTCAGGTGTAATATGATCAGGAGGCACACTCCGCCCGCTGTAAGTGCTGCAAATGCCTGTTGGTGTAACACACCAGGAAAAAGCAGCAATACAGGCTAACTTCAGGTGTAATATGATCAGGAGGCACACTCCGCCCGCTGTAAGTGCCGCAAATGCCTGTTGGTGTAACACACCAGGAAAAAGCAGCAATACAGGCTAACTTCAGGTGTAATATGATCAGGAGGCACACTCCACCCGCTGTAAGTGCCGCAAATGCCTGTTGGTTTAACACACCAGGAAAAAGCAGCAATACAGGCTAACTTCAGGTGTAATATGATCAGGAGGCACACTCCACCTGCTATAGGTGCCGCAAATGCCTGTTGGTGTAACACACCAGGAAAAAGCAGCAATACAGGCTAACTTCAGGTGTAATATGATCAGGAGGCACACTCCGCCCGCTGTAAGTGCCGCAAATGCCTGTTGGTGTAACACACCAGGAAAAAGCAGCAATACAGGCTAACTTCAGGTGTAATATGATCAGGAGGCACACTCCGCCCGCTGTAAGTGCTGCAAATGCCTGTTGGTGTAACACACCAGGAAAAAGCAGCAATACGGGCTAACTTCAGGTGTATAATGTGCAGGAGGCTTAGCAACAATGACACTGACACTGTCCCCTGCCTATCCTTCTCTCTCCCTGCACACAAGGTTTATCAAAGTATATGACACTGACACTCTCCCTGTCTATCCTTCTCTCTCCCTGCACACAAGGTTTAGCAAAGAATATGACACTGACACTGTCCCCTGCCTTTCCTTCTCTCTCCCTGCACACAAGGTTTATCAAAGTATATGACACTGACACTCTCCCTGCCTATCCTTCTCTCTCCCTGCACACAAGGTTTAGCAAAGAATGTGACACTGACACTGTCCCCTGCCTATCCTTCTCTCTCCCTGCAGTGCCTGCACACAAGGTTTATCAAAGAATATGACACCGACACTCTCCCTGCCTATTCTTCTCTCTCCCTGCACACAAGGTTTAGCAAAGAATGTGACACTGACACCATCCCCTGCCTATCCTTCTCTCTCCCTGCACACCAGGTTTAGCAAAGAATTTGACACTGACACTCTCCCTGCCTATCCTTCTCTCTCCCTACACACAAGTTTGAGGTACAAATAGCACTGACACTGTCCCTGCCTATGTAACTCTTTCCCTGCGCCGGAACACACTACACAAGGCCGCCACGCTGGCAGCCTTTTATAGTGTGGGGCGTGTGCTAAACCCCCTGAGCTATAATTGGCCACAGGCAACCTGCCTGTGGCCAATTATGGCTCTCCTAGCTGCCGGCGCTGTGATTGGCCAAGCATGCGAGGTCACAGTGCATGCTTGGCCAATCACAGCGCCGGGATCGCACTGCGATGGCGCAGTGTATTGTGGGCCGTTCGCGTCACTCGAATTTGGCGCGAACGGCCCAAATCGTTCGATGTTCGCCGAACGGTCGAACAGCCGATGTTCGACTCGTACTTATGTTCGACTCGAACACTGAGCTCATCCCTAGTCTGTAACATTTGCTTAGTCTAGGACTAGTCAATTGGGTATATAAATTAACAACAAAAACAAACAAGAGACTGCTTTAGTTTTTAAATGTTTCATGTTTTTGCTTTAATTGCCAGATCTATGTCTCTAGTCCAACTTCTGGCTTCTTTTTATTGGCTAACGGGAGTAATGATAATGCTCGACACTAGAGCCTAGGCAGAGAGCACCAGTCTTCCAAGTGGGGAGGCAATTATGTGCTCCAAGAATGCGGAGCATGCTTTCCAAGATACAGAAAGGTAGGGCTTTAGACTGGTTATGGGATGAGCATTGGCTGGTTCAATCTCAGAATAGAATAATTGGTGTGCCCAGTTGGCTGAAGCATGCATTCCAGCAGGCATAGTGCCACTCAACAGTTTATAGCTAAAGAAATGTATTTATCATCTCCTTTAAACACAATCTGGAATAAAGCCAAATATTTATGGTAAGATGACATATGAATATCTTGATTAACTTGCTACACCTGTAAATACTTGCACCATTAAGATTATTTTATGCAGCACTCTATAGAGGACATTGGCTTTTACCAGGTGTATGGGACCTTTGTCATAGAGTTTTCTACAGGAGCCTAGTGTTGTAGACATGATATCAAGCTATTTCTCAATACATTTTTTGGATTTATAAATGTATCCATTATACTTCAGCTCTGAGTTTACTTTTGTTTGTAGAATAGTACCTCCTCTTCCTCCACCCTCCTCTTGTGGGGGGTGGGTGGGGGTGTAGCAGCGGCTGGTGCTAAATATTTCGGGGAGGGCGGCAAACTAACGCCACCCCCCACCCCCCGGACAGACAGGAAGGTGGCAGTGGAGACTAACCTTAACATAGGACGCAGGGGGAATGAAGAGTTGGGCCATTCTCCTTTTCTTTCTCCTCCGGGCTTAACAGGCAATGTGTCCTGAGACACAATTGGCCAGTGTGTCCTGAGAAACGATTAGGAGTCCTAAGACTCCCTTGCCAAATCTGGTCTCAGGAGCTGCTTCCTGATTGGGTGGGAGGAGCATCAGGAAGACAATAGTGAATATTAATCCACTATTATCACACAAGTGAGTGGGCTCAGGGCACAGTGCTCTACACCCTGAACCCACCCTTTTTGAAGTTTTGAAGCCAATTAGAGCATCAGGCTCTAATCATGTGCTTAAAAAAAAACAAAAAAAACATTGCAATCCATTTGTCCAGCGCCCTGCATGTAGATTAGGGGCCAGACACATTGAATTGGGGGGGGGGGCTGTGCCTCATATGGATGTGCTGCCATTGTTATAGGAGTTTTTATTTAAATGATGATGTGTGCCACAGATGAGCTTAGCTCTGAAGAAAAGGGATTGTCCCTTAAAATGCATTCGATTTCAAGTCTGGATGATGCCTGGCCACTTTGCCTCTTGGCTTTCGTGCACATTGCCTTTTGTTTGTTGAATTTTGTGAGTATGCATTTGGCATTGTTTTATATTCAATAGACATGTGCACACTGAAATATTTTGTTTCGGAATTTCGTTTTCGTACAAAAAATTAATTTTTTTAGTTACTCCCGAAATTCGTTTTTATTTATTTCGTTTTTCGTTAGAAATTGCATTCGTCCGAAAATCTGAATTAATTAGGGTCGAATCTGTCATTGAAGGCTTATGGTGTCTGTCGAATGTTCAAAGAAGATTCGACGGAGCAGCGAAACTGTACGACGCCGCAATCGTACATTTCCGGTCGAATGCTAGCTATAGTAGAATTCTAATGTTGTATGACTAGTAATAATTATATTTTTAAATTATTATTACTAGTGAACCAACATTAGAATTTTTCTATAGCCTATGGGCGGATGCATTCGACCGGAAATGTACTATTGCAGCATCGTACAGTTTAGCTGCTCCGTCGAATCTTCTTAGAACTTTCGACAGACACCATAAGCCTTCAATGACAGATTCGACGTTTGTATGTTTTTCAATGCTTTGTCGAATCTTCGTCTTTCATGTTGAATTGTCAAGTTCGTTCTAGCTATTTTACTGCTCCTCCTCTTTGGTTACAATCAGCCAATAACATTCATCATCATCATTATTTTTATTTTACTTCCCCCACCCAATTCCAGCAGCAATCTTTTCTCTCTATGTTGAATCTTTTCTCTCTATAATGTCGAATCATTTCTCTCTATAATGTCAAATCTTTTCTCTCTATGTAGAATAATCTTTGACTAATAGTTAAGGTTAGGCACATTCGACCACAGGTTTGATAGACACATATTGTTATTGTCAGCGTCACGTCGAATCTCCTATCTATATCGAACTGTTGTTGCAACGAAAATAAAGCATTTGTTTTTGTCGGATCTTTCGGTTTTCGGATTCTGTGCTTTCGTTTGTTAAAACGATAACGAAAATACCTGAAATTCGGACGAAAATGCATTCGGATGAAAACGAATGCACATGTCTAATATTCAATATAATTTGCAGAAGGTAATGCACTAAAGTGACTAGACCTTTGTGCCCTCTTGCTTGTTTTTCTCTTTTACTACAAGGATTCCCCTGAGGAGGGCTGTATTGATGGAGCTTAACAGCATATGATGTGAATGAACATTGGGAAGTCCTTGCATTCATGCCACTTTGATCCTCACAACACCTTAGCGCTATGGTGCCATATCTGTACGGGTATTTAAATTAAAGCTGATCTCCAGGTAAACAGCTAATTACAAAGCTAAATATATTCATTGGAGGCGTTTTGCTTGCCAAGGAATTTACAGTTCTATTTAGCGAGTCTTGTGATATTAGCAAATAAAGGCAACAACAGCGACAAGCAGGGCAACAATCCTCGTCAAATACAAAATCTGACACTAGTAACTCCTTATCTACATCAACTTTATTTTTAGAACAGGTGCAGTTTCTTTGTTGAGGAATATAAAGTATAGCCGGGGATAAAAATATCTTTGTTGAGCCTGCCATTAAACGCGGTACTAGATTTGTGTACACTCATTCATTATATCATATTATATTATATTATATTATATTACCATGTTTTGCAATGGCTGAGCTACAGTTCCATATATATTTGGACACAGGCACAATTTTATTTTTTTTCAGGAATTTACCAAAATAGATTCAGGCTATAATTATATAATGATATGGAAGTGCACACTCTCGGGTTTAATTTGAGGGTATGTACATCGAAATCGAAGGAAGGGTTTAGGAATTACAGCTCTTAAGAATAGCCATCCCCCTTTAAGGGACCAACAGTAATTGGACAATTGAATCAAAAGCTGTTTAATGGCCAGGTGTGGGCTATTCCTTAGTTATTTTCTTCATTGATTAAGCAGGTAAAAGGTCTGGAGTTAATTCTAAGTGTGGCATTTGCATTTGGAATCTATTACTGTGAACCTACATCCATGCAACTGAAACAAGCCATTGTAAGGCTTCAAAAACGAAACAAATCCATCAGAGAGAGATAGCAGCAACATTAGGAGTGGCCAAATCAACAGTTTGGTACATTCTGAGGAAAGAAGAATGCACTGGTGAGCTCAGCAACATAAAAAGAACTGGACATCCACGGAAGACAACAGTGGTGGATGATCACAGGATCCTCTCTATGGTAAAGAAAAACCCATTCACAACATCCAGACAAGTGAAGGACACTCTCCAGGAGGTGGGCGTATCATTGTCAAAGTCTACAATCAAGAGAAGACTTCATGAGAGCAAATACATATGGTTCACCTCAAGGTGCAACCCATTCATAAGCCTGAAGAAAAGAAAAGCCAGACTAGACTTTGCCAAAAAACATCTAAAAAAGCCAGACCAGACCTGGAAAAGCATTCTTTGGACGTATGAAACTAAACCAGAATGACAGGAGGAAAAAAGTGTGGAGAAGGCTTGGAACAGCTCACGATCCAAAGCACATAACGTCATCTGTAAAACATGGTGGAGGCAGTGTGATGGCATAGGCATGCATGGGTTTCAGTGGCATTGGTGTTTATTGATGATGTGACAGAAGACAGAAGCACCAGGATGATGTGCAGATATACTATCAACCCAGATTTAGCCAAATACAGCAAAGTTGATTGGGTGGCGCTTCACAGTACAGATGGACAATGATCCAAAACACACTGCAAAACCAAAACAGGAGCTTTTGAAGAAAAAGAAGTGGAAGATTCTGTAATGGCCAAGTCAATCACCTGATCTCAACCCAATTGAGCATGCATTTTACTTGCTGAAGGCAAAACTAAAGGCAGAAAGACCCACAAACAAAGAATAACTGAAGACAGCTGCAGTTAGAGCCTGGTAAAGTATCTGAAAAGATGGCTTTGGTAATGTCAATGGGTTCCAGACTTCAGGCAGTCATTGCCAGTAAAGGATTCTGAACAAAATAATAAAAAATAATATTTTATTTTATTTATGATTATATTAATTTGTCCAATTACATTTGAGCCCCTGAAAATGGGGGGACTGTGTATAAAAATGGTTGCAGTTCCTAAAATGTGTACTTGATATTTATGTTCAATCCCTTGAAATAAATCTGAAAGTCTGCACTTCAAATTAATTTGGATTGTTTCATTTTCATTTTATTCTGGTGGCATACAGAGCCAAAAGTATGAAACTTGTGCCTGTGTCTAAATATATATGGATCTAACTGTATATGAACAACATTTTCTTTCTGACATGTCCCAGTGGAATATTTGTTATTGGAATGTAGAACTAAATACTTAAGACTGAAACATCATTTAAATAAAAACGAGCTGACCATTTGTAAAATAAAATTGACTCTGGCCCATTTTTATTGGTTTTAAAATGAAAGTGTTTGCAAACTCTCAGAAACAAATACACCAATTACACATTTCCCTTCTTGAGCCAGGATCCTCTCCCTGATCCATTTCCCTGTGTAGCGCTTACCTTCCGCAGGAGCGGCTGGTGATGAAGGGTCCTTTTTTGCCTCGAAGGCAGAGCTTCACAGTGAAAAGAGCGTGATGGAATGTTAAACTCCGTATTTATTGGCGTATAACACGCACAGGCGTATAACACGCACCCTAACTTTAACCACTTGCCGCCCGCCCTATAGCAGATTGACGGCGGCAAAGTGGTTTCAAATTCCTGACTGAACGTCATATGACGTCCTCAGGATTTTGAGCCGCTGCGCGCCCCCGGTCAGTCACTCCGATCTAGGTAAAGAGTCTCCGACGGAGACTCTTTACCACGTGATCAGCCGTGTCCAATCACGGCTGAAACACAGTGTAAACAGGAAAAGCCGGTCATCGGCTTTTCCTCACTCGCGTCTGTCAGACGCGAGTAGAGGAGAGCTGATCGGCTGCTCCTCTGACAGGGGGGGTTTGTGCTGATCGATTATCAGCACAGCCCCCCCGAGGATGCCCACTGGACCACCAGGGATGCCACTAGACCACCAGGGAAGCCCACCATAAGGTATGCCACCCTAGACCACCAGGGATAATGGATACCAATGCCAAATGGATGCCAATCAGTGCCACAATGGATGCCAATCAGTGCCCACAATGGGCACCACTGATTGGCAAGCATTATTGTTTGGCACTGATTGGCATCGATTAGTACAGTACAGTGCCACCTATCAGTGCCCATCCATGCCCATCTGTGCCACCTATCAGTGCCCATCCATGCCGCCTATCCGTGCCCATCAGTGCCCACCCGTGCCGCCTATCTGTGCCCACCCATGCCGCCTATCTGTGCCCACCCGTGCGCCTATCTGTGCCCACCCGTGCCGCCGATCGTTGCCCATCCGTGCCGCCGATCGTTGCCCATCCGTGCCGCCGATCGTTGCCCATCTGTGCCACCTCATCAGTGCCCATCCGTGCCGCCTTATCCGTGCCCGTCAGTGCAGCCCCATCAGTGCCCATCAGTGAAGGAGAAAACTAACTTATTTACAAAGTTTTGTAACTGAAACAAAAAAACCTTTTTTTTTTTTTTTTTTTTTAATTCGGTCTTATTTTTATTTTTTAGCAGAAAATAAAAATCGCAGAGGTGATCAAATACCACCAAAAGAAAGCTCTATTTGTGGGAACAAAATGATAAAAATGTAGTTTGGGTACAGCGTAGCATGACCGCGCAATTGTCATTCAAAGTGCAACAGCGCAGAAAGCTGAAAATTGGTCTGGGCAGGAAGGTGTATAAGTGCCCAGTATGGAAGTGGTTAAGAGCGAAGTTTCAGGAAAAAAACTTTCCACAGCCCCCTGCGTATAACACGCAGGCACAGTTTACCCTCTATTTTCAGGGTAAAAAAGTGAGTGTTATACGCCAATAAATACGGTAATTCCATGTAAACATTTTTTTAGAACAGCATCACATTGATATATATATTGAGAGGCACACAAATATGCTCCCCATTGCCATTTTTTAATGTAGAACAACTTCCTGCAAAAAATTTTTTACTGGAATATATAGCACATGATTCTTGAATATATAAGTGACGGTAAATGATAGACAAGTTTCCATGTATTACCTCCAGGCACGTTTTAATTCTGGATCTCAGATGCATCACTATGGCTGACAAGATTTAGGATTCTGAAGCCTTCAAAACAAATAACACATTTGTTAAGATGGTTTACTTCAGGAAGTATTTGGTGGAGGTAATGTTAAAGCCTGGAACTGGAGTGGAAACAAAAAGGAACAGCAGAAGGTGCTTCTAAGTGCAGTAGCTACAGGTACTTTATTGCCTCAACGAGATAAAAAACACTTACTAGAAACAGTAGGTGTAAAGGTTCATCAGAGTCACTAAAGTCACTAAGTCACAGTGGTGTCCAGGAGGCGTCCAGTGGGCTATGTCCATGTGAGGAGTCTCTGTGTCTGCGGCACCGTTGATATAGAGCTTCCTAGGCCAGCCAGCAGCGGAGAACCATGGAGGGTGGAAGCAGGAAGAACTATCGGCTTCCACCCTCCATGGTACTCCACTGCTGGCTGGCCTAGGAAGCTCTATATCAGCGCTGCCGTGCCGACATAGAAACTCCTCACATAGACATAGCCCACTGAACACCCGCTGGACACCTCCTGGACACCACTGTGACTCAGTGACTTTGATGACTTTGATGAGCCTTTACACCTACTGTTTCTAGTAAGTGTTTTTATCTCATTGGGGCAATAAATTACCTGTAGCTACTGCACTTAGAAGTGCTTTCTGCTATTCCTTTTTCTTTCCACTAGAGAGCTGCTTCCCTCTCTTTGAAGTGCTGCTGAAGTGTGCATCTTCGGGACTACCTGTCTCCCTCCCCCTCCTCAGTGTGGTCCAATTCTAGCCAGTTTATTCCCCCACAGTGCCCTGTTTTCTCTTGTCTGATCTTTATTAAAGTTCACACCTAAATACTATTTAGGACATATTACTATGAAACTTACCTCTTCATATCAAATTAGGACAGTGCAAGTCATTGGTCTTTTATTTTCTCCAGTGGTGAATGTTTGGCTAAAACATCCCAAGACTATCATGTCTGTACATACTGTAAATGATCAAGGAACCTGAAGAATTGATTGGTACATGCTGGCCTTTCTCCAACACTCCCCATGAGAGGCACTGATTGGCTCACTGTGCTACAAGCTCCTACTAGTAAGTTCCCTTGTGAGCATTGTGAACAATGTAATTTTGTGCTGAAAGTGTTTTCTTTCTCTAATCTTTACAATGACAAATATTTTTCCATCAGTAGTTTTATTAACTGCTCTTCATGTTTTGTGAAATGCCTCAAATGTACCCTAGGTAAAGGTTTATGTAGGAAAGACAAATAGGAAACTCAGGATTCTCATAGGCAAACATCACAGTAATATATGTATTTGTGAATGTTCTTCCCTGAAGTCCAGTTACCCAATTATGGATGTAAACCCTTTTTGTTGACTTCTACCTATAGGTAAGCCTAGAATAAGGCTTACAGTACCTATAGGTAGTGGAAATATCTCCTAAACGTGCGGCAATTAGGAGATATTTCACTTGTAGTGCACCGATATTGTAAACGGCGCATGCGCTGGGAAGAAACGAAACTCCGTGCCGTTTCTTCCCTAGCGTGTGCCGTTACCGTGCGCACGTACGGAGTGACGTCATCGTGGCTCCGGCCAATCACAGCGCCGGAGCCGTGATACCCGGAACTAACCTCCGGGAGAGATGTCTGCGGCCAGAGGGGAGACGAGGACGGCTTCGGGGGCTTCGATCTAAGGTAAGTAATTCATAATGAGCTAGTATACTAGTCATACTAGCTCATTATGCCTTTGCCTTGCAGATTTTTTTTTTGGGGGGGGGTTAAGAGGGTTTACTTCCTCTTTAATGGTAGCCATGGCACTAGCCTTTCTCCCTTTTTTGCATGTGTAGCGATACCCCCTAGAGGGCTGCTGAATTCAATTTTGGTCCTACCATTACCCCACTTTTCACTGTCCCAGTACTATGAGTCTATGATAGGAGACATCAAACAGATGTGAGTGCCAGTCACTTTAGTATCTTTTTCCAATGCTTTAATAGTAAAACCTTCAGTAGAAGTAGGATAGAGGGTTAGGGGAAGTTTCAGATACATTTTTGCAGATCACTGATTACTTTCTTGGATCCAGAGGACAAAACAGCTTTCTGTCAGCGGATCTTGCAACACCCGGATAGGCCTCTCACACGACCTAGCAGCCAGTATGATGCACGGACAAGTCTCTCTCACAGACTTAGCGATCGGTGGGACTCCTGGATAATCCTCTCTCACAGAACAGCTGCACAGTACCAGAACCTTCAAGCCATCCGGCAGTACTGTGAGGTAGGTTAACTTAAGTGCGTCCCCCAAACAAGTCACCAGGCCCTTCCTGAGAGACCAGCCTTCAGCCTGGTTCTCTCCAGCAAGAGATCTCCCCTGGATCTTTTCAGTTTGACTTGGCTTCTTCCACGCAGGCAAGACAGCACAGGACCACCTCCAGATAAGTAGGCCCCAGACAGACTTCTGGGCCTACCTGCAGCAACATAGCCTCGAGCCAGCAGGCCCCGAGGTATAAGAGAATAACACGCACAGCCTCAGGCATGGGGGGCCATGAGGTGGAAGAAGACTGTGAGTACAGCCTCAGACCTGGAGGGCCATGAGGCAGAGAGAATGAAAAATGGCATCTGCCCCTTAAATACCTTCCCCCCAGAATGCACAGCGGCAAGAACACTCCCACTGGACTGTTTCTGAAGAAAAGAATATTCAATACACTTTAGTTTGCAGTATTTCTCATCCTGGCCTGTGGTAACAATGACACCTACTGGCAACAGTGAGAATTGCACAACACACTAAAATTGAAGCAGAAGCTAATTTAACTTTGTACAATCAATCTGAACTATTTACAATTCAGACAAACACTAAATTTATAAAATAGCCTCTATTCTTTAGGAACAGGGAGCTACACATGGATTGTAAATGGAGGTTTACAGAGACTTCCCAGGCTGAGTGCTGTGTTCTTGAGGCTCATGAGGCATTATATAGGAGGTAGCAGCTCGGATGCACCTGTTCCTAGCCTCACTATTTTACTTATTAGGCCATATTGCAATTATATGTACCTTGCTTTTCTGCTCATGTTTGATCACATATTTGTGGCATAGATATTGTAAACTCTGAAAAGATATTTGTTACATAGTGTGTTTGGTATAACACATTGTATTGCAGCACTTGTGTTGAAATTATTATTTTTACAATAATAATAATTATTATTATGATTATTATTATTAATATTATTATTATTATTTAGGGTTCATACAGCACTAAAGTTGGTGCAGTGCTTTACAAAAGAAAGAGAGACAGGACAGTTGAAATACAATTCAATCTACAATCTAAAAGGGAGGGCCAAGTGATACAAGAGGTAATAGCTGTGTGGGATGAGCTGATTGAGAAAGTAAAAGTACAGTTTATTAGTACAGTTTTGTTTGATGCCTGTAAGTATCCTGATCAAAGGGTTTTGATTAAGTGCATTTTAACCATTCATGCGACGGTCCAATGGTTCTGGTAAGAGGCTCATCTGTGTGGTGTCACTCGGTGGTGGATGGACAAGATATTGGGAGTGTAGGGACACTCATATGTAAAAAATGGAATGAAGATTCTACTTTTGAACTTTATTGTTTCAATCAAAATGCTAAATTAAAGAATTCCTCTTTAGCTCTCAGAAGTTTTCCTTTGTGATTTAATACCTGATTCCCAAATCATTTTAGTGACAAAGCTACATTTATGGGTTAAGACTAGGGATGAGCTTTGAGTTCGAGTCAAACCCATGTTCGACTCGAACATCGTCTGTTCGGCCGTTCGCCGAATTTCGAACATTATGGGCCGTTCGCCCCAAATTCGAGTGGCTCGTCATGGCCCATAATTCACTGTGGCATCGCAGTGCATTGCTGGCTGATGATTGGCCAAGCATGCACTACGACCCGCATGCTTTGGCCAATCACAGCGTGGAAAAAATGGAGAGCCATAATTGGCCAAAGCCAGGGTGGCTTTGGCCAATTATGTCTCCGGGGGTTTAGTACACGCCCCACAAAAAATAAGGCCGCCTGCGTGGCGGCCTTGTGTAGTGTGTTGCGGCGGTGGTTAAAGACAGACAGAGAGAGAGAGAGAGACAGTATAATTTAATTTGAGTTAGATAGAGCAGGCAGGCGAGTCAGTTAGCTTTAGTTACAGTGTGTAGAGGATATATATGCATCCTAGGTGTTGTATATATATTTATACACTGTATTCAGTTTAGCTAGATCCGTTCCTGTTATTCTCTTCATAATATACTGACAGGCAGGCAGGTGATTGTGCTAGCTGCAGTATTTTCACTTAGTGTACTTTGTCCTTTGCACAGTGTGCACCTAAAGCTTACCTGAATACAATTGCTGGAGTTCTCATACTAATACAGGCAGGGAGCTGCAGTATTTTGATTTAGTGTCCTTTGCACAGTGTGCACCTAAAGCTTACCTGAATACAATTGCTGGTGTTCTCATGCTAATACAGGCAGGGAGCTGCAGTATTTTAATTTAGTGTCCTTTGCACAGTGTGCACCTAAAGCTTACCTGAATACAATTCCTGGTGTTCTCATACAAATACAGGCAGGGAGCTGCAATATTTTGATTTAGTGTCCTTTGCACAGTGTGCACCTAAAGCTTACCTGAATACAATTGCTGGTGTTCTCATACAAATACAGGCAGGGAGCTGCAGTATTTTGATTTAGTGTCCTATGCACAGTGTGCACCTAAAGCTTACCTGAATACAATTGCTGGTGTTCTCATACAAATACAGGCAGGGAGCTGCAGTATTTTGTTTTAGTGTCCTTTGCACAGTGTGCACCTAAAGCTTACCTGAATACAGCATTTTGAAGGCTCCGATGATGGTACCCAGCTAGAGGAAGGCAGTAACGTGAGCTCAGAGAGAGGGGGTGCCCAAGAAGTACAGAAATTTGGCAGTCATGTTCCCCCAGCTGCAGCATAATGCCAGGTTTGCTACAGTGATGAGGAGGGAGGGGATGATGAGGTCACAGACTCTACGTGGGTGCCTGATAGGAGAGAGGAGGAGGAGGAGGCACATCTCCAACGAGGCAGGATGCCCTCCAGGGGCCAACTTAAGGGCAGCACACCGACAGCATCACACTGCAGAGCTCCACATGTGCAGGCCGCTGCTGTCTCTGTGCCTTATCCCAAAAGTTCTTTGGTGTGGGCCTTTTTTAAGACGAGTGCATCAGATCGCAGTGCTGCTATTTGCAATATATGTCTCAGGCATGTCTTGCTAGGCCAAAACATCACCCGCTTGGGCACCACATGCTTGATCACACATATGTCGACCTGCCTTGCAGTTTATTGGCAAGCACCCCTAAAAGACCCACACCAAAAAACAAAGCGGACCTATCCTTGCTCCTCATCAGCTGGGATCTCCAACCCCACTATACCTTCAGTCCTCTCTGAAATCTGCACTGAGAGGAATGAAGGTGTAGAATTATGTGTGTCACAGCCAAGTACTTACGGGCAATCTGCTATTGGTACACCAACATCAGATTGTACCAGGCAAATTTCCCTGCCCCAGCTGCTGCACCGCCGAAAGAAGTTCGCTCCCAGCCATCCACATGCCCAGCAGTTGAATGCTAGCTTGGCTAATTTGCTAGCACTTCAACTGCTGCCTTTCCAGTTGGCAGACTCTGCCCCCTTCCGTGAGTTTGTGGAATGTGCGGTTCCTCAGTGGCAGGTTCCCAAACACCACTTTTTTTCACGGAAGGCGATTCCGGCTCTCTACCGGCATGTGGAAGGCAATGTCTTGGCCTCGCTGGACAGGGCGGTCAGCGGTAAGGTACATATTACCGCTGACTCATGGTCCAGCAGGCATGGACAGGGACGTTACCTATCTTTCACTGCGCATTGGGTGACTACCACGCCTCCAAAATGCTACTACTGGTGATTCTGACACATCTCTCTCCTCCACTCCCTCCTCTTCTTCTTCCTCCATGGCCTCTTCCTGTGCTTTGTCCTCGGAACCAGCGGTGCTCCATAGGCGTTCAAGGGGCTATGCAAGTACACAGGCAAAGAGATGCCATGTGGTGCTTGAGCTGGTGTGCTTGGGGGACAGGAGCCACACTGGGGCAGAGATTCTGTCAGCTCTGCAGGGGCAGGCTCAGAGGTGGTTGACGCCACGCCAGCTTAAGATAGGAATGGTGGTTTGCGACAATGGCACCAACCTCCTCTCCGCCCTCCGACAGGGACACCTGACCCATGTGCCCTGTTTGGCTCACGTCCTTAACTTGGTGGTGCAGCGGTTCTTGGGCAGGTACCCGGGCTTGCAGGATGTCCTGAGGCAGGCCAGGAAAGTCTGCGTGCATTTCCGCCGGTCATATAATTCCAGTGCTCGGCTGGCTGACCTGCAAAAGGAATTTAACCTACCCAAGAACCGCTGTGACATGCCCACCAGGTGGAACTCAATGTTGGCCATGCTGCAGCGGCTGCACATGCAGCAGAGGGCCATCAATGAGTATCTGTGCCAATATGGACCAGGACAGGGTCAGGGGAGCTTGGTTTTTTTTGCCACGCCAGTGGGTCATGATCAGGGATGCATGCACTGTCCTGTCACCATTTGAATAGGCCTCGAGGATGGTGAGCATTGACAGTGCATGCATCAGTGACACTGTCCCTCTTGTCCACCTGTTGGAGCACACGCTGCGTGGAATAATGGATGGGGCACTTGAGGAAGAACAGAGGGAGGAAGAGGAGGACTTCCTTACCTCTTAAGGCCCCCTTTATCCAGACAGTGTTCCTGCTGGCCCGCCTATCACACAGGAAGAGGACGAGGAGGAGGAGGAGGAGGATTGTGTCAGCATGGAGGTGGAGCCTAGCACTCAGCATCAGCAGCAGTCTTCAAGGGATCAATTACAGTCCCAAGACACGCATGGACTTGTACATGGCTGGGAGGAGGTGGCTGCGAATCATGTTGTCCTGAGTGACCCAGAGGACATCGGACCGAATGCCTCAGCAAACTTACGCTGCATGGCCTCCCTGATCCTGCAAAGCCTGCGGAAGGATCCTCGTATTCATGCTATCAAGGAGAGGGATCATTACTGGCTGGCAACCCTCCTTGATCCACGTTACAAGGGTAAGGTTGCGGACCTTATGTTGCCATCGCAGAGGGAGCAGAGGATGAAACATCTTCGGGAGGCCAGAGACTGTGAGGTTACAAATTCCTGGTTCTGGACAACATGTTGCTGAGGCTTCGGTCAGTTAAAGAAGGAGCGGTGGAGAAGGTGGCCGTCTGACGGATGTGACAATTTTTTAGTCCGCAGCCCCAAGGTATGACCAGCAACCATCGCCAGCGTCTGGTTTACATGTTGCAGGAATACCTAGGGACAAGATCAGACTTGGACACCTTTCCCACCGAAAATCCTCTGTGTTACTGGGTCTTGAGGATGGATCACTGGCCAGAGTTTGCACAGTATGTAATTGAGCTACTGGCCTGTCCTGCATCCAGCGTTCTTTCGGAACGCACATTCAGTGCTGCTGGAGACTTTGTAACCGATCACAGAGTGCACCTGTCCACCGACTCGGTCGATCGACTGACCTTCATAAAAATGAATCAGTATTGGATCACCACCAGCTACCAAGCACCTGATGCTGATGTAACTGAATATTTTTTTTTTTAAATGTCAGATCCCTTCAAGACTGCCTATGCTGATGCTGAGTGACTATCCTGTTATGCTGAGTGACTATCCTCTTCCTCCTCAATGATCATGCTGATAGCTTAGAAGAACATTTTTGGTTCTGGGCACCGCCACCAGTGGCTAAGGCCCAATTTTTCAGCCCCTGTTTAACAGGGGCGTGTAATTAAAATTTTTGATGCAATACTTTGCAGCAGGGCTCATTCCTGCGCTCCAACTACAGTATCTGTTAGGGGTTGCAGTGTTGTGGCACCAGTGCCTAAGGCCCAATTTTTCTGCCCCTGTTCAACAGGGGCATGTAATTAAAATACTTGATCTAATATTTCACAGCAGGGCCCATTCCTGCACCCACCAAGAGTAACTGTGAGGGCTTACAGTGTTGTGGCAACACCACCACCATCACCACCACCACCATAGGCCCAATTTTTCTGCCCCTGTTCAACAGGGGCATGTAATTACAATCCTTGATCTAATATTTCACAGCAGGGCCCATTCCTGCGCCCACCAAGAGTAACTGTGAGGACTTAGTGTTGTGGCACCAGCACCACCACCACCACCAAAGGCCCAATTTTTCCTACCACTGTTCAACAATGGCATGTAATTACAATTCTTGATATAATAGTTCACAGCAGGGTGTTCCAGCGCCCACCAAGAGTAACTGTGAGGGCTTACAGTGTTGTGGCAACACCAACACCTAAGGGCCAAATTTCTGCAGAGTATATACGGCAGGCCCCTACTATCAAACATCCAACTTACAAACGGCTCCTACTTGCAAACGGAAGGAGACAACAGGAAGTGAGAGGAAATCGACCCCTAGGAAGGGAAATTCTCTCCTGTAAGAGTTAATATGGGAAAAACGTGTCACCAATCCTTGTTTCACTAAAAACCACAAATTTTCAAAAAACATTTGTCATTGGGACGGAAAGTGAGGTGAAATGTTCTGAACAGGTGCACAGACAGCAAAACAAATGTTACAGGGTTGACAACCCTTCCCTATGTTTTCCAAAAAGCTTAAAAATAGATTTTTGGGCTGGAGCTACACTTTAAAATGTACCAGTTCATCCCTACTGGACTGAAGTACAGCAGCTGTTGTCATGGTTGTTGGAAATGCCGATCCCCATGACTCCCAAGTTCTTCTTGCTAGGCCTCTCGCCGCTGCGGCTTCTCCCACCCTACAAAAAACTGACAAGCCATATCCTCACAGCCGCACGCTGTCTCATAGCTCTAAACTGGAAAAAAACAATCCCCCCTACTCCCGAGGCCTTGCACGCTAGAATCAAAGACGTGGAGCTGATGGAGAAAATGACGGCCAGGATGCAGGATAAGCTGGACACCCACGACAAAGTCTGGGGGCTGTGGCACCTTCGGGAGGATCCACCATGACCGGGTGACTGAGCTACCATGATGATCTCTCTTCTTTTCTTTCCTCTTTCCCTCTTTCTTGCTCTCCCCTGAGAGTATTCTAAGGACTCCCTTTGTCCCGAATGGTTTGTTGGATGTTTTTTTTTTTTTTTATGACGCATTTCTGCATTACTTCCATCTTTGGTTGGGTGCCTGCTATTGCTTACAAGTATATGGATAAAATCTTACTGTATCTGTTTGACAACCTGGAAACGTAATGTACTCCATTTTTTGAAGTCTTACATCCCTTTGTATTTTCTTTGTAGAAAAACACAATAAAAATTGTTATTTGGAAAAAATGTACCAGTTCAAAATTACAAACAGATTCTACGTAACAACAAACCTACAGTCCCTGTCTTGTTTGCACCGCCTGTATACTTCTGTTCAGAGTATATAGGGCCTGGGGGCCCCACGCCTTTCCTTTTTTTAATTTGGGTGTGGGGTTCCACTTAATATCCATACAAGACCCAAAGGGGCTGGTAATAGGCTGGGGGGGGGGTACCCATGCCATTTTTCTCAATGATTTTCATCCATATTGCCGGGACCAGACATTACATTAAAGCCAGAAGCAGTTTTAAATGACTTTTTTTCCTTTAGAAATGTCATTTTGTGGGGGCGTGGCCTGGAGAGCAATGGGATAGGACGCATGTAAGGAGAGCTCCGCTTGCCCATACTCCTTACCTACAATCCTGCTTGAATCCTGCGTAGTTCCTGCCATCCTCAACACCCGGGGACCTGTCCTGCTCCCCCCGTGGTCTCCAAAGACTATCAGCCTGCTAGAACAACGCCCCCGCCATCGCGGAGCTTCCCGGCCCCCTGCCTCAGGAAAGACCGCGGCTTCGGCCTAGTCCTCGGTACGGCGGCCATCTTGGTCCTCCTGGCGGCGCTCCTGGACACTTTTGCTGGTCTCTCTGCACGCCCTGTGCCCCACAATCTCCTGGATCGGCCTCCGGACTATCTAATTCCGCTGCAGAGGTGCCTGATTACTCTGCATCTGCTGTGGGGACGGATCGCGGGCTCAGCCTGTTTCCCGGAGCGGCGGCCATCTTGCTACACCCGGAGACGGCCTGGGCAAGTACTACATGCCTCCCTAACTCCCCTGAGCCCAGATTCCCTGGGATACAGCATAAGGACAGTGCTATTGCCTAATTACTGTCTGTGGGTCGCGTTAAGTCACCCCTGGACGGCGGTGGGAAAGGGGTCGCAGAGGGCTCGGACTACTTAGCTGCGGCTATCTTGGTACACCTGGGATCCCCCTGATCACCCCTGCAGTATGTCCCAGACAAAAAAGAACTCCGAGGCCGTTGACAAACTGGCCAAATACCGCAGGCTTGATGAGGACCAACAGGCCAGGGATGGCGCTGACACGTCCCTGGGCGCGGAACACTCTGTGGTGGCTACTAACAAGTTACTGGATGCCATCGCCCTATGCCAGAGTACGCTCACAACCAAAATTGAGGAGGTCAAAATTGATGTGTCCCTTATCCGCCAAGATCTCTCTACCCTCAGGGACCGCGTGACGGAGACGGAGAGCCGTATTAGCAGAGCAGAAGATATCTTGCTCCCTCTACAACATACCACCGATGAGGTGCGCCGCCAGCTGCAGCAGATTAGCGCAAAACAGGACGACATGGAAAACCGCCTTAGGAGATGTAACCTCCGCTTCATCGGTCTTCCTGAGTCTGCTGAGGGCAATGATCCGGCGAGCTTCCTTGAAAACCTACTGACATCAACTTTCGGCAGGGACGCCTTTTCGGTAATGTTCGCGGTGGAGAGAGCCCATCGAATCCCTGCCCGTCCTCCTCCTCAAGGAGCTCCGCCGCGTACCCTGATAGCGAAGTTTCTCAACTTCAGGGACCGCGACAAGATCCTCCGCCTGACCAGAGAGAAAGGGAACATCCCCCATACCAACACACATGTGGCCGTCTTCCCGGACTTCTCCAACGAGGTGCAATGACAGCGGTCCAGATTCCAAGATATTAAACGGCGCCTCCGCGTCCTGCACCTCAAATACGCCATGCTGTACCCTGCAAAGCTTTGTGTGGAATGCGACGGTCGAACCCACTTCTTTGAGGACCCCGAGTTGGCATCCACTTGGATTGATCAGAGAGATCAGCGAGACTGAGCACGCCGCAATGCCTGCAAGCTGTGAGTACTTGTATTTCTCCCCTACCCCCCCCTGTACCGGACATGCTCTTTGTCCTCATTCTGGTGTTTAGCCCCTCAGCAGCTATATCGCTAGTATGTGCCCTTCACCGGGACAGGGGGAAGGATCTGAACCCCCTTTTTTTCCCCATGTTTCCTTGGGTCTCGCGGCGTGCTCGCCGCCTCCGGGCGACCTAACTGATTTTTGATTCCCCGGCCTCCCCACATGTGGGAGATACTTGTGGAGAGCAGTCTACCGAACATTGCTTGAACTTCCTACACTACTATACCTACCACCCTGATGGCAGGCGGGGCCCCCTCCTGCAATGCTGTAATGGTGCTGCACGTTTGTGGCCCCTGCACCCCATGCACTTCTCAGAGAAGAACTCACCCCCCTAGGATCCCTATGGACTTTTTTCACCCCCCCCCCCATTTACCTGACTGTTTGTTCCTTCTTTTTTGTTTTCTTTTCATCACGGGTATCTATGTCCCATTGAAATTAAGTCCCTTGCCTCCAAAGTTTTTTTCGCTTTGGATGTCCCCCGTTGATACCTGGTTATGGGGTACTATGTTCATGCCAAGTTGGGGTGGCACTGGACTGGGAGGGAAGGGAAATGTCGTGGTTGTTCTTTATTCACCACTGTGTTTACAATTGTTTATTTCTGCTAAAGGTACTATATTATTGTCATACATGCACTATCGATATTGGTTTCCACTATGTTTTATGCTATCTGATGTGTCCCTCTCTGCTCTGCTGGTCCTGGTCCGGTTGCGGTCCATTATACACGCCCTACACCCACCATGAGTTCCCTGAAGTTCCTTACGTGGAATGTTAGGGGCCTGCGCAATAAGATTAAACGCACAGCTGTCCTGACGTTTCTCAAGTCTCAGAGGGCTGACATTATCACATTAGTCGAGACCCCTGTCACGGGTCACTTGCAATCTTCCCTCAAAAAGCCTTGGATAGGGTGGGTTTACCACGCCACCCATGCCTCATATTCCAGAGGAGTATCAATCCTGGTTGCCAAACGGGTACCATTTGATCTAGTACTACTCCGCACGGACCAGCAGGGCAGATATGTGTTTATACACGCTACCATTAATGGGTCTCCTATCCTGCTGCTCTCTTGCTATGTCCCCCCCCCCCGTATAACTCAGCTGTAATTAAGGAGGGCCTTGCCTTTATGACTCAATATCCCTCTGTACCAGCGGTGTGGATGGGGGACTTTAATATGACCCTAATCCCCGCGCTGGACCGCTTGGGCGCGCTAAACCCCCCCCTTAATCCACCGGCCCATACCAGACTGCACCGCATAATGACAGACTTTGCCCTTGTCGAGACTTGGCGCCACAAACACCCACACACCAAAGTCTTCTCATGCTTCTCAGCTCGTCACAACACGATGTCGCAAATTGATTTTGTTTTTGTCTCAATGTCCCTGTTGCCTAAACTAGGAGATGTGGGCTTTGCTCCGAGAGTACTCTCAGTTCTTGCCCCCTGAAAGCTTCCCCTGCTCCTTCCTGGCGGCTAAACCCGTTCTGGCTGACTGCCCTGCGGGACCAGGAAGACATCCCCACAGAATTGCAATACTACTTTACGGTCAACGGGGGCTCTGCCACGTATGATGTGGTGTGGGTAATGTTTAAGCTCCACGCTCGGTCCCTGCTTTCCACGCGTATCAACAGGCTTAAACGGTCATCAACACTTATTGTCCAGCAGGCGGCGGACCACCTGCAGGTGCTGGAGGAGGCGTTTCATCGAGACCCCTCTCCCAGCACGGCTAGTAATCTCAGGATTCAGGCGCGGCAGGTCTCCCAATTGCACATAGAGAAGGCTAAACAACAAATCTTTTTCTGTAAACAGAGGGTGTTTGAGTATGGAGAAAGATCGGGCAAACTGCTCGCGTATCTCGCCCATTTGGATTTGCGTCCCCCTGTGGTGGTGTCCTTGACCGACCCGCAGGGGAACGACATCAACGACCCACAACTGGTGGCGGAGGAATTTGGGAGATTCTACCGTACACTCTACACATCTTGGGTCACCCACACTCCCCAAGATACCAGGGACTACTTAGCGGGAGTTCAATTCCCTAGACTGACCGACGATCAGCTTGAAATCTTAGAAGCCCCTATTACTGAGGAAGACATTTCCGAGGCTATCTCCTGTTTGGCCTCATCTAAGGCCCCAGGATCGGATGGTCTGCCTCTAGAATTCTATGCCACCTATTCTGAAATTCTAACCCCTAAACTTAAAGACCTGTATAAATCCATATTTGATTCAGGAGTTTTACCCCCCCTCTATGAGAGAGGCCCAAATTGTCGTAATTCCCAAACCCGGTAAGGACCCTAAATACCCGCAGTCGTATAGGCCTATTTCCTTGTTACAGGTAGACATTAAAATATTAGCTAAGATTCTAGCCTCCCGCCTTAATCAGGTTATTCTGTCATTGATCTGTCATTGATCCACCCTGACCAAACAGGCTTTATGCCAGGGAAAAACACTGCCATGAACATTCGCCGCCTATTTATGAATATTCAGGGGTCCCACGATGAAATTGGCTCGAGGGTCGTGGTGGCTCTGGATGCTGCCAAGGCCTTTGACTCCGTCGAGTGGAACTACCTGTGGGAGTGCCTCTCAAGATTTGGATTTGGCCCCAGCTTTATTCGCTGGGTCCCACTCCTCTATCAGTCCCCGAGGGCCAGAGTATTTGTGAACGGTTGGCTTTCCGACCAGTTCTCGCTGGAGAGAGGGACCCGACAAGGCTGCCCCCTTTCCCCCATGCTGTACGCATTGGCTGTGGAGCCGTTGGCCATTATGGTCCGTGCAGACACTTGCATCCGAGGCCTCAGGATGGGGAACCTGGAAGAAAAGATTGGGATGTATGCCGATGATACACTCCTGTATCTGGCGGACTCGGGTCCTTCTCTTGTAGCAGCCCTCCAGTCCATAGAACGTATGGGTGGCCATTCGGGTCTGAGTATTAATTGGTCCAAGTCCCAGATCCTCCCGATTGACCATTTTCCCCCCTCATTCACGTCCCCTCCTCTGGCTCTTCCAAGGGTATCCCTGATCAAATACCTTGGTGTGCAGGTCACCAGATCGCTCTCAGACTACAAACTACTGAACATTGAACCCCTGTATGCCCTGATCAAGACCAAGACACAGACCTGGGCCAGACTACCCTTGGGTGTTATGGGTCGCATTAGTCTGGTTAAAATGATACTCCTTCCCAAAATACTGTATTTGGTCTGGCATGCTCCCCTCTATATACCACAAGAATGTTTCAAAATAATTTTATCCATTCTGAATTCATTTATATGGGGTCATGGCAGACGCAAATTATCTTGGAGAATTCTGAAGAACCCTGTGACATTGGGAGGAGCTGCTCTCCCAGACTTTCAGGACTATTATCTTGCCTCCCAACTGTCCCACTTCTATTACTTTGACAAACATGAGCTACCAAGATACCAGACACTGCTCTGTGAGCATCCTGATGACTCAGCCCATCCCCCACTCCAGTCAGTCCTTAGAGCCCCATCGACAAGACGCCCCCCCCAACACAAAGCAGACATGTTGACTCACCACCAGAGGATATGGCGGATGGCACTACAAAAAATTGGAACCCCACAAGTACACTCTCACACTGTGGCAGGCGCACCACTATGACGTGCCTTTATGCGCTGTGGCATTAGAAGAATTTGATTTCTCTGATCTTTTAGTCCACACAAGACTATCTGTTACTCTAATTCCTCTAGCGCCGTTCTATGGAAGCAGTAGGTTTAAAGAGCACACCAAACCTTTAAGATAACTTCGTTATTCAATTCAGCTTTTCTTCTTATATAACACTGACAATTTAGCAGCAGGAAGTCCATGTACAAACACGTGTTGAATAAAGTATAACAAATGTCGGTTCAACTGTTCAATCTTGTAATTCTACATAAAATGGTAGATATATTTCTCTCTTCAGTATCTGTACTTTCACTTTAAAATACTTTAGACACTTTATGATCTATCTGGGACTTGCTCTATAATGCTGTTTGCTCTGATGTTTGCTCTGAAACTTGGTTTGAATCTGGTTTGATTCCTGGTTTGATTGCTGGTTTGATTGTTTGATTGTTTGCAAACCTGGTTTGGTGGAACTACAAGTGAACACATAACTAGTTTCAGTATACAGTTCTAATCACATTATTAACAATAGGAACTTATATAACTGTATTAAATACCTATTTTGGCCACTTGCTTCCATAAAACTGAACTCTGGATGGATCTGAACTGTTCATCTCCACACTCTGATGTAAAATGAAATTCTAGACATGTGCTATGAGATTTCCTAGACAGAACATGAGTGAAATGCTGGCTATGATTGGCCAAAGACTCTTGCTCAGTAAGATTGGTTGTCATTGGCTAAAACTCCTGATGAGTCACAAAAGCTTAACTCTATGCTTTCTGGTTGCAATTCTGCTGTCATTAAGCTTACCTTTCTGCATATAGAAATGACTCTTAAAGGTATATTTTTTCTTTTGCTTCTGTGAACACAATATACAACTGTTATATGACATTCATATATAAAGTCACAGTAAATAACTCTGCTTTTATCTCTCACAAATGAGCATATGCACTGTTTTAACATTATTAGCAGGTCTAGCTGTATATATGCATGTAAGCCGCATTAGCAACCTAGGACAGGTCTTAGCTGGCCAGCTACACTCCCACCAAATTACCTATAATTCTATGTTCTCTATAGTAGGATTTGAACATGAATTTGGGGAATTTTCCATCAGGTTCTCAACTTCCAAGTGTCTTTTATCACTCTCAAGTATGTCATCTTGGCACTTGGCAGCAGTGCTCAATGTTTGTACAACTTTTACTTCTGGATCACCCATAGACAATTCTGTGTAACCTTCACTGGGTATGATTTCCCTTTCCCAAAGGAACTCTGGACCGGTGAACCAGTTTGAATTTTTCAATTCTGTTACATTCAGGCCTCTTGAAGCATGATCTGCTGGGTTATGCTTTGTATCAATGTGATGCCAATGTTTCGGATTTGTTATTTCCCGAATTTTCTGAACTCTGTTGGCGACAAAGACATGGAATCTTCGAGCTTCGTTGTTTATGTATCCTAGGACAACTCGCAAGTCTGTCCAAAAGTATTCTTCATCTATTTTTAACTCTAAAGCCCCGTACACACGATTGGTTTGACTGATGAAAACCGTCCGATGGATGGTTTTCATCAGACCAACCGATCGTGTATGGTACCCATCGGTCTTTTTTCCATCGGTTGGAAAAAATAGAACTTGTTTTAAATTTTTCCGATGGATAAAAAACCGATGGGAATTTCCGATCATCTATGGGCAAGTCCATCGGTTAAAATACCCATGCATGCTCAGACTGAATTAGGAGACGGGAGCGCTCGTTCTGGTAAAACTAGCGTTCCTAATGGAGAGAGCACATTCGTCATTCTGCAAGTTATTGCTTCGTTTAATGCAGCGCATGTTTTGTTGCTTTAGAACGGTCTTTAAAATGTCATTTTGGCAGCAGATCTTTCTCCTGAGTTCTGACAAACGTATGTCTTTCTTCTTTCTTGTGATCTTAGGAATAATTTGTTTAATTCTTCAAGGCCGACCTCACAAATTACACCTTTTTTTTTGTTTTTGTCTTTAAATTTGTTGTGCATTTTTTGGTGTGTCAATTTCTCAGAACAACATATTATTTTATTTTTTACTCATGGAGGTTGGTGTCCCTTGTTATTAATTACACATTGTATTTATGAAATCTTATTGCTACTTCCAAAGAAAAACACATCAGGCATGTATGTTGGCTGAAATCAAATTTCCCTTTATTTCGGAAAAAAAAAAAAAAAACGAAGGGCAACTATTCCGAAATTAGCAGAGAATATAAAGTCATTAGATCCCAAATGCAGACCTGACTATGATCAATAATAAAATCAACAACAGCATGAAATCAGGAGCAGCAGCCAAAGACATACATCATCCCAAGCTGTGGTACTCCATCAACCTTCAATTTCTGGATGAGCAGCTCGAGGCCAGGGAATCACCTCCTGCTCCTCCCTGTAGCCTTCCTTCCACGCCTCTCTGCAGCGTTCTCTCCATGGCCCCGTCCACGCACCCTTGCAGGCTGGGCCACTGTGGGTGGTGATGTGGCAGGAGGAGGAGGAGAAGGAGGAGAGGGATTGGCCTGCTGCGAGATATGGGTGGCCTCAGTCAGCAGCCCCCTCGCCCCCATGTGTACGGCCATATATATATAAGGTGCTCACAAAGGGCCCGTTGTCCCGCCTCCATTCTGAGCAACTTATCCGCCAGATAGGTGCTAAACCCCTCCGTAGGGTTGAGGGGGGCCCTCATGATAGCAGCAGCCTCCTGAATCATCTTTAGTGACTCCTCCTCCACTTGTGTCATCCGCCGTTGTTTTGGCGGTCTGACGTGGAGGGGAGCCACTTGGGAGACGGTGCTGCCACTAGGCCTGGGGACCTGCTGAGTCCCACTTGGCCCTGCCTCCTCCTGCCTGCCACACTCCTGACCCTCTTCCTCCTGGCTTGCCTCATCCTGTTTTTAAAAGAAAATGAAAAATGTGATTATTTGGGGAATCTATCACACACAATTTTGATCTCTTTCCTGTTTTGTTTTTTTTGGGGGGGGGGGGGTATGATATCATTTATGGCTAATCCAAACAGTTCAACACAATATTACTTAGTGGACAATAATTATGATCAAAAATACTATACCTGGCTGAAGATGTGAAGATCTGGCTCTTCTAGCTCGGGAGGCTCCTCCTCCGCCTCTGCAGGGGTGGAGGGAAGGGTGGAAGGAACGCTGGAGGGAAGGGTGGAAGGAAGGGTTGAGGGAAGGCTGGAAATAGATTCCCTGGCCTCGATCTGGTCATCCAGAAATTGAAGATGTCTGTAGTACCACAGCTTGGGCTTTACTACATCATCGGCTGCTGCTCCTGATCTCTTTGACTGGCGCACTTCCTTGTATTTTTTTTATAGGAATTACGCAGGTTGTTGATTTTATTATTGATCATAGTGTAGTCTGCATCTGGGATCCATGGCTTCATATCCTCTGCTAACTTGGTAATAGTTGCCCAAAGTACATCACTCTTGTGGTACGCAGGGTGTTTCAGTTCCCACAGGTTGCGCTGTTCCTTATATTTTTCTATAAAAATCAGCATCACCTCCGACTCTCGTAGTTTCTGCATCTTTTTTGAACAACAAGTAAAAAACAAAAGAAAAAAGTAAAGGATCAGAATTTATTCTCCTCAACTTATTCACAATATTGCCCTTTACAATCATGAAACATTAGAGGCCACTGCAGGCCCGAGTTCCCTTCTTACCTTAGTTCACTTCGTTGGTTCACTTCCGGTCGTCCTTACTCCGCGCATCCCTAATAACTTCTTTCCCCTTTTTATACCCTGCGCATGCATGTAACTCCGCCCTCGTCGCCCGCCCATGACGGACTTTTTCAGCATTTCCCCGCCCCTTAACGATCGGCGCACAGTGTGAGACGGCGACATGTCGCAGACACAGGTGGCTTCTTTAGTTGAAATTACCAACGAGGAAAGCCCGGAGGCAGAAACGTTACGATCCAGTCAAAAAAGATACAAGGCGACTAATATGTCTTTTTCTGAGATGGCGGAGATGGTGGACATTCTGCGGAGGAAGGATTACGACGGCAAGCATGGCCCATACGACACCCCTAATCTCCGGAAGTCACAAATTATGGACAAAGTTGTGAAGACTCTCTATAAAAAATATGGGGTCAGGAGATCCAAGGAACAACTCCGTAAAAGGTGGTCAGACCTGAAGCTCAGGGAGCCGGAGCAGTATAGGAAGCTTCTAAAAAGCATTGAAAAAAGTAAGTTTATTTTACTGTGTTCTTTCACATTGTAATATGTATTCTTCCATGTTTTGCACCATGTGCTTGGCTTGACTGGTTTCACATTTTAAAATCTCAACTTTTATGTTAAGTGGAGAGTCCACTTATTTGCTAAATGTGTTTAAAAAAAATTGCTGCTCTTCCCCCAAACATGTTTGGCACATATCCACGTAAACTACATGTGGGCATGCCTCATTTTACTTCAACAATGTTTATCTACACATTGTTGATGATGTGTTGTAAGGAAATTTAGAATGCGAATGAAATAATAAACTGTATTCTGGGTAAAGGAGATGACACTCCAGCAGTTGTGTACTTTTTTTTTTTCTTCATCAAGATACTATACTCTGGGCCACATGACCAAATTTCTTAACAGTGTCACACACAGGTGGTCCAGTGGATACCTTGGTGGTTATCCAAGTGAATTTGTGAGTGTCCTCCAAAATAACATGTTGCTTTGTTGACTTTGCAAGATCTCATATGTTCATCTTGAAACTCAGGGCCAAATATCAATTGGACCCCACTTTAAAACATTGAGAATCCATTTTCAGGCCTAAAAAGTTTGTGGGCTAAAAGGATACATTTTTTTTTCTATTCCCATAGGGGAGAGGACAGTGAGAGGACACCATGCTCATGAGACGAGGAACCCAACACCACAGAAACTCTCCGAAGATCCCAAAGCAGACAAAGTTCAGCAGGTTCAGGAAGCGGAGGGGGAGAAAGTGGAGGTGGAGGAAGGGGAGGTGGAGGAAGGAGAGGTGGAGCTTATCAGCACAACAGGCCAGTGTCTGTCACCACAACTTCAAGGTAAATACAGATGTAGGCCTGCATAGTTTTAAAATATTTGTTTATTTTTAGGGACTGAACGTGGGGGTGTGTCAGGAAGTCCAAATCCTCCATTCTCGAGTGCCAGCGCCAAAATAATCATTCAGGAAATCATGGAATGCAGTAGCGAAATGGACATTATGAGAAAGAGAATGATTGTGATTGAGCAAAAATATAAAAACATGATAGATATTTTGGGGAGAATAGTGTGACCCCCCCTTTTTGTATGTTTTGTTATGTGTCAGAATTTTTCTATGGGATTTCCACCAGCCCAAATGTGAAGATGCACACACTGAAGACTCAACATGTGCTATCTGCCGTCACAGGATATCTATGTCCCTGTTTTGGGGATGCAACCTCTTCCTCCCTCCTCAAGTAGGGGAGAGGAAGGGTTTTCACCCCCAAAGCACGTCCATTGATCCCCCATGATGGCAGATAACACATGTTTACCCTAGCCATGGGATCATGTTGAAGATACCCATTTGAGCCCCAAAAAGAAAGTGTGGTTCTTCACATTTGGGATGGATCAGGGGTAACATCACCCCATCTCCTGTTTGTATTTTTCACTGTGTTATTTTATTACTTTTTAATGAAAAAAAATGTGGCTTTTGACCCATGCATGTTTCTGCAAAAAAAGCTGCACAAAACACCCAAAAAAATATTTCGAAAAAAACCCAAAACTGTGTTGCAATCAATAAAAACATTGGGGAAGTCGAAAAAAGGTGTGCCTTGTTGTTTCTATGCTCAATAGCAGTTCTGAAGATGCAAAATGAGTGTTTTTACTAAGGAGAAATACACTTGGCACTACTAGAACCTGGGAGACACATAAACCACAAATAAAAGAATGACAACACAAGTTTGTAGTAAATCAAATATTTTTGTTTATTTAAAAAAGGTAACATCAAAGGTCAGATGTGGTCTGGCATTGCGATGGCCCCCCTACCCGTGAAGTACTCTACGTATTTCTGACGTACTTCACGGGCACTTTGGGGGGCCAAGCCAGTACGGACAGTGCTGAGGCCGGTCAGATTTATCAGTTCAGAGGGACCGGCCTCAGACCCAACTGATGACACATAATTTGTGGAGAATTTTCTTAAAAAATTGTGCAACAAGCAGCAGCAGTAGACAATGTTGTTGAGTTTATAATCCGCCAAATTTATAGCTGTCTGGAACAGGCGGAACCGGCTGGCCATTATCCCGAAGGCATTCTCCACAACTCTCCGGGCTCTGGCCAGCCGGTAATTAAAAACCCTCCTCTCCAGGGTGAGGGTGCGTTGGGGAAATGGCCGCATGAGGTGTGGTCCTAGTCCAAAAGCTTCATCCGTGATGAAAACAAACGGTAGCCCTTCCAAGTTCTCTGCATCTGGAGGCAGTGCAAGACCCCCAGCCTGCAGACGGTGAGCGAACTCCGTCTCAGCGAATACTCCGCCATCGGACATCCGGCCGTTCTTCCCCACGTCCACATACAGGAACTCGTACCATGCCGACACCACCGCCATTAACACTATGCTATTAAAACCTTTATAGTTAAAATAGTATGACCCCGAACGGGGTGGCGGCACTATGTGGACGTGCTTCCCATCAATTGCCCCTCCGCAGTTGGGGAAATCCCACCGCTGGGCAAATTGGGAGGCCACAGTCAGCCATTCCTGTGGTGTGCTAGGGAACTGTGGAGTCAAACAAAAAGAAGACATTAGTACGGTTTATGTTTACAGTGCAAGCAGATTACACACAAAAACATTGTTGACCAACATCATTCTAACATTATTATTTAGGGGAGTATTTCCTACCAATAAACAAAGGCCCACTTAGCAGATGCCTCACCCCCGCTGAGTGGACATTCTAAAATAATCTAAGGGGGGGGCCTAAGGTGATTGTGGGGGATCCAAAAAAAGGCTCTACCACTCTGCTGAGCTTGATTGAGAACTAAAAACATCTTTACATCTTTAGGGGGGGGAGGGAGGGTTGTCAAACTACGCGGGCAATGACCCCAAAAAAAGGAAAAGGAAAATAGAAGGCTAGCTGGGTTTGCGCCCACGATAGCATGCTGGAGAGGTTAGTGAAGGGAAATAGGCATGTAGGGCCCAAAAAGGCATTTACAGGTAAAAAAATGCATGGGGAAAATGGGGACATTACCAGGATATTACAAACAGGCAAATTTGGGTTAGGAGGGAAAAAATAAGAAGATTCAAAAACAATCAAAACATATAATGTGAGGTTAAAGGAGCAAAATTACCTTCATATAGTCCTTCTGCAGGACCTGAATGATGGCCGAACACGTCTCAGGGATAATGATCCTGAGAGCCTGGGGGGAGATGCCTGTTGAGAACTTGAGGTCCTGCAAGCTTCTCCCAGTCGCCAGGTATCTCAACGTGGCAATAAGCCTCTGCTCGGCAGTGATGGCCTGGCGCATCACAGTGTCCTGCCTCGTGATATAGGGGGACAGCAAATGCAACAGACGGTGAAATACGGGGTCCGTCATCCTGAGATAATTCCTGAAATCATCAGGATTATTCTCATGGATTTCCCGCAGCAGAGGCATATGAGAGAATTGGTCCCGCTGGAGCAACCAATTCTTAGTCCATGAACTCCTCCTCACCCTGTTCACAGACTGAACTTGGGTTACAGTGTTAACTGCAACACCAAGCCCAAAGCCAGCACGAGCTCGAGAACGAGAACGCACTTCAAACATGGTTTTAAACCGGTCGGCTGGTCAGAACGCACTCAAAAAGAACGCACCGTGGAACAGCAAGGCCTGAGAAGAACGACCTGAAAAACAGTAAACTAACGGCCAAGAAGGCACTGCAAGGCAGTAACGACCTGACTGCATGCACTGAATCACAAATACAAACCCACAAGCACAAACTGAACACCAGGAAACGATCTGCAAAGCACGGAGACTGAAAAGCGCGAATCGGCTCTCACCAAACTTTTACTAACACGCGGTAACACGAAATCAGCAAAAGCAGCCCAATGGGTGGCACCATTAGATTTGTTCGGCCCTTTTATAGCGCGTCGTACGTTTTGTACGTGCCGTCGTTTTCTTGCCGTCGGTTTTTAAACTGATGGTGTGTGGCCAAGACTGATGAAAAACAGTTTCATCGGATTTCCGATGGTCAAATCCATCAGACGAAATTCCATAGGTTATCCGATCGTGTGTACAGGGCTTAATTCTTCTCTCAGAAACTTGCTTACTGATGCTGAAGCAACAGCTGCTGTCAGTTCAAGTCTTGGTATTGTCTGAATACTGGTGGGTGCAACTCTGGTCTTTCCCATAACCAGGGTACAGTGTATTTTTCCTTCTCCTATCACTCTGATGTACGAGCACTGTCCATAACCATAACTACTGGCGTCTGAAAAGTGATGAAGTTCTATTTTCTTGTACTCTCCGAAATCATGAGGTACAAAACATCTAGGTATCCGAACTTCTCTCAAATTTTGCAAGTCTTTTATCCAAGCTTCCCACCTTGGCCTCAAATCTTCAGGTATGGGTTCATCCCTTCCCAACTTCCGTCTACATAATTCTTGTAGTATTTCTTTTGCTTTGTGGATTACTGGTGCCAAGAATCCCAATGGATCATATATAGAAGCCACTGCGGAAAGTATGGTACGTCTAGTTGCAACTTTTTCTTTCAAGGATGTTTCAAAGAAGAACTCGTCATTCTCTACATTCCATCCCAATCCAAGTACATTCTGAACTGGAAGATGATCATAATTGAGATCTACATTCTTCATTGTTGATGCACGTTCAGAGTCACTGATGGATTCCAGTACCTCTCTGTTGTTTGAGATGAATTTGTGAAGGCGCAGGTTTCCTCTTGCGTATAACTCTTGGCTTTCTTTCACTAGTTTGATTGCAGATTCTGAGGACTGTAAACTTATAAGACCATCATCTACGTAAAAGTTTTTCTTAAGAAAATTCGCTGCTGATGGACAATCCTTTTCATTTTTATTGGCCAGGTACTTCATACCATAATTGGCGCAACCTGGAGACGACGCTGCTCCAAACAAGTGTACTTTCATTCTGTATTCTGCTGGCTCTGTATCTGTATCTCCGTCCTCCCACCATAGGAATCTCAGGAAGTCTCTATCTTCATTCTTCACATGAAACTGGTGGAACATCTTTTCAACGTCACACATGACCGCTACGGGATACTTTCTGAATCTACAGAGTACTCCAGGCAGAGTGTTTGTAAGATCTGGTCCTTTTAGTAGATGATCGTTCAATGCAACACCATCATACTTTGCTGAGCAATCAAATACTACTCTAATCTTATCTGGTTTCTTTGGGTGGTAAACACCTTGATGTGGGATGTACCACACTTTTCCTTCTTTAGGTTGGTTATTACCTTTTTCTGCATGTCCTTCTTCAAGGATGCCTTCCATGAATTTCAAATAGTCCTGCTTGAATTTGAGATCTCTTCCCATCCTTTTCTTCAAACATTTCAATCTCGCTAGGGCAAGATTTCTGTTATTTGGCAGATGAGGTCGTTCTCTAAAAGGTAAGGGCATTTCAAGATAACCTTGTTGATTCTGTTGAATACTTTCTTCTAGAATGTGTACGAACTTTATGTCTTCTTGGGATACACTCTTTTCTTTAGAACTTATGTCTGCAAAGTCAGATTCAAGGATCTTGATTACTGCCGCTGAACTTACAGATGGTAACTCTTGGACAGATATTCGATGACACAATCCTGTCACCTATCTTGAGTTTGCAATCTGCTGTTTTCCTCCAACAACGCCCCATCCTAGATCAGTTTGAACAGCGTAGGGTTCACCCTTTCCTCCTGTGATTACCCTTCATGGTACCAAAGCTTCGGGACAATCATAACCTATCAACAGTCCAACACCAAACTCCTTCAGCGGGGACATTTCATGAGATATGATAGATAGGTGCTCCCATTTATTGGCTGTTTCACAGGTAGGTATGCGATCTCAATCTAGAGGTATATCGTCTTTCGTATAAGCTGGAGGTAGATCCAATGTGAGGTTTGAATGAAGTCCTCTAACTCTCAATCCTTTGACCCTTTGACTGTTCACTAATGTGTCTCTCCCCGTCATTGTGGTGAGTTTGAGCTTCACTGGTTCTGTAGCCACTTGTAATTTCTTGCAGATTTCTTGATCAATGAAGGTGACATCGCTTTGGGCATCCAGTAGTGCATAGGCATATACCTTCTTATTCTTCCTTTTAGGATTTGAAATGCACACTGGTACAACCATTGATGTGCCGTTGCTTTCCTTCACTCTGCAAGAGAATACCGATGCTTTCTTTTCTTCCTCAGCATCTTTAGGTATTGAGGATTTATCCTTCTTTGGACGTTCTTCATGTAGTGGTGTAGGATGGCGTCCTTTGCAAACGCTGCATGTGGCCCTTTTCATACACTCCTTAGTAATTTGGCCTTTCCTTAGGCACCCAAAATCCAGTTGGTTAACAAGTACAAACTTTTTCTTTTCATTTGGGGATTTCTCCTTCAATTGTTGGCACTTGTGTATAGAGTGGTTCTCTCCACAGAACATACACTTAAAAGTAGTCTGAGGATTTGTCGGTTCTGTCTCTCTACTGATCCCAGTAGTAACTTTGAACTTGCTCTTGTAGGTATCTATACCTTTCTCTGTTGTGTCGGTTGCAAAGCTAGTTGCTCTTGCACGTCTTATATCTCTCGCCGGCCTTTCTTCTACGGACTTTAAGGCGTAAGATCCTGTTACTGGATTACATACTATTCGTGCTTCCTTATTAACGAACTCAGAGAACTTTTCAAAACTTGGGAAGTCCTTACTTAAATCTAACTGTTCAGTCACATAGCGATTCCATCTAGAAGCCACTTCTTCAGGTAGCTTAGCTAGCATCCTGTGGTTTTCTAGATAGTCGTTCAGTAATTCTAGTCCTCGTACATGTGGGATGGCATTGCTGCATGCTTGCAGGAAGTCACCATACTCTTGGAGTTTGAAATGTTCTTTAGGACCTATTTTAGGCCAGTTATTAAATTTCTCCCTAAAGGCTCTTTGTACTAAGAAAGGATGACCATATCTTGCATTTAACTTTTCCCAAGCTTGCTTGTAGGCTTCTTCGTCTGTTCTATAAAAGTTACCTTCAAGAACTTTCTTTGCATCTCCACCAACATATTTCTGAAGGTAGAATAACTTGTCAACTGGCCTGGAGCAATGATGCTCAATGATCATTTCAAAACTTGCCTTCCACTCTATGAACTTCAGTATGTCTCCTGAAAATACAGTAGGTTCTGGAACGGGAAGTCTTGCTGGGACTGTTCTTTGTCGTCTTGCTGGGACTGTAGTCGCAACATTCTCCTGATCATTGCAGTGACATCTAGGAACAGAATTATCCTCTCTTTTCGTCTTTCTGAGCAGGGATGGAAGGGCAATGACTTTTTTCTTCATTAGATACTGGAGATTTCCTTCCATTCTCCTGGGCGTATGAAAGGAAGTAGGAGTCTGCATCTTCACTTAGTACAGATTTGGATTTATGATTACTATTCATGTCCTCTTCGTGTACTCTTAGTCTGGCTTCTATAATCTTGACTTCCTTCAGCCTTTCCATTTCTGCTACTCGTAGACGCTGCACCTCGATTGCAGATTCCATCTCAATTTCTGCTCTCTTGACAGCAAGTTGTTCGACAAGTTCCTTTCTTTTGGCTATTAAAGTACTTGAGGACTCTGATATGTTACTGGCACTTCTGCTAGTGGAAGAAGTCCTACTTGTGATTGTGGTTCCTCCTAAGGACCTAGCATAGTCTCTCATAAAAAGCTTGTTCATTCTCTTTCTTGCCTTAACTTCATCATAGTTAGCTTCAGATGATCGTTCTCTCATGAGCTTTACTAAACCTTTAGTGACTTCAGTACATGTGTCCATGTTCCTTACAATATCCTGGGGAGGTGTTGTAGAAGACTGCAGGTTGACATATGCTGCCCTAAGCTCTGCTTCAGATTCTTCTATCATCTCTATCATATCACTCAAGTTTCCTTTTATACTTTCTTGCTTTAGCTTTCTACGAACATCTTTATTGTAGGATTTCCACTTATCATACATTCCGGTGAACCTTTTTCCTTTCAATACTGCTTCTTGCTCCAAATTTTCCAGCATCTTTAGGGTCAGTTTTCTGATACGTTCTGAACGTCTTAGTTCATCTGTTTGGGATATATTTGTTTGGGGCAAGACTAATGCTGCATCAGACTCTTCTACCTCAGACAGGTTCACTTGCTCTTCACCTTCTATCTTATCTATCTTTGTATCCTCAAACAGTGGCATAGAAATACTAGGCTTAGACATTTTACTTTAAGTGCTATAACAATCAATACGAATATTAAGAAGACTTTCACTTTAAATGCAATAGCAATAGGTGCAGGCTGCAAAAATGACTTTCTCTTTAAAATACTTTAGAGTCCGTGTACTACAACTGTCCCTTGTTCTTTACTTACAGTCCTTTTACTCCTGAACACGAAAATGTCTCTTTCTTGTCAAGCCTATGTGCAATGATAGTAATAAAGGAAAGTTCTGACCTTATTCTGAAGAGCAGGATACTGTGATCTGTAGGTTGCTGGAACAAATAGTCTTAAAGGAGACTTGTCTTTTTTGATCTGATGCTCTACTCTAACTTGCGATGCTTTGCGCTGACGTGCGATGCTTTGCGCTGACGTGCGATGCTCTGTGCTGTCTTGCGATGCTTTGCGCTACTGTGTGCTGTCTTGCGATGCTTTGCGCTGACTTGCGATGCTTTTCGCTGACGTGCGATGCTTTGCGCTGACATGCGATGCTTTGTGCTGTCTTGCGATGCTCTGCGCTGACTTGCGATGCTTTGTGCTGCAGGCTTTGGGCCTAGTGGCGGGGAAATAGCTGGCTGCAGTACGTGGCCTCTTTGTGGGTAGCGGTGCAGGCACTCTAACTCTGGACTTTAGCCTCCCACCATGCGTCTTTTTCTCTCTCTAGGGATCGCAGGAGGGTTGGCGCTCTCTCTGTGACTATCTTGCCTTTGCCGTTCTGCCACTTTAAGAGTCGGCTGCAGTTTGACTAAAACACATGTTCTATGGCCTCTATGGTAGCTCCGCTGCTCAAATGCGCTCTTTACTGTGCAAGTTGAGGAGCACAATCGCTTCACCCTCAATGGGTTAATAGTTCCACTTTGGGCTAATAGTTCCACTTTGGGCTAATAGTTCCACTGTGGCAGGCGCAGCACTATGAAGTGCCTTTATGCGCTGTGGCATTAGAAAAATTTGATTTCTCTGATCTTTTAGTCCACACAAGACTATCTGTTACTCTAATTCCTCTAGCGCCGTTCTATGGAAGCAGTAGGTTTAAAGAGCACACCAAACCTTTAAGATAACTTCTTTATTCACTTCAGCTTTTCTTCTTATATAACACTGACAATTTAGCAGCAGGAAGTCCATGTACAAACACGTGTTGAATAAAGTATAACAAATGTCGGTTCAACTGTTCAATCTTGTAATTCTACATAAAATGGTAGATATATTTCTCTCTTCAGTATCTGTACTTTCACTTTAAAATACTTTAGACACTTTATGATCTATCTGGGACTTGCTCTATAATGCTGTTTGCTCTGATGTTTGCTCTGAAACTTGGTTTGAATCTGGTTTGATTCCTGGTTTGATTGCTGGTTTGATTGTTTGTTTGATTGTTTGCAAACCTGGTTTGGTGGAACTACAAGTGAACACATAACTAGTTTCAGTATACAGTTCTAATCACATTATTAACAATAGGAACTTATATAACTGTATTAAATACCTATTTTGGCCACTTGCTTCCATAAAACTGAACTCTGGATGGATCTGAACTGTTCATCTCCACACTCTGATGTAAAATGAAATTCTAGACATGTGCTATGAGATCTCCTAGACAGAACATGAGTGAAATGCTGGCTATGATTGGCCAAAGACTCTTGCTCAGTGAGATTGGTTGTCATTGGCTAAAACTCCTGATGAGTCACAAAAGCTTAACTCTATGCTTTCTGGTTGCAATTCTGCTGTCATTAAGCTTACCTTTCTGCATATAGAAATGACTCTTAAAGGTATTTTTTTTCTTTTGCTTCTGTGAACACAATATACAACTGTTATATGACATTCATATATAAAGTCACAGTAAATAACTCTGCTTTTATATCTCACAAATGAGCATATGCACTGTTTTAACATTATTAGCAGGTCTAGCTGTATATATGCATGTAAGCCGCATTAGCAACCTAGGACAGGTCTTAGCTGGCCAGCTACACACACCCCTCTCTGGTTCAACACATGTTTGCCGGAATTATTGTCCATTCCAGACCCCGCGGTGTGGACACGCCATGGGATCTTATATTTACACCAGATCATGACCACCACAGGCCTTAAAACATTTACAATGCTAAAGAATGAATTTTCCCTCCCCAATTGCCTTTTCTTCAGGTACCTGCAACTCCGCCACGCTATACAGGCCCAGTTTTCTGGCTCCAACCCATCCCTGGCAGTTCCCTCTATAGTGGACACAGTCACGGGTAATGAGCCTGCCAAACTCATCTCCACTCTGTACTCCGCCATCCGTCTCCCTACCACCACAGCATTGGCCTACACTGCCAAGACTAGATGGGAGGTGGATGTTGGATTAATAGAGGATGAGGATTGGGACGAGATCTTGGAAGACGTGAAAAAAGTCTCCCCCAAACTATCGGACCGCCTCACACAGTTGTACATCATACACAGAACGTACCTGACCCCTCGGAGAATAGCACGTTTCAAACCAACGTACAATCCAGGATGCCGCCTCTGCAACCATACCCCGGGCTCCTTCTACCACCTCATTTGGTCCTGCCCTATTATCCAGACATACTGGACACAGGTGATATGCTTCCTACACAACCAGATGGGCTCCCCTGCTACCCTCGACCCAAAGATGTGCCTACTTGGCCTGTTGCCAGAATTAGATGCTGACAAACCCCTGCGTACCTTCTTACATGAGACGCTATTCTTGGCGAGAAAAGTAGTGGCCCGAAATTGGATGCAGGCTCTGCCCCCTACAATCCAGTGCTGGAAAAAGGCGGTTAACGATGCTCTCCCATTTAAAAAACATATTTATGTGCATAGAGGGTGTCCCCTAAAGTATGAGAGGGTCTGGGACAGATGGTTGGCGGATGGTGAAACGTGTACCTGACATGTTGATTCCTCATCTTTGTTGTATGACCGGCTCCACTCCCATTGGTGTCTTCATCTTTATGTCACACAGATATTTCACTATGTTCATGTATGCACTACTGCTTTGGCCATACTGGCTTTTACTGATGTATGTACCATGCATATACTTTTCAATAAAGTTGTTTTTTTTCAATTAAAAAAAGAAATGTCATTTTGTGCAGGGACAGTTCTAAACACAGGAAACACGTGCCACTTCACAGGCATACTATAGACACCCCCCAGGTACGATATTTAAAGGAATACTTCACTTTTTTTCCCACTTTATGCATCATTAAAATCACTGCTCCCGAAAAAACGGCCGTTTTTAAAACTTCTTTTTGCATTGATACATGTCCCCTGGGGCAGGACCCGGGTCCCCAAACCCTTTTTAGGACAATAACTTGCATATTAGCCTTTAAAATTAGCACTTTTGATTCCGAACGTTCGAGTCCCGACTTTAACGGGGTTCGATAGTTTGCGCAAACTTACGGTCCATTCGCAGGTTCTGGTGCGAACCGAAACGGGGGGTGTTCTGCTCATCCCTAGTTAAGACTGCAAATCCTTCTCAACTACAAAGAGCAACAACCGTAATTGTATCTTCAATAAATTAAGTAATTGGCTGTTGTAGATCTCAGCCTTTAGTACACCAACGCTTTGTTTTGCACTGCTTTATTAATAAAAGTAAAACCTCTGCTAACGTCACCAGAAAATGTCAGAATTTGCATATTTGAGTCCCCTGGGTTTGGAGAACCTTAGTAGAGCATATCTGCTCTCAACTCATTGCCTGAAAAATGGCATGGTATAAGCAATTTAACAGATAAGACAATTGTTTATTTTTTAAATAGACCTCACTTTAAATTACCTCTGAAATTACTGCTGCAAATGTACACTCTGGCAACACAAATCACAAATCTATCAATACCGAGTGTACACATACACGTCCAGAGGGTGCCTTGGGATTCCTATGCCCAGCTGTCATAAGCATAATGATACATAAAAATAAAGATAGCATGACAAGACTGTGAACCAGCGTGCCAGCCTGATTTTGGAAACAATTTGCTCACGATTCACAGACTCAAAAAATGTTTAACACTTGAATAAATGGACTGTATAATAATATCTGAAATAGGTGATTTATCCACATAACTAGAACAAACAATCCCCAAGGCAAGCAAAACAACCTTGGGCACAAGATGGATGTCATTGTGTGCATTTCAAAATTCTAATGTAGCAGTATGAACTCTGAAAACAAATGATAAATGGCAAGTCTGCAAATATATTTTTGTGAGCAAGAAAAGAGCTTTAATATTGACACTAATCAAAACTAACAAAATGAATCAAAGAACTTAGATTCATCAAGGCTTCATGAATACAAGTAGAGCCAGCTTTATTTTTCATGCATGGACACAAATCCACAGTAAATAACCCTTCCTCTGTTACATATATTGTAAATCTCAATATGTGACCAATATGTGACAAACGCGGGTAGCAGATCCCTGCCCTCCTCATTAACTCACGACAAAGGACTGGCCAATCTCACACCGCGCTGTCACTTACGTAACAATGCTACTCTCAGCTGCACTACAATGATTTTCCAGCTTGCGGGACCACAATCTAAGTGCTAGCAGCCTGAGAGCGTTTGTCACTGGGCTAATTAAACAATTAACCCTTTAACTGCCACCACTGATGTTTAATGAAGTGTCAGAACTTCCACCAATTTAGCATTACAATTCTGATTTTAGAATAATCGTCTGTAACACACACTGGGGGTTATTTACGGAAGGCAAATCCACTTTGCACTACAAGTGCACTGCAAGTGCACTTGGAAGTGCAGTCGCTGTAAATCTGAGGGGGACATGCAAGGAAAATAAAAAACATAATTTTAGCTTGCACATGATTGGATGATAAAATCAGCAGAGATTTCCCTCATTTCAGATCTTCACCTCAGATCTACAGCGACTGCACTTACAAGTGTACTTGTAGTGCAAAGTAGATTTGCCTTTTGTAAATAACCTCCACTGTCACCACAGACGGGTTTGTTCAGAAAGTTTACCCTATACAGAAGCACTCTTCAAGAGACAGTTTTTTGGTTAGCTTGCATTAAGAGCTTAGGGACAAGGTTAACAGTTTTTAAAATAAGGTTTTAATAATGAAAAGGTAAAAATTGGTGCAAATAAAATATTTACCGAAAAAATATGTTTCAAATAAATAAAAGACATAATTCAGCAGAAAAGAAATAAGGTAGTTGATTTACTACAGGGAAATCCACTCTGGACTACAAGTGCACTGCAAGTGCACTTGAAAGTGCAGTCGCTGTAGATCGCTGTAGATCTCAGGGGAAGCTCTGAAATGAGGGGAAGCGCTGCTGATTTTATCATCCAATCATGTACAAGCAAAAATGCTGTTTTTTATTTTGCTTGCATGTCCCCCTCAGATCTACAGCGACTGCACTTCCAAGTGCACTTTTAAGTGCACTTGCACTGCACTTGTAGTGCAAAGTGGATTTGCCTTTTCGTAAATAACCCCCAATGTCCTTGGGTTGATCAGTGTTCGGTCGATAAGTCAGGTGTAATCGGTTCTCAAACTTGGCAGATGTTCCTGATTTGATGGTAAAGGAGAACTGACAACTGTCTTGGCATCTCCCCTTTTCTCTGGGGTCAAAAGGGTGGTGACAGGTTCCCCTGACCAATAGAACGGCTGAGGAGGGTCCATGGGCTGTCCAGGGTTGATGACAGTATAATGACCCTCCCTTACACACAGTTTTATACCATTTTTCATATCTCCCAATATGTACTGGTTGCATTCTGGAAACTGATAGATTATTGTTCAGCATTGAATTTCACATCCAGGGATACCAAACACAGGGTAGCCCATATAAACTTGTCACCCAGGGGATACCTGACAGCTATCTCCCCTCCTGTATGTGCTAACATCTTAATGAATGACTGATTCATTCAGTATGATATTCCGCATTCAAAGTGTAGCAGGCATTTTGTAATTAATGCAATTTCTCCTTTTGGCCACAAGATGGAGACAGAGAGATGCTGACTTGTCATTCCAGAAAACTGAGAAATAAAAAGCTCACTGGAAAAAAAGGGGAGTGTCAAGAAGTGCTGAGGAGAGGAGAGGGGAACATCTGAGGAGAGCTGTCTGAGGTACCAGCATCAGAGAGGGAGATGCCAAGGCTCAAAAAGTCCTTTGTTGGGACACAGTGACACTTAACAGTGAGGAGAGGAGGAGTGTGTGAGGGGAAGAAACTGAGGGGCCAGAGTGAGGAGAAAGACACACACTGACACCAGGGACTGTGTGTGCCCCAACAGAGGCGGGATATCCTGAAGCCTGAGAAAAAGAGTCTGTGAGGAGAATAAGGAGAGCGGTCTGAAGAGAGGTGAGGACGCCTGAGGGGAGCCAGGAGCAGAGACAGCTACGTGGTCCACTACTATTTAGTCCAGGGACCCTACTCAGCAGCCCAGCACCACTCAGCTCAGCATAGACGACCCACACCTTTCAGGGATCGAGATACCCACCCGGGTATCGGGTCAGCCGCTGCCAGGTCATCTTGCGAGTTTCGCTATCAGTCATATCAATCGGCCAGCAGCAAGAGATCCAGTGCCTTATAACATTGCTAGGAGCATCAGGAGCCTGAACAAGCACCTGGGATTATCCTTGTGCCATTGCACCGAGGATTGGCGAGAGGGTGCAAACCCAACATCCTTCTTGTCACCATACTGACACTGCATGCAGACCCCAATTTCCCTTTTAAGTGTCACGGGATGCTTGTTTGGAAGCTACCATCTCCAGTAGTTTGTCTTTTTTTATCTCTACCTAACGGAACATTCTAGGGGATTACTACTCCATGCAAGCTTGTTTAAATCTCCAAGGGCCCCACCGTTTGCTAGCCGAAGACACTAGTATTCTTCACCTCAGGACCTGCAACATTACAGAACTGTGTCTACTATACTTGTGTAACTCATTCTTTTCTTTGCATGTTTACTTCTCAAGGGTGTTTGCAGCCCAAAAGGAGCTGAGAAGTTGACAAGTCGTCTCTCCTCCCTCTCAGCGCCTGTGTCAAGGGCATATAGATTACTGCCCTTCCTTACCTGCAGTTGCTAAATATTGAAGGTTGTCTTTTCTAATGTATTAATTATTTGTAGCAAGGTTTAACAGGGTTGTAAATTTCCATATGCTTTAAACCGTGCTAATATATTAAACTTATTTATCACTGCCAGGTGTGTGTCTATTCTTTTTGGTGATAATCCACAGCCAGGATAACGGTATTTACCGCATGTGTCCTTAAATGTGCTTGCAGTGATTTTATTTAACCAGGTGTGTCAGAGGGTCTGAGGTCATTCTTGGAGTTGGGGCATAGATCAGAGAATCCAAAATTTAACCAGTGGCTCCTTCGGGGGTGGCTTTACAAAAGATATAATTTTTATTAATGCGTCATGCTCCTGAGTTCATGAATTGTGTGTGGATTTGTTAAGTTTTGAATTGAGCAGGGGTCTCTGAAAGGTCACCTTTGGCTCTGAATGCCTTTTACAATCCCCATTAATTCTGGGCATCCTTTTATGGCATGCTATGTATTCTTAACTGATTTGGTCATAGTTTTACGATAGGCCTGGAGAGCAGAAGCAGACATCTTGCCAGGACTCAATTAGCTGTTTTACAGCTCTGTACAGGCCTAAGCCTGGTTCCTGATGTCTCTAAGTTGAGATAACGGCTGTTTTGAAGTGTTCTAAAGTTAAGCCTATAGATTCCATTAATTAAAGGGGGAGGGAGGGGGTAAGATCACTACTGCAATGTAACTGTTAGCCAAAACTGTCACGACTGAGGTATGATTCCTGAACAACATGGCTGCTAGCTACAGTTTCTACATTTCCCTCCTGATGCAACTGACTCCTGTAGGCTCGATAGCAGCAAAAGTGTTGCTGGTTCGAATCCCAACTATGGCACTTCCTGCCTGGAGTTTGCATGTTCTTCCTTTGTCTGCATGGGTTTCCTCCGGGTACTCCAGTTTCCTCCCACACTCTAAAGACAAGCTGGTTTAGGTTAATATGATAACATGATCAAGCTCTTATCTGATTTTGTGTGATGTATATACAGTATATTCTATGTGAGTTTACAATAAAGTTGTAGTTCCAGTTTGCACCTAAGCTAGTGTTGTCTAGTCCTTGGGTGCAAGATTCAGCTAATACCTGGTTTGAGGTTCCAGAGTAGAGGAAGCTGTATCTTGATGGAGGCATCCAAGCTGGGTGCCCGATGGATGTATCAGTTTTCTTTTCTAGGCCTTCTTTCCTTTATTTTCACCTGGTCCAAGTCAGTGATTAAAAGGGCAGGGGTAGCTCAACCTATTAAAAGGAAGGGACATTTAAAGTTGCTTGATTATTCTGCAAATGTGTATGCTCTGTGCGGTAACCTTATTTTGGTGGTTTTGGAGACACATCTGGTTACATGCATAGATTACTATCTTTACCTGTTGGGGCTGTCTACCTCCATTATATATTATATTATTGATAACAGCACAAGCACATCTTCTATGGATTACAAAATTCAATATTTTCTATTCTATTCTGTTTCGATCTTTCATGTTCCTTTTTTATATGCTCAAACATAATTTTTACACCCTTCCTTTCTTTGATCGTGTTTTGGCTCCTTGGGGCTTTTCTCTAAAGTTCAAGAGAGCATCCTGCATTCTCACATAACAGTGCTACTTTTTCAATATGTATTTCTTTAGCTTGTGGGCATTTTAAAATTGAATTGAAGATTTTTAGATTGCAAGAGACCTAAAATAGCTAACTAAACCAATCTGTTGCTACAGACTTAAGGCATATTTAGGCTTGTCTCTGTTTTCTGCGCTGCTTCTTGTCTATGTCTGCAATATGTTAAAGGGGGCCTCTAGGCCAACATATAAATTACACAGTTTGAATAGATAAACATGATTTGTTTTACTAACCTATATATTTGTAATTCTGTTGAGTTGCTTTTGTATTTTACACACCCTTGTTGGACTATATTGCATTTAGGTAAGATAGGCCCGATCATCGACCTAAGTAAACATCACCCCAATTTTTGTTTTTTTAGTCTTCTCTGAGCTCTGGCCCTCCAATAAGCCTAATTAAAGTGTCTCTCTCCTTTAGCTTTTAGTGCCTGAAACCTGTTAGGATGGCAGAGCTTTTCAAAACAGTACAAACTAGAGAGCCATGGTCCTTAAATTAGTGGCCCTCTACCTGCCTTTTACTAACACCCAAATTGTGTGACAGCAGCAGGGCTGGCTTAAAGTGTTACTAAACCCACAACAATAAAATCAGTCTGTATATGCAGTACAGCATTCTTGTTATACTTACTGTGGAACCTAAGGGGTTAATCCTCCGCATTGTGTAAAAAGGCTATTTAACCCTGTCTTCTCTGATCCTCCCCTTCTTCCACTGTCCCCAATTTATCTCCTTATAAGACAGAGCCTTGGAGTCACTTTGCACATGCTCAGTTTGGTGTGTATTGCTAGAGAGGTTTTTTTTCTGGGGGAGGGGGGTGTATGTGATCAGCACAGGGCATGTGATCAGCACAGCACAGGGCCAATCAGCATTGTCCAGACAGAGGGTCACGCGTACGTGTACGTGGGGCGTCACACAACACGTACTGCGCACGCGCACATGAACTGACACTATACGGAGCTTTTTACCCTTGCAAGGATTTTAAACCTCTATGCCTAGAGGACTTGTTTTTTTGCCTTTGTACTTTGTACCTTTTAATAAATACCGGAAACAACGCCTGCACTATTGGATGTTTTTTTCGTTTTTACCTGGGTATTACTCATCCTATTATTACCGGATGTTTACAACTGTCCTCTCTGGAACCTGGCTGCGGATCACATCCTGCATATCTAATCGGGAGGTGGGACAGTGGAGTCTGAGAACGTCTGGAAGGACCACGCACTTCTCCTGGGAAGATTGTCGTTCTGCTGAGCTTGTTCTGACCCCCCTGAGAAGGGCGGTCACAGGCTAGTCAGTAGGCCTTCATTCCTTCTCTTGGTGGTGGGTCACCTCACAGATTGGATTTGCATATTCACCTTTGATCACTGGAGGCTCATCTTGAACGGATTGAACCTTCATTTTTTTTCATTTTCTGCTAAAGTCATTCATTCATGAACTTTGCACAGATTATTTAGTAGTTTTTATATATACTTTAGATTCACACTGTAACTTATGGTTATATGTTATTATCCAGCACTACACTTTTATTTATATGTATTGTTGTACCTTGTATCTAGGTTGTGGTGTTAGCAGCAGGATATCTATCAAAGACACTTATCAATATTTAATATCAATACCTTTTTGCACTTAGCGCAGATTTTTCTTTTTAATCACTAGTTATGCACTCCTGTGACCCATTTTAACCCGTCACCAGGCTAAAGCCCGCTGTAGGCTGACGTCACAGACCCGGTTCAGGCTCTGAAAAGATCCTGACCATATGCTCTGGCCAACCATATGCCTGGACCGGTATGCCTGGACCGGTAGCTGGCTCAGCTTCTCAGCAAACTGCTGACAGCCTGGGCCAGCTGCTCCCACCCCCTCTACAGCCCAGAGCTCCAATGAGCACTGGAGGGGCAAAGCAGGGAGCCGCTGACTGACAGTCACCAGTTCTCTGAAGCCTGGAGACCAAGAGCTGAGTAATCAATGAACTTTGATCGCTCAGTTCTTAGAGCCAGCAGGGGACAGATGCAGTATTGGCTCAATACTGCATCCACCTGGCGAGTATAAATCTTTATTTATTTTTTAAAACCCAAACTTCTCTTTTAAAGTTCATCTTTGGGCATAACAAAAAATCAGTGGGGACACTACATGGGTTATTGTTTGTTATATCCAGGGGTTTCAAAATAGGCTGTATTACTTACCTGTTTCTCCACACTAGCAGGCTGTGGCACTCTCCCCTCTCCTTGAAGCTCTGGTCTGTGGGTGGAGCCTCAGCATCATCATGTACAGTGCATAGTTAATAACCCTGTATTGTACATTGTGGGGGCAATGCATGTGACTGCTACCAAGAGCAGCTTATGGAGGAGGCTTTGGCGGCCCAATCACATGGATTGAGGAAGCCTGCTGGAGTAAGGAGTAGGGTGAGTAATATAGCCTCTTCTGAAAACCCCTAGACTTAATAAATATTTATTTACCTATTACATTGGGGGGGGGGGGCTGCCCTCCAAAAGTGCATTTTTTTTGTGCCCGTAGTTGGGCACAAAATAGATTAGACAAAAAAAATATGTATTTGCACTTAAAGTTATGACTACTGAATGGGTGCTGAGATTGCAGTTTCAAATATAAGCAGAAATGTTTTTATTTATTTTTTTAGTTCATGGAGAAATCTTAATCTTCCTTTTTTGTACCAATCTTTCTTCTATGTGAGCTGCTCCATTGTAGCCTTTATCATGATGTTTTGCTTTTTCCCATCCTTTATATTGACATTTTTTTTAAATCCAATCTCCGTGTCAAATTTAATCTCTTTAAAATCCAGGAGTTGTGTGATCACTAATGGCACTGGAGCCAAGCAAAGCCTCATTGATTTTACAAGTCATCAGCACAGTTTTGTCAAAGAGTATTGTAGAAAACACTTAAAGCTGATTTCAGACAGATAATATAAGATTGACATTGTATAGTCTGTTTTTATTCAAAGGAAATTGTGAGAAAAAAACAATCAATCATACTCACCTTTGTGGCTGCTGCATTGGTCCAATGCTGCAGATGTCCCGAGCTGGCTCTAAGACCATGAACCGAGCGATCACATGACTGCTGATCACTCAGTTCTCGGTCTTCACTGAGCAGAGAGCGGTGTCAATCACTAGCTCTCTGCCTCTGTCCCTCTAGTGCTCACTGGAGTCCGGTCTATAGAGTGGGCGGGAGCGGTTGGCTTAGGCTCTCTGCAGCATATACTGAGAAACTGAGCCCGCTGCTAGTCAGGAATCTGGGTGGATCCTGACATTATTGTGGGGATTCATGCAGAACCTGGATCATCTATCTGACATGAGCCAACAGCGGGCTGTTGTCTGAATCTGGGTCATGGGAGTTCAGAGACAAGTGACTGTGACCTAAATGAGAAGTATAGCCAAAAAAGCTTTAACCATACTTCTCCTTACCCTGCAGATGGCAGGACATAACGAGCATTGGATGCATGGCCCTGGAATTGCACGAGTGAGCACATGGTTTTGCTCCTTACCCAGGCATGCACAGTTTGCTCTCTTTCACAATGGCAGAACACTTAGCTGCAAAAAAGACAATTGACTGCGCCTACACCACCTAGGTGAAACTTTTTTTCTACACACTTTTTCAATAGCACGCCACTGGCTTTGGAGCCTAGAAGCCAGTGGAACGTTAAGCACATTTGAAAAGCACATTGCTGTCCTTCTCATAAATGTGGCATTATCTTTTTATCAGCAGTATTTAAGTCTCCTATGTGGAAATACATAAATGACAGCTGTGTTTTTTACTTTTTATTTCTCACTGTGGCCAGTCATTGGAACGTGTTTGTAACGTTTCTTTAGAGCTAATTTAAAACTAATTTATGGGTTTGTATTATATTTAGGGTGACCATGTGTCCCGGATTGCCCGGGACAGTCCCGCATTTTGCAGGTCTGTCCCGGGCACCTTCATTCCAGGACAATACAGTGTCCCGGAATGAAACTGACACAGCTACCCCCCGGGCCAATCTGATGCCCCCAAAAAAGGCCACCACATCACCGCTTTACTCACTGACAGTACTTGTCTTGGCCGGGAATGCCTAGAGGAGCACAATCCCGCCCCCTGCTTGTGATTGTAGAAATCATAAATCCCGCCTCATGTGTCCAATCACTGTGCTGTGATTCGTTACAGCACATGCTGATTTTTGGGAAGGGAGGGTGTCCCTGAATGGTAGTTTGGAAATGTGGTCATTCTAATTATATTGTTTGTGGGCAGGGATAACAGAGTAGCAGTAATTTTAAATGCTGAGGCAAGATAACCTCATTTATGAATTTTTTGGTTCATGTAAAGAATAGTAAAAAAATACAGCAATGCAATGGGTATTCTTAAAAGCCTCCATATAGACAGTAAAGCACTTTTTTTTTCCATAATAGGGCACTCCAACTATGGATCTCACATGCCTGAAGACTGCTAACTTTAACAGGTTTTCTCAGGCTCACACAGTGCTGAGCTTGTGACAAAAGTCACAAGGATGCACCAATCCCGATGCAGGCTAGCAGAACCAGGTGGTTTCAAAAGATTAATAGACCAACTGCAAAATTACCCTCTTCCAAAAGAACCTTTACCTATGATGAGCCTGAATCCCCAAATCTCCACACAGGCAAGGCGCTCAGAATGACACTCCCCTCCCAAATGTGATTGCATTGAAATAAATTAAAATGCATCAAATCCCATATTAACTCCCATGTGACTTTACACCACATTACTAAACCATCGCCACACTGTTTGTTAATTTTTTGGGACAGGAATTGAAAAGATCTTCCCAACGAGGACGTAGATTATCTAAAATAGTTGTAAGAGTTTGTAACTACTCCACTCCATTTAGTGCTGAAAAGTGGTTTGGTCTACTTTACTACTTTGCAGCTAAATCCATTCTAAAATGTTAAACATGCATCACAAAAATATATGTAGCACTACCCCCAGTTAACCACTTAAGCTCCGGACCATTTTGTAGCTAAAGGACCAGAGGTGATTTCAGAATTTTGCACTGCGCTGCTTTAACTGTAAATTGTGCGGACATGCAATGTTGTACCCAAACGAAATTTGCGTCCTTTTCTTCCCACAAATAGAGCTTTCTTTTAATGGTATTTGATTGCCTCTGCGATTTTAATTTTTTGCGATATAAACGAAAATAGACCGAAAATTTTGAAAAAAAATGATATTTTCTACTTTTTGTTATAAGAAAAATTGAATAAACTCAATTTTAGTCATACATTTAGGCCAAAATGTATTCAGCCACATGTCTTTAGTAAAAAAAATGTCAATAAGCGTATATTTATTGGTTTACGCAAAAGTTATAGCGTCTACAAACTAGGGTACATTTTCTGGAATTTACACAGCTTTTAGTTTATGACTGCCTATCTCATTTCTTGAGGTGCTAAAATGGCAGGGCAGTACAAACCCCCCCCCCCCCCAAATGACCCCATTTTGGAAAGTAGACATCCCAAGGAAATTGCTGAGAGGCATGTTGAGCCCATTGAATATTTTTTTTTTGTCTCAAGTGATTGAATAATGACTAAAAAAAAAAAAAAAATTACAAAAAGTTGTCACTAAATGATATATTGCTCACACATGCCATGATTATATGTGGAATTGCACCCCAAAATACATTTTGCTGCTTCTCCTGAGTATGGAGATACCACATGTGTGGGATTTTTTGGGAGCCTAGCCGCGTACGGGACCCCAAAAACCAAGCACCGCCTTCAGGATTTCTAAGGGCGCAAATTTTTGATTTCACTCCTCACTACCTATCACAGTTTTGAAGGCCATAAAATGCCAAAATAGCACAAAACCCCCCCAAATGACCCCATTTTAGAAAGTAGACACCCCAAGGAAATTGCTGAGAGGCCTGTTGAGCCCATTGAATATTTTTTTTTTGTCCCAAGTGATTGAATAATGACAAAAAAAAAAGAAATTACAAAAAGTTGTCACTAAATGATATATTGCTCACACATGCCATGGTTATATGTGGAATTACACCCCAAAATACATTTTGCTGCTTCTCCTGAGTACGGGGATACCACATGTGTGGGACTTTTTGGGAGCCTAGCCGCGTACGGGACCCCGAAAACCAAGCACCGCCTTCAGGATTTCTAGGCACAAATTTTTGATTTCACTCCTCACTACCTATCACAGTTTCGAAGGCCATAAAATGCCAAAATAGCACAAAACCCCCCCCCAAATGACCCCATTTTGGAAAGTAGACACCCCAAGCTATTTGCTGAGAGGCATGGTGAGTATTTTACAGCTCTCATTTGTTTTTGAAAATGAAGAAAGAATTTTTTTTTTTTTTTTTTTTTCAATTTTCAAAACTTTGTGACAAAAAGCGAGATCTGCAAAATACTCACAATACCTCTCAGCAAATAGCTTGGGGTGTCTACTTTCCAAAATGGGGTCATTTGGGGGGGTTTTGTGCCATCTGGGCATTCCATGGCCTCCGAAACTGTGATAGGCAGTGAGAAGTGAAATCAAAAATTTACACCCTTAGAAAGCCTGAAGGCGGTGCTTGGTTTTTGGGGTCCCGTACGCGGCTAGGCTCCCAAAAAGTCTCACACATGTGGTATCCCCGTACTCAGGAGAAGCAGCAGAATGTATTTTGGGGTGTAATTCCACATATTCCCATGGCATGTTTGAGCAATATATCATTTAGTGACAACTTTGTGCAAAAAAAAAAAAAAATTGTCTTTTTTCCGCAACTTGTGTCAACATATAAAATATTCCATGGACTCGACATGCCTCTCAGTATATAGCTTGGGGTGTCTACTTTCCAAAATGGGGTCATTTGGGGGGGTTTTGAACTGTTCTGGCATTTTATACACAACATTAGGAAGCTTACATCCACTCTTCTAACCACTTGAAGACAAAGCCCTTTTTGACACTTTGGCCTCGTACACACGGCCGAGATTCTCGTTGAACAAAACATGTCGTTTTTTTCGACGAGATTCTTGGACAAGAAACTTGTCCCGGCCGAGTGTACACACGCTCGTTTCAAAGAACCCGCGGTTCTTTGAAAGGAGTGTACGCGGTGACGTCATCGACTACGTCGAGCATGCGCTCGTCACATTCGATGCCGTCGCCGCCATCTTGGTATACCCTACGTATGCCTAGGAAGCTACCGCGCATGCGTCTAATTCATTTCAAACATGCGCGGGCTTCCCGGCGGACAGGTAAGTGTACACACACTCACTTTTCTCGTCGAGAAACATGCCGAGGAGAATCTCGACGAGAAAATAGAGAGCAGGTTCTCTATTTTCTCGTCGAGGTTTCTTGTCGGTTTTCTCGACGAGAAACCCGATAGCAGCGTACACACGACCGATTTACTCGGCAAGACCTCTCTGCCAGCAAGTTTCTTGCTGGTTCTTGCCGAGAAAATCGGTCGTGTGTACGAGGCCTTTTTGTTTACATGAAAACATTTATTTTTTTTGCAAGAAAATTATGTTGAACCCCCAAACATTATATATATTTTTAAAGCAAAGGCCCTACAGATTAAAATGGTGGGTGTTGCATTTTTTTTTTCTACACAGTATTTGCGCAGCGATTTTTCAAACGCATTTTTTGGGGGAAAAATACACTTTTTTTTATTTTAATGCACTAAAACACACTATATTGCCCAAATGTTTGATGAAATAAAAAAAGATGATCTTAGGCTGAGTACATAGATACCAAACACGACATGCTTTAAAATTTCGCACAAACGCGCATTGGCCTTTACAGATTACCCCGTTAGATTACCCCGTTAGATTTACAGAGGAGGTCTACTGCTAAAATTACTGCCCTCGATCTGACCTTCGCGGTGATACCTCACATGCATGGTGCAATTGCTGTTTACATATGACGCCAGACCGACGCTTGCGTTCGCCATTGGGCAAGAGCAGGGCAGGACAGGGGTGCTTTTTTTTTTTTTTTTTTTATTAATTTTGCTTTTTTATTTTATTTTTAAATTGTTCCTTCCATATTTATTTTTTTTTATCATTTTTATTGTTATCTCAGGGAATGTAAATATCCCCTATGATAGCAATAGGTAGTGACAGGTACTCTTTTTTGAAAAAACTGGGGTCTTCTAGACCCTAGATCTTTCCTCTGCCCTCAAAGCATCTGACCACACCAAGATCGGTGTGATAAAATGCTTTCCCAATTTCCCAATGGCGCTTTTTATATCCGGCGGGGGGACATTCCCTCCCACTGCTTGTAAAAGCAGTCCAGAGGCTAATTAGCCACTAGGATTGCTTTTACATGAAAGCCGGCCGCTGGCTGAAAAGAATGATACCAAGATGATACCTAAACCCGCAGGCATCATTCTGGTATAAACATTCAAAGTCCAGCAACATACCAGTACGTTGCTGGTCCTTGTTGGACATGTATTGTAATCTTTTTTTTTTCATGCAGCCAGTTGGCTGAACAAAAAAAGAGATTGATCGGTGGGTATGCCCACCATTAGAATACCGCCCTTCATCCACCCACTTCTAATGATGGGCATACATGCACCATTTATATATGCCGAAGCATGGGGGCATCCTCCCGCAAAAAAGTTATGCCACACACACATGGTCGGACTTTTCCACGGGCAAGCCTCCGTCGGAATTTCGACCGTATGTACGCGGCATTAAGAGCAAAATTGCTCCTCCGCCCCTGCTGCCCCAATGCTTCGGCATATATGCTTTTTTTTTTTAACTGTGGTGGTGAAATCACCTCCTACAGCACTGGAGTCGCAGGGATCAGGCCTGTCTCTGCGACCGCTGCAGTTATGTGTGTTGTGTTTTGTAAGTGACAGTGATCGATCGATACTGCACTTGGGTGGCCTGGGCTGGACGGAGGGGCAAAACGCAGGTGCTAGCAGGTATCTGGGCTGATCCCGCTAACACTGCGTTTTTGGAACCCTAAACTGCTGGGGACGCTAGTATAGATCTGATCAGATCAGATATTGATCTGATCAGATACTATACCACTAAGGGGGGTGTATGCTTCACGCGTGGGTGTTAGCGTTACTGGCACTAACCTGACGCTGCCTGGGGTGTGACGCAGACCCTCTCTGACGCTAAAACCTAATTGATATCACCCGCCGGGCGATCAGGGGGTTAAACCTTTATTGGGTTATATATACGGCGGGTGCCCTGACACTATAAAAAGCAAACTAACTAACCAGCGTCACCCGTAACACTTATATGGTGATCACTGGTGAAAGGGTTAACTAGGGGCAATTAGGGGGTTAAAACCTTTATTAGATAATATATGGGGGTACCTGACGCTATATAAAAACCTGCGGCGAACCTAAAAAAAAATACTGGCTACCGATCTGCATCACCGACGCTAAGACAGCGATCAGAAAAATGATCGCTTAGCGACAGTGGTGATAGGGGGTGAAAGGGTTACCTGGGGGGCGATCAAGGGGGTTAAACCTTTATTAGATCATTTATGGGGGTACCTGACGCTATAAAAACCTGCGGCGAACCTAAAAAAAATTACTGGCTACCGATCTGCATCACCGACACTAAGACAGCGATCAGAAAATTGATCGCTTAGCGACAGTGGTGATAGGGGGTGAAAGGGTTACCTGGGGGGCGATCAAGGGGGTTAAACCTTTATTAGATCATTTATGGGGGTACCTGACGCTATAAAAACCTGCGGCGAACCTAAAAAAAATTACTGGCTACTGATCTGCATCACCGACACTAAGACAGCGATCAGAAAAATGATCGCTTAGCGACAGTGGTGATAGGGGGTGAAAGGGTTACCTGGGGGGCGATCAAGGGGTTAAACCTTTATTCGATAATTTATGGGGGTACCTGACGCTATAAAAACCTGTGGTGAACCTAAAAAAAATTACTGGCTACTGATCTGCATCACCGACGCTAAGACAGCGATCAGAAAAATGATCGCTTAGCGACAGTCGTGATAGGGGGTGAAAGGGTTACCTGGGGGGCGATTAAGGGGGTTAAACCTTTATTAGGTAATATATGGGGGTACCCGACGCTATAAAAACCTGCGGCGAACCTAAAAAAAATAACTGGCTACCGATCTGCATCACCGACGCTAAGACAGCGATCAGAAAAATTATCGCTTAGCGACAGTGGTGATAGGGGGTGAAAGGGTTACCTGGGGGGCGATCAAGGGGGTTAAACCTTTATTAGATCATTTATGGGAGTACCCGACGCTCTAAAAACCTGCGGCGAACCTAAAAAAAATTACTGGCTACCGATCTGCATCACCGACGCTAAGACAGCGATCAGAAAAATGATCGCTTAGCGACGGCGGTGCTAGGAGGTGAAAGGGTTATCTGGGGGGTGATCAGGGGGTTAAACCTTTATTAGGGGAGGGTTAGGGGGCTACACTGGACCTAAAACTAACTTTAGTGACACTTTTACAGTCACAAATGTCACTGATTGCAGTGATCAGTAAATAAATGGTCACTGCAATCAGTGACACTGTGACTGGGGGCTGGGGGGGGCCTGGGGGGGCGATTTGTGTGCCTATGTGTCCTGGTGTCAGTGTAGTGTTAGTGTACTGACCTGTGTGTCTTCTCTTGTACGGCGCTCGGTATATGTGAGCGCCGCATGAGAGATGACATCACTTCCTCCGCCTGTGTAAACATTACACAGCAGAGGGAGCATTTCCATTCGCCGGGAGCGATCGCGGGGGGGTGGCCGGAATCGAATGGCCGCCCTCTCATGTCGGATCGCTCCCCAACGAATAACGACCGCTCACTGTATAGGAGGGGGGTCCGATCGGACCCCCCAACTGTACAAAGGCAATCACGTACACTGTACGTGATTGTGCCTGTCGGTGCCATTCTGCCGACGTATATATACAGTGAGCGGTCGTTAAGTGGTTAAGAGAGCTGCTGTTTTGTTTTGGGTCTGTACCCTGGCTATCAACCCCAAGAATCTGTCTCGAACCCTCCCTTGGCACAACTGGTCTGCAAGAGATTGTGGAACCCACTGGCAATGGGATACACAATAATACTACACAACAGGAAAATGGTACATAAAATTGTTACCTTGTATAGCCACTGGTCCTGCAGGGTAATATAGAGAACTCCACACAGTATTCTGCTTAACCAAGAATCACGTTTACTTAGTGGTAAAAATAGTTAAACAGCTGTACAGTTGACTTGTGCAGGGCCCTGCAGAGTCAATGATATATGACAATATTATAACACAATCTAAATGCACACTTTCTAAATAAGTAAAAGGCCTATGCTCGCGAGCTCCCCCTAATGGGCAATACTGTGCCCGTGTCCCGTCGCTATCAATTCTAGTCAGGCCTGACTAGGTTCAGTGTCCAGTTCCTTCAGTGATAGGAGTCTTCGCTAGCAAACTTTGGTGCACATAGCATTTGTAATCCACAGGGGTATTAAAGGAAAGCAAACTAAACTTCCACAATGTTTGTGAATGAAAACTCTATGGCGGTGCAAACGCCAACTTTAAACCATGCGGCCTCCGCGAGATGAGCTATGTCCTGGCGTGTGGCGCACTACTAATAATGGTGGGCCTTAACAAAGTCACAGGCCTACACAAACAGTTAATAAAGTCCGGGCAGGTGCCCTCTCACCAAAGTAGGCCTTGTCCCTCCGGTACGTCCCGCTGTCGGTACCTCAATCCGCGGCCTCTCCGCAACTTGCAGTCTCCGGTTCCTCTCACAGCCGCAGTGGATGTCGGTTGATGGATGACTCCGGTCTCTGAGAAGCGCGAGCTGGTCACATGGAAGAGGATCCCTCCTTTAGCTGAGTGATCCTCCGTAAAAGCTGTAGGGCCCAGACTTTTGGCCTAGATGCTCCGGCAGCAGGCCTCACACAGACTTCCTGCTTGATTGAGGGCAAAGTCCAGAGAGAGCGAGCGTAGCCCCTCCCTTCCTTTAAGTAACCTCCCCCAGAAAGCTGTGCGAGAATGCAATGCACTTTGGGAGTACAGCTGCACTGTGGGTACCATAGTCTATTAGATACCCATGGCAATGGAGTCCCTTTCTCCCCGTACCATAAGTTCCACAATGCATTGTTCGATAAGGTTAAACAACAGTTGCTGCAATATCTTAAACAGACTCCAGAGGGAACTGAGGATATTCTCAAGATAACCATAGTCCTTTATAACACACTACAAATCGGCACCCCGCTACACATATGAGCAATCGCATGAACAAATAAAAAAATGCAAAAAAATAATGTCAAATATCTCATCCTGGGGTGTGGCTGAGATGTGAGAGAGGAGAGACATGTTCAGTTTAGGCTCCTGCCATCCGTGACATTTATCCACCTGCATCCTGGGTTTAACTCCCCGATCCTGCTCAGTGAACACCTTCCTGTGGACAGGGGGGCTGACCTGGTTTTCCCCATGACCGGTAAACGGAAATCCACCAAGAAGGCAGCTGCTCAGGACTCCCGGTCTGCTCTGCCAAACACTCGTGCTGCGTCTCTTGACTGTCACTTCTTTGCCTTCAGCCTCAGTGGGGAGACAGAATCCTTGATGGCTGCTCGCACGGTTTTGGACCTGGCTGGCTCTTCTTCCACTCATCAGGCTTACCCAGAGCTGCAGGGGGAGCAATCCACCGCTGTGATCCTGGCGGCCATCGCTGACAGTAAGTCCTCTGTGGAGGGGAAGATAGACACCCTGACCATTGAATGTGGCCTGATTAGGCACGACATGGATAAGTGCAGGTGTCGCCTTACTGAGGCAGAATAGCGCATCTCAGTAATGGAAGATGCTTCTGCATCCACCATACAGTCTGTTGTGGAACTCCAGCAGCAAGTTAGGATCCTTATGGCCCGCTCTGAAGATGCTGAGAACCGCCTCAGATCCAATAACGTCTGGGTGGTCAGGCTCCCGGAGGGTGAGGAGGGTCCTGACCCTGTAGTGTTTGCTAAATCCTTTTTCAAATGGCTCCTGGGCCTGCAACACCTGTCCCCAGGATACATTGTGGAGCGTGCACACAGTGTACCCACGGGTCAGAGGCCTGCTGGTCCCAATTTCAGAGATAGAGATCTAATCCTTGCTGAGGCTCGTAAACACCTTGAGCTAAAGTATGAAAATGCTGTGATACAGTTATACCCTGTGTGAGGGGGTTAACTCAGCAGCGGGTGTGTGTGACCCCCTGGATGGGTTCACCACACAAAAACAGGCACAGCAGACAGTGGTAGGAGAAAACAAAAGGGTGTGGTTTTATTTGAACTATCTACAGACAAAAAAATACAGCAAAAACAAAAGAAACAGGAAAAGAAATCCTGGTCAACTTGACCGCTCACTACACACGTTGGTGTCCCTAACTAACAACTGGGTACAGCCTTGAGCTGTCCCAGTCCCTAGCTCCCTGCTTTTAGAAATTCTTAGCAATAACCACACAGGCTTTGGCTCACTGCACAGAGATTACACTCCCCAGACTATCCACACAGATCTGGTTCCAGGTTGGAGCATCTCCCTTAGCATGCTGGGAGTTCTTGTAGAGGCCCTAATGAGCCCACTTACTTCAGCTGGGCTCATTAACTCTTCCCCTGCAAGACTTCCAGCACTCCCCCTAGTGGTATAAATCGGCATAAAGCCTGAATCTAGGACATATATACCTTCCATCCTGGATGCAACCTGGTGATTTTACCTGCCTGCTGTCACATACCCTCTTGTTTTAACCTTGGGGTTGGAACACAAGCAATCAGGCATGCATGTACTTGAGACAAAGCATCCACATTCCCCATTTGAACGCCAGGGTGATGCTTTACCGTAAAGTTGAATTCTTGTAGGGCCAGGAACCACCTATTTACTCTCCTATTTGTCTTTTTGTTTTGAGCCATCCACTTTAAAGGAGCGTGATCAGTAATTAGGTCAAAGTGCCTCCCTAGCAGATAGTACCGAAGGGAATCTAGAGCCCACTTCACCGCTAAACACTCCTTCTCAATCGTGGCGTAATTTACCTCATGGGACTTCAATTTCCTGCTGAGGTAAATGACTGGGTGCTCTTCCCCGTTCCAGACCTGGGACAATACTGCTCCTAACCCAACGTCTGATGCATCACTTTGTACGACAAATTCCCTAGAGAAGTCTGGTGAGTACAACACTGGCTGGCTACATAAGGCTTTTTCTAAGAATTGGAATGCTGCCTCAGCCTCTGGGGTCCATTTAACCATGACAGACTCTTTCCCTTTTGTCAGGTTGGTTAGGGGCACAGCCTGAGAGGCAAAGTGGGGAATGAATCGCCGATAATAACCAGTGATTCCCAGAAAGGCTCGTACCTGCTTCTTGCTGTTGGGACGTGGCCAATTCTGTATGGCCTCGACTTTATTGACTTGGGGTTTTATCACTCCCTTCCCAATGGTGTACCCAAGATATTTGGCCTCCTCCTGTTCAATGGTACACTTCTTGGGGTTGGCCGTAAACCCAGCTTCCCGGATAGAGTCTAGGACTGCTTGCACTTTTGGCAGATGTGAGGCCCAATCTGTGCTATGGACAATTACATCATCCAGGTAAGCCGCAGCATACTTCTGATGCGGCCTCAGTATCTGGTCCATTTTCCGGTGGAATGTTGCCGGTGCATTCTGTAATCCAAACTGCATTCTTTTATATTGGAACGCCCCGTCTGGGGTTACAAACGTGGTTTTCTCCTGGGCCGATTTGGCCAGGGGAATTTGCCAATACCCTTTTGTGAGATCGAGAGTTGTCATGTATCGGGCTGTTCCGAGCCGGTCGATCAACTCATCTATACGTGGCATGGGGTAGGTGTCAAATTTTGTAACTTTGTTCAGTTGTCGAAAATCGTTACAAAATCGCCAGCTCCCATCCGGTTTAGGCACTAACACTATGGGACTGGACCAATCACTTTGGGATTCCTCTATCACCCCCCAATTCAAGAATTTTCTGTACTTCCTCACGTATTGCCTCCCGTCGGGCCTCTGGGATCCGATAGGGTTTTAGCTTCACCCTTTCACCGGGCGGGGGAATAATATTATGCTCTACCCCAGACGTTTGTCCCGGCAGCTCAGAGAAAACCTCCTTGTTGCGAAGCACAAACTCTTTAACCTCCTGTTGTTGGGGGTTTGACAAGGTGACTGCTATTCCAACCTCCGGAATCACGCAATCAGACTGAGCTGGTGACAAAGTTTCTGTGACTAGGGATTCCCTATCCCTCCAGGCTTTCAACAGATTAATGTGATAGATATGTTCGGGCTTTCGCCTCACTGGTTGTCTGACCTTCTAATTCACTTTTCTCACTTTTTCCATTATCTCGTAGGGGCCTTGCCATTTAGCAAGGAATTTGCTTTCAACCGTAGGGACAAGTACCAATACCTTATCCCCCGGGGAAAAGGTACGGGTCTTGGCCCCACGGTTGTACACTCTCTGCTGTGCCAACTGCGCTTGGGCCAAATGTTCCTTTACGATGGGCATTACCTGTGCAATTCTATCTTGCATCAGGGCGACATGCTCAATCACACTCCTGTGGGGAGAACTCTCACTTTCCCAAGTTTCCTTGGCGATATCCAACAGCCCTCTTGGGTGTCTCCCATAGAGTAACTCAAAGGGTGAGAAACCCGTAGAGGATTGGGGTACCTCCCGATTGGCAAACATTAAATAGGGGATTAGACAGTCCCAATCCTTTCCATCTCTATCCACCACCTTCTTTAACATTTGTTTTAGGGTTTTGTTGAATCTTTCATAGTCAAGTACTTCTCTACACGATCCACAAGATTATCGGCCGTTTCTGGGTCTCCATGGCTTACCCACTTTTGGATGGCAGTAGGAAGAGCTCTCAAGAAACGATCCATCACAAAACGTTCCACAATCTTTGGTGCGGACAAAGTCTCTGGCTGTAGCCACTTCCTGCTCAGGTGAATGAGATCATACATTTGTGACCTGGGGGGTTTTCCAAGCCGGAAAGTCCAGTTATGCACACGCTGAGCCCGGACGGCCAGGGTGACACCCAGCCGTGCCAATATTTCATTTTTTAGCATCACATAGTCTTTTGCTTGGTCAGGCTCTAGGTCATAGTAAGCTTTCTGCGATTCACCAGTTAACAGAGGGGCCACCAGTCCAGCCCACTGCTCCTTATGCCGCGTACACACGATCGTTTTTCTTGCCATTTTTTTTCTTGCCGTTTTTCACGTCGTTTTTTTTTCATGTTTCCTCTCAAGCCTGTCTTGCGTACACACGATGATTTTAAAAAACTATCAAGCAAAGCGCAGTGACGTATACCACGTACGACGGCACTATAAAGGGGAAGTTCCGTTCTAATGACGCCACCCTTTGGGCCGCTTTTGCTAATTCCGTGTTACCGCGTGTTAGTAAAAGTTTGGTGAGAGACGATTCACGCTTTTCAGTCTTCGTGCTTTGAAGATCGTTTTGTGGAGTTCAGTTTGTGCTTGTGAGTTCGTATCTGTTTGGCAGGGCTTGTAGTCAGTTCGTATCTGTTTATTCAGTGCGTTCTCGTCTGCTCGGTCCTGTTTTTCAGCTTGTTCTTCATAGGCCTTGCTGTTCTTCAGTGCGTTCTTCTAGTTCGTTCTGAGCTTGCGACCGTTATCTAGCCATGTTGCGGCTACGTACTCGTCGGAGAGTTCGTGCTGTAGTTGGTGCAGGGGTTCATGCTGTATCCCGACTCCATGCCATGAGCAGGGTCAGGAGGAGTTCATGGACCAAGAATTGGTTGCTCCAGCGGCACCAGTTCTGTCATATGCCTTTGTTGCGGGAGATCAGGGAGAATAATCCTGATGACTATAGGAATTTTCTCCGGATGTCTGACCCCGTATTTCAGCATCTGTTGGCTTTGGTGTCCCCCTACATTACCAGGCAGGACACCGTTATGCGTGAAGCCATCAGTGCTGAGCAGAGGCTCATTGCCACGTTGCGATACCTGGCGACTGGGAGAAGCCTGCAGGACTTAAAGTTCTCCACAGGCATATCCCCCCAGGCTCTGGGTATCATTATACCAGAGACGTGTTCTGCCATCCTCCAAGTTTTGCAGGAGGACTATATTAAGGTAAGTGTTTTTATTGCAAACATCACATTGTATGTATTTTTTAGAATGTTTTTTTGGGGGGGGGTTTCTTAGCATTCCCTAATTCCCATGATTCTTAGCTGCAGGGAATTTCCCCTTTCACCACATGCTAATTTTTTATTAATTTTTTTTCATTAGGCCTACATTAACATTTCCCTTACCTAACCTCTCCAGCATGCTATCCTGGGGCCATACCCACCTTGCCTAGTCCTTTCCATGTATTTTAATCTATGCTCCATCGTAGTGCTTTACCCTAAACGCCCCCTAAAGATTGCCTAGGAATGTAACATTTGTCCTAAATTCAGACAGAGTACTCCAGCCTTCATTTGTGATCTCCCCAACTCATCTTCATTTTTTTTTTCGCTTTTTTTGTTGCTTACTACTAATGTTTTAATTTTTCTGTTTGCCCCAATGTTGGCCATGAATGATTTTCTTTAATCTGCTTTCAATGTTTCAGTCTCAAAGTATTAATTTATTTTTGATTTCATTACACAGCTCCCTTCTACGCCACATGAATGGCAGAATGTGGCATCGGACTTTGCCCAACGATGGAACTTTCCAAACTGTGGAGGGGCCATCGACGGCAAACATGTTCGGGTCGTCCCACCACCCCATTCGGGATCCTTTTATTATAACTATAAGGGGTTCCACAGCATCGTCATGATGGCAGTGGTGTCGCCCACCTACGAATTCCTCTATGTGGACGTTGGCAAGAATGGCAGGATGTCTGATGGAGGAGTTTTTGCACAGACGGAGTTTGGGGAACGGCTCCTTTTGGATCAGATGGCCTTGCCACCAGCGGAGCAGAATGTGGAGGGACTCCCATTTGTGTTTGTGGCAGATGAGGCGTTTGGCCTGGGTCCCCATTTGATGAGGCCATTCCCGCAGCGCACCCTCACTCCTGAGAGGAGGGTGTACAACTATCGGCTGGCCAGAGCAAGAAGGGTGGTTGAAAATGCCTTTGGCATCATGGCCAGCCGCTTCCGCCCGTTCCTCACCTCCATCCACCTTGCCCCTTACAAATGGAACCATGTTGTAATGGCGTGTTGTGTCCTACATAATTATCTCCGGGTGCATTCCACAAATTATCTGACTTTGACTGGGTCTGAGGCCACCTTAATGGAAGCAGAACATCTTGTGGCCCTGGAAGCTGGCCGTCCAGGCTTGGCCCCTGTTTTGCTTGCGTCTATCTAGCAAGATTACTCTGTGGTATAACAAGGAAGCTGAGACTTCTGCAGTGTGTAAATGTGCTTTTACTATACAAGATGCTGTACATACAAAACTATTACAATATTAGGAATATACTACAAGACTGACAGATTTCTATAACAAGCAAAATGCCTAGAAAATAGAACAGCCTATGGTCTATTACAGTACAAATACATTACATTTAAAGGTTACTTAACTTTGATTACACTATGTTCATGATCTTCATTGTTGAGACCAGGCATCTTCTTCTTATGATGAGTGGCTTCTCCTCTCTTACAGCAACATGATGTGTGTGTCTCCTAGCTTACTGTCTGCTTTTATGTGTGTGTGCTGTTTACCATTATCAAAACTGTAGCTGTATTTCAACAAAAGCATTGAATACAACAATGCTATCTACCTATTGTCTACTCAAAACGAACCTGTAATCTAAACTGTGATGTCTTTCAGTTTGAGAGCTGAAAGAAATCTCAAACAGGTAATGTTTACTTGTTTACTGTGGCTATAGAGACATTAGCATATTGGATACAACAATGGTATCTAACCTATTGTCTACTCAAAACGAAACCTGTAATCTAAACTGTAATTCTTTTCAGTTTGAGAGCTGAAAGAAATCTCAAACAGGTAATGTACTAAAATACAACAATGGTATCTAATCCCATTGTCATTTGTTTGAGAGATCTACTTAAACCAAATGCTGACAGGTAATCTGACTATTGTAAAATTGTCCCATGTATCCTATGTCTGATTAATATAATAAAAATCATATTTTTAACCACTTAAGCCCCGGACCATTTGGTAGCTAAAGGACCAGAGGTGAATTCAGAATTTTGCACTGCGCTGCTTTAACTGTAAATTGTGCAGACATGCAATGTTGTACCCGAACAAAATTTGCGTCCTTTTCTTCCCACAAATAGAGCTTTCTTTTAATGGTATTTGATTGCCTCTGCGATTTTTATTTTTTGCGATATAAACGGAAAAAGACCGAAGATTTTGAAAAAAAATGATATTTTCTACTTTTTGTTATAAGAAAAATCGAATAAACTCAATTTTAGTCATACATTTAGGCCAAAATGTATTCAGCCACATGTCTTTAGTAAAAAAAATGTCAATAAGCGTATATTTATCGGTTTGCGCAAAAGTTATAGCGTTTACAAACTAGGGTACATTTTCTGGAATTTACACAGCTTTAAATTTATGACTGCCTATCTCATTTCTTGAGGTGCTAAAATGGCAGGGCAGTACAAAACCCCCCCAAATGACCCCATTTTAGAAAGTAGACACCCCAAGGAAATTGCTGAGAGGCATGTTGAGCCCATTGAATATTTTTTTTTTTGTCCCAAATGATTGAATAATGACAAAAAAAAAAAAATTACAAAAAGTTGTCACTAAATGATATATTGCTCACACATGCCATGGTTATGTGTGGAATTGCACCCCAAAATACATTCTGCTGCTTCTCCTGAGTACGGGGATACCACATGTGTGGGACTTTTTAGGAGCCTAGCCACGTACGGGACCCCTGGAAACCAAGCACTGCCTTCAGGATTTCTAAGGGTGTAAATTTTTGATTTCACTCCTCACTACCTATCACAGTTTTGAAGGCCATAAAATGCCAAAATAGCACAAAACCTCCCCAAATGACCCCATTTTAGAAAGTAGACACCCCAAGGAAATTGCTGAGAGGCCTGTTGAGCCCATTGAATATTTTTTTTTTGTCCCAAGTAATTGAATAATGACAAAAAAAAGATAAAAATTACAAAAAGTTGTCACTAAATGATATATTGCTCACACATGCCATGGTTATATGTGGAATTGCACCCCAAAATAAATTTTGCTGCTTCTCCTGAGTACGGGGATACCACATGTGTGGGACTTTTTAGGAGCCTAGCCGCGTACGGGACCCCGAAAACCAATCACCGCCTTCAGGATTTCTAGGCACAAATTTTTGATTTGACTCCTCACTACCTATCACAGTTTCGAAGGCCATAAAATGCCAAAATAGCACAAAACCCCCCAAATGACCCCATTTTGGAAAGTAGACACCCCAAGCTGTTTGCTGAGAGGCATGGTGAGTATTTTACAGCTCTCATTTGTTTTTGAAAATGAAGAAAGAACATTTTTTTCAATTTTCAAAACTTTGTGACAAAAAGCGAGATCTGCAAAATACTCACAATACCTCTCAGCAAATAGCTTGGGGTGTCTACTTTCCAAAATGGGGTCATTTGGGGGGGGTTTCGTGCCATCTGGGCATTCCATGGCCTCCGAAACTGTGATAGGCAGTGAGAAGTGAAATCAAAAATTTACACCCTTAGAAAGCCTGAAGGCGGTGATTGGTTTTTGGGGTCCCGTACGCGGCTAGGCTCCCAAAAAGTCTCACACATGTGGTATCCCCGTACTCAGGAGAAGCAACAGAATGTATTTTGGGGTGTAATTCCACATATGCCCATGGCATGTTTGAGCAATATATCATTTAGTGACAACTTTGTGCAAAAAAAATAAAAAATTTTCTTTTTTCCGCAACTTGTGTCAACATATAAAATATTCCATGGACTCGACATGCCTCTCAGTATATAGCTTGGGGTGTCTACTTTCCAAAATGGGGTCATTTGGGGGGCTTTGAACTGTTCTGGCATTTTATACACAACATTAGGAAGCTTACATCCACTCTTCTAACCACTTGAAGACAAAGCCCTTTTTGACACTTTTTGTTTACATGAAAACATATTTTTTTTTGCAAGAAAATTATGTTGAACCCCCAAACATTATATATATATATATTTTAAAGCAAAGGCCCTACAGAATAAAATGGTGGGTGTTGCATTTTTTTTTTCTACACAGTATTTGCGCAGCGATTTTTCAAACGCATTTTTTGGGGAAAAAATACACTTTTTTTAATTTTAATGCACTAAAACACACTATATTGCCCAAATGTTTGATGAAATAAAAAAGATGATCTTAGACCGAGTACATAGATACCAAACACGACATGCTTTAAAATTTCGCACAAACGCGCATTGGCGACAAACTACATACATTTTTAAAAGCCTTTACAGGTTACCCCGTTAGATTTACAGAGGAGGTCTACTGCTAAAATTACTGCCCTCGATCTGACCTTCGCGGTGATACCTCACATGCATGGTGCAATTGCTGTTTACATATGACGCCAGACCGACGCTTGCGTTCGCCATTGGGCAAGAGCAGGGCAGGACAGGGGTGCTTTTTTTATTTTATTTTTTTTATTATTATTAATTTTGCTTTTTTATTTTATTTTTAAACTGTTGCTTCCATATTTTTATTTTTTTTTATCATTTTTATTGTTATCTCAGGGAATGTAAATATCCCCTATGATAGCTATAGGTAATGACAGGTACTCTTTTTTTTAAAAACTGGGGTCTATTGGACCCTAGATCTTTCCTCTGCCCTCAAAGCATCTGACCACACCAAGATCGGTGTGATAAAATGCTTTCTCAATTTCCCAATGGCGCTTTTTATATCCGGGGGGGGTCATTCCCTCCCACTGCTTGTAAAAGCAGTCCAGAGGCTAATTAGCCACTAGGATTGCTTTTACATGAAAGCCGGCCGCTGGCTGAAAAGAATGATACCAAGATGATACCTAAACCCGCAGGCATCATTCTGGTATAAACATTCAAAGTCCAGCAACATACCAGTACGTTGCTGGTCCTTGTTGGACATGTATTGTAATCTTTTTTTTCATGCAGCCTGTTGGCTGAACGAAAAAAAAAGATTGATCGGTGGGTATGCCCAACATTAGAATACCGCCCTTCATCCACCCACTTCTAATGATGGGCATAAATGCACCATTTATATATGCCGAAGCATAGGGGCATCTTCCCGCAAAAGTTATGCCGCGTACACATGGTCAGACTTTTCCACGGGCAAGCCTCCGTCGGAATTTCGACTGTATGTACGCGGCATTAGGAGCAAAATCGCTCCTCCGCCCCTGCTGCCCCAATGCTTCGGCATATATGCTTTTTTTTTTTTAACTGTGGTGGCGAAATCACCTCCTACAGCACTGGAGTCGCAGGGATCAGGCCTGTCTCTGCAAACGCTGCAGTTATGTGCGTTGTGTTTTGCAAGTGACAGTGATCGATCGATACTGCACTTGGGTGGCCTGGGCTGGACGGAGGGGCAAAACGCAGGTGCTAGCAGGTATCTGGGCTGATTCCGCTAACACTGCGTTTTTGGGAACCCTAAACTGCTGGGGACGCTAGTATAGATTTGATCAGATCAGATATTGATCTGTTCAGATACTATACCACTAAGGGGGGTGTATGCTTCATGCGTGGGTGTTAGCGTTACTGGCACTAACCTGACGCTGCCTGGGGTGTGACGCAGACCCTCTCTGACGCTAAAACCTAATTGATATCACCCGCCGGGCGATCAGGGGGTTAAACCTTTATTGGGTTATATACGGCGGGTGCCCTGACACTATAAAAAGCAAACTAACTAACCAGCGTCACCCGTAACACTTATATGGTGATTACTGGTGAAAGGGTTAACTAGGGGCAATTAGGGGGTTAAAACCTTTATTAGGTAATATATGGGGGTACCTGACGCTATATAAAAACCTGACGGCGAACCTAAAAAAAAATTACTGGCTACCGATCTGCATCACCGACACTAAGACAACGATCATAAAAATTATCGCTTAGTGACAGTGGTGATAGGGGGTGAAAGGGTTACCTGGGGGGCGATCAGGGGGTTAAACCTTTATTAGATAATATATGGGGGTACCTGACGCTATAAAAACCTGCGGCGAACCTAAAAAAAATTACTGGCTACCGATCTGCATCACCGACGCTAAGACAGCGATCAGAAAAATGATTGCTTAGCGACAGTGGTGATAGGGGGTGAAAGGGTTACCTGGGGGGCGATCAAGGGGGTTAAACCTTTATTAGGTAATATATTGGGGTACCTGACGCTATAAAAACCTGCGGCGAACCTAAATAAAAATACTGGCTACCGATCTGCATCACCGACGCTAAGACAGCGATCAGAAAAATTATCACTTAGTGACAGTGGTGATAGGGGGTGAAAGGGTTACCTGGGGGGCGATCAAGGGGGTTAAACCTTTATTAGGTAATATATGGGGGTACCCGACGCTATAAAAACCTGCGGCGAACCTAAAAAAAATTACTGGCTACCGATCAGCATCACCGACGCTAAGACATCGATCAGAAAAATGATCGCTTAGTGACGGCGGTGCTAGGGGTGAAAGGGTTACCTGGGGGGTGATCAAGGGGGTTAAACCTTTATTAGGTAATATATGGGGGTACCCGACGCTATAAAAACCTGCGGCGAACCTAAAAAAAATTACTGGCTACTGATCAGCATCGCCGACGCTAAAACATCGATCAGAAAAATTATCGCTTAGTGACTGTGGTGATAGGGGGTGAAAGGGCTACCTGGGGGGCGATCAAGGGGGTTAAACCTTTATTAGGTAATATATGGGGGTACCCGACGCTATAAAAACCTGCGGCGAACCTAAAAAAAATTACTGGCTACCGATCAGCATCACCGACGCTAAGACATCGATCAGAAAAATGATCGCTTAGCGACGGCGGTACTAGGGGGTGAAAGGGTTATCTGGGGGGTGATCAGGGGGTTAAACCTTTATTAGGGGGGGTTAGGGGGCTACACTGGACCTAAAACTAAATGTACTGACACTTTTACAGTCACAAATGTCACTGATTGCAGTGATCACTAAATAAATGGTCACTGCAATCAGTGACACTGTGACTGGGGGCTGGGGGGTGATCTGGGGGGGTCTGGGGGGGCCTGGGGGGCGATTTATGTACCTATGTGTCCTGGTGTCAGTGTAGTGTTGTGTGCACTAACCTGCATCTTCTCCTGTACGGCGCTCGGTATATGTGAGCGCCGCAGGAGAGATGACATCACTTCCTCCAGCCTGTGTAAACAAGCACACAGGCAGGGGAAGCTCTCATTCGCCGGGAGCGATCGAGAGGGGGTGGCCGGAATCGAACGGCCGTCCCCTCATGCCGGATCGCTCCCGAAGGTAAAACGACCGCTCACTGTAAAGAAGGGGGGTCCGATCGGACCCCCCAACTATACAAAGGCAATCACGTACATATACGTGATTCTGCCTGTCGGTGCCATTCTGCCGACGTATATTTACAGTGGGCGGTCGTTAAGTGGTTAACAAACGCAATACAGCCCCCCAAACCGGACGTGAGGTCCGTGACAAATATGTGGATTATTTTGTGGGTAGGGGGGCCATTGAAATGCCTGATGAATTTTAACCTTTTAATTTATAAAAATAAAACATTATTTTTCACAAAGATTGGTTTTGTGTATAATTTTAATAATGGTTTCTGTTTTTCGGAGGTTTACCTAGTGGACTTGTATTGCCATGTGTATTGTGCATTCTTAATTCGCCTTCATTGTCAGTGTAAACACAAAACATTGCTTAGTTCACATTAGCACAACATTTACCTAATGAAGCCACAACTTCTTGATACCAAAATGCCATTTTTTATTTAAGTATAGGACAAATCCTTTTAAATGTAGATGTCCTAAACATTTTTTGCTTGTTAAAACGCATGAACAGCCATGCATACCAAAAAAATATTAAAATATATATCTGAAAAATTTACATTTACTAGTCCTAAAAGGTTCAATGAAAAACATACCTGCCAAAACACAGCAAGTTCAACGTTAATTTTTAAAAAAACATTAGACACGCCCAAGCACAGCCATGATCTTTTGTAGCCTTTCCTCCACCCGCTTGGTATTTTCCCTGATCTCTATCAAGTCTCCCTTTAATTTTTGAAGGTCACGACAGCAGACCATCAGGTATTGGATCAGGATCTGGGCACTGTGATGTGTCAAATTTTTGGAGTCTTCGGCCAGAACTGCACCTACATTTAAAAAAAAAAACATGTAGTATAGAATATGTAGGCCTACATCTATTAACCTGCATCTGTCTGGTTTGACACTGACCTGTTGAGGTGCCACTTTCCACTTCCACAACCTCACGTTCCTCTCCATCATGTGGGTCTGGGGCTATTGTTGAAGGTGTTGGATTTAGAGGCTCATCTGACGTAGCTTTTTGAAGCCTTATGGAGATTGCAAGAAAAGGTATAGTTTCATTATTAAGGTTGATTTTTGGGAGAAAAATAAAGCATGAGAAAATAATTTGCAAACATTCTTTTGAAGTGTGGTCCATTTTTCAATGGACCCCCAGTGACAACAGGAAAACATGATTGGATACATAGCCAAATACATAACATATATTTTTTTAAACAAAGTTTGACACATTGTAACACCCCAAAGTATATACACAGGATCACCTGTGTGTGACACCCTCAAACTTTGGGGCTTTTGGCCCACACTTGTACTACTGCGTTCAGATGTTTCATCAGCTGCTGAGCATTCTCTCCCTTAACATTACCATGCATATCCTTTTTTTTTCCAAAAATGTCCTTTGGATTTGATCCCTAAAAATATTTGGTGACCAAATTTGCTACCCCCAAAAAATTAAATAAAATGGGTGTTCACACTGGATGATCCAAAATCATCATTTGATGCACTGTACGGAGAATGAGGTTTAATACGTCCGTTTACTTTGCGGACGAATCTGAAAGATGGTATCTTTCACTGTACGATATCAAAGACAAACATACACGACATAATACAAGTAATAATCTCTAGCAGGGAAAATAGCACTATAAAACTTACTTTTTCGTAGAACTTTCTTGATTCGTTTGTATTGGTCGGGCTCCCGCAACTTCAGATCAGACCATCGTTTTCTGAGCTGTTCCTTCGTTCTGCACACCCCGAATTTTTGGTGAAGAATTTTGACCACTTTGCCCATAATTTTTGACTTGACCAGATTCGGCCTTTTATACGGCCCATGCTTGGCATCATAATCCTCCCTCTTTAAAATGGCGACCATCTCCACCATTTCCTCGAATTACATGTTGGATGCCTTATATCTTCTGGATCGGGATTTGGGCTCCTCTGGAATTTCATCCTCTGTCGAGGTAATCTCAGCCACCTGTGTCTCCGCCATGTTGCTAAGCACTACGACGAGCGAGAAGGGGCGGGGAAAGTACAATATCGAACGTCAGGGGCGGGGAAAGCGTGCGTAGTTCCACGCATGCGCAGTGTATATCAAGTGCCGATCCATGTTTCGAAAATACGTTAATTTGGCGGGAGAGGGAGTTCGCAACGAACGTGTTGACCAAGGTACATAACATTCTTAAGGATTTTGGGTTCCGCAGAGGAGGAGATTTGGGGCTTTTATATCTGTTCAAAATGCTGATTTGATGATTGTTGCCTGAAACATATGTCTTTTCTTGGTTTTTGATTTTACAGAGAGAATGAATACATTCAAAAACCCGGAGTTCATGGGGGAGTTCATTGACAAATGGAAAGAACTCCCTATCCTGTGGCAGACCAAAAGTGGGTCCAATAAAAACAAAACGGCCAGGACAGCAGCACTGGAGAGCCTGCTTGCATTTGTCCAAACCCAGATACCCACAACAACTCTCCAAGATGTGAAAACCAAAATTGCTACCATCAGGGGGACATACAGGACCCAGAGGAATATGGTCCTGAAGTCCCAGAGGTCAGGTGCTGCAGCAGATAAGGTTTATAAACCCAGTCTGTGGTACTACAGCAAGCTTTCTTTTCTGGATGACCAGCTGGAAGTGCGGGAATCTCTCTCCACCCTTCCCCCCAGAGGTCAATCCAGCCTTCCTTGTAGCCAGCCCTCCAGCCTTCCTTGCAGCCAGCCCTCCAGCCCTCCTGGCAACCCTGCTCTGGCTTCCTCTGAGCATCAAGATCAGGCCCTTGAGGAGGCAGATTTGGATATATGGAGCCAGGTAAAGTATTGATATCTCCATTTAGATGTTACAAAAGTGATGCATTTAAAATGAGGTTAGTATTGTTAGGTATTTTATAAAAAAAAAAAAAAGGATTTAAAGAGCAAGATACAGTAGTGGTCAATTTTGATGTGGACAAGGCAACAATATCAGGAGGCGGAATCTGTGAGAATTTTCTAAATTTGCACATTCATGTCAAAAATGTCTGGAGGTGAACAATGTGTGTGATTGATGGTGGCAAAAAAATAATAAAGTCCCTTTCTTTTTTTACAGCCAGAGCAGAGCCAGGAAGAGGGTGATGGTGGGGACCAGGAGGAGGCAGGGCCAAGTGGCACCCAGGAGGAGGCTGGGCCAAGTGGCACCCAGGAGGAGGCTGGGCCCAGCACAAGAGCCCAGATGCCTCCCCTGGTAATGAGACAACGAGGGCCAAGGAGAGGTAGGCAGGTGGAGGAGGAAACAAGAGCCTTCCTCAAAGAGGCTACTGCGGCCCTCAGAGAGGCACCCTCTGCTGAGGAGGGCTTTGCCGCAGTCCTGGCCAATAAGCTAGCCCAAATGGACCTGCGGCAAAAGCTGTATAGCGAGACCCTCCTGTTGAAGGTGATCAACAAGGGATTGCTCGGTGAACTCACCAAGTTCACCGACATCACAGAGGTTGTCCCTACTCCTCCACCTCCTCCTCCTCCTCCTACTACTCCTCCTGCCACAACCTCTCCTCCTGATCCCCAGCCTCCGAGGAAGAAACCAACCAAGGCTGCAGGGAAGGCTGCAGAGAAGGCTGGAGAGAAGGCTACAAGGAAGAGAAAAAAATAATGCCTGCTGTAGTACCACAGACTGGGGACATATATGACTTATCTGCTGCGGTTCCTGACCTCTGGGAGTTCAAGCCAAGATTGGCCTCCTTTTTGGTTTTCACATCTTGGATGGTTGTTGTGGGGTCCAAGGGATGAACAAATGCAAGCAGGCTCTCCAGTGCTGCCATCCCCTTTAATTTGTTATGTTCCGAAATAAAGGATACTTTTTTTGGCTTTAAATACTAGACTATGTGATTTGTATTTCAAAAGAGAGTTTGCTAGGGAGCAGGCAGGGACATTTCAAATAATATTATTGTTATTAACAAGGGACACAAACCTCCTTGAGGCAAAATGAGACAAATGTTGAAGGTTGGTGTGGGACATTTCCCCAAACATAATTTAAGGAAAAAAAAAAAGCCACAGAAAAATGAAGAGGCTAACTTAAGTACTAAAAAAAATGCAAAAAGAACAAAAATCAAAAAAATGATCTTTACATTTCTTCAGGAATTTATGAGGGAGATGTGGCTTGAAAAGTATATTTTTCTATCATTAAAAAAATTAGGAATTACTTTAGAAACAAGTTTGGCATAACTCTCAATACCATTATCAAAAGAGGGTAATTGTTCAAGCATTCTCTAAAGAAGAACGGAATGCGCAGCATTAAAACTATGCTATTAATTCAACCGTGACGAATGTGCCATATCGATTTCCAACACTAGCTTTACCAAAACGAGCGCTCCCGTCTCATACTTGATTCTGAGCATGCGCGGTTTTTTTCACGTCGTTAAAGCATACACACTATCGTTTTTCACGTCGTTAAAAAAAACCACATGAAAAACGACGTGAAAAAAGAGAGCATGTTCGAAATTTTTAATGCCCGTTTTTCACGTCGTTAAAAATGCTCTGGAGCATACACACGATCATTTTTAATGGCCATTTTTTTTAATGGCATTTTTAACGGCATGAAAAACGATCGTGTGTATGGGGCATTAGGCCACTTTTCCCTTTCAGCAGTCCTTTCAAATATGGTCATAAACACCTCTGGATCATCCTCTCCAGTCATTTTTGTCAGTAAACGACTCACCCCAAAGGACGCGGTATTAGTGGAACTACTTGCCTCACTGGTCTGCGGACGTTGCTGCATTAATGTCTCCATTTGTTGCTGTAGTCTCTGTTCTTGCTTCTGCAACAGGTCTATGAAGCGGGCCTCAGATTGCCGCTGGGCCTGTTGCTGAGCTTCCAGACTCTGTTGATGAGCTTGCTGCTGGGCTGCGAGGCTCTGTTGTCGAGCTACAAGGCTCTTTTGCAAACCTGCATTTGTCTGCTGCTGATTGGCATTTGCTAGAGCCAGCTGTTTTAGTATCTCCTCCATGCTGGCCTTAAAAAAAAAAACTGCCACTGGTTCTCCACCAACTGTGAGGGGGTTAACTCAGCAGCGGGTGTGTGTGACCCCCTGGATGGGTTCACCACACAAAAACAGGCACAGCAGACAGTGGTAGGAGAAAACAAAAGGGTGTGGTTTTATTTGAACTATCTACAGACAAAAAAATACAGCAAAAACAAAAGAAACAGGAAAAGAAATCCTGGTCAACTTGACCGCTCACTACACACGTTGGTGTCCCTAACTAACAACTGGGTACAGCCTTGTGCTGTCCCAGTCCCTAGCTCCCTGCTTTTAGAAATTCTTAGCAATAACCACACAGGCTTTGGCTCACCGCACAGAGATTACACTCCCCAGACTATCCACACAGATCTGGTTCCAGGTTGGAGCATCTCCCTTAGCATGCTGGGAGTTCTTGTAGAGGCCCTAATGAGCCCACTTACTTCAGCTGGGCTCATTAACTCTTCCCCTGCAAGACTGCCAGCACTCCCCCTAGTGGTATAAATTGGCATAAAGCCTGAATCTAGGACATATATACCTTCCATCCTGGATGCAACCTGGTGATTTTACCTGCCTGCTGTCACACCTAATTTCTTTCACCAATGTCCGCAGACGCCTGAGAGAAAAGGGCCTAGTGTATAATATGCTGTATCCTAGTTGCCTGAAAGTTATTCATAATGGTTCTGCAAAATGTTTTCCCCGAATAGGAGAACTATGAGGGATCCGGAATCATCCATCCGTTTACTGCGGGAATCTAAGGTACTGTTTCTGGACAGTTTGACTTACCGTATTTACTTTCGTCTCCACTAACCCTTTATGAGTGGATGAACTGTTGGTACACTCCGCTGATGTTTTCTACGTTTTTGGAACTAAAGTTTCTCCGGGAGTTTTTTTTTCCGTTTCCCTGGTGCAAACAGGGAGTTGGGTTTTTCCACTTATAATTTTTCTGCATTTCTGGATTTTGTTCATTTACGGTAGTTTTTTTTTCTATTTTGCAATCTTTCTTTTTTTTGTGTCTCGCCCAGGGGGATCGCACTGATGGGCCTTATGTTTGCCTAGTACAATATCAATGTCAGTAATGCTCTATTATGGTGGTTAATGGTTCTCTGCATCCGGGCTCCTACCCTTGGCCTCCTCCCCTGCATGGTTCTTATCCTGTCTTCATGCTAGACAACACCTTACTTTATGAGTGATCTCAAACTTATTTGATGGAATGTCCGTGACCTGAACTCCAAATTCAAGAGAGCATTGGTCCTTCAATACCTTAAATCCCCAGACCCTCATATTGTCCTCTTGCTAAAGACACATTTAATGGGTAGTAAAGTACTCTTCTTGAACAGGGTCTGGACGCAGTGAGCTATACATTCCACACATTCCTCATATGCTAGGGGGGTCGCTATCCTAATTCATAAGAAGTTGGCCTGTTCCATAGAACATGTTTTAACAGATCCTCAAGGCCAGTATGACATAGTGGTGTTAACTGTTGAATTCCAGCTATTAGTGATAGCAAATCTATATGTTCCTCCCACTTTCAAACCCAAGGTATTATATAAAGTCTTAGAAAAGGTTGCCACCTTTGGCCCATTGAAGTTGTTGGTGGCGGGCAAGTTCAATAACATACCGGATTATACCCTGGATACTTCTAACCCGACCCGAGTGTGTAATCTGGATCTTGGACATTGGGCTGACTCGGCGGCTCTGGAAACACCCTGGGTAGAGAAGTTACTCCTACCTTTCCCACGTTAGTGCCTCCTCCTCCCGTATTGATTTGGCCTTTGTCAACCCAGCTTTGTTGTCCCAGGTTACGGAGGCCTGCTACCTGCCCGGGGGGGGGGGGGGATCTCCGATCATGCTCCCTTACAGGTTACGTTGAGCCTTACTGCAAACAGACATGCTGGGGTCTGGAGGTTGCTTCCAGGTTGGGTGACGGAGTCTTCTGTGGAGTCCTCAGTCACACTGCTCCTGCAGGAGTACTGGGAACATAATGAGGGCACAACAGAATGGCCTGTGGTATGGGATGCCTTTAAGACCTACAGGCTCATGAAATAAAATGTTCTCAGACCCATGTGGATGCACCTTCCTCCTCCTTCCTGGCTGAGCTGCAGATGGCTAGGAGGGCATTACTGGTTCATTTTCAAAATCTTACCGAATGTACATTAAAAACCCAAGCTGAGGAATTGTTTGAGAAGGGGGACAAAAACAGGAAACTGTTGGCTTACCTGACAGCAGATGCTCGGGTGCATACTGCGATCCCTTGCATTTCTTCATCAGACGGTACAGTTGTGAGAGATAGAGAGGGTATCATGCAAGCCTTTGTTTCCTACTACTCAGAATTTTACTCTGCTATCCCGCCCTATGATCATCAGGTTCTTGAGGATCTGCTGGGTTCCCTTCCAATCCCGGTATTGCTGAAAGAGGTGGCGACCAGTTTGGACGCACCTTTTACTGACAAGGAATTGGTGACCGCTATTGCTTCCTTTCCTAATGGTAAGTCGCCGGGCCTGGATGGGTTCCACACAGAGTGGTACAAGCAATATTTGGATCTTTTATCTCCCAGACTCTTAAAACTGTATGGGGACTGTTTTGAAATTGGGACGTTACCGACCTCCTTCTACAAGGCTCATGTAGTGTTACTGTCTAAACCTGACAAGGACCCGCTCCTTTGTTCTTCGTAACAGGCCCATAGCTCTGCTTAATATGGATCTCAAAATTCTCACTAAAATGATTGCTAATAGGTTGATGACCATTCTAGATCACCTAATCTCTCCAGATCAGATCGGGTTTATGCCTAAAAAGGCTACAGATATTAATTTCCGGATTTTAGAAGACGGCAGGGACCAGTGGGATCACGCAGTGCGAGTCGCACATGAGCAGTAGAGAGCCAGGCTGTGAAGCCGCAAGGCTTCACTTCCTGTTTCCCTTACCGAAGATGGCGGCGCCTTTACCCGAGAGCCGAGGGATAGATCGGCTTCGGGTGCCGACATCGCGGGCACCCTGGACAGGTAAGTGTCCTTATTTTAAAAGTCAGCAGCTGCAGTATTTGTAGCTGCTGACTTAAAAAAAAAAAAATTGGCGGAACTCTGCTTTAACTAAACCAGTCTCTAGTTTATATAAAAACCTCTTTCAGGAGACAACAGTATTGATGGAGACTTGCAGACTGGCCTGGGAGGCAGCGGCTCTGGGGCTAGAGAGATGACTGGGATGACATGTGGGGGACTGCATTTTAGTGACTAGTCTCTACTAGGGATTGTCTGATCCATTATAAATTCCTGCATAGAATATACCTTACCCCAGCCAGATTGGCAAGGATGTTTGGAAACCAACACTCTTTGCTGGAGATGCTCGGCACCCCTTGCAAATTTCAGTGCATATATTTTGGGACTGTCCCCAGATTAAACCCCACTGGCAAGCTGTAGCACAATGTATTAAGTCAGTCACTTCCATTTCGATTCCCCTATCAATTGAAGTGTGCTTGTTTCATCTGGTTGAACCTTAGGCCACTACTAGGGCTATACGGACTCTTCTCACCCTCCTGTTCTATGCCAAAAAGCAGATTATCTTGTCATGGAAGAGCTCTTCTGCCCCAGCTCTGGCATCCTGGAAATCACTAATCAATAAAGCAGTACCTTTTTAAAAAGCAACCTACTTGAATAGGGAGGCTATGGCCAAGTTCGATAAGGTTTGGGGAGGCTGGATGGCATCTGTGGATACGGTCTCGGATTAATTTACCACAAGTACAGGCATTGGTTCTTGCGAGGGAATGCAGTGGTGGAAAGGGGTTACTTCTAGAGGGTTGGGCAGTCACAAATTGAATTCAGGTGGCAGTAAGGATTTCTTAGGCTTTTAAATGCTCTAGACCTTAACTTCTTGTGGGGGGGGGGGGGGGCTGGGGAGCCACAATGTAGGTATTGTTTTGTAGGATTACAAAAGGAGACCATGACTTAAATCACTATGTACTTTCCTCCAGTTGGAGGTTCATACTGTGAATATCTGTCTGGGCAAGTGTTGTATTGTTTTGTTTGTATTTACCTTTTTTTTTTCCTTCTCGTGTTAGACCACTTTCACACTGAGGCGCTTTTCAGGCGCTTTCACGCTAAACAAAGCGCCTGAAAACGTATTTCCATTAAAATCAATGAATTCTTTCACACTGGGGCAGTGCGCTGAAAAAACACCCCTCTCCATTGAAATGAATTGAAAGCGCTTCAAAAGCGCCTGAAAAGCGCTTCAAAAGCACTCAGTGCTTTACTGGAAGTTTTTCAAGCGCCTCAGTGTGAAAGTGGCCTTAATGTTACTGTTACGCACTGGGAATTTTACTGTAATCGGTGACTGTTGCCCGAAACCTGCGGCTGAAGTTGTATGTATATTATAAAACTCAGGGCCGATCCTAGGGTCACAGGCGCCTGGGTGCAGAAATATCTCTGGCGCCCCCACGTGGGCGTGGTTATCTTACAAACTCCTCCCCTTACACATGTTTCTATGGCAACGACTCAAACACAGAGATGCTCCCCTAAGAAGTCGTCGTTACCCAGGGATCCTCCCATGATCCTTTAACAATAAAGAAAATACAGGAAGAGCGTACACTAATGAGACCTGGAGGGGAGTCTCTCTGATGTACACAGAGAGGGCTTCTGTTAGAGAGTCTGTTAGGAAGAGCCCCCAGACATAGTACAAGAGACGGTCAGAGAGTGCAGACATATTACAGGAGACAGAGAGTACAGACATATTACAGGTGATGGTCAAAGAGTGCAGACATGATACAAGAGACGGTCAGAGAGTGCAGACATATTACAGGAGATGGTCAGAGAGTGCAGACATATTACAGGAGATGGTCAGAGAGTGCAGATATAGTACAGGAGACGGTCAGAGAGTGCAGACATATTACAGGAGATGGTCAGAGAGTGCAGACATATTACAGTAGATGGTCAGAGAGTGCAGACATATTACAGGAGATGGTCAGAGAGTGCAGACATATTACAGGAGATGGTCAGAGAGTGCAGACATATTACAGGAGACGGTCAGAGACTGCAGATTTAATACAGGAGACGGTCAGAGACTGCAGATATAATACAGGAGACGGTCAGAGACTGCAGATATAATACAGGAGACGGTCAGAGACTGCAGACATATTACAGGAGACGGTCAGAGACTGCAGACATATTACAGGAGATGGTCAGAGACTGCAGATATAGTACAGGAGATGGTCAGAGACTGCAAACATACTACAGGAGATGGTCAGAGACTGCAGACATATTACAGGAGATGGTCAGAGACTGCAGACATATTACAGGAGATGGTCAGAGACTGCATGGGGGAATCATGCAAGTTTCTTTCCTGCAATCTGTGGTTGCTGGAAAGAAATTTGTACTGTATATTACCAGCCTAAGTGAAAGTTAGTGAATGTCTTTGCAATTAATAAGCATGAAGGAGTTGGGGCAGTTTACATTTCTTTTAAATTGTATTTTATTTATTTTATTACACAGAAAAACAAATCTTACACTGTATCTTTAATTTTTTTTTTTTTCATTTTTGCTTTCACAAGAGATGAACAACATCCCTTGTGATAGCATGGGCCATGACATGTCCTCTTTATGGAGGGATCTGGGGTCTTTTAGACCCCATATCTCTCCTCTGGCCTCCAAAGCATAAGATCAAACCGAGATCAGTTTGATCAGATACTTGTTCAAGCCGGTAATGGTGTCATTGAATGAGCCCGAAACAGAAAGTGATAAAATCCTCATCACTTCCAGTTTCTGACATCACACGGTGGGCGGAATGACATCCATCCCTCTCACTGTGTCCCAGTAACCAGATGCTACTGGTCACATCTAGCAGTAAAGGTGGTGGTGGAACCCCCTTCCACTGCCTGTAAAAGTAATACAGGGGCTTCTTAGCCACTAGGACTACTTTTACTTTGTGCAGAATTCCTGGTGTTAAAAAATGATATCTTGATCATTGCTGTAGTGATGACCAATATATCACCCTTCCAATCCAGCGACGTACTGATACGTCGCTGGACATGAAGCAGTTAAAATGAAGTGTAAATTAGCATTACACCATTTCTTATTATCATCAGCATTACAATTATCACGCAGGCAGCACTGTAAGCAGGTGCTCTATCATGTCTCTAATATGTCTCTATGTCACATTGCTTTTGGGTGCTGACTTTGTTATGGCTGTTACATACAGTAAGTACAGCAATAAGTTAACAGCCATAACAAAGTCAGCACCCAAAAGCAATGTGACATAGAAACATGATAGAGACATGATAGAGCACCTGCTTACAGTGTGATAATTGAAATGCTGATAACCTGCTGGGCTGTGAGATACATAATAGGACACAGTATTCTATCCTCTAATCCCCACTCACTGTGTCCAGTGTAGCCACACTGTCCTCCTGCTCTTCTCTGTCAGCCCTCAACTTCTTCACATCTTGCTAGGATTGCAGCCGGGAGTCGAACGGAGAATTGCAATATCACTCCGCCAGTCGGGACTAATAGAATAGTGGGGCGGCATGATGTACATGTGTCCGAAAATAAAAAAATAGTCCCTCCACTGCGCTCCCCTCCACACTCACTCACATTTCCAGGCTGGAAGCAGAAATCCTTCAGTCTCACAGAGGAATCTGCAGCTGCTGTTTTCATATTTCCCGCCCACACATCCTTTCTCCAGATACAGCTGTACGCCGGAGATAGTGTGGGCGGAGCGGGAAGTCACTGGAGGAGCAGAGGTGGGAGGAGCTGTATTCCTCACTGATCTCCCGTCAGTGAGGGGGGGGGGTGTTCGCTGGGCTGTGTAAGTGTCACTGTCACAGACACTTTACAGAGCTGCAGCCACCAGTCATCTCAGAATCTACAGACTGATTTCTCAGGTTACTGACATAGAGGGAGGCTTGTCCCCCCCCCCTTTCTGGTGGAGCCCTTCCTGAAGTCGCTCTCCTCCCTGCCAATGAGGATGCAGGGGGAGGGAGCAGATTGGGTGGCCGTGGCAATGCGAGGCTCTCATATTATGCACAGAGGGAGGGGGAGAAATCCGCCCCCTCTTACTCTCCGCCCAGGGCACCCGCTCCGATCTCCTCTGACAGGAGGATGGATGGGGGATGGGCTTGGGCGGGATGAAATAGCAGCGGTGAGCGACCTCTGAATACCAGCAAGAAGGAGGAGGAGGGAGGGGAGCACTCTGGCGCTTGAGCGCCCCCACGTCTGTGGCGCCTGGGTGAACTGCACCCCTCGCACCCTGTCTAGGATCGGCCCTGATAAAACTTAATAAAAAGTATTTTACAAAAAAAAATTCATCCTTTCCTAATCTGTTGAAGAAATAATATTCTGCGGAATGTTCAGAATCATGCCAGGAACTCATTGCCCACTGTGCAATGGAAAGAAAATAACATTGTAATAGTTTTTCTGCAGTGTATTATTTTCCTGCTGTCCTATTATAACAAATATATGAGACCCATTGCTAAATATTTTTTGTGTCAAAGTTTTACTGTGTTTCTGCTTGATGTGTTTTCCATTAAAATCGATAGAAATGCATTAAATTGCATGTCAACGTGTTAAAACGTGTATCAGCTGGGAAAATGGCAACTTTTCTTTTCTGGCACAGCTTGGCTATCAGCAATATAGGAAGTGATGGAGATTTTTAAGTCCTAATGCCGCGTACACACGATCATTTTTCCCGTCGGGAAAAATGTCATTTTTTCCTTTGCCCGAGAAAAACGATCGTCTGTGGGCTTTTTGCCGTTTTTCCCGACGGGAAAAACGGCATTAATCACGATGAGAAAAATTAGAACATGTTCTAATTTTTCTCGTCGTTTTTCCTGACATTTCTTCCGCGTCAGTGTTTCCCATAGGGAAACACTGCCGCGGAGCCCATAGACGATCGTTTTTCTCGTCATTTTAAAAAATGACGAGAAAAATGACCGTGTGTGGGGAACAAGCTGTTCCCTCGTTTAAAATGTCATTATTCACGGCGGTTTTTAAACCGCCGTGAATAATGATCGTGTGTACGCGGCAATACAGTTATAAATGAACACACCGCCACAATGTCTAAAGCTGGATTCACACCTTTGCTGGATCCATTTTCCTATGAAATCAATTAAAATGTATCTCAACACATGATGTAAACCCCATTCATGAAATCTGACCTGAGACATACAGGTCCTTCTCAAAAAATTAGCATATTGTGATAAAGTTCATTATTTTCTGTAATGTACTGATAAACATTAGACTTTCATATATTTTAGATTCATTACACACAACTGAAGTAGTTCAAGCCTTTTCTTGTTTTAATATTGATGATTTTGGCATACAGCTCATGACAACCCAAAATTCCTATCTCAAAAAATTAGCATATCATGAAAAGGTTCTCTAAACGAGCTATTAACCTAATCATCTGAATCAACTAATTAACTCTAAACACCTGCAAAAGATTCCTGAGGCTTTTAAAAACTCCCAGCCTGGTTCATTACTCAAAACCGCAATCATGGGTAAGACTGCCGACCTGACTGCTGTCCAGAAGGCCATCATTGACACCGTCAAGCAAGAGGGTAAGACACAGAAAGAAATTTCTGAACGAATAGGCTGTTCCCAGAGTGCTGTATCAAGGCACCTCAGTGGGAAGTCTGTGGGAAGGAAAAAGTGTGGCAGAAAACGCTGCACAACGAGAAGAGGTGACCGGACCCTGAAGAAGATTGTGGAGAAGGACCGATTCCAGACCTTGGAGGACCTGCGGAAGCAGTGGACTGAGTCTGGAGTAGAAACATCCAGAGCCACCGTGAACAGGCGTGTGCAGGAAATGGGCTACAGGTGCCGCATTCCCCAGGTCAAGCCACTTTTGAACCAGAAACAGCGGCAGAAGCGCCTGACCTGGGCTACAGAGAAGCAGCACTGGACTGTTGCTCAGTGGTCCAAAGTACTTTTTTCGGATGAAAGCAAATTTTGCATGTCATTCGGAAATCAAGGTGCCAGAGTCTGGAGGAAGACTGGGGAGAGGGAAATGCCAAAATGCCTGAAGTCCAGTGTCAAGTACCCACAGTCAGTGATGGTCTGGGGTGCCATGTCATCTGCTGGTGTTGGTCCACTGTGTTTTATCAAGGGCAGGGTCAATGCAGCTAGCTATCAGGAGATTTTGGAGCACTTCATGCTTCCATCTGCTGAAAAGCTTTATGGAGATGAAGATTTCATTTTTCAGCACGACCTGGCACCTGCTCACAGTGCCAAAACCACTGGTAAATGGTTTACTGACCATGGTATTACTGTGCTCAATTGGCCTGCCAACTCTCCTGACCTGAACCCCATAGAGAATCTGTGGGATATTGGGAAGAGAAAGTTGAGAGACGCAAGACCCAACACTCTGGATGAGCTTAAGGCCGCTATCGAAGCATCCTGGGCCTCCATAACACCTCAGCAGTGCCACAGGCTGGTTGCCTCCATGCCACGCCGCATTGAAGCAGTCATTTCTGCAAAAGGATTCCCGACCAAGTATTGAGTGCATAACTGAACATAATTATTTGAAGGTTGACTTTTTTTGTATTAAAAACACTTTTCTTTTATTGGTCGGATGAAATATGCTAATTTTTTGAGATAGGAATTTTGGGTTGTCATGAGCTGTATGCCAAAATCATCAATATTAAAACAAGAAAAGGCTTGAACTACTTCAGTTGTGTGTAATGAATCTAAAATATATGAAAGTCTAATGTTTATCAGTACATTACAGAAAATAATAAACTTTATCACAATATGCTAATTTTTTGAGAAGGACCTGTATATCTGTGGTGTTTACTTATCTCTCTCCAAAGCCCTAAGTCCAGTGTATTTCTGTTGCTCCAATCTTCTGTTATCAGCATGATAACTTCTGACAAGCTCTCCGACACAGGAGATAAAAGCAGCTGGAAATTTGTGTCAGGGAGGGAACTTAGAGATAGATTAGCAGAGAGCTTGTCTATTCGCAGTACAGCTTTGCAAGTTTCTTCATTCCTCTGTGGAGGGGGGGGTGCCTTTCCTCCAATCAGCTCACACACAGTGTATACCCAGACTCCCCTCCCACTGCTGAAACAGGAAGACAAATTTCTAACACAATGTGCACTTTCTAAAGAATGTAGAAAGCTGAAGACAGCCGATATACATGTAAAACGTATGTAGGGATATTTTTTTCATCTCTGTGTATCATCTGAGGCTGTTCACTTCGCTGGGTATATGTAACGGTTTACATTCCCTTTAAGACTTGTGTCAATACATTTTTTATGACAGATATAAATTCATAATGAAGCGTGTCTATGCAGCTTATGTGCATTATCATTATCATTCATTACAAAATACTTTGAAATGTGCATTGAAAACACACAATAATGCACATTAACCTGCATCGGCAAGTGTTATAAGGCAACTTCATTCACCCCTATGTGTTTTCGCCCCGATGCATTTCCATTAACCGCTATACGTCGGCAAAATGGCACGGCTGCGCAAAAGGACGTATATATACGTCCCCTTTAAGAATTGGCATTGTGGACGCGTGCGTGCCGGCGGCGGCGCGTGCGTGCCCGACGCGAGCTCCGTGACTCGATGTCCGCGGGCATACCCGCGATCGTGTCACGGTGAGGAAGAACGGAAAATGCTGATGTAAACAAGCATTTCCCCAGTCTTCCTAGTGACAGGACAGTGATCACAGCTTCCTGAAATCAGAAGCGGTGATCACTGTCGTGTCACACACAGCCCATCCCCCCCACAGTTAGAAGCACTCCCTAGGGCACACTTAACCCCTTCAGCGCCACCTAGTGGTTAACCCCTTCACTACCAGTGTCATTTTCACAGTAATCAGTGCATTTTTATATAGCACTGATTGCTGTAAAAATGACAATGGTCCCAAAAATGTGTCAAAAGTGTCCGATGTGTCCGCCATAATGTCGCAGTCACGATAATAATCGCTGATCGCCGCCATTACTAGTAAAAAAAAAAATATTAATAAAAATGCCATAAAACTACCCCCTATTTTGTAGACGCTATAACTTTTGCACAAACCAATCAATAAACGCTTATTGCGTTTTTTTTTACCAAAAATATGTAGAAGAATACGTATCGGCCTAAACTGAGGAAAAAAATGTTTTTTTATATATTTTTGGGAATATTTATTATAGCAAAAAAAAAAAATATTGAATTTTTTTCAAAATTGTCGCTCTATATTTGTTTATAGCGCAAAAAATAAAAACCTCAGATGTGATCAAATACCACCAAAAGAAAGCTCTATTTGTGAGGAAAAAAGGATGTCAATTTTGTTTGGGAGCCACGTCGCAAGACCGCGCAATTGTCAGTTAAAGCGATGCAGTGCTGAATCGCAAAAAGTAGCCTGGTCTTTGGCCAGCAAAATGGTTCGTGGCTTAAGTGGTTAAAATATATTAAAATGCTTCAAAACTCATATTAATGCATTAACCTGCGTCATCACGTGTTGCAATTCACTTTGTGTTGAAAGCCAATGCATGTCATAAAGCACCTAAACATGTGTCATAATGTGTGTTTTGACACATTTCTATTGATTTTAATGGAAAACTGTATTAGGGCGAACAGCACATAGTTGTGAATCTATTAAAATTGTGGTGCTGAGTTCTTTTATAAATTTAATACAACTGCCAAGAATCTCCATCACTTCCTATACTGCTAGAGGTGCAGTGCCAGAACAGAGCAGTTGCCATGTTCACAGTAAGGAAATGAGCCATATTCCAATTTTAGAATTATTAGATGCAATTTTTATTCTATAGCTATCTCTAAGGTGTTAAGTATAGACACTCCATTTACAAGATTTTCACAGCAGTCGCTTTTCCTTTGTTGGGATGCCTATGGGAAAACATGACGTTTATTCTCACTATATATCAATGTACATTAAACTGATGTTTTACCCGTTATCATAATCCTAAATGACTGATTTGCAGTCGTGCTAACATTGCAGAAAATGCAGAAATTAATACTTGACTTGAAAAATTTCTGCATTGATCAGCCATACTATGAATTTGTTATTGGAGAGAAGAACGCTACAATACCTCTGCTGAAATGTACAATTTGTTTCAAAAGATAAATCTGAGCATAGGATTTAAAATTTTAAACACTGACACAGAGATCATGCAATGCTTCACAAGTTTTGAGATTAAAATAGGCTTTTATTCACACATTGAAACTCTTTTGAAAATGACTTGTTACAGACATCTCTGGTAGACAACACAAGACAGAAAAGCCCGGAGCAAAAAGACAGAATGCCATAGGCGCAGGGCTGGGCATGACTGAGTGAACAGAGTATGTAATAAGAGGGTATTAACTATTGGCTAATGGAAATATAGAGGGGAGGGGAGAAGGCTAGATAAAAGGAAGACCCCGCCCCTCTGAGTTAACACAGCGCGGGGGAAAGTTTAGTGGACAGCATCATGTCCTCCATTGAGAAGCTGCTGGCCCAACTGCGGGCAGAGGCTGTGACCCGGGGCGAAGATTGGCTCCAGGAGACCCTGGGGCCGATGCTTATAAGTCCGGCCGGGTCACAAGGTACCGCAGGGAGAGAGGCTGGGTGAGCTCAGAGGTCTAGACCCCCGGAGCGCTACTCACCGGGCCCCTCCCCGAGAGCTCAGTGGCAGATTGGGAGTCCCCCTAGGGCCCCTTCGGGCCCCCCGGCTAAGCGCACCGCATTGCCCAAGGCGGGGTGTACCGGAAGGAATCCCCCTCAAGTGCGGAGTTCGGGTGTGGCCGATAGGCCCGCGCGGCGCGTGGAGTTGGATCAGGCGGGCCCGGCCCCCCGGGGGTCCCCGGCGGGTTTGGGGCTCCTGCGAGGGTCATCGGTGGCCGCGGCGTCCGGGCATCCCCCCCCTCGGCCGGACATCTGGTGCAGGAGGCTGCGGGAGGTGGTGTGCCAGTGAGTGATGATGGCGGTGCGGGTGAGCAGAGACAGCGCGGAGGCAAGGCGGTTAAAAAATCGGCGGGCGGGTCAGGTGCGCGGAGGTGGGACCGATCGGGTCCTGACCCCTCGGCTTCCAGGGACAAGTCACCTGGTGAGCTATCGTCCGGTGGTGAGGAGCAGGCTGGTGTGCTGTCTGAGGGTGAAGTGTGCAGCTTGGATGAGGATCGGAGACCCGGACGGTCGGAGGCAGCGGTGGATTCGAGTGGATCGGCTGGTGGGAGTTCTTCCAGGCAGCCCGGTAAGTCCCTTTCAATTGATTATGCTGGGGGCCATGAGGGGAATGGTGTCCAGGTGGGTAAGTCGGCTGCGGGTGTGGGTTTTGCGGTGCAAGTTCTGGGTCAAGATAATGGACAGGCAGGGGGGGGTGCGTTCCCGGATGGGGGAGGTGCACGGCCGGACGGGCTGCAGGGGTTTCTTGCGGGCATCAAGTCCTTAGTCAGCCAATTTGAAAAGGGGGATGGCGGGCGTGTCAGTCCGGCGGCGGCGTGGGTCCCGCCGTCAGGGACGGCGGGGCCCGCTGCCGTGGTGGGGTCACCAGTTACACCTGCGGGGAATATCGGGGTGGGGGAAGCTGTAGGGTTGGGTTCTGCAGCTGTGGCCACAAAAGAGGGTGGTGCGGTGGAACAGGCGGCAAGGCAGGATGTCATTAGGTTGGATGATGCTGCTAAATGTGAAATGTATGTGTGTTATGAGGCATTGCTGGGATCTCACCTGAAACCCGAAGTGAAGGAAAAGATATGGAAGGGTGAGTATGTGGAGATGTTCTCACTTCTGCCATTAGAGAAGTTTCACCTGGACACGGTAAAACCGGATGATTCAAAAAAAGAGGATGAGGAGAAGAGGAGATATAGGCTGATCCCACGGACGTTTTCAAATTGGTTGCAAGCGTTCTCCATCATGGCTAGTGTTATAGGTCAAAAGAACCCGGAACATTGTTCGGCACTATTTGGTTATCAGGACTCTATAGGGGAAGCATACAGAGTGTACGGGGGCACGGGGTGGCTCAGATATGATGAACAGTTCAGGCAGAGGAGAGCGGTGAGGCCTGGTCTGTGGTGGGATAATAAGGACATAAGCTTATGGATGCGGTTGATGACTGCGCCGAGGGCTTCTAGTCAGTTTTTTCATGGGGGGGCCCGGTGGAACCTCTTCCCCAGGACAATCGGCCGGGAAACAAAAGGGGGTGTGCTGGCAATATAATGAGGGCTCCTGCAAGTTTCGGGGGTCCTGTCGTTTCAAGCATGAGTGCTCCGGTTGCAGAGGCTCCCATACACAGGCTAGATGCTTTAAGCGAGGTAAGGGGCGGGCCGGGGACTCTGGGCAGAAAAGGGAGGACTCCGGTGATGGTGGAAAGGATGCGGCTGTTCCTCGGTAGGTATCCGGACAAGGGGGCGGCAAGGTTGTTGGAGCAAGGGTTTTCAGAGGGGTTTCGCATTCCATGTTCTTTGCAGGTTATTCCCCCGATCGCACGCAATCTGCGATCGGCCTTGCAGCAACCTGCGGTGGTCGCGGAAAAGCTGCACAAGGAGGTTGCTTTGGGCCGGATGGGGGGTCCTTTCCGGTCCCCTCCCCTGGAGAACTTGGTGGTCTCCCCACTCGGGGTGGTACCTAAGAAGGAGCCCAACAAGTTCCGCCTCATTCACCACCTGTCTTTCCTGAAGGGCAGGTCGGTCAATGACGCTATTGATCCGGAAGCATGTACAGTCAGTTACACTTCCTTTGATGCTGCGGTGGGGTGGGTTCACCGGTATGGCCAGGGGGCGCTGATGGCGAAAACAGACATAGAGGCGGCGTTTAGATTGTTACCTGTTCACCCGGATAGTTTTCACCTCCTGGGATGTCAGTGGGACAATGAGTTCTATGTGGATAAGTGCTTGCCTATGGAATGCTCCATATCGTGCGCATTGTTCGAACAGTTCAGTTCGTTTGTGGAATGGGTGGTCAGGGATGTGTCGGGGGTGAATTCAATCATTCACTACTTGGACGATTTCCTTTGCGTGGGTCCGGCCTCATCCAGAATCTGCGCTGTGCTCCTGGCCACATTGGAGCACGTTGCAGAGCGGTTTGGGATAACATTGGCACCTGACAAAACGGAGGGACCTCGCACAGTTATCAAGTTTTTGGGTATTGTCCTGGATTCGGAGGCCATGGAGTGCCGCCTACCATTGGACAAATTGGAGTCGCTCAAGACTGAGCTGAAGGTCATGATGGGGGTAAGGAAAGTGCAGCTTAGGGTTTTACAGTCGCTACTGGGAAAGCTCAATTTTGCGTGCCGCATTCTGCCAATGGGCAGGGTGTTTTGCAGACGGCTGTCGGCTAGCACGGCTGGGGTACGGTCCCCCACGCACTTTGTGAGTTTGGGCAGAGAACACAAGGCGGACTTGCGGGTTTGGCATTCATTCTTGGAGTCTTTCAATGGGAGAGCGTTATGGATGTCGGGCCCTATTAGCAATTTTGATTTAGAACTATACACAGATGCGGCTGGGGGGGCAGGTTTTGGGGCTTACTTTCAGGGCAGGTGGAGTGCGGGCCCATGGCCGCAGTCCTGGATGGACCCTGGTTTCACCAAGAATTTGGTTCTGTTGGAACTGTTCCCGGTGGTGCTGGCGGTGGAGTTGTGAGGGGCGTGTTTCAGGGATCTGAAAGTGCGTTTTCATGGGGACAACCTGGGGGTAGTACAAGTCATCAACAAAGTGTCGGCATCTTCCCCCCCGGTGGTGCGTCTTCTGCGCCATCTGGTGTTGAGATGTTTGCAACTCAATGTGTTTGTGTATGCGGTGCACCTTCCGGGGGTGGACAATGTCATAGCTGATGCCCTGTCTCGCTTTCAGTGGGACAGGTTCAGAGAGTTGGCACCGGAGGCGGAGCAACGTGGGGTCCCTTGTCCCGGCTGGCTGTGGAAGATTCCCTTGGAATAGTGTCAGGTTGGATCAAAAAATCGGTGAGTACGGGCACATGGGGGTCATATGAGAAGGTGTGGTTGGAATGGAAAGAGATGGTTCGGGAAGCAGGAGCGGATCCTGTGGGTCCCAATGTCAGGTTATTGGTGCTGTATTTCCTGGCTAGAAACATGGAGGCCCGCGTGTCCATGTCCAGTTTGGGTAAGAAGATGGCAGGCTTGGCCTTTTTGTTCAAATGGCAAGGTTTCCCCGATTTTACAAAAGATTTTTGGGTGTGGCAGGCACTCAAGGGATATGGGCGGGGGGGGGGGGCAGAAGCCGGATGGCAGGCGACCGGTATTGTTTGCTCTATTGGTCAAGATCATGGGGCAGTTACAGGGCTTATGTTCATCCCCATGCGAAGCTTTGTTGTTCACGGTGGCATTCTCACTGGCATTCTTTGGAACATTCAGGATAGGTGAGTTGGTCAGCCCGTCAAAAGCAGTGCACGGGGGGTTGCTTGATAGCGAGGTGGGCTGGACAGAGCAAGGGGTGTCTCTGGTGCTGAGGAGGTCTAAGACGGACCAGATGGGCAGAGGTAAGTTGGTCCAGGTTTTTCCGGTCCCAGGTTCCCTGTTGTGCCCGGTAAGGGCAGTAAAAGGGTACTTGGAGGTGCGACCGTCGGGGGTGGGTTCCTTTTTGGTACACGAGGACGGAATCCCACTTTCAAGGTATCAGTTCATTGCGGTGTTCCGGAAGTCCCTTCGGGCTTTGGGACTCAAGGAAAAAGAATTTTCCTTGCACTCTTTTAGGATCGGGGCAGCTACGGAGGCGGCCAGATGTGGGATGGATGAGGAGGCGGTTAAGAAGATAGGCCGCTGGGAATCCAGGAGGTTCCGGCTATACGTACGCCCGCAGCTACTGGTGGGACTGGAATAATGTGGGGGTACATGTCATAGGGCGTTGTTTATGTTTTGGTTTGGGTTCTGTTCGGATTGCTGGGAATATATAAGGGTGATGGGAGATTCTCATGGGGATTGTCTTCTTGCAATTACAGGTCAAATGCAGGCGTTGGTCTGGATACTGGGCCATTCGTTTGTATTCTGGGGGGCTAAGAGAGCCGATGTTCGACATGAGGGTCGGCAGCTGGGGTTCCCAAGACCGGAGGCGTGTGTCCGCTGGCTGGGAGTTCCAGGAATGTTGTGGAGTAAGAGGGTTCTGGAGATGCACCGTTTTGCGCGTTTGGACAGGCCACCTGACGTTCTGGTACTGCACGTAGGTGGCAACGACTTGGGTTTCAGGTCCATGCTAGAAGTGACTCGGGATATGAAGTCTGATTTCCTGAGGCTAAGGATGTCATTCCCGGACATGATTATCGTCTGGTCAGACATGGTGGCACGGGTAGAGCTAGGTCCGTGGTTGGAATTAACAGGGCCCGTAGGAAAATTAACCGGGACATGGGCAGGTTTGTGGTACGGAATGGTGGGTTGGTGGTCCGACATTTCGAATTGGAGGTGGATACATGGTGGTATCTACGGAGGGATGGGGTCCATCTGAACGATGTGGGGACTGATTTATGGTCTTTGGGTTTGTAGGATGGGATCCAACGAGCCCTTAGGGTTTGGAGGGGCACCAAAGGGTAAAGGTGTTTTCCCTTCGGTGCGGTGGCGGGTGTTTGGTCTTTGCGGGAGAAGGAAGTACCTCGAAAAAGCAAGTGGTCAGGAACCATCCGTGGTATGGGTTCTGAGGATGGATTCCAGCTAACAGGAGTTTAGCTGGATGAGTTGGATAATGGGGGCACTGCGGTCAGTAGTGATGAGCCGAACACCCCCGGGTTCGGTTCGCACCAGAACCCGCGAACGGACCGGAAGTTCGAACGAACATTAGAACCCTATTAAATACAATGGATGCGAACGTTCGAATTCTAAAGTGCTAATTATAACAACTATTATGCATGTTATTGTCCTAAAAAGGGTTTGGGAACCCGGGTTCTGCACCAGGGGACATGTATCAATGCAAAAAGAAGTTTTAAAAACGGTCGTTTTTCGGGAGCAGTCATTTTAATGATGCATAAAGTGAAAAAAAAAAAGTCAAATATTCCTTTAAATATCGTACCTGGGGGGTGTCTAAAGTATGCCTGTGAAGTGCCACGTGTTTCCCGTGTTTAGAACTGTCCCTGCACAAAATGACACTTCTAAAGGAAAAAAAAGCCATTTAAAACTGCTTGCGGCTTTAATGTAATGTCTGGTCCCGGTAATATGGATGAAATTCTTTAAGAAAAATGGCATAGCTACCCCATGACCCCCCCCCCCCTACCCCAGCCCATTACCAGCCCCTTTGGGTCTTGTATGGATATTAAGGGGAACCCCGCACATAAAATAAAAAAGGCCCTATATACTCTGAACAGCCGTATACAGGCGGTGCATACAAGACAGGGACTGTAGGTTTGTTCTTATGTAGAATCTGTTTGTAATTTTGAACAGGTACATTGTTGAAGTGTAGCTCCAGCCCAAAAATCTATTTTTAAACTTTTTGGAAAACATAGGTAAGGGTTATCACCCCTGTAACATTTGTTTTGCTGTCTGTGCCCCTGTTCAGAACATTTCACCTCACTTTCCGTCCCAATGACAACTGTTTTTGAAATGTGGTGTTTTTCTTGAAACAAGGATTGCTGATAAAGCATCAGTACAGAGGAGACACCTTTCTCCCATATTTATTCTTACAGGAGAGAATTTTCCTTCCTAGTGGTAGATTTCCTCTCACTTCCTGTTGTCTTCTTGCGTTTGCAAGTAGGAGTCGTTTGTAAGTTGGATGTTTGAAAGTAGGGACCTGCCGTATATACTCTGCAGAAATAGGCCCCTTAGTTGTTGGTGTTGGCACAACACTGTAAGCACTCACAGTTACTCTTGGTTGGTGCTGGAACGCCCTGCTGTCAACTATTATATCAGGAATTTTAATTACATATAATTGTTGAACAGTGGTAGTAAAAATTGGGCCTTTGATGGTGGTGCTGGTGCCACAACACTGTAAGCCCTGACAGTTACTCTTGGTGGGTGCAGCAATGGGCCCTGCTGTGAATTATTAGATCAAGAATTGTAATTACATGCCCCTGTTGAACAGGGGCTGAAAAATTGGGCCTTAGGCACTGGTGGCACAACACTGCAACCCCTCACAGATACTGTACTTGGAGCACAGCAATGAGCCCTGTTGCAAAGTATTGCTTCAAAAATTGTAATGACACGCCCCTGTTAAACAGGGGCTGAAAAATTGGGCCTTAGGCACTGGTGGCACAACACTGCAACTCCTCACAGATACTGTACTTGGAGCACAGCAATGAGCCCTGTTGCAAAGTATTGCTTCAAAAATTGTAATTACACGCCCCTGTTAAACAGGGGCTGAAAAATTGGGCGTTAGGCACTGGTGGCGGCACCCATAAACAAAAATGATCTTCCAAGCTATCATCATCAATCGTATCATTGAGGACTCGGAGGAGGAGAATAGCCAGTCAACATAACAGCACAGGCACTCAGCATCAGCATCAGTCTTGAAGGGATGTGACATTTTAAAATCAATTAGTCTGTTATATCAGCATCAGGTGTGTGGTAGCTGGTGGTGATCCAAGACTGGTTCATCTTGATGAAAGTCAGTCGATCAACCGAGTCGGTGGACAGGCGCACCCTGTGATCCGTGACAAATCCTCCAGCAGCACTGAATGTGCGTTCCGAAAGAACGCTGGATGCAGGACAGGCCAGTAGCTCAATTGCATACTGTGCAAGCTCTGGCCAGTGATCCATCCTCAAGACCCAGTAAGCCAGAGGATTTTCGGTGGGGAAGGTGTCCAAGTCTGACCTTGCCCCTAGATATTCCTGCACCATGTTTATCAGACGCTGGCGATGGTTGCTGGAACCAATCATACTTTGGGGCTGCGGACTAAAGAATTGTCTGAACGCATCGGTCAGACGGCCACCTTCCCCACCGCTCCTTCTTTGACTGGCCGAAGCCTCAGCAACTCGTTGTCCAGGACCAGGAGTTTGCAACCTCCCAGTCTCTGGGAACGCGTTGCACAGACCTTTCTGCAAGGCCTCCCGGAGTTGTCTCATCCTCTGCTCCCTCTGCGACGGTAACATAAGGTCCGCAACCTTACCCTTGTACCGTGGATCAAGGAGAGTGGCCAGCCAGTAATGGTCCCTCTCCTTGATCCGAAGAATACGAGGATCCTTCCGCAGACTTTGCAGGATCAGGGAGGCCATGCAGCGTAGGTTTGCTGAGGCATTCGCTCCGGAGTCCTCTGGGTCACTAAGGACGACATGATCCGCAGCCACCTCCTCCCAGCCACGTACAAGTCCACTGGTTTCTTGGGACTGTAAATCATCCCTAAAAGACTGCTGCTGATGATGCTGAGTGCCAGCCTCCACCTCCATGCTGACACAATCCTCCTCCTCCTCCTCCTCCTCCTCCTCTTCCTGTGCGATGGGTGGGACAGAAGGAACACTGTCTGGGTAAAGGGGGCCTTGAGAGGCAAGGAAGTCCTCCTCTTCCTGCCTCTGTTCTGCCTCAAGTGCCCTGTCCATTATTCCACGCAGCGTGTGCTCCAACAGGTGGACAAGAGGTACAGTGTCACTGATGCATGCACTGTCACTGCTCACCATCCTCGTGGCCTCCTCAAATGGTGCCAGGACAGTGCATGCATCCCTGATCATGCCCCACTGGCGTGGAGAAAAAAAACCAAGCTCCCCTGACCCTGTCCTGGTGCCGTAGTCGCACAGGTACTCATTGATGGCCCTCTGCTGCGTGTGCAGCCGCTGCAGCATGGCCAACGTTGAGTTCCACCTGGTGGGCATGTCACATATAAGGCGGTTCTTGGGCAGGTTCAACTCCTTTTGCAGCTCAGCCAGGCGAGCACTGGCATTATAAGATCTGCGGAAATGCACACAGACTTTCCTGGCCTGCCTCAGGACATCCTGTAAGCCCGGGTACCTGCCCAAGAACCGCTGCACCACCAGGTTAAGGACGTGAGCCACACAGGGCACATGGGTCAGTTGTCCCTGTCGGAGGGCGGAGAGGAGGTTGGTGCCATTGTCGCAAACCACCATTCCTGGCTTAAGCTGGCGTGGCGTCAACCACCTCTCGGCCTGGCCCTGCAGAGCAGACAGGACCTCTGCCCCAGTGTGGCTTCTGTCCCCCAAACACACCAGCGCAAGCACGGCATGGCATCTTTTTGCCTGCGTACTTGCGTAGCCCCGTGAACGGCTACGGAGCACCGCTGGTTCATAGGACAAACCACAGGAAGAGGCCATGGAGGAAGAAGAAGAGGAGGGGGTGGAGGAGAGAGGTGTGTCACAACCAGTAGTAGCATTTTGGAGGCGTGGCGGTGGGACAACCTCCAACACTACTGCACCTTGTCCTGAATCCTTCCCAGCTGCCAAAAGAGTGACCCAATGGGCCGTGAAAGAAAGGTAACGTCCCTGTCCATGCCTGCTGGACCATGAGTCAGCGGTAATATGCACCTTACCGCTGACCGCCCTGTCCAGCGAGGCCAAGACATTGCCTTCCACATGCCGGTAGAGAGCCGGAATAGCCTTCCGTGAGAAAAAGTGGCGTTTGGGAACCTGCCACTGAGGAACCGCACATTGCACAAACTCACGGAAGGGGGCCGAGTCTACCAACTGAAAAGGCAGCAGTTGAAGCGCTAGCAATTTAGCCAAGCTAGCATTCAACCGCTGGGCATGTGGATGGCTGGGAGTGAACTTCTTTCGACGGTCCAGCAGCTGGGGCAGGGAAATTTGCCTGCTAGAATCGGACGTCGGTGTACTGCTAGCAGAGTGGGCGCAAGTACTTGGCTGTGACACACCTAATTCTACACCTTCATTCCTCTCAGTGCATGTTTCAGAGAGGACTGAAGTTATAGTGGGGTTGGAGATCCCAGCTGATGCGGTGCAAGGAGAGGTCCGCTTTGTTCTTTGGTGTGGGTCTTTGAGGTAGGCTTGCCAACGAGCTGCATGGCAGGTCAACATATGTCTGGTCAGGCATGTGGTACCCAAGCGGCTGATGTTTTGGCCACGCGATATACGCTTGAGACATATGTTGCAAACAGCAGCTGTGCGATCTGATGCACTAGCCTCAAAAAAGGCCCACACCAAAGAACTTTTTGAATGACGGGCAGAGGCAGCGCCCTGCACAGGCGGAGCTCTGCGGTGTGATTCCGTCGGTGTACTGCCCTTACGCTGGCCACCAAAGGGCATCCTGCCTCGTTGGAGATGTGCCTCCTCCTCATCCTCCTCCTCCTCCTCTCTCCTATTAGGCACCCACGTGGAGTCATTGACCTCATCATCCCCTCCCTCCTCATCACTGGAGCCAATCTGGCAGTATGCTGCAGCTGCTGGAACATGACTGCCAGATTGGTGTCCTTCTTGAGCATCCCCTCTGTCTGCTCTCACGCTACTGCCTTCCTCTAGCTGGGTTTCATCATCAGACCCTTCGAAACGCTGGGCATCCTCCTGGAGCATGTACCCAACACTGTGCTGAAACAGTTCGGGGGACTCCTCAGGAGGAGGACATGGTGGGTCTAGGGAAGGAGTGACTGATGATTTGTCTGACATTGATACCAGGGAAGACGACGCTTTGGCAGCTGCTTTTCCAGTACCCTGAGCCTGGGTGAGAGAGGATGAGGAGGAGGAGGAGGGCTTGGTCATCCACTCTACCAAGTCTTCGGCATGATGTGGCTCAACATGTCCAGCTGCCGAAAAGAAGGACAAGCGTGTCCCATGGCCATGTGCTGATGACAATGCACCGCGTCCACGACCAGCACTGTTGCCCCCAGACACAGAGCCTGCTTGCCCTCTTTTATTGCCTCCTGACTGTCTGCCTCTCCTTGTTTGCCTTCCAGACATTCTAATAGATGGCCTGCAGGGAGATGGGAAAAAAGCAATAAGGGCTACCTTCAGGTGTCCTTCTCTGTCCCTGGAAACAAGGACTTGCAGAGTGAAAGAAAAAAAACACTCTCCCTACCTACAGTTTTCTGTCCCTAGAAAAAAGGTTTTTTTTAATCACAATATAGCACAAGGAAAATTAACTCACTGTCCTTACAGGTCCCTGGAAACAAGGACTTGCAGAGTGAAAGAAAAAAAACACTCTCCCTACCTACAGTTTTCTGTCCCTAGAAAAAAATGTTTTTTTTAATCACAATATAGCAAAAGGACAATTCACTCACTGTCCTTCCAGGTCCCTGGAAACAAGGACTTGCAGAGTGAAAGAAACTGACACTGTCCCTACCTAGAGTTTTCTGTCCCTGGAATAAATGTTTTTTTCAGCACAATATAGCACAAGGACAATTAACTCACTGTCCTTACAGGTCCCTGGAAACAAGGACTTGCAGAGTGAAAGAAAAAAAATACTCTCCCTACCTACAGTTTTCTGTCCCTAGAAAAAAATGTTTTTTTTAATCACAATATAGCAAAAGGACAATTCACTCACTGTCCTTCCAGGTCCCTGGAAACAAGGACTTGCAGAGTGAAAGAAACTGACACTGTCCCTACCTAGAGTTTTCTGTCCCTAGAATAAATGTTTTTTTTAATCACAATATAGCAAAAGGACAATTCACTCACTGTCCTTCCAGGTCCCTGGAAACAAGGACTTGCAGAGTGAAAGAAACTGACACTGTCCCTACCTAGAGTTTTCTGTCCCTAGAATAAATGTTTTTTTTAATCACAATATAGCAAAAGGACAATTCACTCACTGTCCTTCCAGGTCCCTGGAAACAAGGACTTGCAGAGTGAAAGAAACTGACACTGTCCCTACCTAGAGTTTTCTGTCCCTAGAATAAATGTTTTTTTTAATCACAATATAGCACAAGGAAAATTAACTCACTGTCCTTACAGGTCCCTGGAAACAAGGACTTGCAGAGTGAAAGAAAAAAAACACTCTCCCTACCTACAGTTTTCTGTCCCTAGAAAAAAATGTTTTTTTTAATCACAATATAGCAAAAGGACAATTCACTCACTGTCCTTCCAGGTCCCTGGAAACAAGGACTTGCAGAGTGAAAGAAACTGACACTGTCCCTACCTAGAGTTTTCTGTCCCTAGAATAAATGTTTTTTTTAATCACAATATAGCAAAAGGACAATTCACTCACTGTCCTTCCAGGTCCCTGGAAACAAGGACTTGCAGAGTGAAAGAAACTGACACTGTCCCTACCTAGAGTTTTCTGTCCCTAGAATAAATGTTTTTTTTAATCACAATATAGCAAAAGGACAATTCACTCACTGTCCTTCCAGGTCCCTGGAAACAAGGACTTGCAGAGTGAAAGAAACTGACACTGTCCCTACCTAGAGTTTTCTGTCCCTAGAATAAATGTTTTTTTTAATCACAATATAGCAAAAGGACAATTCACTCACTGTCCTTCCAGGTCCCTGGAAACAAGGACTTGCAGAGTGAAAGAAACTGACACTGTCCCTACCTAGAGTTTTCTGTCCCTAGAATAAATGTTTTTTTTAATCACAATATAGCACAAGGAAAATTAACTCACTGTCCTTACAGGTCCCTGGAAACAAGGACTTGCAGAGTGAAAGAAAAAAAACACTCTCCCTACCTACAGTTTTCTGTCCCTAGAAAAAAATGTTTTTTTTAATCACAATATAGCAAAAGGACAATTCACTCACTGTCCTTCCAGGTCCCTGGAAACAAGGACTTGCAGAGTGAAAGAAACTGACACTGTCCCTACCTAGAGTTTTCTGTCCCTGGAATAAATGTTTTTTTCAGCACAATATAGCACAAGGACAATTAACTCACTGTCCTTACAGGTCCCTGGAAACAAGGACTTGCAGAGTGAAAGAAAAAAAATACTCTCCCTACCTACAGTTTTCTGTCCCTAGAAAAAAATGTTTTTTTTAATCACAATATAGCAAAAGGACAATTCACTCACTGTCCTTCCAGGTCCCTGGAAACAAGGACTTGCAGAGTGAAAGAAACTGACACTGTCCCTACCTAGAGTTTTCTGTCCCTAGAATAAATGTTTTTTTTAATCACAATATAGCAAAAGGACAATTCACTCACTGTCCTTCCAGGTCCCTGGAAACAAGGACTTGCAGAGTGAAAGAAACTGACACTGTCCCTACCTAGAGTTTTCTGTCCCTAGAATAAATGTTTTTTTTAATCACAATATAGCAAAAGGACAATTCACTCACTGTCCTTCCAGGTCCCTGGAAACAAGGACTTGCAGAGTGAAAGAAACTGACACTGTCCCTACCTAGAGTTTTCTGTCCCTAGAATAAATGTTTTTTTTAATCACAATATAGCAAAAGGACAATTCACTCACTGTCCTTCCAGGTCCCTGGAAACAAGGACTTGCAGAGTGAAAGAAACTGACACTGTCCCTACCTAGAGTTTTCTGTCCCTAGAATAAATGTTTTTTTTAATCACAATATAGCAAAAGGACAATTCACTCACTGTCCTTCCAGGTCCCTGGAAACAAGGACTTGCAGAGTGAAAGAAACTGACACTGTCCCTACCTAGAGTTTTCTGTCCCTAGAATAAATGTTTTTTTTAATCACAATATAGCACAAGGAAAATTAACTCACTGTCCTTACAGGTCCCTGGAAACAAGGACTTGCAGAGTGAAAGAAAAAAAACACTCTCCCTACCTACAGTTTTCTGTCCCTAGAAAAAAATGTTTTTTTTAATCACAATATAGCAAAAGGACAATTCACTCACTGTCCTTCCAGGTCCCTGGAAACAAGGACTTGCAGAGTGAAAGAAACTGACACTGTCCCTACCTAGAGTTTTCTGTCCCTGGAATAAATGTTTTTTTCAGCACAATATAGCACAAGGACAATTAACTCACTGTCCTTACAGGTCCCTGGAAACAAGGACTTGCAGAGTGAAAGAAAAAAAATACTCTCCCTACCTACAGTTTTCTGTCCCTAGAAAAAAATGTTTTTTTTAATCACAATATAGCAAAAGGACAATTCACTCACTGTCCTTCCAGGTCCCTGGAAACAAGGACTTGCAGAGTGAAAGAAACTGACACTGTCCCTACCTAGAGTTTTCTGTCCCTAGAATAAATGTTTTTTTTAATCACAATATAGCAAAAGGACAATTCACTCACTGTCCTTCCAGGTCCCTGGAAACAAGGACTTGCAGAGTGAAAGAAACTGACACTGTCCCTACCTAGAGTTTTCTGTCCCTAGAATAAATGTTTTTTTTAATCACAATATAGCAAAAGGACAATTCACTCACTGTCCTTCCAGGTCCCTGGAAACAAGGACTTGCAGAGTGAAAGAAACTGACACTGTCCCTACCTAGAGTTTTCTGTCCCTAGAATAAATGTTTTTTTTAATCACAATATAGCAAAAGGACAATTCACTCACTGTCCTTCCAGGTCCCTGGAAACAAGGACTTGCAGAGTGAAAGAAACTGACACTGTCCCTACCTAGAGTTTTCTGTCCCTAGAATAAATGTTTTTTTTAATCACAATATAGCAAAAGGACAATTCACTCACTGTCCTTCCAGGTCCCTGGAAACAAGGACTTGCAGAGTGAAAGAAACTGACACTGTCCCTACCTAGAGTTTTCTGTCCCTAGAATAAATGTTTTTTTTAATCACAATATAGCACAAGGAAAATTAACTCACTGTCCTTACAGGTCCCTGGAAACAAGGACTTGCAGAGTGAAAGAAAAAAAACACTCTCCCTACCTACAGTTTTCTGTCCCTAGAAAAAAATGTTTTTTTTAATCACAATATAGCAAAAGGACAATTCACTCACTGTCCTTCCAGGTCCCTGGAAACAAGGACTTGCAGAGTGAAAGAAACTGACACTGTCCCTACCTAGAGTTTTCTGTCCCTGGAATAAATGTTTTTTTCAGCACAATATAGCACAAGGACAATTAACTCACTGTCCTTACAGGTCCCTGGAAACAAGGACTTGCAGAGTGAAAGAAAAAAAATACTCTCCCTACCTACAGTTTTCTGTCCCTAGAAAAAAATGTTTTTTTTAATCACAATATAGCAAAAGGACAATTCACTCACTGTCCTTCCAGGTCCCTGGAAACAAGGACTTGCAGAGTGAAAGAAACTGACACTGTCCCTACCTAGAGTTTTCTGTCCCTAGAATAAATGTTTTTTTTAATCACAATATAGCAAAAGGACAATTCACTCACTGTCCTTCCAGGTCCCTGGAAACAAGGACTTGCAGAGTGAAAGAAACTGACACTGTCCCTACCTAGAGTTTTCTGTCCCTAGAATAAATGTTTTTTTTAATCACAATATAGCAAAAGGACAATTCACTCACTGTCCTTCCAGGTCCCTGGAAACAAGGACTTGCAGAGTGAAAGAAACTGACACTGTCCCTACCTAGAGTTTTCTGTCCCTAGAATAAATGTTTTTTTTAATCACAATATAGCAAAAGGACAATTCACTCACTGTCCTTCCAGGTCCCTGGAAACAAGGACTTGCAGAGTGAAAGAAACTGACACTGTCCCTACCTAGAGTTTTCTGTCCCTAGAATAAATGTTTTTTTTTAAGCACACTATAGCAGAAGCACAAAACACACTGACACTCTCCCTACCTATCCTTCTCTTTCCCTAAACTAAAGGAATCCAGGTTAAGCAAGAAAGAAATAACAGTCACTGTCCCTGCCTATGCTACTCTATCCCTGCTCCGGAACACACTACACTAGGCCGCCGTGCTGGCGGCCTTTTATAGTGTGGGGCGTGTACTAAACACCCTCAGCAATAATTGGCCACAGGCATCCTGCCTGTGGCCAATCATTGCTCTCCTCGCTGCCGGCGCTGTGATTGGCCAAGCATGCGGGGTCACAGTGCATGCTTGGCCAATCACAGCGCCTGGATGACACTGCGATGGCGTAGTGCATTGTGGGCCGTTCGCGTCACTCGAATTTGGCGCGAACGGCCCAAATCGTTCGATCTTCGTCGAACGATCGAACAGCCAATGTTCGAGTCGAACGTATGTTCGACTCGAACACGAAGCTCATCCCTAGCGGTCAGTGGTCGTCTCTGAGTAGCTGATCGGCTTGAGGCCTATGACCATTGGTAAGGTACCGCAGTGTCACGGGATAATAAGAATTTAATATGATGAGGAATATCGGGTTAATATGATTATGGCGAATTTGAGGTTCCTGCAAAGACCAACACTAGGGGGCAATATTTCTGTTATGTTTCTGGGTTTATGTGTTTTGATGGTTAAAGTTTTTGATAACTGATGGCACAGTTATAAAAAATAAAGGAGGCTGCTACGGCCATGTTTTACTCCAAAAACAGCAATGTGTGGTCTCTTTGATTAAGATAAGTAAGGTATGGGGTATAATGTGGTGGGCAGTACTGGAATACATCGGTTATACAATAGTCATGCAAAGCTCTGGTACTACCCAACTGCTCATAGCCTGCACTCTCAGGCAGGAGCCATGATTGAAATATAAAAAGACCTAAATGATCTGCAATTCTAATAGTCCTTTCAATAAAGCCACTCCAGGCTGAGGTGTAGCGCCCTATTGGTACTCAGGATAGTAGGGATGCCAGTGTAAGAAAAGCTCATCCAGTGAGCAATGAAAATTTAAACATAAAACTGCCATTCACCATAGCCGTTCCTAGTGTGGATGTATACATGTGAAAGCCTTATGCCACATACACGATCGTTTTTCATGCCGTTAAAAATGCCATTTTTAAAAATGGGCATTAAAACCGATCATGTGTATGCTCCAGAGCATTTTTAACGACGTTTTTCATGTAGTTTTTTTTAACGACGTGAAAAACGATGGTGTGTATGCTTTGACGAGGTGAAAAAAAACGCGCATGCTCAGAATCAAGTATGAGACGGGAGCGCTCGTTCTAGTAAAACTAGCATTTGTAATGGAGATAGCACATTCGTCACGCTGTAACGGACTGAAAAGCAGGAGGCTGAAAAGCGCGAATCGTCGCTCAACAAACTTTACTAACATGAAGGGTGGCACCATCCGAACGGAATTCCCCTTTATAGTGCCGTCGTACGTGTTGTACGTCACTGAGTTTTGCTTGAACGTTTTTTTAAATGATCGTGTGTACGCAAGACAGGCTTGAGAGGAAACATGAAAAAAAACTACGAGAAAAACGTTGGTTTAAAAAATGGCATGAAAAACGATCGTGTGTACGCCGCATTAGTTAATGCCGCTCCTCCTTGATTAAGCACCGGTGGGCGGGGCGAAACATGTCAGGGGATATGGCCTGAGGAGATGCATTGACTGAGGCTATGACATGTATACATCCACACTAGGATCGATTATGGTGAGGGGTGGTTTTATGTTCTAATAGTCCTTTGAGACAGAGTCCAAGAAACTGTTTATTCTATCTCCCACTGTGCATCAATTGACCCTAATGCCGCATACACATAACCGTTTTTCACGATGTTAAAAATGCCATTTTTAAAATTAGGCATTAAAAACGATCGTGTGTAGGCTCCAGAGCATTTTTAACGACGTGAAAAATGGCCTAAAAAAAATGAGAACCTGCTCTATTTTTTCACGTCGTTTTTCACGTCGTTTTTTTTAACGACATGAAAAACGGTAGTGTGTATGCTTTTATGAGTGGAAAAAAACCGCGCATGCTCAGAATCAAGTATGAGACGGGAGCGTTTGTTCTGGTAAAACTAGCGTTCGTAATGGAGATAGCACATTCGTCACGCTGTAACGGACTGAAAAGCACGAGGCTGAAAAGCGCGAATCGTCGCTCAACAAACTTTACTAACATGAAGGGTGGCACCATCCGAACGGAACTTCCCCTATATAGTGCCGTCGTACGTGTTCTACGTCACTGCGCTTTGCTCGAGCGTTTTTTTTAATGAACGTGTGTATGCAAGACAGGCTTGAGAGGAAACAAGAAAAATCACGTTGAGAAAAACTTCGTTTTTGAAAATGACATTAAAAACGATCTTGTGTACGCGGCATAAAAGCGGTGTTCCGGCCCAAAAAAAAAATTAAAAGCCAGCAGCTACACATACTGCAGCTGCTGGGTTTTAATAATAGGACACTTACCTGTCCTGGAGTCCCTCGATGTCGGCACCGCAGCTGATGTTTCCATCAGCTGTCGGGTGCTGCCGCTGCCATTGCGGGTAAGGGAACCCGGCAGTGTAGCCTTTCGCATGCACGAGGCCCAGCTCCTCTCTCCTAATGGCCCGGCAGGCCGGGGGAGGAGGAGGGAGCCCAGTGGTGACATCACGGGCCGCGGCTCGGACTCCTGGAAGTGGGAAAAGATACCTGTCAAAGACACGTATCCTGTCCCCTCTCCCCCCGAAAGGTGCCAATTGTGGCACCGGAGGGGGGGTGGGAATCAGATGAGTGGAAGTTTAACTTTAGGGTGGAACTCTGCTTTAATGCTTTCTGGAAAAACAGCACAAAGGAAAGCATTGAAAACCTAAAACTTAGGAACAGGAAGTGCATTTATCCAGCACAAGGGAAGTGATGATTTATAGGTCACTAAATCAGGTAACTGCCTACAGCTGGACTCTCAGTGGGGCCAGGGTCCAAGATCAAGGAGCAGGGCATAACAAGAGCTCTACACAGACGTAGGGAACTGTCCACAGAACACCAGGTCCCCGGATCAAATCCCAGACACGGCGTGACAACAATCAGAAGATGGCCAGTGGCATCATCAGCTCAGACTTGGCAGAAACCTCCAACATGGAAATAAGGCCAACCTATGCAGAAAAAAACATAAGAACTGGTGTGCTGAAAAATGGCAATGGATGTTCTGGACTGATGAGTCCAAATTTAAAATATATAGCTAAAACAGAAGTCAGTTTGTTTGCTGAACACCTAGAGAGTTGTACAAAGCCAAGCATTGTAGAGGTTACTGGCTGGTTTAGGGCTGCTTTTCTGCACATGGAGTTAGGGATTTGCATAGCTCCCAACTGTCCCTGATTTTGAGGGACTGTCTCATCCAATTTCTAAATTGTTATGCATTTCCAAAGCCAGTATAGCCAAGGAATAGTAATGGTAAAAAAAAAAAGCACTTAACAACTAATCATATTTTTTCTATAATTCCCCCTTAAGGGGACGTGGCACGGGGTGCCCACATGCTTTTGCTAATAGGTGTCCCTCGTTCCCATCTCAAAATGTTGGATGGTATGGATGTGGCCAGAATGAATGGCATTCTCAATGCTGAAAATACAGTCCCAAAATTATTCTGCAGCAGGATAATGACCACAACCATACAGCCAAAGTCAAAAAGTACTATCTTCAATGAAAAGAATAAAAAGGAATTGCTGGAAGAGATAGTACGGTTCCACAGAACCCCGATCTCAGCATCTGTTTCCAATTACCGTATATACTCGAGTATAAGCCGACCCGAATATGAGCCGAGGCACTTAATTTTACCACAAAAAAAATGGGAAAACGTATTAACTCGAGTATAAGCCTAGGGTGTCCATCTGCATGCCTCACTGTGTCCATGTCTCACTGTGCCCATACCTCACTGTGCCCATACCTCACTGTGCCCATACCTCACTGTGCCCATACCTCACTGTGCCCATACCTCACTGTGCCCATACCTCACTGTGCCCATGCCTTACTGTGTCCATGCCTCACTGTGTCCATGTCTCACTGTGCCCATACCTCACTGTGCCCATACCTCACTGTGCCCATACCTCACTGTGCCCATGCCTCACTGTGCCAATGCCTCACTATGCCAATGCCTCACTGTGCCCATGCCTTACTGTGTCCATGACTAGACTTACGATTAACATGGGAGTATATGGAAGGGGTGCCTGGCTTTGAAAAATCGGTGCTCCCCAGTCGTAGGTCCCCCAAACTTTGCACACTTGTAGAGAAGAACTGATGCTACGTGTGTGCCAAGTTTGGGGCCCAGGGGACCTACGGCCGACCGGTACCGGGTCCCCAAAGTCCGGGAGATCAGGCGCAAAAAGGTGACTCGAGTATAAGCCGAGGGGGGCATTTTCAGCACAAAAAAATGTGCTGAAAAACTCGGCTTATACTCGAGTATATACGGTACATGAGAGGACAAAAGCAACAGAGACCGCCTATAGCCACAAAAAGAGCTGTGGTTAGTTCTCGTAGATGTTTAAAAAAACCTACATGCTGGGTTCTTTAAAAAAAATGTAGATTGAGCTTTTATTGCATTTCAAACAGCATCACAATTGCAGCACTGACTGCAGCCATATGACAATAGTTTTGAGCTGCTAGCGCTTTCTCAAGTCAATAGACAGATCTGATACAAAAGGGTATACAGTATGTATAAAAAAATTCCATAGTCTGTGTTATAGAACTATTGCATATGATCATTATCGCCATCTTGTGGCCATAATATGGTAATTCTTCTTAAATATCAGGAAAACCTGAATGTTGGCCATTAGATGTTGCTTACAGCCATACAAGATAGTTCTATAACACAGAATATGGAAAATTTTATTGGAGCTGTGTGAATGTATGTCACTTTCGCAAACTTTTTATACATAGTTTCTCACAGCAAACATTTAAGCAAAGCAAACTGTAAATTACATATAAAAATAATATCTTAAAGTGGAACTTTACCCATAACGACTTGATAACAAAAATGTTCTTTAGCAAGGATCCCACATTCCACATTAATAATTATGCTACCAAAATTTGTGTGTGCTGTAAATTGCCTCCAACATTGCTCCTGTTTCTTCTTGCTGGAGGCTGCCATTTTGCTGAAGACCAGAGTCCCTGAGCAGCAGTAAATCTTTAGGTTGTCAGCAGATTGGCCTCTACAAATTCCGCACAATGCCTAAAAATAGAGAGCTATACCTGCATAGGGGCCAGTCTGAAGTGATCTAGCAGGACTTAATGTTCTGACTAAAGTTCCACTTAAATCCCTGTCTTAGACAGAACGAATATACTGTACATGCAGACATAGTTATCTCTTTCCAATACTATTGAACATCTAATCTTCTTATTTATCCTAAAAAAATACCAATGCTTAAGGTGGAACTAAAGGGGTTAAAGTGGTATTAAAGCTTTGTTTTTGTTTTGTTTTTTAAATAACAAATATGTTATACTTACCTGCTCTGTGCAGTGGTTTTTCACAGAGCAGCTCCAATCCTCTTCTTTTCCAGTCCCTTGCGGGTGCTCCTGGCTCCTCCTCCTCGAGCAGTGCCCCCAGAGAAAGATGCTTGCCCCGGGGGCACCACTGCGTGCTTGCTTCTGAGCCGCTGCTCTATGCGTCAATAAGACACATAGAGCCGCAGCTCAGCCCCACTCTCTCCTTATTGGCTCGCTGGCTGTGATTGACAGCAGCGGGAGCCAAATGGGCTCCCTCTGCTGTCTCAGCCAATGAGGAGGGAGAGTCAAGGCTATCGTGAACATCGCTGGATCGAAAGGAACTCAGGCAAGTAAGGATTGGGGGGGCTGGGTGCTGCTGCACACAGAAGGTCTTTTACCTTCATAGTATAAAGAAAAAAGTGCCTGTGCGCCTGCCACTAGGTGTTAATGCACTAGCAAAGTGCAATGTGCTAGATAAAATGAATAAAAAACATTAAAATAATATAATAAATAAGACACACAGCAGCTAGACACCCTTGATAAAGTCACGTGTGTAGTGACGCAACGCATCGGGAGGAGGAGCCTAGTGACGTTGTACTTCCGGTTTGCGGCCGCGGACCGGAAGTGGGTATTTTTTGAACGTTTTTTTGGCGTTTTTTATCCACCTTATGGTTTTTATATGTTTTTATGCTGTTTTACCTTCAATAAACGCAGTTTTTTGGGCTACCTATACTTACTTCACCATGGAGTCCCCTTTGTTTTGCTTTTAAACCGTGGAGCAAGATTTTACCTAAGGAACAACTACAGAAAGTGGTGGAGAACCTTGCAGTGATCCCTATCCATACAAAAGGATTGGATACGACTATCTGGAGCAGTGGAGATCGTTTGAGGCTGTGTCCTACCCCTTGGGGTCCATCAGTAAGGTGAGAGGCTGGTGTCTACAGTGGAGGATTGTGTATGCTGAGTGATTCCCTACTGACCTCTGATATCCCTGATGTAATTAGCTGGATTTCTACACCTGTTTTTTACTCCCTGCCTGCTCTACACCTGTTTTTTACTCCCTGCCGATGATCTTTTAACAATAGCACTTAAATAATTTTTTCAGTGTTTTTGGACTTTTGGCACTTTTATCCCTTTTGGGGACTTATTAAGACTTTGAATTGCACGTTTTGCACTTTATTAATTACAGATAAACATATATTAGTGTTTAATTAGCACGTATATTAGTTTTTTGCTGGTTTTTTATTAGTTATAGCACGGTTATTGTATTCACTGACACTTAGCGCTGCTTCAATCTTTATTTTCTTTTACCTTCATGCATCCAGCCTTTACAATCACTTTAAACTTTTCTTCCCAGTGCTCCCTCACTGGTGTGAGCATCTGTTTCTGTGTGCCGTTTTTCAGCCATCTTTCTTTGGCCGGTAGAGGATGGCGTCAATACAGCGCATGTGCAGGAGCCAGTTATTTCGGCACACAGAAACCGACCTGGTGATGTAAGCTGAGCTGTGCATGTAGCACCGAAGAGGACAGTGAGCAGGCAGGTAGGGGCATTTTATTGCAGAAGTGATATTGCATGTCTCTCCTGCAATAAAACCCTGCCTGTTTGCTGTTTGTTACAGCGGAACTGTAGTTCCGTTTTGAAGTAATTTTAAATGTTTTTTTTTTATTATTAAAATTAACAAGCATGCCATTCTTACCTGCTATGTGCAATAGTTTTGCACAGAGCAGCCCCGTTCTTCCACTTCTCGGGTTCCCTGCTAGCGCTCCTGGCTTCTAGCCTCTGCCGAGTGCCCCCATAGCAAGCTGCTTGCTATGGGAGCACTAATGCAGGTTCAATAGACGCAGACAGTGGGACTCGGCCCCGCCCCCTGCAACCTCGTCACTGGCTGTAATTAACAGCAGCAGGAGCCAATGCCTCCCACTGCTGTCTCTGAGCCATTGAGGAGGGAGAAAGCTGACAGAGCCACTGCTCTTGTACACATTGCTGGATCGAGATCAGGCTCAGCTAAGTATATTGTAAATGGGGAACTTTGGGGGAGACTGCATGCAGAAGGTTTTTTACCTTAACGCAGCAAAGTGGTTCTGCCTTTAGAACCACTTTGACAAATATAAATATGCATCCAGGCCCTCATTTAGACTCTTAAAGTGGTAGTAAACTCTCATACTACTACCTGAAAATACACAGAATGACGTTTATTAAGTTACTTTAAATCAAAGTGTCGCATAGGGAAATATATATGAAGGCTTCTTACTTGTAAAAACGTTGTATTTGATAAAGCTCTTTTTTCCTCTGCAGCCACCGCCATACTGATTTCTGTCTCCCGTGTTCAATACTATTATTACTTTCACCCTTACTCCCTTTCCATGTCCCTAATCTCGTGCCGGGTTAAGGTTGAGCTTGTGAATGGCAAACAGTCTCGCGGGATCTCGGAGCTGACGTCACGCAAAGAAAATGACGCACCATTTTTCCGCCAAGAAGAGCCTGCTGGGGAAAATGGACTAACTGCGCATGCACCGATTACATCATTGATTAGAAAAGGACAGATAACACAGAAAGGGATAAGGTAGGAAGCGTTTTACACAGAGAAACTGGTTCATGAGGTAGGAAAGCTTTATATAGTGGAAATGCCACAGGATGGGTTTACTACCGCTTTAAGTTGGATAGTATACAATCTGTAGTTCCACTCTTAAAGGAACACTAAAGCTTTGTTTTTTTTTGTTTTTTAAATAACAAACATGTTATACTTACCTCCACTGTGCAGCTCATTTTGCACAGAGTGGCCCCAATCCTGGTCTTCTGGGGTCCCTCGGCGGCTGTCTCGGCTCCCCCCCCCCCCGCAAGAACTTTCCACCTTCATGCGAGCAAGCTCGCATGGTGGAAAGTTCTTGCAGGCACACTCCTGTGATATAGCCGGCGGCTATAGCCGCTCACTGTATCACTCGGCCCCACGCCCCGGCATGCCGCGTCATTGGATATGATTGACAGCAGCGCGAGCCAATGGCTGCGCTGCTTTCAATCAACCAATGAATGAGCCGAGAAGCTGACCGAGAAGCCTGCGCGTTCATGGCGCGGGACTTTCGAGGGGTCAGGTAAGTAAACAGGGGCTCAGGGGGGCTGCTAATGTTCAGATGTTTTTTCACCTTAATGCATAGAATGCATTAAGGTGAAAAAACATGTACCTTTACAACCCCTTTAAGCCTCATACACACGATCGGACTTCCAGCAGACATTTCCATGGATTTTGGTCCGAAGGGCTTTGGCCGTGAACATGGTATAAATACACACGGCCCAACATTTTCAGCCAACATTCACCAAATCACAGGTTTTTTCAGCTCTTTACCGCCACTCTTTGGGCAACTTCTGCTAATGTTGTCTGATGTTTAGCATTGGTTCTGAGCATGCGTGTTTGTACTTTGGATTTTAGTTGGATGGACTTGTGTACACACCATCGGATAAACCGACGTAACAGATTTATTGCCAGACAGTTGGTGAGCATGAAGAGCCAACATTTGTTGTGGTTAATTCAGCCAACAATTGTCTGATGGAGCATAAACACGGTCGGATTATCCGACACAACGCGTCCATCAGACAATCATGGCCATAAAATTGGATCGTGTGTACGAGGCTTTAATCTTTCTGTTTAGTTTATGCTCACAATCTTCCCCTCTTTTGGGTCATGGTACATGATCAATTACAATGCATCTTAGCTGTATACACTATATGATTTCACAATAAAGCCTCTTGCAACAAGCAATTCTCTTTTCTTGTGTTTTATTTAGGTATACAGTAATTTAAAGGCAACATTTTTTTATTTTGTTTTGAAAAGAGTGAAAATAGATTAGAAACCGTTACCTAATATTGAATATCACTGCACTGGAGGTAGGGTTTCCCGAATAACAGCAGCTGAAAACCTCTGCCACCCCAGCAGAAAAATATCAATCTCAGAATCAGCACGAAAAAGTCAATGTCCCTTTAAATGTCCTTTCAGGCCTTTCTGTTTAACCACTTCCCGCCCGCCATATAGCAGAATGACGTGCGCAAAGTGGTTAAGTTATCCTGACAGGACATCATATGACGTCCAGCAGGATAAGCAGCGATTGTGCGCCCGTGGGGGCGTGCAGCACGGCGATCGTTGGTGTGGTGTGTCACTCTGAAACACTGCATCACAGTTCTCTGTAAAGAGCTTCTGACAAAGGCTCAATACCATGTGATCAGCTGTGTCCAATCACAGCGTAAACAGGAAGAGCCGTTTATTGACAGACACGAACAGAGGAGAGCTGATCGGCTGGTCTTCTGACAGGGGGGTCTGCACTGATTTCAGTGCCCATCAGTGTCGCCAATCAGTGCCCATCAGTGCTGCCTATCAATGCCCATCAGTGCTGCACATCAGTGCCGCCTATCAATGCCCATCAGTGCTGCACATCAGTGCCGCCTATCAGTGCTGCCTATCAATGCCCATCAGTGCTGCACATCAGTGCCGCCTATCAGTGCCCATCAGTGCTGCATATTAGTGCCTCATCATTAGTGCCCATCAGTGCCACATCATCAGTGGAAATCAGTGAAGGACTAAACGTACTTATTTACAAAATTTTATAACTGGAACAAAAATTTTTTTTATTTTTTTTTTATTATTTAGCAAAAAAAAAAAAAAAAAATCCCAGTGGTGATCAAATACCTCCAAAGAAAGCTTTATTTGTGGGAACAAAATGATAAAAATCTTGTTTGGGTACAGTCTTGCATGACCACACAATTGTCATTTAACATGTGACAGCTCTAAAAGCTGAAAAAAGGGATTTTTATAACAGCTTACCTGTAAAATCCTTTTCTTGGAGTACATCACGGGACACAGAGCGACTTAGTCATTACTAATGGGTTATATAGTTTACCTTCAGGTGCTGGCACTGGCAACTTCCAAACCGGAAGTACCCTCCCCTATATAAGCCCCTCCCATCCGGGAGCACCTCAGTTTTGTAGCAAAGCAATAAGTGTCCCAAAAAGAGGGGTGGGACCTCTGTGTCCCGTGATGTACTCCAAGAAAAGGATTTTACAGGTAAGCTGTTATAAAAATCCCTTTTTCTTTTTCGTACATCACGGGACACAGAGCGACTTAGTCATTACTAATGGGACGTCCCAAAGCAATGCCAAATGAGGGGAGGGATACATAAGCTGGGCGCCATCAGGCATGAGGATCTTTTGCGGCCTGCAACACACTGCGCCCAAAGGCGACATCCTCCTGACTTCTAACGTCTACCTGGTAGAATCTAGTAAACGTGTGTACCGAAGACCATGTTGCGGCCTTACATACTTGAGCCAGGGAGGCCTGGTGATGCACTGCCCATGAAGTTCCAACTGCTTTTGTGGAGTGCGCCCTAACTTTGAACGGAGGCGGTCTCTTTCTCAAGCCATAGGCTTGTATTATGACCTGTCGAATCCACTTGGCTAAAGTAGATTTTGATGCTGCCTGACCCTTTCTAGGGCCTTCCGGCAGAATAAACAAAGTATCCATTCTGCGAATCTGAGCAGTGGCTTTTAGATAAGCTTTAACTGCTCTTACTACATCCAAAGAATGTAATAACTTTTCCTCTACCGAGCTAGGTTTGGGGAAAAAAGAAGGAAGAACCACATCTTGGTTCAAATGAAACCTCGATACCACCTTGGGAAGAAAGGCTGGATGAGGACGTAATACTACTCTGTCCTTATGGACAACCAGATATGGCTCCTTACAGGACAAGGCGGCTAATTCCGATACTCTTTTAGCCGAACAAATGGCTACTAAGAAAATCAATTTCCTGGTGAGAAGAACCAAGGAAATGTGTTGCAATGGTTCAAACGGTTGTTTCTGTAGAACCGACAGAACCAGGTTTAAGTCCCATGGACATATGGGAATACTAACCGGAGGGCTAATACGCATCACTCCTTGTATGAAAGCTTTGACTAGTGAATGCGAAGCCAAGGGCCTTTGAAAAAATATTGACAAGGCCGAAATCTGACCCTTGATAGTACTCAAGGCCAGCTTCCTATCTACAGCCCACTGTAGGAAGTCCAAAATCCTACCTATCACGTACTTACGTGGATGCCATTTCTTGGCCTCACACCACGTAATGTACGCCTTCCAGATCCTATAATAGATCTGCCTGGATACCGGCTTCCTGGCATTGATCATGGTAGATACCACAGAATTAGAGAGCCCTCTCTTTTTCAGAATGTGGGCTTCAATAGCCAGGCCGTCAAACCTAGGGCTGGTAAGGAAGGGTGGTATATCGGTCCTTGCGACAGCAGGTCCGGACGATGTGGGAGGGTCCAAGGACTCCTCACTGACATTTTTACAATCTCCGCGTACCATGCCCTTCGGGGCCACGCTGGAGCCACCAGAATCACTGGTTTCTTTTCTACCCTGATTCTGCGGAGTAATCGCGGTAACAATTGTGGCGGTGGGAATGCATATATCAGCTTGAACTGATCCCAAGGGAACACTAGGGCATCCGAGCCGCAAGCTAGGGGATCCCTTGTGCGAGACACAAATCTGTCCACCTTTGCGTTGAATCTGGATGCTAGCAGATCTACATCCGGTGTCCCCCACCGCTGGCATATTGCCTGGAAAACCTCGGGGTGAAGACCATTCCCCCGGGCATAATTGTTGGCGACTTAAAAAGTCCGCTCTCCAATTTTCCACTCCTGGGATGAAAACCGCGGATATGGCTGGGACATATCTTTCTGCCCACTCCAGGATGCAATTTGCTTCCCTCTGGGCTGCACGACTCCTGGTGCCACCCTGGTGATTGATATATGCCACTGCTGTGGCATTGTCTGATTGAATTCTGACAGGGGACCCTTGGAGTTTGGATGTCCATGCTACTAGGGCATACCGGGCTGCTCGTATCTCTAAGAGATTGATGGGCAGGGCCTTTTCTGCTTCTGACCACTTGCCCTGGAGAGACCATTGCTCCAGTACTGCCCCCCAGCCTATGAGGCTGGCATCTGTAGTGACCACCTTCCAAGAAACCGGACTGAAGGGTTTCCCTTTTTCCAGATTCTGGGGCACCAACCACCAATGGAGGCTCTTGCGAACGGAAGGGGACAGGGACATTGGTAAGTCTAAAGCCTGAACTTTTTTGTTCCAGGCTGACAGTATGGCCCTTTGCAAATTCCTTGAATGGAATTGACCGTAGGGTACCGCTTCGAATGAAGCCACCATTTTTCCCAGCAGCCTCATGCACAGGCGTATGGATGGTTTTCTTTTTGTACCCACTAAGTGGGTCAAATCTTTTAAAGACGACACCTTCTCTGGAGGTAAGAAAATCTTTCTCTGATTTGAATCCAGCCTTAGCCCTAAGTATTCCAGACTTTTGACTGGTCTTAGAGCTGACTTGTCCCGGTTGATAATCCAACCGTGATATTCCAGATACTTGATTGTCTTGTGAATAGCTACTTCCAGCTTTTCCACTGAGTGGTCTATTAGTAGCAGGTCGTCTAGATATGCCATTATCGTTACACCTCGTGTTCTTAGATTGGCCAATAGTGGGGCCAGAACCTTTGTGAACACTCGTGGTGCTTTGGCCAGACCGAAAGGTAAGGCTCTGAACTGAAAATGGCGCCCTTCTACTGCAAAGCGTAGAAATTTCTGGTGGGCCGGAAAGATGGGAATATGCAGATAAGCATCCCTTATGTCGATCGAGGCTAACCATTCCTGCCCTTGTAGGGCGGTGGCCACCGATCGGATCGACTCCATCCGAAAAGTCCTGATATTTAGGAACTTGTTTAGCCCTTTTAGATTTAATATGGGCCTCACGTCCCCATTTGGTTTGGGGACTGTGAAAAGGTTCGAGTAAAACCCGAATCCGCTTTCTTCCAGGGGAACCTTCATGATTACACCTTGGAGCAATAGTTGTTCTAGTGCCAGAAGGAGGGATCCTCTCTTCTGGGGATCTTTTGGCACGTTTGACCTCATAAATTGGGCAGGAGGAGTGTCTTTTAACTCCAGCTTGTATCCCAGACTTACTGCGGAGAGCACCCATCTGTCTCTGATGGTGTCCCGCCAGGTCTCTGTGAACAACTGAAGCCTTCCCCCCACCCGATTGAGTGGGGGCAAGCTTCATGACTTGGGGGGAGGTTTTGTACCTCTCTTGACCCAGGGTTTCTTGTTACCCTGTGATTGTCCCTGATTTCTGCCCCCTGAATTTGACCGCGGAGGCCGTCGGAACTGCTTCACAGCCGATGTGCCCGGGACTGGAGAAGTAGGCCTCTTAAAAGAAGGACTTCTACTCTTGTTCTTAACCGGTAAGAGTGAACTTTTACCGGCAGAAATTTTCTGGATATATTTGTCCAGATCTTCTCCAAATAAGCGTTCTCCATGAAATGGGAAGCTAACCAGCAGTTTCTTACAGGGAGCTTCAGCAGACCAGTTTTTGAGCCACAGAAGCCTACGCATATGTACTACAGACAGCGTAAAGCGGGAGGCCTGTTGGATTGTATCCTTTATGGCGTCCACCGCAAAACACAAGGCTCTAGGCAGGTCAGCTAGGGCAAGAGCCTGCTGATCTGGTAAGTCCCTTAAGACTTGTTTCAACTGATCTTTCACTGCTTGGCAGACTCCAATCGCTGCTACCGCAGGTTGTGTCACCATGCTTGCTGTAGAGAAAGCAGATTTTAGTAAAGACTCCAATTTTTTATCTATTGGGTCTTTGAACATTGGAACATTATCTACTGGACATGTCAGTGATTTGTTCACAGAAGAGATGGCTGCGTCCACTGTAGGGACCCTCCATTTTTTTATGAACTTATCCTCCATGGGATAGATCACCGGAAATCTCTTGGGGGGAGCAAATATTTTATCAGGATGCTCCCAATCCTGGTAAATAAGCCCTTCTAATAAAGGGTGGATTGGGAAGGAACAGACAGCCTGGGGAGCTTTTAGCGACCCCAGCGAGGAAACCGTAGTGGTTGGTGGTTCCGCCAGAGGCATTTTAAATGCTGATCGGACCATGTTAGTCAGAGACTGAACCCATAATCTTTCAGCCTGAGATGCTGAGAAAGGTTCTTCCACTGTTGATTCCTCCATAACTGAATCAACCTCATCCTGATCCCCTTCAGGTAGGTCGATCTCTGTGTGGGGCTGTTCCTCCACTAACAGGCACTCTGAAGGAGGAGACGGAGATCGGACGCGCTTTCCCTGTGACAGGGAAGCAGCGATCAATGCTGTTAATCTCTCTTCCAATCCTCCCAGAGTTGAGGATAAAACCTCCTCTGTTATATATACATGAGCAGGTGGACTGGGGACAGCCGCAGCACCAGGCACTCATGCGGGGTTTCTACGGCTACTGACCTCTGAATTCTCAGGGGAGATTGGTGCAGTACAAGCATGCCCAATATCCTCAGAGCCCGATGGAGACCCCTTTGGCTTCCTGGAAGACTTATTTCCGGAGCGTCTGGACAACATATCCTTTAAGCACAAAGCTGAGGTATTCCCGTCGTCATACACCAATTTTGCTGGTAATAGTCTAACACAGTTGCTGCTATATACCAGCTGGTGTCCACTAAAGTGCCTTTCTATGGGGATGCCTGCATCAACCGCCTCTGTGTGCCACTGTTTGTTGCTAGCTCTGTTTGCATCCAGCTGACACTTGTACTGTGTCTTTATACAAGCTGGGACGCCTGCACATGCGCAGAAGCGCCGTGGCGCGCATCGAGCGTCATCCACCCGCCCCGCCCCTTTTTTTTCATAGGAGGCGCGTGCACGTGCCCGCGCGCGCGCCCGTGCGCCATTGGCGCCCTTTTCGAAAATCAAACAGGGACTAGGAGCCAGGGCCCTTTTTGCTGGAGGGCCTTGCGGTGGATGAGCGCAGCAACAGGGCAGAGGAAGTGGATTCCCACAGAGAAACTTACCAACTGCCTGGATCTTTTGACTTGAGAAACCCAAAGATCCACATGACAAGAAAAATGGACCACAGCGGCCTCTAGTGGTTTAACACAGGTACCGCAGTCCTCTTTTTTTTTTTTTTTTCTTGACTACTATTAAAATTTTACATTTTCAGTAGTTACAGGCATACACAGATATTAGCGGGAATACCGTTAGGTAACAGACAGAAAGACAAATTAGGCTTGGGGGTCCCCCAATAGAACCAAGTTCCTGGGGGCCCCCACTTACCTGTTCCCCGCCGCAGGACTCTGTTTGGTCCACAGAAGCCCAAACTTCACCTATCACGGCAGGCATTGTAATTAAACCTTCAGGGACCGGGTTCCCAAGGATTCCACTCCCCTGGACCTGTATAGCACCCTGCACAGACAACATCTTGGTCGTGGGTATGACCAGAGCTCTGGATCCCAGGGTCCAGCCCTCCTAAGAGAGGCATTACAGGCAAAACCTTGCTCTTCTGCTGCAAGGCCCGGGTACCGACCGTTTAGCTATGAAGCTTTTTTGGTGGGATCCGGAACAGCTTACTAAGGCCCAAAAGAACCTGTACGCAAGCCCAGTGAAAACACATGTTACTCTTTGGCCAACACCTTAGACACTGGCAAAAAACTGAGGTGCTCCCGGATGGGAGGGGCTTATATAGGGGAGGGTACTTCCGGTTTGGAAGTTGCCAGTGCCAGCACCTGAAGGTAAACTATATAACCCATTAGTAATGACTAAGTCGCTCTGTGTCCCGTGATGTACGAAAAAGAAATTGTCCTGGGCAGGAAGGAGGGAAAGTGCCCGATATTGAAGTTGTTAATAAAATGCTTAAAAACCATTTCTTTATTCTTGAGTCATTGATGGAAATCCTCACAATAAAGAGAAGACTATATATAGTGTAGTATATTCCACCCCACATGTGCAATCCTTAAAATCATATAATGTGCTCACATTTAATTTGCCTTATGTGCTCCTTTATATACACCCTTACCCTCCAATCCATATTGTAAGCCTTTTATACACCATTGTTGAATCCTCTTCTCCAGTTTCTATGCGTTATCCTTCTTGGGAGAAATCCTTACCTCACACTTCCAAAAGGATATTAGGAGCTCCCAAAAAGGAAAATTATGCACATAGTGTGATACCATAAAGCCCTTTACTCTTTCGTCCATGGACCGACACAGCTTCTCTATTGACAAAGTGGGTATTATCCATTAATTAGGAGTGACTAGGCAGAAAAACTTGTAAAAAGTGTTGCATCACACCTTCTACAGTACCGCCCAGGGGGCGGACCCTCTGGGTATAACCTCTCAGTCTGCATCTTGCAGATCAGTTTTTTTCTGTCTAGCAAGGAGTAGGACATGGCTCCCTTCGGGCCCATTGGTCCGGGGGAAAATATATATATATATATATATATATATATTTTTTTTTTTTCATTTGTTGTTTCCTGCGATCTTCGATCAACTGCCGACTGGGTGACAGGCTGGATCCTCGATCCTTGTAGTCTCCCCAGTTTCGGCCATCGAGCGTGTGCCGACCCTAGCTACGCGCTGGGTTTTCCACGACATGCCCGTCGCTCCACGGGTGGCCGGTGAGCCTACGCTCCAGGGCCTGCATCGGACCGCTCAGCTTCGGCTGACCTTACGGCCGAGTCGCAGCAGCCTGGCCGGTGAGCTTACGCTCCAAGGCTTGCATCGGACCGCTCAGCTTCGGCTGACCTTACGGCCGAGTCACAGCAGCCTGTCCGGTGAGCGTCATGCTCCAGGGCATACATATGATCGTCCCTTTTGGGTCCAATCACAGCATGCCTGGCCAACAGTCACCTTCCGTGCGCGGACGATGATCTGTTTGGAATGTCTTCCAGCATAATACATGCAGGATAGGTAAGTAAAACTCCCCTGCCTCGGCTGGGTGATTTAGCTGGACATTCCTGGAGAGATCAAGTAAGTGGTTGTGGCCCCTTTCTTCCCTCTCTCCCTGCCTTTCCCTCCTCCCTGGGCTTCTAGCTAAAGTTTGCTGGGTGATGGGGGTCACCTAAGGGGTCCCACTGGAGCGGAGCTGGCTGTAACTAACATTTAAAAGAAATGTCATTTCTGCGTACCTGTGTGTGTGTGCTTCCTCCTCCATGCTGTCGGCGGCCATTTTGAGGTGGTCCATGCCAAGTTTGGCCTCTTGTGACTGCCCGGCGGCCATCTTCCTGTGGTTCGGCCACACCCACTGGCCCCTATCAGGTGATCGGCGGCCATGTTTGTCCACCCTGTATGTATAGATTGCCATTCGGCGGCCATCTTTTTGTGGGCTACGGCTGCTTGACCTCTATCTTCGGCTCCACGGCCATTTTCTTGGAGCTCACATTATCTTCCATACAGACGTTTTTGGCAGCCATTTTGCGAGAGCCTCCGGCCTCTAGGGTGCATTACACTGGCGCGAAAATTCACACAGGAAGTGCTGATAAAAGAAGCAGACTGACACAGCAGCAGATGGACAGCATCACAGGCGCAGCACACGGCAGCATAGCAGTACCTATCCAGGGTGGTGAGTCCTCTGGGTGACCCAGCCTCTCTGCAGCACAGGAGGGTGGCCTATTGATATCTTGCCTGGAGCCCTGTGGGTGTCAGCGTGTGGTCAGTAGACTTGTGCACAACGGAAAAATTCGTTCCGTTTCGGTTCGTTTCTTTCCGGTCCTGTTGATTCGTAATCATTCGTAATTTTGCTAGACGGGATTTTTCGTGTTCGGACTCATTCGTATTTTTGCAAGCGACATTTTTCGTAGAATTTTTTGTTGCTTTATAATTCGTATTTTCGGTAGAGTACGTTGTTTTTCGTTGATTCTGGACACAACTCCTACTTTCGTAACTTTTTTTGGGTTCGTACTTTCGGTAGAGTACGTTGTTTTTCGTTGATTCTGGACACAACTCCTACTTTCGTAACTTTTTTTGGGTTTCGTTGATTCGTAATTTTCCGTGTCTCTCTCACAACGACGCTGCCTATTATGCCTAATGTGCTTCGAATGGATTTGTACTTTTCTAAATACATAGCGGTTATTTGTAACGATTCGAAATCTCGTATTTTACTTTCGTTTTTTACATGCGGCTATAGGCTCCGCCCCTGTACACCATTTTGAGAGGGTTCAGCACGGTGAGGGAGAAGCAGAGAGCAGAGCAGAGTGAGTGTTATTGTGCTTCGAATGGATTTGAAATCTCGTATTTTACTTTCGTTTTTTCATGCGGCTATAGCCTCCGCCCCTGTACACCATTTTGAGAGGGAGTTCAGCATGGTGAGGGAGAAGCAGAGAGCAGAGTGAGTGTTATTGTGCTTCGAATGGATTCGTACATTCGTAACTTTTTTCATAACGAATTATGCCGAAGACCTTCGGGCATTCGCTATTTTGCGGTATAATTTATTTCGGATTCGGTTTTATTCGTAATTGCTCTGTTCGGAAATTCGAATGCTTCCGAATGTCCGAAAGTTGCTAAATTCGGACGAATTTTGATTCGTTACGAAACGAATTGCACAAGCCTAGTGGTCAGCATGGCATCTGAGCCAGATGTCTTCTCCCCTGAAACACCAGATTTAGCAGCTGGTGTCCCTGAGGTGTCTATGGACGCTATGTCGGCAATCCTAGAGGCGTTTGCTGCCAGGGTGGAAGCAGCACACGGGAATACAGGGGGTAATAAACGCCCCCGTCCCCTGCAATCTTCTGGGGATATTTCTGAGGCAGAACCAGGTCCAGCTACGGCTCATGGCCCAGATTCTGATGCATCAGAGACTGCAGACCGTGACCGATCGGACAGTGAGGAGGACTCCAAGTCCAGGTCAGTACACGAGACGGCTTTGGTATCTGACCTTATTACTGCAGTGCGGGATACGCTAAAGTTGGAAAATACTGCAGAAGTTGTAGATACTCCAGTCCCCTTTGGTTTTTGTAAACCTGCCCGCACTGTTAAGGTGTTCCCTTGTGTGTCTTATTTTGACAAACTCTTATACAAGGAATGGGAGAACCCACTGAGGGTCTTTACAGCCCCAAAGAGGTTTGCAGTACGGTACCCCTTTGAGGAGAGTTTTCTGAAAATATGGACCTCTCCCCCTATAGTGGACCCTTCGGTGTCCAGACTTAATAGAGCCACCACTATTCCAGTAGAAGGGGCTCCTGTTTTCAAGGACCCTGTGGATAAGAAGGCTGAAGCACTCGCTCGCTACCTATACTCAGTGGTAGGCTCGGCAGTACGCCCGGCATTGGCAGGGGCCCTAGTGTCTCAGACACTTACTGAATGGGCAAAATTGCTACTCCAGGGGTTAAAGGAGCGAGATGCTCCTCCTAATGAGATAACTTTGGCCGACCAGTTGGTCCAGGGCCTTAAGTTTGTCTGCGAGTCAGACATGGATACTATTCCCCTGCTGTCAAGAGCTTCGGTTTATGCAGTAGCAATACGCCGCCTGATCTGGCTAAAGGGCTGGTCTGCGGACCAGACTTCCAAGAAAGCCCTGTTGGATCTGCCTTTTAAGGGCGACAGACTTTTTGGGGCTTCTCTGGATGACATCATCAAGGATGCCACAGGAGGTAAAAGCACTTTTGCTTCCCCAAACTAGCAAGGGTAAGGGGCCACGCCAAGGGCCCTCCTTTACTGCACGCAAGCGTTTTTTTCGCCCCCTTAAGACGACAGGGAAAAGACCCCAGGCCGATAAAGCGCCTGCCCAAGGACAAAAGCGTCCTTGGTCCCGCAGACCCAACAAGCCTGCGGACAAATCTACGTCCACATGAAGGTCTGCCCCCACCCAGCTCTCGGGTGGGGGGACGTCTTCGCAAATTCGCGACTCAGTGGACTGCTCTAGTTTCCGACAGGTGGGTTTGCGAAGTAATCTCCTCAGGCTACAAGATAGAATTTCTCTCTTGTCCACCGGACAGATTCATCACCTCCAATCTCCAGCTACTACCGACCCGTCGGGAGGCCCTGTATGGGGCGGTCCAGGGTCTACTGGAACGCGGGGTAGTTATTCCAGTTCCAGAACAGGAACGGGGTCAGGGTTTTTACTCAAACCTGTTCATTGTGCCAAAGAAGGAGGGGGTTCGGCCAATCTTGGATCTCAGAGCCCTCAATTGCTTTGTGAAAGTACAAAGATTTCGGATGGAGTCGGTTCGATCTGTAGTCACGGCTCTCCATCCGGGGGACTTTCTGGCCTCCTTGGACATCAAGGACGCATACCTGCATGTCCCCATATACTCCAGACACCAGAGGTTTCTGCGATTTGCTATCGGGAAGAACCACTACCAGTTTGTGGCCCTCCCGTTTGGCCTTGCCTCAGCACCCAGGACTTTCACCAAGTGCTCGCTCCGATTCTGGCACTTCTAAGACAGCGGGGTATCGCTATCACAGGTTACTTGGACGACCTTCTGCTGAAGGCCCCTTCAAGCTCAGAATTAGAGGTAAGCGTGTCCATTACCTGTCAGACTCTTCGAGACTGTGGTTGGATACTAAACACGCAAAAGTCAGTATTGGTGCCCACTCAACACCTAGTGTACCTGGGGTTGATTCTGGATTCCTCAGAGGCAAAGGTATTCCTCCCTGTGGAGAAGTTGCAGACCCTCCGGGCTGCAGTACGGCAGCTGACTTCCAGGAATTGGTCGTCACTCCGTTTTTGCATGCGAGTGTTGGGCCTCATGGTAGCCTCCTTCGAGGCGGTCCCATATGCTCAATACCACACTCGAGTGTTACAGAAGGAAGTTCTGTCCAGATGGAACAGATGTCCATCATCTCTGGATTATCAAATCCGAGTGAGCCACCTAGTCAGGAGATCCCTGGTATGGTGGCTGACAGCACCGGCTCTAATGGCCGGGAAGTAATTTCTTCCGGTTTACTGGATAGTGATCACGACGGACGCTAGCCTTACAGGTTGGGGGGGAGTCTGGGGTGTCCAGTCGGCGCAAGGTCGCTGGACCCCAGAGGAAGCCCTCCTGCCGATCAATGTCCTGGAGATCCGGGCGATCAAGCTGTGCCTCTTCAAATGGTCTCAGAGGCTGCAAGGGCGTCCAGTCAGGATCCAGTCAGACAACGCCACAGCGGTGGCATATGTCAATCATCAAGGAGGAACAAGAAGCTCAGCTGCAGCATCGGAGGTTGCTCGCATCCTGAAGTGGGCAGAGAAGAGCGTACCGGCACTATCGGCCGTGTACATTCCGGGTGTGGAAAACTGGCAGGCGGACTACCTGAGCCGCCAGATGCTGGACCAGGGAGAATGGTCCTTACACCCGGAGGTGTTCCAACTCCTCTGCCAAAGATGGGGCACACCAGACATAGATCTTCTGGCTTCCCGACTCAATCGGAAGGTATTGAGATTTGTGGCCCGGTCAAGAGACCCATGGGCAGACGCAACGAACGCGTTGGTAGTATCATGGGGTCAGTATCGGCTAATTTATGCCTTCCCTCCCTTAAGGCTTCTTCCTCTTCTGCTCCGCAGAGTGGAGGCAGAGGGAATTCCAATGATCCTAATCACTCCAGATTGGCCTCAGCGTCCTTGGTACGCCGATCTAGTACGTCTGGTAGCAGACGTCCCCTGGCGCCTACCACTACGGAAGGACCTGCTATCGCAAGGTCCCATATTCCATCCTGCTTTACAGTCATTGGCTTTAACGACATGGCTGTTGAGAACCAGGTACTGAGAGACCGGGGCCTGTCAGACTCAGTAATCTCTACTATGAGAAGTGCTCGAAAACCGTCCTCTAGGAAGGTTTATCACCGCACTTGGAAGGCCTACATCTCCATGTGTGAGGAAATGAAATGGCATCCGCGTACCTATTTGGTTTCCAGAATCCTGCTGTTTTTACAGCATGGGGTGGACCAAAGGCTTGCCCTAAGTACGATTAAGGGACAGATATCTGCCCTGGCTGTCTTTTTTCAGCGACCCCTGGCGACTCACTCTCTCGTGAGTACATTTGTGCAAGGGGTTCGACATGTGGCCCCTCCGGTCCGTCCCCCGTTACCTCCGTGGGACTTGAACCTGGTCCTCTCGGTGCTTCAGAAGGCACCGTTTGAGAAGATTAGAGATATTCCCCTGTTGACACATTCTCAGAAAGTGGTCTTTTTGGTGGCTGTTACGTCAGTTAGACGAGTCTCTGAGCTGGCAGCCTTGTCCTACAAGGCTCCCTATTTGATTTTCAACAAGGATAAGGTGGTGCTGCGGCCGCAGCCTTCCTTTCTTCCGAAAGTCGTTTCAGCTTTTCATCTCAACAAAGACATTGTACTTCCATCCTTGTGTCCTCAGCCGTCGAATCCTAAGGAGTCGGCGTTGCATTCCTTGGACGTTGTCCGAGCTTTGAGAGTATACCTATCTGCTACTTCCCTGTTCCGGAAGTCAGACTCACTGTTTGTTTCGGTGGCTGGTCCCAAGAAGGGCCAAGCAGTCTCATCGGCCACCATCTCTAGGTGGATCCGACAGATAGTTATCCAGGCTTACGCCTTAAAGGGTCAGGCGCCCCCCTTTCCTGTCACGGCTCATTCGACCAGGGCAATAGGTGCCTCTTGGGCTTTCCGACATCAAGCGTCTGTTTCCCAACTATGTAAAGCGGCGACTTGGTCGTCCGCTCACACTTTCACAAAATTCTACAAAGTTGATGTAGGTGCATCTTCGGGTGCCTCTTTCGGCCGCAAGGTTTTGCAAGCGGCTGTTTAGAGTTGCAACTCCTCCGTTGGAGGAGTGCTGTTTTGTGTTTTGGGGTGAAGTTTGTTTTTATGCTGTTACCACCCCTCGTTTTTTTCTCTGACACTGCTTTGGGACGTCCCACTTTGTCAATAGAGAAGCTGTGTCGGTCCATGGACGAAAGAGTAAATAGGATTTTTTACTCACCGTAAAATCCTTTTCTCTGAGTCCATGGACCGACACAGCACCCACCCCTCCTTTTAAGTTTGTACTGCTTTTTGACGAACTGATCTGCGAGATGCAGACTGAGAGGTTATACCCAGAGGGTCCGCCCCCTGGGCGGTACTGTAGAAGGTGTGATGCAACACTTTTTACAAGTTTTTCTGCCTAGTCACTCCTAATTAACGGATAATACCCACTTTGTCAATAGAGAAGCTGTGTCGGTCCATGGACTCAGAGAAAAGGATTTTACGGTGAGTAAAAAATCCTATTTTACACAACAATTGTGGTATATTATATGCCAGACATTATTTGCACTTTTTATTTATTTATCATCGTTTGCACTTTATATTAGTTGATGGTCAGGTTTGTATTGAATCTTGTATACAGTGCAACAGTTTTAGCATTTATTACTGACAACACTTGTATTTTTGTGTTTTGAATGCAGCTGTAGTTTAACTCTTTTAATCTCTTTGTAATTTGAGCACCAAGCGCAGTTCTTTTTTGTTTAAACCTCCTAACTTACTATACACTTGTAAAATAATTATCGGGACTGACCATTAATAAAGGAAACATTTAATAATGAGGATTGAGGATTGAGGAGCTTCTACTTGCCTATAAAAATCATAGACTATAAATCCTTTATTATAGAAACACATAATTAAAAATCACACATTAAATACTACACCTTTAGCATAGTTGCCAACAGTCCCGAATTTCCCGGGACAAGCACGATTTTTGGACCCTTGTCCCGAATTGGGCTTGTCCCGATTCGGGACAAGCCCAATTCTTTTTGTCCCGTTTTGTCCCGGTAAATTTGGGAATGTTTAGGGCTTAAAACGGCGACGGCTACACCAAAATGGCCTCCGTCGCCGCCACAAGTGTTAGTTTCACTGACCTCTAGTGTGAGGGGAGGGGCAGCCAATCGCGGCTCTCTCTCTTCGGTGGCCCCTCCCTTCACACAGTGACCCTTAACCCTGCCGCCGCCGCCACCGATCGCTGCTGGAGGTGATGGAAAAGTTCTTCCCCTCCCAAACATAACTGCCTAGCAATGCCTGCGCTGCACCCGCCCGCCATAGCACAGCCGGGGCTGTCTTTACCTTGCCACCTGCTGTGTCGGATGTCCTCAGAGTCACCTCAGGTTAGGGGAGAACTCAGGAGGATCCCACGACAAGCACAGCACAAAGTAAGTCCAGCAGCACTGCAGCTCATCGCACATCTAGCTGCAGATCGCTCACTCTATAGTCCTGCAATTTATGCTGCCTGGAATGCAGTGTAGTGTAGAAATTAGTGTAGTGGGTGGCAGGGTAATCAGTGTAGTGGGTGGCGGGGTAATCAGTGTAGTGGGTGGCGGGGTAATCACAGTGTAGTGTAGTGGGTGGCGGGGTAATCACAGTGTAGTGGGTGGCGGGGTAATCAGTGTAGTGGGTGGCGGGGTAATCACAGTGTAGTGTAGTGGGTGGCGGGGTAATCAGTGTAGTGGGTGGTGGGGTAATCACAGTGTAGTGTAGTGGGTGGCGGGGTAATCAGTGTAGTGGGTGGCGGGGTAATCACAGTGTAGTGTAGTGGGTGGCGGGGTAATCAGTGTAGTGGGTGGCGGGGTAATCAGTGTAGTGGGTGGCGAGGTAATCAGTGTAGTGGGTGGCGAGGTAATCAGTGTAGTGGGTGGCGGGGTAATCAGTGTAGTGGGTGGCGGGGTAATCAGTGTAGTGGGTGGCGGGGTAATCAGTGTAGTGGGTGGCGGGGTAATCAGTGTAGTGTAGTGTAGTGGGTGGCGGGGTAATCAGTGTAGTGCATAGTTGCCAAACAGTCCCGAATTTCCCGGGACAATCATGATTTTTGGACCCTTGTCCACAAGTGTGGAGGGGGCTCTGCTGGGGAGGCACCTGATGCAAGGACGGACTGCTGGGGAGGCCATCTGGTGGCAGGCGACGTGGCAGGTAACACGCTCAGGGCTTCCACTGATTCGGCATTATGGTGAGTTGAATGATTTCATTTTATATTACAATGTAATAATAGAAATAATGCGCTTCAATCATCCTGACACCGTAACAACCATGGTGCCGGGATGATTGAAGCGCCAACAGGTGTTTTGGAGTATCCTTATCTGCCAATTTTGTTACACATTACTATTGTGGTGTAGGATCTGGCTTCTTTCTTTCTATTTCTTTCTCTCTCTTTCTCTCACCTCGGACTCTAGCCACACCCCTTTGAACCACGCCCATTTAAACCACACCCACTATCGTGCGTAAACCATTTTTCGCCACGGCGCGCTACGCGCGCCGCATTTTTCACTCCGACATGACACACCTACAAACGAATGCCCCGCCCCCTGATTATAGCAAGGCTCCGCCTCAATACAAAAAAAGTGTCCCAGATGTTTTTTTTGCAATGTTGGCAACTATGCTTTAGCTGTGGCTGTGGGTGGCTCAGACGTCTAGTGTATGAAATGACAATGTTGTCATTTTTTAATATATGGTGAAGGTGTAGTATAACATTTATAATTTTTAATTATGAGTTTCTATAATATGGGATAACCAGTATATCGTTTTTATAAGCAAGTAGAAGCTCTGTAATTCTCATTATTAACTTTTCCTTTATTAATTGGCTGTTCCATTAATTATTTTGAAGGTGTTACGAGAAGAACCAACTAACTGCTGTGCAATTATGCATGGAAAATCTGAAGGGAAAGGGAAAAAAGGAAGACCAACAATAAGCATACCTCCCAACTTTGTAAAGTCCCTTTGCGGGACATTCTGATGTCCCCTCTCCCCTGCCAACCAGAGCGGGGGGGGGGGTGTGGGACATTGGCAAAAAAAACGGGAATTGCCACAGAAGTTGTTGAGCGGGGGGGGGGGGGGGGGGGTGATGGTTGCCGCCGGAACATTTAAAAGAAAAAAAAAAAAGGACTTGCAAAAAAAAAAAAATTTCAAGCGGGGGGGGGGGGGGCGGACTTGGGTTGGGCGCGGCGGGGGGCCGCCGATCGGGGGGGCATACTAGTGCGCCGATCGCGGGGGGGCTCTTACCTGCTGCTGCTGCTGCTCCTCTTCTTCTCTTCATGTTTCCTGCTGTGCGGGAAACATGATAGTCTCGCGGGAGTGCGGGAAGGAGGAGCCTCTGCGGGTAAAACCCGCACAATCCGTGCCAGTTGGGAGGTATGCAATAAGGTACATGTATGCAGCCACAGAAATGATAAATCTAGCAGATGCCACCGCAATTTGCTCCGGCCGCTGCCGGTGTCTTGCCGAGAAAGGTCCCCCTGTGGATTATGCCACCCCCTGTACTGCGCAGGCGCGGCGTTTGCCTTTCGAAAATACTGTAGCCGAACATGTAGAGCTGAGAATCAGCTCTAGATGGCGCCTGCGCACACCAAATTGTGCTACGCTTCTGACATCCAGGCTCTTTCCTTACCATCCCCCTGGACATGGAGGATGTTAAAAAAAGAGCCAGGAGGCCGAGCGAGCGAAGCGAGCCGTCCGAGCGAAGCGAGGACGTGAGGCCGACTGGTCACTTACAGCGAGGTCCACGCAGGCGCCGTCTAGAGCTGACTCTCACGTTCGGCTATTTTCGGAGGCTCATTCAGGTTCGTACTGCGCAAGCGCCGCGCCTGTGCAGTACAGGGGGGGCATAATCCGCCGGGGGGACCTTCTCGGTAGAACACCAGAATGTACAGGCGAGACTCAGGCTCTCCAGAGAGAGGGTGAGCCCGCCTGTCAGTCCCTGCAGGGGATTTCTCCCCCCTCCCTCTCCTCTTGACTGACTCTTTCAGCTGATGCATACGGCGCTCGCACGTCTACTGCTACCCGGCTTATTCCTCCCCTGCATCCTCATTGGCAGCAGGAAAGGGAGATAATCAGAAGGAGCTAAATACAGGAGCCAATTGTTAAGCAGCAGCTGCAAAGTATCATGGGACATATAGTCCTCATCTCAAATGGCCCCATAGACTTGTATGTTGGCAGGAACTACAAAGCCCAGCATGCTCTGGGGGAAAAGGGTGAGGCTGCGCTGATGGGCACTGGTGAGGCTGCGCTGATGGGCACTGGTGAGACTGCACTGATGGGCAGGCCCGGACTGGCCATAGGACATACCGGCAAATGCCCGATGGGCCATGACGGCCCGCGGGTCGCCAGTGGCCCACGATGGCCAGCGGCGGCCCGCGGGCCGTCGGACAGCATGTAATGTCTTCTCCATCATCTCCAATGTCTCCAGAGGCAGCCGGAGTTGGTGGGCAGAGTTGGGGGTGTGGCTGCCCCCTCCACTCCTCCCACAGACGGTTCACTCTGGCTGATCCCACAGCTGAAGGAGAAAGAAACAAGGACACAGCAGCCAGAGTGTCTTCATCTCCAGGCATGCTGTAAGTTACTGCACTGCTGCACATGTCACTACATAGAGTCCTAACCTGTCACCATACCACCCCAGCCTGCCCTATGCCACCACACCCTGCCCTATGCGTGCCACCCCAACCTGCCTTATGCCACCGCACCCTGCCCTATGCCACCGCAACCTGCCTTATGCCACCGCAACCTGCCCTATACCACCCCAGCTTGCCCTATGCCACCGCAACCTGCCCTATGCCACTGCAACCTGCTGTATGCCACCACAAACTGCTCTATGCCACCCCAACCTGCCCTATTCTACCGCAAACTGCTCTATACCACCCCAACCTGCCCTATGCCTCCGCAACATGCCCTATACCACCGCAAACTGCCCTATACCACCCCAGCCTGCCCTATGCCACCGCAACCTGCCCTATGCCACCGCAAACTGCTCTATACCACCCCAATCTGCCCTATGCCACCACACCCTGCCCTATATCACCCCAACCTCCCCTATGCCACCCATCCTGCCATATACCACCGCAAACTGCCCTATACCACCCAAACCTGCTCTATACCACCCCAGTCTGCCCTATACAACCCCCACCTGCCCTATGCCACCCCAGCCTACCCTATATCACCACAACCTGCCCTATATTACCCCAACCTGCCCTATATCGCCCCAGCCGGCCCAATACCACCCTATAATTTAATTTACAGGGGTCATTTGGGGGTGCGCCTCGTGACCGTGCGCTGCCTGCAGGGCGCTGGGCAGGATAGACAGGAGGGGGATGACACCATGTTTTGCCGCACCAGGTGACACCAACCCTAGTGACGCCACTGCCCCAGTGCACTCTCAGCTGCAAGTCGGAGCCGCACTCGAGTGACAGTGACACCCGTCGGCACATCGGGGGGCCGGGACCCGCAACGATCCCCTTCTCTCTGGCAAGGTGACCGCGGCACTGATGATCTGATCAGTCTCGGCTCAGCTGTCTCACACAGCTGAGCAGAGTGAAGCCGGCTCCCCCTCCTCCTTTATGTCCACACAGGGGGAGGGGACCCAACATGCAGTCCCGTGCTGATCTGAGGTACATTATAGGTCTGAAGGGGGGGGGGTCTGTATTGTAGGGGGGGTTTCTGTATTGTAGGGGTGGTCTGAAATGTAGGGGAGTTCTGTATTGTAGGGGGGGTTCTGTATTGTAGGGGGGTCTGAAATTTAGGCGGGTTCTGTAGTGTAGAGGGGGGTTCTGTATTGTAGGGGGGTTCTGTATTGTAGTGGGGTTCTGTGTTGTAGGGGGGGTTCTGTATTGTAGGGGGGGTCTGAAATGTAGGGGGGTTCTGTATTGTAGGGGGGTCTCTAATGTCGGGGGTTCTGTATTGTAGGGGGGTCTGAAATGTAGGGGGGTTCTGTATTGTAGGGGGGTCTGAAATGTAGGTGGGGTCTGTATTGTAGGGGGTCTGTATTGTAGGGGGTCTGTAATGTAGGGGGGTTCTGTATTGTAGGGGGGTCTGTAATGTAGGGGGGTTCTGTATTGTAGGGGGGTCTGAAATGTAGGGGGGTTCTGTATTTTAGGGGGTCTGAAATGTAGGGGGGGTCTGAAATGTAGGGGGGTTCTGTATTGTAGGGGGGGTCTGAAATGTAGGGGGTTCTGTATTTTAGGGGGTCTGTATTGTAGGGGGGTCTGTAATTTAGGGGGTCTGTATTGTAGGGGGGTTCTGTATTGTAGGGGGGTCTATTGTAGAGGGGGGTCTGTAATGTAGGGGGGTCTGTATTGTAGGGGGTCTGTAATGTAGGGGGTCTGTACTATAGGGAGGGGGTCTGTAATGTAGGGGGGTCTGTAATGTAGGGGAGTCTGTAATGTAGCTCCTCTCAAACACGCCCACACCCAGCCCCCCGACTCCTCCCAGATGTGGCTCTCCGTACAGCGTTACGAACGTACCAAGCTATGGCTGGTGTTCTGTCGAAAGCTCCAACTTGTCGAAATACACCGGTCGCACGTCACGTGATGTGATCGGGGGGTCATGTGACCGTGTTGGCGGGTCATGTGACCGTGTGGCAGACATGGCTGGCTACAGGGAGATGTACGGGGAGCCGAGTGATATCACGTTGCAGCAGGAGAGACATTACTACCTGCTGTCCCAGCTGCAGAACCTGGTGAAGGATCTCTCTAGGTCAGCGCTGGGAGAGCATTATTATTATCATGTGGTGGGCACATATACAGGCTTGTTTGGAGGGGACGGTGGGATCATGGTATATAGTAAATTTGGGATCAGGGTGTTCAATATAGGAAATGTGGAAGTGAAGTGAAAAGATAAACACTGTGAGCACAGGCAGGCTCTTGTAGGAGAGACAAGCAATGTCTCTTCAGCAATTAATAATACCTATCTGCCTGCAGAATGCATGTTGAGCATGTGCAGCTCTCTTTACTGTTTGTGTGCTGGGATGACTGCGCTACCGCATATGGGAGTGACATCACCTGCACCAGCCAATCAATACCAGCGTCAGGGAGAAGATGCCAGCATCTACGAGGAACCTTATGGGTATCGGACCATTGAAACAGAGGTAATAATGCCTTTAGTTCCACGTAAAGCGGATCTTCACCCTCTTCCGCTACTTCGATTCCATTCCATCCTTTCTTCCATCCTCTTTCGCTGTTGTGCTGTTTTTTGGGGGGTTTTTCCTCCCCATGCACATCAGTTGGCTTAGGTTAATGCCGGACACGCTATGCTCCCCTGGATATGCCCGTCATATATCTCGGGAGGCATAGCCTTCCATTCAGAAAAGGAGGAGGTGGGCCTATCTGTGCATTATCGGGAAGCCCACCCGCTGAACCAGCCTCTCGATGTCAGAGAGAGAACATACAGCGTGGTACAGAGCTGTGGCCAGGCATGAGAAGATCTGAGAGTGACATTGCTGAATGGCTGTGTATCTGAAATGTGCAGATACCACCTTAAAGCGGAGCTCCGCCGAAAATAAATAAATATTAAAAGCCAGCAGCTACAAATACTGCAGCTGCTGACTTTTAATATATGGACACTTGCCTGTCCTGGAGTCAAGCGACGTCCGCAGCAGAGGACGAGCAATCGCTCGTCACTCTGCTGCCCCCACCGCCATCCTCGGTGAGGGAACCAGGAAGTGAAGCCTTGCGGCTTCACTGCCCTGTTCCCTACGGCGCATGCGCGAGTCTCGCTGCGCCATTCTGACTGGTCCCCGTGTGTTCTGGGAGACGAGTGTCTCCCAGAACACAACGGGGAAATTGCGGGAAATGATGTACTTCCCGCAGAGAGGACTCCCGGAAATGGGTGAAAATACCTGTCTTAGACAAGTATCTGCACCCCCCTCTCCCCTGAAAGGTGTCAATTGTGACCCCGGAGGGGGGGAGGGTTCCGATGAGCAGAAGTTCCACTTTAGGGTGGAGCTCCGCTTTAAGGTAAGGGGGTTGGGGAAAAAAATGGAGGTGGGCAGGGTGGATAAAAATCAATATATTTTTTTTTTTTTTATTTAAATCAGATTTTTTTGATTTTTATCAAATTTATTTTAATAAAATGCTTTCAGAGTAAAAATCTATCTTAAAGCGGAGCTCCACCCTATTTTACAACATTAGCCTAATCATATTGCAGCAATGTGTAAAGTTAAAAACTGAAGGTTTTTTTTGTACGGTACCTGTGTTATCCTGATGTGTCTCTCTGTTTCCTGTGTGTGTATTCTGCGGATATGGGCGGGTATTCTATGGTATTCCGTCATTTCTTTTCACCCGCACTGTCTCCTAGGAGCTTGTCATTGTTCCCAGGAAACATTGCGGAGGCCTGCTGCGAGTTAACTACGTTCCACGTAGTTATTATTGAGCATGCGCGGGAACGCGCAAGGAATGCTGGTAGATCAGCAGCGCTGGAATGAGGAAGTAAATGCTTGTGGGCTTCAAATGCCCACAAGCAAGATGAAAACGGCCGTCCTGATTTTAGCACACTTCATCTTTTCAATGAAACAGAACATCGGGCAAGCTGAATCACCAAAACAGTGAGTTTACAAGTGTGTATGTGTGATTGTGTTGCTGTTTGCAAAAAAAAAAAAAAAAAACATCAGTGGAGCTCCGCTTTAAGATAGTGTTCTATTTAAAAAAAACAGTAACCACTTGCCGACCTGCTCACGCAGATATATGTCGGCAGAATGGCTCTCTGGCGCAAACTGACGTACCTGTACATCAGTCCGCGATAGCGGATCCACCAGGGGATCGCGGTGATGAGAGGCAGAACGGGGAATAGCCAATGTAAACAAGGCATTTCCCCGTTCTGCCTAGTGACATGTCAGAGATCTTCTGTACCCTGTCATTGGAAACAGTGATCTGTCATGTTTCAGTAAGCCAATCCCCCCCTACAGTTAGAACACACTAGGGGAACACACTTAACCCCTTGATTGCCCCCTAGTGTTAACCCCTTCCTTGCAAGTGTCATTTTTACATTGATCAATGTAATAATGTCACTGGTCCCCAAAAAGTGTAATTTGGGGTCAAATTTGTCAGCCACAATGTCGCAGTCCCGCTAAAAATCGCAGATCGCCGCCATTACCAGTAAAAATAATAAAAATAAAAAAAGTTCCTAAATCTATCCCATAGTTTGTAGACGCGATAACTTTTGCGCAAACCAATCAATATTTTTAATTCCGTTTTTATGGCATCTAGCTGCAGCCATAATACCCTGGTATTAAACATCAAAGTAATTATTTATTTTCCCAGTTAGGTGGTAAGTAAAAAGGTCACTGAAAGGTTGACACTGAAAAAGTGAAGTATTCTTCCTCGCCTGTAACTGAGCTGCAGGTTTTGAGGGCGATTTACTGTTTTGTTTTTTTTTTGCTACCCACTTTCTCACATAGGCAAAGATAACATCGCTCATCCCACAGCATGTCCCATGAGGCTGCAGGACCAGTCTCCCTGCACTGTACAATCTCAGATAAGTGCAGTCAGGCGCTAGATATGATTCATCAAGAAGTCACAGCTAACTCTCCAATCCAAGATTGCAATGCCAGGGACCTGCAGCCCTGAGAAGAATCAACTGCAGGAAGACAGCGCTGGACTCCATGGACTTGTAGGTACCTGATATTTACAAGTCAGCAGCTACAGTATTTGTTGCTGCGGACAAATTTTTCTAAAACTTGGTGAAATTCCTCTTCTCCCCTGCACTCCAGTGGTTGAATGCACTCTGTATCAAGATCAATGCAGAGCCATTTACTATGCTTTGGATGTTAGAATGCTGAGGAACGGTCCACTGCTGGAGAATGCGGGGAGAAGAGGATCGGGTAAGTAAAACTGCTTTTCTCATCCCCCTAGACCAGTGTTTCTCAACTCCAGTCCTCAAGGTGCACCAACAGGTCATGTTTTCAGGATTTCCCTCAGATAAAACAGCTGTGGTAATTACTAAGGCAGTGAAACTGATTAAATCACCTGTGCAAAATAATAGAAATCCTGAAAACATGACCTGTTGGTGCGCCTTGAGGACTGGAGTTGAGAAACACTGCCCTAGACTAGTGGTTCTCAACCTCAGTATTCAAGTACCCCCAACAGGCCATGTTTTGGGAATTTCTCTTAGATAAAATAGCTGTCCAAAATACCAAGCCATTGCCTCTGATTTAAAGCACCTGTGCAAGATAAAGGAAAACCATTGCCTGTTGGCTGTACTTGAGGACTGAGGTTGAGAACCACCGCCCTAGACAGTACGGGCATTTTAAATCTTGCAGTGCAGGAGGATGCAATGCAAGGGAGGATTTTTTTTTTTTCCGTTAAACGTTAACCCTTCTCATCTTCAGGCCATAAACAATATTTTTTTATATACTTCTAAAGGATAAGTGCACTTTTAACACACAGTGCCTTTATCCTCTTTGCACCCTTCCCCAGACCTAACCAAACCCACCCTTCCCCTCCACAGTTGCATGTTTACCTTGATCAGGTGGCCATGGCCTCGGGGGATTGTTTACACCCAGCACCGCAAGTCACACTCTATTGGCTGCATTTGTGCATTACAGTCCCATTGACTTCTGTAGGTCTGTGTCCTATGGCCAGACACCATGAATGATGGCAGGAGACTGCCCTCTAGGAGTCCATGGGGTTGTAACTTGAAGGTGCATCCAAGATGTAAACAAAGATTGGAGGCTGCAGTTGTCATATTGAGGTAAGTATGCATCTGGGGGGCAGAGAGGTGCGTTCAGTTAGATGAGTGAAAGGGGCAAAAAGAATAACTGCACTTTGAGGTTTAAAAGAAGTCTTCACTGACTGTTGTATCTGCACACACCGTGGACCAATTCATCCTTCACAGTGCAAACACTGAAATGATAGTCTAGCCATCTCCGCTGCTCTCCACTAGCAGCAGTGACTTGGCATCATGGATCTGTGGTGGGTAAAGCTTATTGAGAAGGTGATTGTGAGTGGAGAATCAGCAGACACGGGAGTTGATTTACAAAAGGCAAATAGACTTTGCATTTGCACTCATTTTCCCCAGAGCTTGTTAAATATGGCAAGCTCTTTCTAGGATAAGAAGTGGAGAGACTTTACACATGCGCACATGTATACACATCAAACTGAGATTTACATTTTGAATCATTGATCTGTTACAGCAATTCTGCATTATTTATCTATTGCCCTCTACTTCTTTTGTCATCCAGCTCCTGTCAGCAACGCCTGTCCTACACCATCCTTAGTGATTTGGCCCTGGCACTGATTGATGGCACAGTATTTGAAATTGTTCAAGGACTGTTGGAAATTCAGCACCTAACAGAAAAAAATCTCTACAACCAGCGAATAAAGCTACATGCAGAACACAGAGGTAACTATGCAAGTTACACCTTGAATATTGCTGTTATGTCTGCACAGCCAAGAGGAAATTCTTTTTATAGATAAATAGGGGAGTTAAAAGTTAAAAGGAGTTGTGTGTGTTTTTTTTTTTTTTTTTTTTCATCATTATGTTTTCATTATGTTTGTATGTTGATGTGCATTTAGATACCGTATATACTCGCGTATAAGCCAAGTTTTTCAGCACTTTTTTTTTTGTGCTGAAAATGCCCCCCTCGGCTTATACTCAAGTCTGTGTAAATATTCACCTTTGTGCGCCTGATCCTGGCCAGCCGTAAGTCCCCTGGACCCTAATCTTGGCACACATGTAGCCCCCCACTCTTCCTTTACAAGTGTGCAAAGTTTTTTGGCTGGGGAGCACCAATTTTTCAAAGCCGGGCACCCCTTCTATAGACTCCAATGTTTAAACGGTAATTTTTCCAGTGATTTTGGGGACCCGGTACCGGCCCGGTGATTTTGGGGACCCGGTACCGGCTGGCCCTAGGTCCCCTGGACCCCAAACTTGGCACACATGTAGCCCCTATGGCCGGGGAGCACCGTTTTTTTAAAGCCGGGCACCCCTTCCATAGACTCCCATGTTAAACGTCAGTCTAGTAACACAGCAGGAGATCAGGTAGGAAGAATGGACACAGTGAGGCATGCAGATGGACACCCTAGGCTTATACTCGAGTCAATAGGTTTTCCCATTTATTTATTTTTGTGGTAAAATTAGGTGCCTCGGCTTATATTCGGGTCGGCTTATACTCGAGTATATACGGTAAATGGAGAAATATTGCACACAAAATATGTTTACCCTTTCTTTTACTATCAAAGTTGGAAAGCCAGAGACATGCAGGAGACTAGCAAATAATAAATTAAATTATATACAGGACTGTAGTGTGGGAAATTCCTGTTCTAATTTAGCGCTTTGTTGGGAAATATGAGTCAATTTATGCAAACACATAACCATACTAGTCGTAGACGCTCCTGCAGTGTCGTTTCTTTCTCTCCAGTTGTTTTTTATTTTTTTTACCTCTGTTTATCTCTCTAGTGAAAAATGACCAGCACAGTGTGAATAAACCTATTGATTTTTCAGCATGCTGTGGTTTAACCACTTCGCAGCCAAGGACGTCCGTGGGACGTCCTTGACTTTGAGCCGGGATATCTGAATGATGCCTGCAGCTACAGGCATCATTCAGATATCGTTTTTTAGAGCCGGCGATTCTGTGTACCGTAAGAATGATCACAGTGGCTGTTCCGCCGCTTGATCGTTCTTACAGGCGGCGAGAGGGGACGTCCCCCCCCCCTCCTGCCGCCCTCCGGTGCTTCTACCGACTCACCTAAGCGATCGGTGAGTCTGTGACAGAATCCGCCGGCCCCGGCTTCTAACCATAGAGATTTCCGGCGGACCAGATGGTCGCCGGAGTCTCTATGATCGTTCGGAGGCCGGGCGCGATGTTATGACGTCACGCCCGGCCTCTGCATTCAAAAAAACGGCGCCGCTTCGGCTAGGAAGCGGTGATCGTTTTTTTGGTTTTTGATTTCAGGCTTCTCAGCCTAGAGGTGAGATGTGGGGTCTTATTGACCCCATATCTCACTGTAAAGAGGACCTGTCATGCTTATTCCTATTACAAGGGATGTTTACATTCCTTGTAATAGGAATAAAAGTGATGATATTTTTTTTTTTTTTTTAACTGTTAAAGTAAAAAGTTGAAAGTAAAATTAACAATAAATAAAAAAAATAAAAATAAAAATATGTAAAGCGCCCCTGTCCCCGGTAGCTCGTACGCAGAAGTGAACGCATACGTAAGTCCCGCCCACATATGAAAACGGTGTTCAGAATAATTCTAGCCCTAAACCTCCTCTGTAACTCAAAACATGTGACCAGTAAAAATGTTTAAAGCGTCGCCCATGAGGATGTTTAAGTACCGAAGTTTGGCGCCATTCCACGAGCGTGTACAATTTTGAAGGGTGACATGTTAGGTATCTATTTACTCGGCGTAACTTCATCTTTCACATTATGCAAAAAAATTGGGCTAACTTTAATGTTTTAATATTTTTTAGTTCATGAAACCGTTTAAAAAAAAAAAAAAAATGCGTTTGAAAAATTATTGCGCAAATACCGTGTGAGATAAAAAGTTGCAATGACCGCCATTGTATTCTCTAGGGTCTTTGCTAAAAAAACATATATAGTGTTTGGGGGTTATATGTAATTTTCTAGCAAAAAAATTTGGCTTTTTACATGTAGGAGCAAAGTGTCAGAATTGGCCCGGATGCGAAGTGGTTAAAGCTACTTTACAAAAATATATTGCATATTTTCCTCTTGTTGCCTCTAATATCCGCTGTATTGCAGAGAAGCCAGTGCTGGAAGAATCTTCAGGGTCAGACCCTTTCAGGAGTTTTGGACTCTTGGTTCAAAGACATGCTCTGTTCACAGCAGTGGCAATGCTCATCGGGGAACCAGGAATGCGGCACACCAAAAGTGTTTTATACAGAAGTTTTTTTCCAGCAGTGACTTCACTGCGATACAGTAAAGGTCAGCAGTGTTGACAACAAGAGAGGAGAATAATATCTTATTTGTGGAGTGCGCAGCTTTATTATTCATATTTTGGTGACAGGGTCACTTTAAAAAGATGAAATATGTGCTTTATTTTTGTGGTGTAGTATTTATTTCTTCAATGTTGGTGAGATTCTGTGTTTTTTGTTTTAAAAGCTTTAAAGCAAGATCTCCTTAAGAAGCATAAAGAGGCTCAACAGTCATGTAAAGCACACAATGTACCAATTCTTAGAAATACGCAGCAGAAGGAGCTAGAGGTAAGACAGTTCATATATTAGCTGCTGTATCCGCTCTGCAAGGTGGTGTGTGTGTATGTGTGTGTATATATATATATATATATATATATATAATTAGGGATGGGCGATTTCCCCCCCCCCCCCCCCCCCAAAAAAAAATCTGCGATTTTTTTTTATATATATAAACAACTCGATTTACGATTCGATTCGATTTTTTTAAAATTTATATTAATTGAAGTGCATCAACAAACAAAAGTGCAAAGGCAAACCCTTTCTCTAATTGCAAAGTCAGTGTGCAGTGTGTAACAAAGATTGTGAAACATCCAAATTATTAATACTGTATTTGGATTTAGCTAATAAAACAACAAAAAATCTTGAGGTTACTCTTAGTTGAATTGAACTGTGCCCGTGCCTCACTGTGCCCGTGTCTCACTGTGCCCGTACCTCACTGTGCCCGTACCTGATGCAGATTTTCATGGGATACGGATTTTACTGGTACACCGGCGGCCATTCCAGTAGTCAAAAGCCGCGCCTCCTCCGTGATAGGCGGAACACTCAATTTCCCAGCATTCAGTGTTCCGCCTATCATGGACATCCGCTCATCCTCATAACACAGACGAGGATGAGAGGATGTCCGTGATAGGCTGAACACTGCCTGCTGTGAAATTGAGTGTATCGCCTATCACAGACGAGTAGTCGGGAGGCGCGGCTTTTGAACACTGCAATGGCCGCCGTCTGTCTGCATGACACGCTGATCAGGTAGGCAGACGGCGGCTTGCGGTTAGTTAGTGCTACATTACATCTACTCGCGGCGGCTGCAGCGAGTAGATGTAATTGGGGTAACGCCACCCAGTGCCATTCCGGATACACGCCCTGCTATGGAAACTTTGAAGAAAAAAAAAAACCTTTTTTTTTTTTGTTTTTGTTTTTTTAAATCTAAAAAAATCGAATTTCTTCAAATCTGAATCGATTTGAACTCGATTCAAGATTAAAATCGATTTTTTTCCCAGCCCTAATCTCTCTCTCTCTCTCTCTCTCTCTCTCTCTCTCTCTCTCTCTCTCTCTCTCTCTCTCTCTCTCTCTCTCTCCTCCTGTATTGAATTTTATTGTAATTGAACTGTCTGCCCTAACATTGTAAAGCACTGCGCATACGGTTGGCGCTATATAAATCCTGTATAATAATAATAATTCAAAAACATTACCAAAATGAAATGCTGCATGAAACTGCATCAGCAAAGAACGGTTTTGGCCCATGCAACACTGATATAATTATAAATCTACAATATATAAAATACTTTAAAGCTGAACTCCTGGCAAACCGATAAAACACACAGTAAAATACATTTCTCTTTTCGTCCAGGGACGGACACAGCTCCCTAAATCTTGACAAAGTGGGTTATGTTTCTGTTCATAGGAGAGGACTAGGCAGAACATGTTGGTTATCTTAAAACATGTAACTTTAACAGAGTTAAACAGCCCCTCCCAGGTGGCGGTCCCTCCGTACATAACCCTCCTACCTGCAGTCAGCAGCCTCAGTTTTTTTTCTGCCTAGCAAAGGAGAAGGACGTGGCTCCTTTTGGGCCCGGAGTCCTGAAGGATTTATTTATTTAAATTTTTTCTTTTGTGATATCTTCTATCAACTGCCGGCTGGGCAACAGGCTGTATATATAGATCCTTGTAGTCTTCCCAGTTACGGCCATCGAGCGTGCCAGTCCCTTGTTTCACGCTTGGTTCTGACCACGACATACTCCAGGGTTGGCCGGTGAGCACATGCTCCAGGGTCCACATATGACTTGGCTGCTTTTTGCTTCACTCACAGTGGACCGGGCCGACAGCTACTCCGTACCATCAGTTGTGGGTCTGTCAGGGACACGCCAGCTTGTCCTCGCAAGGATGGGTAAGTACGGTTCCTCCTGTCTCGGTGGGATGGAACAGCTGGGCATTCCCGGGATTTAGGGGTTCTCCTGTCCTCCCTTTCCCTGCTCTCTGTCGCCCTTTCCCCTCCTGCCCTAGGGCCTGCTGCAACCGGGGTGTACCTGTGGGGGGTCTCCGAGTCCCTGTGGTGGACCGTGGGGCGCCAGGGTCCGCTTTCTGTGAGGGGGGGTCTGTCTCCTGGGAGTCTCTGCAGGCCTTCTCGTCCACATCCTTGGCCTCGGGCGCCATTTTTTTGCGGCGCTGATGCCATTTTTTGAGTTTTTTTTCTGTGTTAAAACTTCCATTGGAGGCCAATTTGTAGTAGCCGCGCTGTGGCGCAGGTCGGTATTGCAGGCGGCCATTTTCTTGTGGTCTGCGCCCTTTTTATCGGAGGCGTCTGGCGGCCATTTTGGAGTGGGTTTGGCCTCTAGCACTGGCTTTCTGAACGGTGCAGTTCTTTCTCCTCACAGCTTTTTAATCACACATGCGCTGTGTATACTGGGTGGGCAGTGGTGCTGAGCGGTCTCCTTCTGGGTGGTGAGTCCCCTGGGTTATCCCCCCGCTCAGTGCAGCATGGAGGGTGGACTCTTATGTGTGTTTCACTTGGTCCCTGAGGGCTTCCCCTTACATTGCCAGAGGCAGCAAATGGTGCCCCTGCACCTGCGGTTTCCATGGATGTGTTATAGATATTCCTGGAACCTTTTGTTGCCAAGGTAGAAATGGATTGTGGGCGTAAGGGGGTTAAGGAAGCACCCCCTCCCCCGCCATCTTCTGGGAAATGTTTGTCAGGGCACTTCTGATGCTGTGAGGGAAACACTCTCCAGCTGGGACTTCCGCAGAGAAGTCTGTCTCCCTTAGGTCACACAAATCTGCCCGCTTTGTGACGTTTTTTCCTTATGTTACTTTCTTTGATAAGTTCATAAATAAGGAATGGGAACAGCCGCAGAGGTCCTTATGGTCCCCAAGCGCATGGCGGTCGGTTATCCTACAGGACCCTTCTGATAGGAGGTCCAAGGCAGGGATGCCGGGGTCGGTGTTATGACCTATATATGGCTGCGACATTCCATGAATGGTTGGCCCCGTCGCAGTTTGCATGTTTTCCCTGTGTCTGCGTGGGTTTCCTCTGGGTGATCCGGTTTCCTCCCACACTCCAAAGACACGCGCGCCTTCGGCGCCACGGGAAAAACGTATACACTAATGCATATTTGGTGTATGTATGTAAATGATTTCCAGAACCTCTGTATCTGCGGTGGTACTGCGCCGCCTGATTGGCTGGAATGCTGGTCCGCTGGCTAAGCTCCCAGGTGAGCTTTGGCAGATTGCCTTTCTGAGGTTTTTTGGTACCTCGCTGGACGACTTTAAGATGTTACTGGAGGTAAGAGCACTCTTCTCTCACAGTCTGAGGGGAAGGAGCCGCGCCGTTGGCCCGGGCCCTCCGATTCCGTGCAGAAGCGGTATTTTCATCAGTAGATCCTCCCGGGCTGACAAGGCTCTAGCTGGGGGACAGAAGCGTCCCTGGGTGCGTACACGAATGTGCCGGCTAACATACCATGCTACCGCATGATATTTTGTCCCCGCCCAACTCAAGGGTGGGGGGGATGATTTTGCGAGTTTGCAGCTCGGTGGACCTTTCTGCTCTCCGACCAGTGGGTCTGCGAGGTGGTCACTTAGGGGTACAAGATAGTTTCTACTTGTCCACCAAACAGATCTTTCCCTCGAATTTTTCCTCTCCTTCCAGCTCGTCGGTCTGCTTTGATGGGAGCAGTACAAGACTTGCTCTGGTGCAGAATAATTTTACCTGTGCCCCTAGTGGAAGGGTTTCAGGGATTCTATTCAAATCTGTTGGTATTCCCACGGAAGGACGGTGTCTGTCCAATCTTGGACCTCAGGGCCCTCAATACCTTGTAGGGCAGCACAGTGGTGTAGTAATTAACTCCCTCACCTGGCAGCAAGAGGGTCACTGGTTCAAACCTGGACCCCGACACCATCTGCCTGGAATTTGCATGTTCTCCCTGTGTCTGCGTGGGTTTCCTCTGGGTACTCCGGTTTCCTCCCACACTACAAAGACATGCGCGTCTTCTGCGCCACAGTAAGACCATGCGCATTAATGCATACACAGTGTGTGTATGTATTGTTTTTGGGGAATTCTGGCGTCTCTGGACACCAGGGTCGCATACTTGCATGTCCCCATCTGCAACAACCATCTGAAGTTTCTGCGCTTTGCGATTTGACTTGGTGTCGGCACCAAGAGTTGTTCACAAGGTGCTCTCCCCGATCTGGGCTTTGTTGAGAAAGCGAGACATTGAAATCGGGTGCTACTTGGACGTTCTTCTGAAAGCTGCTTCAGGCTCAGAATTAGAGGAGGACATGTCTATAGCCAATCAGACCCTCCGGGACTTTGGGTACTGAACATAAGAAGTCGGTGTTGGTACCGAATCAGTGTCTGAAGTTCCTAGGCTTGATCCTGAGTTCTTTGGAGGGGAAGGTCTTCCTTCCTTTGAAGCGGTTGCAGACGCTCCAGTCGGCGGTGAAATTGTTGGCATCCCGCAAATGGTCGTCTCTCCCCTTTTTTTGCACAAGTTCTGGGCCTCATGGTGGCCTCCTTCGAGGCAGTTCCGTCTGCCCTATTCCACACTCGAGTATTGCAGGAAGAGATCTTGTCCACTTGGAACAGATCTCCATTGTCTCTAGATTCAGGTAAGTCACCTGGTCAAGGCTTCCCTGAGAGGGCAGCTGCATTTCCCGACTCTTCAGTCTGGGAGGTCGTTCCTTCCTTTCCATAGGAAGAATCTCGCCCGTCGATCGATGTCCTCGAAATTCGAGCGATCAGACTGTGCCTCTCCAAGTGGTCGCAGAGACTTCAGGGGCGTCTAATCAGGTTTCAGTTGGACGGCCGCAGCGTCAGTAGGCGCTCGCATCCTAAGCTGGGCCGAAAGGAGCGTGTCGGCTCTATTGGCTGCTTGCATCTGGGCGTAGAGACCTGGCAGGAGAACTATCTGATTCGCCAGATGCTGGACCAAGGGGAATGATCTTTTCACCCGAAGGTGTTTTCAATTACTTTGTCGGAATTGGGGCACACCAGTTGTGGATTTCCTGGTTTCTCGACTCAATCGCAGGTGTCGAGGTTTGTGGCCAGGTCCAGGGCTCCCTGGGCAGACGCGTCGGACGCGTTGGTGGCTCCATGGGGAATTGCTTGCTCATCTGCTCCGCAGAGTGGAGGCCGCGGGGATTCTGGTGTTTCTAATCGCCCCAGATTGGTCCCGACGTCCCTGGTTCGCCAACCTCGGGAGACTGGTAGCTGACGCTCCCCGGCTGCTGCCAATGCGAGAGGACCCTCTGTCTCAAGGTCCCATGCTTCATCCTGTTTTACAGTCGCTGGCTTTAACGCCTTGACTATTGAAAGCCAGGTACTAAGGGACCGTGGTCTGGCAGATTCAATAATCCCCTTCATGTTGAGGGCCCGGGAACCTTCTTCCCGGACGATCTACCATTACACTTGAAAGGCCTACATCTCTATGTGTGATGAGATGGCTGGGCGCTTATGGACATAGCCGGTTTCTCGGATCCTGCTGTTCTTACAGTGCGGAGTGGATCTGAACCTTGCCTTGAGCACTGTTAACAGGGAAGATTCAGCCTTGGCTGTCTTCTTCCAATGGCCTCTGGTGGCTCACTCACTGGTAAGTATGTGTGTGCAGGGGGTCCGACACGTGGTTCCCCCGATTGGACCACCGCTTCCTCCGTGGACTTGACTCTAGTGCTCTCGGTACTTCAGGAACCTCCCTTTTTGAGAACATCAGGGAGATTCCACTCTTTCTCAAAAAGTTGCCTTTCTAGTTGCAATTACTTTGGTCAAAGGGTTTCTGAATTGGCGGCCTTGTCTTGCAAGTCGCCTTACTTGATCCTCCATAAGGATAAGCGGTGCTTCGCCCGCAACCTTCATTCCTTTCTAAGGTGTTTTCGGCTTTTCACCTAAACAAGGACATTGTGCTTTGCTGAGTCCAGGAGTTCTGGTCTACCCTGTGCTATGTCGCTCGGGTGTCCTCGTGCTCATCACTAGTGGGATCACGGCTGTCAATAGCCGGTGTATAGAGCAGCCTGGATAATACAGTATCCATCCTTGTGTCCTCGGCCGTCGCATCCCAGGAGGCTGCGCTACATACCTTGTACGTGGTACGTGCCCTACGGGTGTACCTGTCTGCTACTGCTCCGTTTCGGAGTTCTGACTCACTGTTCGTGCCGGTATCTGGTCCACAGAAGGGCCCGACGGTCTCATCGGTCACCTTTCTAGGTGGATCAGGCTGATCGTCATCTAGGCCTATGCCCTTGGGGGCAGGCGCCTCCCTTTCCTGTCACAGCGCATTCAACCAGGGCAATTGGTGCTTCCTGGGCTTTCCGACATCTAGCGTCTGTCTTTTAAGGTGTGTGAGATGGCGACCTGGTGGTCTGTTCACACTTTCTCAACGTTTTACAAGGTTGATGTGTGTGCATCTTCGAATGCTTCCTGGGCTGCAAGGTTTTGCAGGCGGCTGTTTGAGGTTGCAACTCATACGTGAGGAGCTCTGTTTGTTTGGGGTGAAGTTAAGTCTTCTTTTGATTGCTGTTTCCATCCCTCGTTTTTTCTGACACTGCTTGGGGACGTCCCACTTGGTCAAGATTTAAGGAGCTGTGTCCGTCCATGGACGATAAGAGAAAATAGGATTTTTTTTTTTTGTACTCACTGTAAAATCCTTTTCTCTGTCGTCCATGGACGGACACAGCAGCCACCCCTCCTTTTTTAGTTTGTACTGCTTTACTACGAACTGAGGCTGCTGGCTGCAGGTAGAAGGGTTATGTAAGGAGGGACCGCCCCCTGGGAGGGGCTGTTAAACTCTGTTAAAGTTATATGTTTTAAGATGACTAACATGTTCTGCCTAGTCCTCTCCTATGAACAGGACCATAACCCACTTTGTCAAGATTTAAGGAGCTGTGTCTGTCCTTGGACGACAGAGAAAAGGATTTTACGGTGAGTACAAAAAAATCCTATTTTTATTTATGTTTTTTAACTATGTATTTGAGCTTCATTGCCCAACCACAGGCGAGGGTGGGTCGTTGACCAATGCAGTATTGCATACAGTATCTCACAAAAGTGAGTACACCTCACATTTTTGTAACTATTTTATTATATCTTTTCATGTGACAACACTGAAGAAATGACACTTTGCTACCATGTAAAGTAGTGAGTGTACAGCTTGTATAACGGTGTAAATTTGCTGTCCCCTCAAAATAACTCACACAGCCATTAATGTCTAAATCTCTGAGCACACCCCTAAGTGAAAATGTCCAAATTGGGTCCAAAGTGTCAAAATTTTGTGTGGCCACCATTATTTTGCAGCACTGCCTTAACCCTCTTGGGTATGGAATTCACAGGTTGCCACTGGAGTCCTCTTCCACTCCTCCATGACGACATCACGGAGCTGGTGGATGTTAGAGACCTTGCGCTCCTCCACATTCCGTTTGAGTATGCACCACAGATGGGGTTTAGGTCTGGAGACATGCTTGGCCAGTCCTTCACCTTTTACACTCAGCTTCCTTAGCAAGGCAGTGGTTGTCTTGGAGGTGTGTTTGGGGTCGTTATCATGTTGGAATACTGCCCTGCGGCCCAGTCTCCAAAGGGGATCATGCCCTGTTTCAGTATGTCACAGTACATGTTGTTCCCTCCAATGAACTGTAGCTCCCCAGTGCCGGCAGCACTTATGCAGTCCCAGACCATGACACTCCCACCACCATGTTTGACTGTAGGCAAGACACATTTGTCTTTGTACTCCTCTCCTGGTTGCCGCCACACATGCTTGACACCATCTGAACCAAATAAGTTTACCTTGGTCTCATCAGACCACAGGACATGGTTCCAGTAATCCATGTCCTTAGTCTGCTTGTCTTAAGAAAACAGTTTTTGGGCTTTCATGTGAATTATCTTTGGAATAGAGCCTCCTTCTAGGACAACAGCCATGCAGACCAATTTGATGCAGTGTGTGGCGTATGGTCTGAGCACTGACAGGCTGACCCCCCACCCCTTTAATCTCTGCAGCAATGCTGCCAGCACTCAAACGTCTATTTCCCAAAGACGACCTCTGGGTATGACGCTGAGCACGCACACTAAACTTCTTTGGTCGACCATGGCGAGGTCTGTTCTGAGTGGAATCTGTCCTATTAAACCGCTGTATGGTCTTGGCCACCGTGCTGCAGCTCAGTTTCTAGGTCTTGGCAATCTTCTTATAGCCTAGGCCATCTTTATGTAGAGCAACAATTTTTTAATTTTTTTCAGATCCTTTTTTTTCTTCCTTTTTTTTGCCATGAGGTGCCATGTTGAACTTCCAGTGACCAGTATGAGAGAGTGAGAGCGATAACACCAAATTTAACAAACCTGCTTCTCATTCACACCTGAGACCTTGTAACACTAACGAGTCACATGACATCGGGGAGGGAAAATGGCTAATTGGGCCCAATTTTGGACATTTTCACTTAAGGGTGTACTCACTTTTGTTGCCAGTGGTTTAGACATTAATGGCTGTGTGAGTTATTTTGAGGGGACAGCAAATTGACACTGTTATACAAGCTGTACACTCACTACTTTACATTGTAGCAAAGTGTAATTTCTTCAGTGTTGTCACATGAAAAGATCTCACTTTTGTGAGATACTGTATGTAATGCTGTATTGGTCAATGATCCACCCTTGCCTGTGGTTGGGCAATGAAGCGCAAATGCATAGTTAAAACATACCGTAAAATACATTTTATGTTTTTTATCGGTTTGCCAGGAGTTCAGCTTTAAGTGTCTTTTTGTATATTGTAGATTTATAATTATATCAGTTTTGCATGGGCCCATACCGTTCTTTGCTGATGCAGTTTCATGCAGTATTTCATTTTGGTAATATTTTGGAATTAATAATAATAATAATAATAATAATAATATTATTCAGGATTTATATAGAGCCAACAGTTTGCGCAGAGCTTTACAATGTTAGGACAGACAGTTTAATTGCAATACAATTCAATACAGGAGGAATCGGAGGGCCCTGCTCATTAGAGCTTACAATCTAGGAGGGAGGGTCAAGTGATAAAAAAAAGGGTAAAAAAACTGTGGGGGATGATCTAATGAAGAAAATGAAAGTACAGTTGTTACATGGAGGCAGGATAGGCTTCTCTGAAGAGAAAAGTTTTCAGGGATCGCCTAAAAGTGGATAGATTTGGAGATAGTCTGACAGATTTGGAATTCCAGAGGATGGGAGAGGCTCGGGAGAAGTCTTGGAGACGAGTATGTTTGGGAGGAGGTGATGAGGGAGCTAGAGAGCAGTTAGTCTTGGAAGGAACAAAGAGGACGATTAGATTGGTATTTTGAGACTAAGCTAGTGATGTAGCTTGTGGCAGAGAGGTTGGATGGCTTTGTAAGTTATTGTTAGTACTTTGAATTTAATTTGTTGGGTGAGTGGCAGCCAATAGAGTGATTGGCAAAGAGGGGTAGCAGACACTGAGCGGTTTGTTAGATGGATGAGTCTGGCAGCAGCATTCGTGATGGACTGAAGGGGGATAGCCCATTTAAAGGTAAGCAAATGAGGAAGGAGTTGTGTTAGTCCAGGTGAGAGATAACAAGGGAGTGAATCGGTAGCTTTGTAGTTTCATTGGTTAGAAAGGGACGTAGTGTGGCGATGTTGCAGAGGTTGAGGCAGTAAGCTTTGGAAAGGGATTAGATGTGGGGCCAAAAGGAGAGTTCAGAATCCAGGATAACACCTAGCACCCTGGCATGTGGGGATGGGTGGATGGTTGTGCCATTGCTCTTGACAGAGAAGTCTGGGGAAGGGGCACGTGGGGGAGGAAATATTATGAGCCCAGTTTTAGACAGGTTGAGTTTGAGGAAGTGTTGTGACATCCAGACTATGTCTGTTAGTAAGTTAGCGATGCGTGAGGAGACTGATGGCGTGTAGATTGAAAATAGGAGAGCTGCAAGAACAGACCCTTGGGGAACCTTGACGGAGAAACGAAGAGGAAAAGGAGGAGGAGGAGGCGGAGAGGAGGAAGTAGAATTGTTGGTGACACTGAAGGTGCGGTGGGATAGGTAGGATGAGAGCCAGTGAAGAGCACAGTCACGGAGACTGAGGGAGTAAAGTTTATTGATGAGGAGGGGGTGGTCAACTGTATCAAAAAGCAGCAGACTGAAAGGGGATCAAGAACGGTATTCTTAATGAGGTGGTCACTCAGCTGGTTGTAGACAAGGCATTCAAGGATTTTAATTGCTAAGGTTGTTTGGGTCCAAAGGTGGCTTATTAAGTATGTGGGTGACCAGTGCATGTTATAGAGCAGTGATGTCGAACCTTGGCACCCCAGATGTTTTGGAACTACATTTCCCATGATGCTTACCTACACTGTAGAGTGCATGAGCATCATAGGGAATGTAGTTCCAAAACGTCTGGGGTGCCAAGGCTCGCCATCACTGTTATAGAGCATTAAGGGAGATATTGAAGATGTGGGTTAGAGAGTGTAGGATAGAGTCAGAGGGTGACAATAGTATTTGAGAGGGAATAGGGGACGGGTGGTTAGGTGGGCATTGGAAATGAGTTTAGCAACTTTGACTATAGTAGCAGGTTTGAATAAGGGGAGTGGTAATTGTACCTGTTGACATGGGGTGTTAAGTGGGGGAGATACCTGTAGAGTGGAGATTTTATCACAAATTGAATCAATCTTCTTTTTAAAGTGACTAGCAATCTCCTGGGCAGTGAGTGAGTGGGTGGAGGCAGTGGAGGACGAAGTAGAGAATTTTAAGGTAGAGAAGAGTGGACGGGGACTGGATGAGAAGGTGTTAATGAGAGTGATACAATAGGTCTGCTTGGCAGTGTGGAGGCAAGAATCTATTTTTGGAGTGCAGATTTGTATTGGTTGAAGTTTTAGTCTTATGCCACAGAGCATGGCTAAGTTTTTTTGAGACTTCTGGGGTGTCATTTGTTTGCCAGGGTTTTAGGGGTCGAGGCCTGATTCTGTGCGTAGTAAGGGGGGTGAGCTCGTCCAGGGTTGAAAACAGGGATTTGTTGTAGACAGAAGTGGTTGGGTTGGGACAGGACAGAGGTGAGATTTTGTCAGCCGGGGTCAGTAGCAGAATCAAGAAGAGAAGGGTTGAGGTGGCGAAACTTTCTACGGGTGATGGTTAGGCGAATGGAGGGAAAGGTGGTGGAAGACAGGTAGAGAAATAAACTAAAAAAGTAGTGATCAGAGAGAGGAAAAGGATTGTTGGAGAGGTTGCATGGAGTGTATAGGTAGAATACAAGGTCACTAAAAAATGTAATATGCTAAATGGAGACAATATGTTTCCAAGCATGTGCACAGATATTTGAGAATTGGTTAATATGTTACTGTGCCTGTGTCTGTTTTAGGCTCTGGAACAGAGAATAAAAGAAGAACAGCAAATGATGGATGAAAAAATTGTGCTGGAGTTAGACCAGAAAGTCATAGACCAGCAGAGTACATTAGAGAAAGCAGGTGTCTCAGGCTTCTATGTCACAACTAATCCCCAGGTAAGTGACTACTTTAGCTGAATAAGAATTTTACTTATTTTAGATAAATAAGAATTCCTTTAGAAGCTTTTTCCCAAGGGGGTTACCTTGTGGGCGTGCTCCTGTCTCATACACTCTGCGTCCATAGACACAGTATGTCTCGGTTCCGCCCCCCGGCGGCCGCATTATTGGATTTGATTGACAGCAGCGCGAGCCAATGGCTGCGCTGCTATCAATCTATCCAATCAAAGCTGAGACTCCATGGAGAAGAGGACGACGGGGACAAGCAGGTGAAAGGGATCAGTTAAGTAAAACGGGGGGGCTGGGGGGGCCGTCATTGTCAGGTGTTTTTTCACCTTAATGCATAGGATGCATTAAGTTGAAGAAAACACAAACCTTTACAACCCCTTTAATCCCAGAAAGTGTGCATTTATCATTCTGCCAAACACTGCTGACCAAGATGATATATTCTTCTTCTTTGTTGTATTTTATATGGAGTATAGGGTTGCACCGATACCGGTATCAGTGCCAATACTAAGCATTCGTCTGAGTACATGTCCTCGTGCAAATGCTCCAAAATCTTCCAGGTTGGTTTGCAGTGCAATTCCAATGTGAATTGTAGTGTATGAGATTAGAAATCACACAGGACGCTTTCATATCGCACTGAAAGCACATGAAAACTGATGTCCCTGCAAATTAAATCTGGGTGTTTTCCCAGCAGTTTTTATGCATGTATTGTGTGAACGAGCCGCAAAACAAACTTTCACATGACACAAAAAAAATAAGTATCGGTAAATGGTATTGGCGAGTACTTGAGAAAAGTATCAGTACTCCATCTTAAATTGGTATCAATGCATCCCTAATATGGAGACCTCCCCTCTCTTGGCTACCTGTATATCTGCAAATTGTAATTGGGCAATAAAAGGGAATCGCATCTGTGGGATTCTAGCACATATGAATAGAAGATCTGCGTTATGACTCTGGACACTATACTGTCCCTTTCCCCCAGTTTTCATACATGAGACCCATTAGGTGCTGAAACCAACACGTGTAAAAGGAGTTTATAAGGATAGAAAATCAGCCCATTTTATCTCTGTGTAAGACAAAAATTGTCTGTCTGTATTACCTATAGCCATAGTCTTGGTCCCATATAGTAGGAAGGAGAGACAGTCTGCTTTGACCACAGCAGCTCGTTTCTGACAAATTCATTCTTTTAGACACCATGGGGGTTATTTACTGAAGTCCAATCCACTTTGCACTACAAGTGCAAAGTGTACGTGAAAGTGCAGTCGCTGTAGACCCCGAGGGGGACATGCAAGGAAAATTAAAAACAGCATTTTAGCTTGCACATGATTGGATGATAAAATCAGCAGAGCTTCCCCTCATTTCAGCTCTACCCCTCAGATCTACAGCGATTGCACTTCCAAGTGCATTTTGCACTTGTAGTGCAAAGTGGATTTGCCTTTCGTAAATAGCCCCCAATGATAAATAAGTACAATCAGAACTCAGAAGATTACAGTACATGCAGTAAGGAATGCTTGTTGGAAACGATCCATTTTTTGTTTTGTTCAGATGGGGTTTTATGCACGAAACGGGCTCTCAGGTTAGTTCTGCCAGTAACCTTTATTCTTAGCTTGTGGATCCACACCCATTTATATAATTGTTTTTATTTTTTTAGGAACTAACATTGCAAATGAATTTATTGGAGCTAATCCTCAAGCTGCAGCAAAAGGAGAGCGGGATAAACAAGAAGTATTCTTAAGTTAAAGTAGAACATTTCATTTTCACTCTGAAAAGTGATAAAGGCCCATGTCTGTTGGCTGTGATGGAACAGCCTTCAGATTTTCTATTATTCAGTCATAATTTTCTGTACATTTGCCAAGATGTTTTCCGTTATGTTTTTGATGCTTTTTTTGTAAATTAGAATCCTATGTTTGTACAATGTATATAACCTGTTATTGTTAAACATCTTTTCTGTTCTGAATATTCAGTTTTGTTTAATATTTCTTTATTTATTAAACCTTGCACTTTGGTTATATGTGGTTGTATTTGTTCTTTTAACACGATTTACTGAAGTGTGGTTATGCGTGTTTCTCCATTTTGCTGGTGAGAGTAACCCACATATAGAATTCAGTTTTTAATATATTAACTTTGAAAAGCGACTGTAGAGAACTTAAGAAGCTTTGGCTTTTGTATACTGCTGATTTGGTCTGCCCGGTGGGGGGGGGGGGGGGGGCAGTTTATTTACAGCTGCCGGGAATTTTTTGATATACCCTCAGGTGCTGATTCTTGGTATTTATATTTGTTAACATATTCTATTTGTAATATATTTAACCACATCTTAAAATGAACAAAAACAGTAAATCCTTCTGTAACAGTTGTCATGAACAATGAGGAAAAAAAAGTGTTCAACTCTGAAGAATACATTCTACAACTTGTATGGCTGCTACATGGATTTACATCCATAACTTGAGTTTGGACAACCAAATAACAAGAAGTTGAAAAAAAAAAAGTAATATACACAGGTACATCTCATAAGATTAGAATATCAAAAAGTTTTATTTCAATATTTCAATTCAAAAAGTGAAACTCATATTATATATAGATTCGTTACACACACAGTGATATACAAGACCAGTTTAAAAAAAAAAGGGGAGTTTTAATACAGAAATGTTGGCTTTAGTGAAAAGTATGTCAATGTACAGTATAGTATGAACTCAATACTTGATCGGGGCTCTTTTTGCATGAATTACGGCATCAGGGCGGCGTGGCATGGAGGTGATCAGCCTGTGGCACTGCTGAGGTGTTACGGAAGCCCAGGTTACTTTGATAGCGGCCTTCAGTTCATTTGCATTTTTGGGTCCTCTTGACAATACCCCACAGATTCTCTGAGGTTTAGGTCAGGCGAGCTTGCTGGGCAATCGGGCACAGTGATACCATGATCATTAAACCAGGTATTGGTGCTTTTGGTAGTGTGGGCAGATGCTAAGTCTTGCTGGAAAATGAAATCGGCATCTCCATAAAGCTTGTGAGCAGAGGGAAGAATGAAGTGCTCTAGAATTTTCTGCTAGAGGGCTGCCCTGACTTGATAAAACACAGTGGACCAACACCAGCAGGTGACATGGCTCCACAAATCCACTTCACACTGGACCTCATGCAACTTGGATTCTGTGCCTGTGCCTCTTCCTCCAGACTCTGGGACTTTGATTTCCAAATTAAATGCAACATTTTCCACAGTCTGTTTGCTTTAGTGCTAGACTGATAGCACTGTCCAGTGCAGGAGAGCCCTAATTAGCATAGTGTTTCCTTCCCTGTATGTTAAAGTCCAGCTCAATGAAAATTAAAAATCCACCCTTTGCAGTGGGCCCGCTACTCCAGGGTTGCAAGGGTTTTAATGCTCCTTATGTCTATCACCTCCCAGATTCTTCCTTGCTCTAGTACTGCTCTGCCCAGAGCCTCAGCATCCTCACATAGAATACAGAGACATTAACTCCTATATTGTATGTCTAGGAGGTTGGAATGCGATCACAGGCGGTCACAGCTTACATAGCAGCTGCAGGGACAAGTTGCAGCACTGGAGGGAGCCTGCTGGAAGTGAGGAGTAGGGTATGTATGCTCTTCTTAAAGGGGAGTTCCAGCCTTTTTTTATGTTTATTAAAAGTCAGCAGCTACAAAAAGTGTAGCTGCTGGCTTTTAATAAACATACACTTACCTGTTCCACTGTCCAGCGACGCGACGCCCGGAGCTCCGCTCCTCCCCCCCCCTTCGCCGGCGCCTCCATTCGTTGTGTGGGCACCCGGCCGTGACAGTTTTCGGCTTCACGGCCGGGCACTCACTGCGCATGCGTGAACGGCGCAGCACTCTGAGTGGACAGGCGATTGCCTGGGACCTGTTCACGTCCCAGGTGATCGCCTACAGGGAGGGGCCGCCACAAGGCCATATGACGTATCGCCTAGGCGACCCCAGGGCGGAAGGAGGAAGTAGGACAGGAAGTCCCACTCCTACTGAAGCCCCCCCCAAAAAAATTACATGCCAAATGTGGCATGTAAGTGGGCGAGGAGTGGATAAAGCGGAAGTTCCAAATTTGGGTGGAACTCCGCTTTAAGCCTTTGCCCCCTATACTAAATGAGAATTTTAACAACTTTAGAAGTGATGTAATGTATTATTTTGTAATCTTTTGTTTCCGAGCATGCGTGGTCCTGGTCACATGATTTTATTCCATACAAATACTATACTAATTACGTTTCGCGCTTGTCCCTTTGGATAATTTTGCATAAACGTTTGTGATTGGCTCTCAAAAGCTGTGTACTAATGATCAGATTAGCAGACAATTGATCTAAAAAGCAGTATTTTTTTTTATCTTTCTCCTTCATTATGTGTACTAGGTATTACATGTGGTGGCTGCATTTGTTTTTCTTTTTCGTACATCACGGGACACAGAGCGACTTAGTCATTACTAATGGGTTATATAGATACCTTCAGGTGCTGGCACTGGCAACTTCCAAAACCGGAAGTACCCTCCCCTATATAAGCCCCTCCCATCCGGGAGCACCTCAGTTTTTTGCCAGTGTCTAAGGTGTTGGCCAAAGAGTAACATGTGTTTTCACTGGGCTTGCGTACAGGTTCTTTTACGGGCCTTAGTAAGCTGTTCCGGATCCCACCAAAAAAGCTTCATAGCTAAACGGTCGGTACCCGGGCCTTGCAACAGAAGAGCAAGGTTTTGCCTGTAATGCCTCTCTTAGGAGGGCTGGACCCTGGGATCCAGAGCTCTGGTCATACCCACGACCAAGATGTTTTCTGTGCAGGGTGCTATACAGGTCCAGGGGAGTGGAATCCTTGGGAACCCGGTCCCTGAAGGTTTAATTACAATGCCTGCCGTGATAGGTGAAGTTTGGGCTTCTGTGGACCAAACAGAGTCCTGCGGCGGGGAACAGGTAAGTGGGGGCCCCCAGGATCTTGGTTCTTTTGGGGGACCCCCAAGCCTAATTTGTCTTTCTGTCTGTTACCTAACGGTATTCCCGCTAATATCTGTGTATGCCTGTAACTACTGGAAAATGTAAAATTTTAATAGTAGTCAAGAAAAAAAAAAAAAAAGAGGACCGCGGTACCTGTGTTAAACCACTAGAGGCCGCTGTGGTCCATTTTTTCTTGTCATGTGGATCTTTGGTTTTCTCAAGTCAAAAGATCCAGGCAGTTGGTAAGTTCTCTGTGGGAATCCACTTCCTCTGCCCTGTTGCTGCACTCATCCACCGCACAGGCCCTCCGGCAAAAAGGGCCCTGGCGCCTAGTCCCTGCTTGGTTTCGAAAAGGGCGCCAATGGCGCGCGGGCGCCTGCACGCGCCTCCTATGAAAAAAAAGGGGCGGGGCGGGTGGATGACGCTCGATGCGCGCCGCGGCGCTTCTGCGCATGTGCAGGCGTCCCAGCATGTATAAAAGACACAGTACAAGTGTCAGCTGGATGCAAACAGAGCTAGCAACAAACGGTGGCACACAGAGGCGGTTGATGCAGGCATCCCCATAGAAAGGCACTTTAGTGGACACCAGCTGGTATATAGCAGCAACTGTGTTAGACTATTACCAGCAAAAATTGGTGTATGACGACGGGAATACCTCAGCTTTGTGCTTAAAGGATATGTCGTCCAGACGCTCCGGAAATAAGTCTTCCAGGAAGCCAAAGGGGTCTCCATCGGGCTCTGAGGATATTGGGCATGCTTGTACTGCACCAATCTCCCCTGAGAATTCAGAGGTCAGTAGCCGTAGGAGCCCCGCAGGAGTGCCTGGTGCTGCGGCTGTCCCCAGTCCACCTGCTCCTGTATATATAACAGAGGAGTTTTTATCCTCAACTCTGGGAGGATTGGAAGAGAGATTAACAGCATTGATCGCTGCTTCCCTGTCACAGGGAAAGCGCGTCCGATCTCCGTCTCCTCCTTCAGAGTGCCTGTTAGTGGAGGAACAGCCCCACACAGAGATCGACCTACCTGAAGGGGATCAGGATGAGGTTGATTCAGTTATAGAGGAATCAACAGTGGAAGAACTTTTCTCAGCATCTCAGGCTGAAAGATTATGGGTTCAGTCTCTGACTAACATGGTCCAATCAGCATTTAAAATGCCTCTGGCGGAACCATCAACCACTACGGTTTCCTCGCTGGGGTCGCTGAAAGCTCCCCAGGCTGTCTGTTCCTTCCCAATCCACCCTTTATTGGAAGGGCTTATTTACCAGGATTGGGAGCATCCTGATAAAATATTTACTCCCCCCAAGAGATTTCCAGTGATCTATCCCATGGAGGATAAGTTCATAAAAAAATGGAGGGTCCCTACAGTGGACGCAGCCATCTCTTGTGTGAACAAATCACTGACATGTCCAGTAGATAATGTTCCAATGTTCAAAGACCCAATAGATAAAAAATTGGAGTCTTTACTAAAATCTGCTTATTCTACAGCAAGCATGGTGACACAACCTGCAGTAGCAGCGATTGGAGTCTGCCAAGCGGTGAAAGATCAGTTGAAACAAGTCTTAAGGGACTTACCAGATCAGCAGGCTCTTGCCCTAGCTGACCTACCTAGAGCCTTGTGTTTTGCGGTGGACGCCATAAAGGATACAATCCAACAGGCCTCCCGCTTTACGCTGTCTGTAGTACATATGCGTAGGCTTCTATGGCTCAAAAACTGGTCTGCTGAAGCTCCCTGTAAGAAATTGCTGGTTAGCTTCCCATTTCATGGAGAACGCTTATTTGGAGAAGATCTGGATAAATATATCCAGAAAATTTCTGCCGGTAAAAGTTCACTCTTACCGGTTAAGAACAAGAGTAGAAGTCCTTCTTTTAAGATGCCTACTTCTCCAGTCCCTGGCACATCGGCTGTGAAACAGTTCCGACGGCCTCCGCGGTCAAATTCAGGGGGCAGAAATCAGGGACAATCACAGGGTAACAAGAAACCCTGGGTCAAGAGAGGTACAAAACCTCCCCCTAAGTCATGAAGGGTTGCCCCCACTCAAACGGGTGGGGGGAAGACTTCAGTTGTTCACAGAGACCTGGCGGGACACCATCAGAGACAGATGGGTGCTCTCCGCAGTAAGTCTGGTATACAAGCTGGAGTTAAAAGACACTCCTCCTGCCCAATTTATGAGGTCAAACGTGCCAAGCGATCCCCAGAAGAGAGGATCCCTCCTTCTGGCACTAGAACAACTATTGCTCCAAGGTGTAATCATGAAGGTTCCCCTGGAAGAAAGCGGGTTCGGGTTTTACTCGAACCTTTTCACAGTCCCCAAACCAAATGGGGACGTGAGGCCCATATTAAATCTAAAAGGGCTAAACAAGTTCCTAAATATCAGGACTTTTCGGATGGAGTCGATCCGATCGGTGGCCACCGCCCTACAAGGGCAGGAATGGTTAGCCTCGATCGACATAAGGGATGCTTATCTGCATATTCCCATCTGTCCGGCCCACCAGAAATTTCTACGCTTTGCAGTAGAAGGGCGCCATTTTCAGTTCAGAGCCTTACCTTTCGGTCTGGCCACAGCACCACGAGTGTTCACAAAAATTCTGGCCCCACTATTGGCCAATCTAAGAACACAAGGTGTAACGATAATGGCATATCTAGACGACCTGCTACTAATAGACCACTTAGTGGAAAAGCTGGAAGTAGCTATTCACAAGACAATCAAGTATCTGGAATATCACGGTTGGATTATCAACCGGGACAAGTCAGCTCTAAGACCAGTCAAAAGTCTGGAATACTTAGGGCTAAGGCTGGATTCAAATCAGAGAAAGATTTTCTTACCTCCAGAGAAGGTGTCGTCTTTAAAAGATTTGACCCACTTAGTGGGTACAAAAAGAAAACCATCCATACGCCTGTGCATGAGGCTGCTGGGAAAAATGGTGGCTTCATTCAAAGCAGTACCCTACGGTCAATTCCATTCAAGGAACTTGCAGAGGGCCATACTGTCAGCCTGGAACAAAAAAGTTCAGGCTTTAGACTTACCAATGTCCCTGTCCCCTTCCGTTCGCAAGAGCCTCCATTGGTGGTTGGTGCCCCAGAATCTGGAAAAAGGGAAACCCTTCAGTCCGGTTTCTTGGAAGGTGGTCACTACAGTTGCCAGCCTCATAGGCTGGGGGGCAGTACTGGAGCAATGGTCTCTCCAGGGCAAGTGGTCAGAAGCAGAGAAGGCCCTGCCCATCAATCTCTTAGAGATACGAGCAGCCCGGTATGCCCTAGTAGCATGGACATCCAAACTCCAAGGGTCCCCTGTCAGAATTCAATCAGACAATGCCACAGCAGTGGCATATATCAATCACCAGGGTGGCACCAGGAGTCGTGCAGCCCAGAGGGAAGCGAATTGCATCCTGGAATGGGCAGAAAGATATGTCCCAGCCATATCCGCAGTTTTCATCCCAGGAGTGGAAAATTGGAGAGCGGACTTTTTAAGTCGCCAGCAATTATGCCCGGGGGAATGGTCTCTTCACCCCGAGGTTTTCCAGGCAATATGCCAGCGGTGGGGAACACCGGATGTAGATCTGCTAGCATCCAGATTCAACGCAAAGGTGGACAGATTTGTGTCTCGCACAAGGGATCCCCTAGCTTGCGGCTCGGATGCCCTAGTGTTCCCTTGGGATCAGTTCAAGCTGATATATGCATTCCCACCGCCACAATTGTTACCGCGATTAATCTGCAGAATCAGGGTAGAAAAGAAACCAGTGATTCTGGTGGCTCCAGCGTGGCCCCGAAGGGCATGGTACGCGGAGATTGTAAAAATGTCAGTGAGGAGTCCTTGGACCCTCCCACATCGTCCGGACCTGCTGTCGCAAGGACCGATATACCACCCTTCCTTACCAGCCCTAGGTTTGACGGCCTGGCTATTGAAGCCCACATTCTAAAAAAGAGAGGGCTCTCTAATCCTGTGGTATCTACCATGATCAATGCCAGGAAGTCGGTATCCAGGCAGATCTATTATAGGATCTGGAAGGCGTACATTACGTGGTGTGAGGCCAAGAAATGGCATCCACGTAAGTACGTAATAGGTAGGATTCTGGACTTCCTACAGTGGGCTGTAGATAGGAAGCTGGCCTTGAGTACTATCAAGGGTCAGATTTCGGCCTTGTCAATATTTTTTCAAAGGCCCTTGGCTTCGCATTCACTAGTCAAAGCTTTCATACAAGGAGTGATGCGTATTAGCCCTCCGGTTAGTATTCCCATATGTCCATGGGACTTAAACCTGGTTCTGTCGGTTCTACAGAAACAACCGTTTGAACCATTGCAACACATTTCCTTGGTTCTTCTCACCAGGAAATTGATTTTCTTAGTAGCCATTTGTTCGGCTAAAAGAGTATCGGAATTAGACGCCTTGTCCTGTAAGGAGCCATATCTGGTTGTCCATAAGGACAGAGTAGTATTACGTCCTCATCCAGCCTTTCTTCCTAAGGTGGTATCGAGGTTTCATTTGAACCAAGATGTGGTTCTTCCTTCTTTTTTCCCCAAACCTAGCTCGGTAGAGGAAAAGTTATTGCATTCTTTGGATGTAGTAAGAGCAGTTAAAGCTTATCTAAAAGCCACTGCTCAGATTCGCAGAACGGATACTTTGTTTATTCTGCCGGAAGGCCCCAGAAAGGGTCAGGCAGCATCAAAATCTACTTTAGCCAAGTGGATTCGACAGGTCATAATACAAGCCTATGGCTTGAGAAAGAGACCGCCTCCATTCAAAGTTAGGGCGCACTCCACAAGAGCAGTTGGAACTTCATGGGCAGTGCATCACCAGGCCTCCCTGGCTCAAGTCTGTAAGGCCGCAACATGGTCTTCAGTACACACGTTTACTAGATTCTACCAGGTAGACGTTAGAAGTCAGGAGGATGTCGCCTTTGGGCGCAGTGTGTTGCAGGCCGCAAAAGATCCTCATGCCTGATGGCGCCCAGCTTATGTATAGTGTATCCCTCCCCTCATTTGGCATTGCTTTGGGACGTCCCATTAGTAATGACTAAGTCGCTCTGTGTCCCGTGATGTACGAAAAAGAAAAAGGGATTTTTATAACAGCTTACCTGTAAAATCCTTTTCTTGGAGTACATCACGGGACACAGAGCTCCCACCCCTCTTTTTGGGACACTTATTGCTTTGCTACAAAACTGAGGTGCTCCCGGATGGGAGGGGCTTATATAGGGGAGGGTACTTCCGGTTTTGGAAGTTGCCAGTGCCAGCACCTGAAGGTATCTATATAACCCATTAGTAATGACTAAGTCGCTCTGTGTCCCGTGATGTACTCCAAGAAAAGGATTTTACAGGTAAGCTGTTAAAAAAATCCCTTTTTTTTATTTTGTTTATTTTAGGAGCTCTGAGAAAGTTACTAGTGATGATGTTTTTATTTACACACCGTTTTTATTATGGTTTGATAATCTAAATTGTGATAATGAGATGTCATCCCATTTAGCCTGTTTGCTCGAAGCAGCTTGCTATAGGGGCACTCAGCAGGGGGGAGGGGCCCAGAGCACCGACGGGGGACGTAGAGAAGAGGAGGTTTGAGGCTGCTGTGTGTAAAACCATTACACAGAGCAGGTGAGTTACCAAGTTTGAAAAAAAAAAGTACAGCTAAAGCTCGTTTGGCTGTACTTCTCCTGTAAGAGCCCTTTCACACGGATCCGCCCCGAACGTCGGCAGTAAAACGCCTCTATCTTTAGCGGCGCTTTACCGTCTGTTTTGTGGTGCTTTTTCGGCCGCTAGCGGCTGGAAAAGGGTTATAAGCGCCGCTACAGCGGCGCTGCCCATTGATTTCAATGGGCAGGAGATCGTTAGAAGCTCCAAAGAAGCTGCTGCCAGGACTTTTTCTGACGCCCTGCAAGCGCGCACCGCTCCAGTGTGAAAGCCCTCGGGCTTTCACACTGGAGTGAATGGAGCAGCTGTTTAGGGTGCTTTGCAGGCGCTATTTTTAACGATCTAGCGCCTGCAAAACGCCCAGTGTGAAAGGGGTCTAAATCACAGGAGTGCAGCTTGTTGTGCACTTTTATGACCCATTTTCAGCAGACAGCGGACTGAAGTCACAGCCATGAGCCACTGAGAACCTGGCCGCTCCCGTCCCTCCACAGCCCAGTGCTCCAGTGAGCGAGGGTGGGGCAGAGAGCTAGTGACTGGTAGCAATACAATTTTGTACTGGACCAATTTTGTCCCTTGCAGAGACCAGAGGGGAGAAGGGAAAGTCCCAAATCTCCATCCAGTCGTCCTTGTCCAGCCTATTTAATTTCTTTAGAGGAAGCCTGCTGCTACATTTGCATATCGTTAACCTTTTAAAAAAATAAAATAAAAATAGTAGGTGTGGATTCAAATGGACGGCTTCAGATAAATGGCATTGTTCCATTTTCAAAATTCAGGGTGAAAATAATGTTTTGGGAAGGGTTTTAAATATACTCATCTATTATACACACATAACCCATCCATGAAAATGAAACCCGCCAAAAAAAGGAAAAATCTCCATGGACACTGTTGTTCTCATTTAGGGAGAGGATTTAATCAATCTAGGAACACCTGCAGATTTAACTTTTTGTTTAACCCATTGGGCACCAAATAATTGAATCTATAAATCCAGAATTTCTCTTTTTTGAGACGTACTCTATCAAAGTCACCTCTTCTTGTATTCATCTTGAGTGCATAAATCCCAATAGGATCGCCTGTCCTTTCAGCCAATCGGGAAACAGGTATCAGACCCGTGATTCAGTGTTAGAATAGCTAATATTTATTCCCTATTCCAATACACCTGGGTGGGCTCCGAGTGCAATGCTCTGCGTCCGTAGCCCACCCTATTTTGAAGCCTGATAGAGCCACTGGCTCTAATCAGGTGCTTAAAGCGGAGCTCCACCCTAAAGTGGAACTTGCGCTCATCGGAACCCTCCCCCCCCTCCGGTGTCACATTTGGCACCTTTCAGGGGGGAGGGGAGTGCAGACACCTGTCTAAGACAGGTATTTGCACCCACTTCCGGGAGTCCTCTCTGCGGGTATTCTGCGGGTAGTACGTCACCTCCTGCAGAATACCCATTGTGTTCTGGGAGACACTCGGCTCCAAGAACACAACAGGGACCAGTGAGAACGGTGCAGCGCGACCCGCGCATGCGCCGTAGGGAACCGGGCAGTGAAGCCACAAGGCTTCACTTCCTGGTTCCCTCACCGAGGATGGCGGTGGGGGCTGCAGAGTGACGAGCGATTGCTCGTGTTCTGCTGCCGACGTCGCTGGACTGCAGGACAGGCAAGTGTCCTAATATTAAAAGTCAGCAGCTGCTGTATTTGTAGCTGCTGGCTTTTAATTTTTTTTTTTTCAGGGGGGCTCCGCTTTAAGAAAAAAAAAAAAAAAACCTGCTGCTGTAATTCATGTGCCAAAGGGTCTGGACGCATAAATAGGGGGTGTCGGCGGCTAAGGAAAGGGGAGGCGACGTCCGTGCGCCCTTAATGGGTGGGCCGCCCCTGATTATAATACAGGATTTATATTATCACCAACAGTTTCTTCAGCGCTTTATAACATGAAGGCAGACAGTACAGTTACACTACAATTCAATAAAGGAGAAATAAGAGGGCTTTGTTTGTTAGAGTTTACAATCTAAAAGGGAGGGTCAACTGAGAGTGCAAAATCCATCTCACTTCTGCAGAGAAACCAGTCAGCTTCCAGATTTTATTGCCAAAGCTTAATTGAACGAGCTGAGGATAGAAGCTGATTTGTTTCTATGCAAAAGTGAGCCTGATTTTGCACTCTCTTTAGTAAATAAACCCCCTTTATCTACTTGCAATTCTGATTAACTTTTATTTATCTGCAATTCTGATGATTTTTTTGTAACACATATGAATTGAGGGATCAGTGAACTTTTTTGCATGGGACACTTTCATGCATTTTTTTGCACATCATTTTTTTTGTATTTTTTTTTTTTTTTGGGGCTTTTATGTATTTATAATTGATTGTTTATTTGGGTTCACTTACACTATTTATAAGTTATTTTTAGGTATTAGAACTCTATGAGAGCGCAGTCACAGATTTTTCTATGTTTGTATGAAGCATTTTTTCTGTTTAAGAGGGGTGGCGGTGGACGTGGTATACTTGGATTTTGCAAAAACGTTCGATACAGTTCCCCACACACGGCTCATGTGTAAGGTAAAGTCTACAGGATTGGAAATATCAGTTTGTAAATGGATAGAAAACTGGCTAAAAGACAGAATTCAGAGAGTAGTGGTTAATGATTCTTACTCTGAATGGTCCAAGGTTATCAGTGGTGTACCCCAAGGTTCAGTGCTGGGACCCTTACTTTTTAATATCTTTATAAATGATATTGGGTCTGAGATCAAAAGTAACATTTCTGTCTTTGCAGATGACACTAAGCTATGCAGTGGAATAACTTCCTTACAGGATGTCGCCAATTTACAAGCCAACCTCAATGCTCTGTCTAATTGGGTGACTATGTGGCAGATGAGGTTTAATGTTGATAAATGTAAAGTTATGCACTTGGGAGCTAAGAATATGAATGCATCATACATACTAGGGGGAGTAAAACTGGGGGGATCCGTAGTGGAGAAGGATCTGGGGGTTTTGGCAGATCATAAGCGCAATAATGGCATGCAATGCCAAGCTGCGGTTTCCAAAGCGAGCAAAGTCCTTTCTTGTATTAAGAGAGGTATGGACTCCAGAGAGAGATATCATTTAGCCCCTGTACAAATCATTAGTAAGACCTCATCTGGAATATGCAGTTCAGTTTTGGGCCCCAGTTCTCAAAGGATATTGGGGAACTGGAGAAAGTGCAGAGAAGGGCAACCAAACTGATAAGAGGCATGGAGGAGCTCAGCTATGAGGAAAGATTAGAGGAACTGAATTTATTCACTCTTGAGAAGAGGAGATTAAGGGGGGATATGATCAACATGTACCAATATATAGGGGTCCATATAGTGAACTTGGTGTTGAGTTATCTCCATCACTTTACGGTCAACACAAAAGACAAGGGGGCACTCTTTACGTCTAGAGGAAAAGAGATTTCATCTCCAAATACGGAAAGGTTTCTTCACACTAAGAGCTGTGAAAATGTGGAACAGACTCCCTCCAGAGGTGGTTCTGGCCTAAATGTACATAAAATAACTGGGTACTGACATTTATAGGTAAAGTTGATCCGGGGAATATCCGATTGCCTCTCGGGGGAATCAGGAAGAAATTTTTTCCCCTGCTGTAGCAAATTGAATCATACTCTGCTGGGGTTTTTCGCCTTCCTCTGGATCAACTGTGGGTATAGAATTGGGTATATGGGATTGTACGATATATTTTTTTTTTTTTTTTTATGGTTGAACTGGATGGACTTGTGTCTTTTTTCAACCTGACTAACTGTGTAACTATGTAAGTGCCCATGAAATCCAGTACCCAACCACAGCTGAGTGGTATAAGCGTGACAGTCTTTATTCACATTTTTACTTTGCATACAACCCATAGGACAAGGAGTCTGTTAGGACTACTTCCTCTTCTCCATATAAGAGGGAGGTGTTCTGTAGTCCAGAGATGGGGAACAATGCTAGCAGATAATAGTTCAGAGGCAGAGTTCAGGAGTTTATTGGCTCACTGGAACTCCCTAAACGTGAGTACTGCTAAGAACAGTGTACAGCTGCCATATACCTTGATTAGATTTGTCATAGATTTTGGCAGTGGGCTGTACACTGCACCTTTTGCCTCCAGGTACACTGAAATGCTGGGATTTTACACTGTACGGGGTTAACTGTCCATGTGCATGAGGTCTTACCTGGAGGCGATAAAACCGGTATGCTGAAAAAACAGCTTTGAGGTCCATTTGTTTTTTCATTAGCGAGCAGAGGGTGTATGATGGTCAGGGCTTTGGAGTAAAGTGCCATCTACTTTCACATACTGTATATAGTCTGCCATTGTTGGTTAGATTTCTACATGGCTCTGGCTTCAATACTTTTAATCTCTGACCCAGAACAAAACATGCAGTAAGTAAAGTCAGATCTGCACTCTTGTTCCAGATCAGTAACTTAGAAAGTATTTAAAGCTGAAGTGTAGGCAAATAGTTTCTTGGGGCATTAGTTGGGTACCTCTAATGATGTGTGCCCCAATGGTGGCTGTTGCTTCTTTCTTGAAAAATCTTACTTGCACCGTTTGATGGTAATGTCACTGCTGAAGTTCTGGTGGGAAACTTTCAGGGCCAGTTCATTCAACATGCAGTCCAGTGTGTTTTTGTTCTGCATCAAAAACGCATGGAAAGTAGGTTATATGGTTTCCAATGGTATAGTTCACACCAGTGCAGTCAGTTCCATGGCTTTTCAGTTCCAGAAAAAAAAAGTAGAACCTGCTGCATTTTTCCTTCACTGGACTGTACTGGAAAGCAGTAAAATGCATCAAAAATGCACTGGAACGCATCAAAAATGCACTGGATCCTAATATAGTGGGGGGGGGGAAAAAACAGGAAAAATAAAAAAAACACCTGGAACACATCAAAAACGCTCCAAAAAAAGCACCGAAGCGCATTAAAAACGTGTATGCAGAAACGCATCCAAAACGGATCTGGAGTGCGTTTTTGTGGTGTGAACCAGCCCTCAGGGCGGAAACAGGGCCGTTTGAAGGAATTTGGGGGCCCCAAGCAGGTTGAGAATTTTTTGGAGAAGCGGGGGGGTGCTACACAATTTTTTTACTTTTTTTTTTTTAATTCAGAAAAGAGGGGGGGGTGCTAATGCGGGACATCGACGCCGATCGGGAGGGGGGGCCGCCAATATCGTGGGAGGGGGCCGCCAATTGCGGGAGGGGGGGCTGCCAAATCGCGGGAGGAGGGTGCCGCCAATCGCGGGAGGAGGGGGCCGAAAATCGTGGGAGGAGGGGGCCGCTAATCGCGGGAGGAGGGGGCCGCCAATCGCGGGAGGGGGGGCCGCCAATCACGGAAGGGGGGTCCACCAAACGCGGGAGGGGGGCCCCCAAATTGCGAGAGGAGGGGGCCGCCAATCGCGGGAGGGGGGGCCGCCAATCGCAGGAGGGGGGGCCGCCAATCGCGAGAGGGTGGCCACCAATTGCGGGAGGGGGGCCGCCAATCGCGGGAGGGGGGCCGCCAATCGCGGGAGGGGGGCCGCCAAATCGCGGGAGGAGGGGGCCGCCAATCGCGGGTGGGGGGGGCCGCCAATCGCGGGAGGGGAGGCAGCTCTGCTGGGGCCCCAGGCCAGCTGGGGGCCCCAAGCAGTTGCTTGGTTTGCCTGTCCTGTTCCGACGGCCCTGGGCGGAAGCACAGTAATAACAGGGAGTCGCTCACTGTGCAACTACTACATTTAATAAATGTCTTGTATTCTTTTAGGACACAAAAAAGATGTGATTGTAAACCTCAGACATTAAATATGAATAAAGCAGATCCCTCTATATAGTGTGTACTTGTGTGGAATTGTATCAAATGCCTTGCTGAAATTAAGATATGCTAAGTCCACAGCACCACTCTGGCCCAAAACATTGGTAATATAGTATTGGGTCCAGCAAGTTGTCTAATTTTAAGTGATCAATGGTCCTTTTCAGGAGTGATTTAATTAACTTGACTACAACTGATGTTCAACTTACTGGCCTCTAATTGCCAGCTTCTATCTTGCTGCCCTTTTTGTGGATAGGTACAATATTAGCTGTCCGCCAGTCAGGGCAGGGCTGGCAGCCTTAGGCCTGGGGGGCAAGTTCAGGCAGTGGCCCATTGAACCACCTCACAATCCATGCCCATCTGTTTTTTTAATGCAACCTGATAAGTGCCCATCCAATGCAGCCTCACCAGTGCATACAGTGCCCATCCAATGCAGCCTCGCCAGTGCAGCCTGATCAGTGCCCATCCAATGCAGACTCACCAGTGCAGACAGTGCCCATCCAATGCAGCCTCACCAGTGCAGACAGTGCCCATCAGTGCAGCCTCACCAGTGCAGACAGTGCCCATCAGTGCAGCCTCACCAGTCAGTGTCCATCCAGTGCAGCCTGATCAGTGCCCATCCAATGCAGCCTCACCAGTGCAGACAGTGCCCATCAGTGCAGCCTGATCAGTGCCTATCCAATGCAACCTCACCAGTGAAGACAGTGCCCATCCAATGCAGCCTCACCAGTGCAGACAGTGCCCATCAGTGCAGCCTCACCAGTGCAGACAGTGCCCATCAGTGCAGCCTGATCAGTGCCCGTCCAATGCAACCTCACCAGTGCAGACAGTGCCCATCCAATGCAGCCTCACCAGTGTAGACAGTGCCCATCAGTGCAGCCTGAACAGTGACGTCACCAGCGCATTCACTTTGAAGGAACGGTGTACTCATGCCGTTCCTTCAGAGCCCTATGCCACAGGCGTGACTCCCGAGCACATGCGTGTGAGTGACCCCATTACAGCCTGGCCATTCAAGCGAACCTGGAAGGAAGACCGGATGAAGATGGAAGCCCTGTCAGTGATGACAGCGTACTGCTGGAGGTCTTTGTTTCAAGGTTAGTTCCTCATAATGTGCTAGTATGCAATGCACACTAGCACATTCATTATGCAATTACTTGGCAGAAGGATTTTCTTTTTCTTTTCTAAACTTTACTACCGCTTTAAAGAAGTGTACAGTATTTAGAAATGTTTTTTTTATATATATATTACAACATAAGGCAGCTAATAGTCGGCAAGAAATAGGTGCCTAATTTAAAGGTGCATTGGACACAAAACTGCAAAATAATTTCAAGCTGCAACAGAACAGTCTTATGCCAGATAACATATGCTAACTACGGACAAGCTGTACCAGAAAAAGGAAACCACAATCACAATTCAAAGCTTTCTAAAAAAGGAAAAGCTAATTAAGAGGATATTTGCCTCGCTAAATGCTCAAAAAGGTCCACAACCTGGTGTTAGGTGAGCAAAACTTTCCTCCATAAGTAATGAAAAAAGAATTTATATATCGTAGTAAGTCTTTGTGACAGGAGTCACTTTGGGCATAGGGTGACTGAGGAAATATACCTTGGACTACCTAAAATGGGATAATAATATTTATCCACAATCTCTCCCAGGATATAAGTAAAAGGACTATTTACTGGTTGTTTGATTCTGAACTCAACAGGTTAATTGAGAGATGCTGATGTGTTCAACTCTAACCACCTGGCTGCCTGTGTAATGTGAATTGAGTCCAAGCTAACTTTTAAGGATCTTTTCATTGTGGCTTGTGGTAATTAACTCTGCTATTGTATGAAGGGGTCCTGTGTTAATGTTGATTGTGTCTTCTAAAGTACAAGGCGGCAAGTCTAGCCTAAATGTCTCTGAGCCAGGCTGCTAAAATTAATTAGGTAATTAGCATGTTAATTAGGTCTGGTCACAGGTGTAATTCCAGAGAAATATGTTGCACCTCCTCTTTTAACTGTGTATAAAACTTGTGATTTTTTTGAATAAAGATTGTCAGTCCTGCTTAAACCTCAAGACAGAGTGTTTGTCTCGTACTTGGGGGAGAATTATTCTCTGGTTGGAGTGTCGGTAGCTGCCTTGTGTTCGGAATGGAATATCCTAAACGGCGTTAATCCCTTTCGTATTGGGGTACCGTTACCAGGGCAGCCATCAGGAATTTTGGGGCCCCTTACACAGCTTCAGGCATGGGCCCCCTGGAGCCGAGGAGAACCGGGGGGGGGGTGCTGCCGCCGCGAATTGAGAAGCGGGGGGGCTGCCGCCGCAAATTCAGAAGCGGGGGGGTGCCACGAATTGAGAAGCAGGGGGTTTGGGTGCTGACGAACACAAAGAAAAACAAAAAAAGGGGGGTTGCCATCCAGGGCCCTGGGGACCTCTGGGCCCCTTACAAAAAAAAAATTATAAAAAAAGGGAGGTTTCCATCCGGGGCCCTGGGGACCTCCGGGCCTCTGGGGACCTCTGGGCCCTTTACAAAAAAATAAATAAAATAAATAAATAAATAAAAATAATTAATAATATTTTTTTTTATAAAAAATAAATGAAAAAGGAAGGTTTCCATCCGGGGCCCTGGGGACGTCCGGGCCTCTGGTGACCTCTGGGCCCCTTACAAAAAAATTAAAAATAAATAAATTAAATAAAAAACCAAATTAAATAAAAAAATGAATAATAAAAAAAATTTATAAAAAAATAAATAAAAAAGGGGGGTTGACATTCGGGGCACTGGGGACCTCTGGGCCCCTTACAAAATCAATAAATCAATAAATAAAAAAATAAAATAAAAAAAATGAATAATAATTTTTTTTTATAAAAAATAAAATAAAAAAGGGGGGTTGACATTCGGGCCCCTGGGGACATCTGGGCCCCTTACAAAAAAAAGAAATATAAAAAAAGGGGGGGCCATCTGGGCCCCTGGGGACCTCCGGGCCCCTTACAGGTGTACTGCCTGTACCCCCCTGATGGCGGCCCTGACCGTTACAGTCATCGTTCACTTTAGTTTCTCTACCCAAACCAGTTTACATAAGCAAGCCAAAGAATGTCCTAACACTCTAAGTTTGTGGCTGGCAAAAGAGCATGATGGGATAACTATAACTGTACTGCCAAAATACTGTAGGAATCGTATTCAGATAACAACAAAAGCCTGGGGAATGCCCAGGAAAAACCAAGCCTACTTACCGACCAGCTCGCAGACAACCAATTAATCTGTCTAACAGTATGCGTTAAAAACAGGGGTTTTGTCCGCACGCATTTGCAAACGCATGCGTGAGCCACAGAGCCACGTCACGGCACCCTGGAATCTGTGGTCCTAACACTAAACTATGAGTGTCCCCACAATGGAGGCACATGCATTCTGATGGATAGATGAGGACAGGCGGACTGAATGGGGGCCACCCCTTCTTAACCACTTCTCGCCCAGTCAATAGGAGATTGACGTCCGGGAAGTGGTTGTGTTATCCACACTGGACGTCTATTGACGTCCTGCAGGATAACAGCCGCCGCGCGCCCGGGGGGCGCGCATCGCGGCGATCGGTGGAGCGGTGTGTCAGTCTGACCCACCGCTACACTGATCTCGGTAAAGAGCCTCCGGCGGAGGCTTTTTACCACGTGATCAGCCGTGTCCAATCACGGCTGATCACGATGTAAACAGGAAGAGCCGTTGATCGGCTCTTCCTCACTCGCGTCTGACAGACGTGAGTAGAGGAGAGCCGATCGGCGGCTCTCCTGACAGGGGGGGTTCGCGCTGATTGTTTATCAGCGCAGCCCCCCCCTCGGATACCCACACTAGACCACCAGGATGCCGCCCAGGACCACCAGGGAAGCCCCAAGCATGTGGATGGCCAGGTAAGTCCCCCATGGCCATCCACATGTACAAAAACATACACAACATATGTCAATCAGTGCCCACAAATGGGCACTGACTGGCACCATCATGGCACGACCACAATGTGTGGTGGCTGGCATTGCTGGGCATCAGTGCCACCTACTAGTGTCCATCAGTGCCCATCCATGCCCATCTGTGCCCATAAGTGCCCACCTATCAGTGCCCGTCTGTGCCACCTATCAGTGCCACCCATAAGTGCCCATTAGTGCCGCCTATGAGTGCCCATCAGTGTCGCCTATGAGTGCCCATCAGTGCCGCCTAAGAGTGCCCATCAGTGCCGCATGCCAGTGCCACATATCAGTGCCCATCTGTGCCGCCTATCAGTGCCCATCATCAGTGCCCATCAGTGCCACCTCATTGGTGCCACCTCATCGGTGCCCATCAGTGTCACCTTATCAGTGCCCGTCAGTGCCACCTTATCAGTGCCCGTCAGTGCCGCCTTATCAGTGTCCGTCATTGAAGTAGAAAAGGTACTTATTTACAAAAAAAATTAACAGAAACAAAGAAAAACTTAGTTTTTTTCAAAATTTTCGCTATTTTTTTATTTGTTGTGCAAAAAATAAAAATCGCAGAGGCGATCAAATACCATCGAAAGAAAGCTCTATTTGTGGGAACAAAATTATAAAAAATTTGTTTGGGTACAGTGTAGCATGACCGCACAATTGTCATTCAAATTGCGACAGCGCTGAAAGCTCAAAATTGGCTTGGGCAAGAAGGTGTATAAGTGCCTGGTATTGAAGTGGTTAAAGGTACAGGAGCACACCAAACACCCAGCATGCAGCTACAAAGGTGTTGGTGCGTTGCTGGACCAATACAAACATCAATATGATATGAAAAACAAACTTGTCCACCGCCCTCCTCTATAGATGGCCATTGCTGTAAGCAGCATTGGAAGGCTGAAACAGATAACAAAAGCCAGCTCGCAGGAATCATATCCAATAGGTCAGATAATTCCTTCGCATGACTGCATGATTTCTGAGGTTTTATAAGACCAGATGTAATGAATGGTGCAAACACTGTTTCTAACTAGTTAAAGTAAGGTGATCAGATTTTTAAAATTAATTATGGGGACATTTTTTTTTACTAGTAATGACGGCAATCAGCGACTCATAGCGGGACTGCGATATTGTGGCGGACAAATCGGAGACTAAGTGACACTTTTGACACTTTGTGGGAACCAGTGACACTAATACAGTGATCAGTGCTAAAAATATGCACTGTCACTGTACTAATGATACTGGCTGGGAAGGGGATAAAATCTAGGGCAATCAAAGGGCTAAATGTGTGCCTAACCAGTGTTTTCTCACTGTGGGGGATCAGGATCAATGTCTTCCATATTGACAGAACGGCGATCTGCCTTGTTTACATAGGCAGACCACCATTCTGCCTGTGTACATAACGATCAGCGGGTACCGGTGGACCCAGAAATGCAGGATCGCGTATATATGTGATCCTTCGCAGCGTGACTGCTCTGTAGCAGTAAATCCGCTATTGGACGATCAGAAACTGTTTAAGGTCATCAGCATTATGATAACTCACAGGCAGCAGGCACTCTATCATGGCTCTGGCTGGCTCTGTCACAGTGTGTCACATAGCATGGCTGCTGGGTGCTGATTTGGTTAACTTATGACCATTATGCCAGAGAGACAGACAAAGTGCAATGTAGTCTATTGACAGACACCCCCAAAGCACACCTGTGTTGAAGCCTTGAAGGCACTGGCAGCCCCACGATTGGATCCGCTTCCCCTCTGTTCCTGTTACTGGACGCCATCAGCTGAGCTCAGCTGCCTCTCTGCCGTCACCGCCGCCACCCACCTCACAGCCTCTCAAATCTTACTCTCCAGGCCCCCGGGTACTACTGGGTGGGGTGCGGAGGAAGATCACTCAGCCAGGGAAGGCAAGGAGATAAGCAGGCAGAAGGCTGGCCAGGACTTGAGCCAAGACAGAAGAATATGCCAGCGAAGCTTAATGGGCATGCACCCGAAACTGAAGAAATATTCCCTCCACTCAGCCAGCACAAGATCATCAGAAAGGGGCACAGATAATGGAAAAAATACACCCCCCTAAGCTAGTAGGAGCGGGGGGGTGTAATTCTGATTTTTTTTTTTATTCTGCACTGACTGTCTTTGAAATTGCCCCAGCCCCTGTTCAAATCCAATCCGGGGACAAAACCGGGGACAGACTTGGTCCGGGGACAGTGTCCTCAATCCGGGGACTGTACCCGGAAACCGGGGATGTCTGGTCATCCTAAGTTAAAGCGGAACTTCACTCTCCCATTTAACACTGACTATTTTTAATCCCCATGCTGTTAGCATTAGTAAATAGATAGGAAATTATATCATATTTACTTGATTTAATTTTTTTTGCTACAATTTATCTGTTACTTTATGTCATACATCCTAGTAGTCTTCAGGAGGGAAAGAAGGTTTTTTCAGCTAAGCACACCCTTCTGTCTGCATGCCTGAGCTAAGGGCAGATGGATTCTAGGAAGTTAATGCTTACACGAATCATCCGCCCTTAGGGCACTTTCACACTGGGGCGGGCAAACGTCGGCAGTAAAGCGCTGCTATTTTTACCCCCGCTAAAAGCCAAAAAGGGGTTAAAAACCGCTGCCCATTGATTTCAATAGGCAGGGGCGATGTAGGAGCAGTGTATACACCGCTCCTACAGTGCCTCAAAGATGCTGCTTGCAGGACTTTTTTTAGCGTCCTGCCAGCATACCGCTTCAGTGTGAAAGCACTCGAGGTTTCACACTGGAGTGAGAGGAGAGGCGCTTTACAGGCTCTTTGCAGGCGTTATTTTTAGCGCTATAGCGCCTGTAAAGCACTACAGTGTGAAAGTAGCCTTACTCAGGATGACTACAGTCAGAATCACTATGGTGGTATGTATTTTTCAAACTGATTTCTCAGCAAATGAAAGCATATAGACATGGATGGAATGGGGAGTTTGCATTGAATCAGTGGCGGCTGGTGGGTTCTTTTGGGGGGGCGGCAAACAAACAACTCCCCAAGTGGTGTGCACAGCACCCCTTGTGGGTGGTCCGGCCAGGCACTTACCCGCTCATGTGGTGGGGCTGTGGTGTCCGCTCCTCCAGCTTCCTCCACCGTGTGTCTTCCGCCAAAGCGCTAAGCATCCAATAGGATCAACTGACGCTGTAGCCAATCGGGAAACAGGTCTCACAGACCTGCATCCTAACTGGCAATAGTATCCACCGTGGCATAAATGCTAACCATATTCACTCATTAACTGCAGACTCTTCGCATAAAAACATGCACATGTCACTGGCTGCAATTTCTCCCACAGTTGCTAGTAGTAACTGCCACCTGCACTCAGGGATCTTGGACGAGTCCCAACATGTAGCATTGACCCCAAACTGTTTGTCTCAGGTTCTATACCCTATTGGGTGCATGGCAGCCAGGTACACTGTATGTACTCAGTCTTTCCATGCAGCAACAGTCTCTTTCCAAGATTTCTCTCAGGCCGCCCTCTACTCACTGTGTCCCTGTATATACATGGAGGCCTCCTTTCAGTATCAGCCAGACCCTGTACCATGAGCTTCCCAGCCAAATCCTCCACAGACTTTGCTCCAACTGTTCCAGCAGCTTTAGAAGTCAGTTCTTCAGGTCTCCCTGAGTTAGAATGGCACAGGACTCCATACAATTTCTAACTGGATTAATTTGGAGGGCAGCCCGCTCCTCCAGACTGGGTCACTCTCCTACTGGCAAAGAGCCCCGCTGTTCCCGGTCCCCGAATATTTATACTCACCTCAGCCCCCTGACGGTCACTCTCTCGACCAGGGATTGTTTGAGGCTGTATCAATATTCAGCCCAGGATCTGCCTCTATCAGCCCACCATGTTCCAGCACTTTCTGGAATACAAAAAAAAGGAGGCGAGCCTCTAACTGCAGAATCTAGAACAGCTAAAACAATCAACCGAGCTTCACTGGTTATAGTGAAGCCCCCCAAAAAAACTAAATTTACCTATACCTAGTAGCATCTGACTAGGAGGTTGCTACACTTATTTGGAAATTTTAGGCTACAATATACAAAGTAGATTTCTAAACCCTTCATTCCACAAACAACTTCAGGCTTTACACTTTGAAGAAAGGGATACTATTCCACAACAAACTGTCTAGGACCTGTATGACAGCATTCCAGTGACAACTAAATTTGTTCAAAGGAGTGCCTTATTCATCAAAGAGATGTTTAGAGTTACAGCTGCTCATTATTTTGAGTGAATGGATGGTCAGGGTAATCTCTGCTCACCAGAGGTGGAAGAAGATTGGCTGGTTCTGATTGGCCAGAGAGGTGATTAGGGTTAGCGATGCCAATTATGGAGGGGTGAGGCACAGGCAGGGATATTGTAGTTTGTCATTAGCCTTGAAAAAGGAGTCATACCTATTGATCAGGTGTGAAGGTGTTTGACTGGTGCTCATCACTCTGTGGTTGATGATCACCAGTTGGGTTGGAATTGATAGAAAGTTAAAATGGAAGTAAACCCTCCTATCATTTTCAGGCAAGGAAGCTGCCATCTTGGCCTCTGTTTAATCTTCAACTGCCATGATGCTGCACATGTGATCAGTTATGACAACAGCCATTGGATGGTTTGACAGTTTGGTTGAGAGCACAACCAATGTGACAGTTGGCATTCCCGTTTCCTTTTTGAAACTGTTAAATCGATGGGTTTACTTCCGCTTTAAAGCTAGGTACACATGGGCTGAAAATCATCCGAAAATGATTGGTTTGGCAGGAACTGGTTTTCACTACCGGCTTCTGTTGAATGAGCATGCTGGAAAACCAGCACGCTTGGTTGAACGAAAAAGAAGATCATCTGTGTACCCAGCATTAATCAGTGTTTGTGATCCAAAAGGCCTCACACGTGAAATTATTTCCTAAGTCGGCCTGACCCCTTGGACCTGCTGCTTGTTTGTAACACATGCTGTATAATTCCTTTCAAAATTGTAAGTGTGATTTTATCATATTATTAACATTTTGGTGGATTTTCCCCTGTACTTTAACTTCCTCCATGGAGTCTATCTTGGCTTAGGAGATCATAGAATCTTTGCATGCAAGATTGTGGTATATATGGCTTCTATACAGCAAGGCGTTTAGTGATCTCCTTGTGGGATCAGAGAAGGTGGTAAGGTCGGAGCACATTTAATCGTTTGGTTATTCCTTTTTGGAAGCACTTTTTATTCAGTGGTGCACGTTATCATCATTCCTTCATGGCAAAGAAAGAGGAACTATTGATGTTTAGTAAATCTGAGCACCTTTTTGCACCATATATATTTATTTTTCTATAAAAAAAATTGCAGTTTTTGCACATTAATATGGACTTTATATTTACAGCTATATCAAACATTAGAACATTAGTTTCATGAAGTGACGTTTGAGACAGGAAGAGGGAGTAGGGTGAGTAAGATCCAAGATGGCAGCCAAACGACGTGTGACAGAGTGACTTTTTTGCTGCAGTGGAGGAACATCCAACAGTTTGGGACAAAAAGGATCCCACATACTCAGACAAGAGAGAAGCTATGGGAGGAGATATTCTATATTTACACACAATACATTTGAAAAGGGTGATTTTTGTTGTAAATACCCTTACGTATTTTACATGCTGAGGGGAGCTGTAGATCCACTTTGGAAGGAGTTCAGCAAACTGTATGCTGAACTCTACTGTCCATATACTTTAGTGTACAATATAGCAATAGTTGAGTGATGCATAACACTAGATAACATTTGCAAGATATCTGAGCGTGACTAAGATTTGCTCCTCTGCTAACACGCTCCTCCCCGTTTTGGTATCCATATGGGAGAGCCTTGGCTGCAGAATCTCCAGAAGCATGTCGAAGGTGGTGATGGACATTCGAGTAAAGTTGAAGGCTAGGTTCACACTTGTGTGGGTCGGGAAAAGCGCATTATCACACACATTCCCAATCCTCAGGCAAAATGCACTGCTCTTTAGCAGATGCACGGGGGTGCCATTAATTCCTAATTGCACCCTCACGCATTGGAAAAGTTTTGTGTGCGTGAAGCCACATAATGCCACAGCACCATGTGGTTCTGTGGGGCCGTGTTTTTAAAAAAGGTTGGAGGCTATTTCCCCACATTTCCCACAGGTATAGCAGCCCATTCAAATGACTGAGCTGCTGTGTCCACGCAAAAATTAGCTGCACCACCTACACAAGTGTGAACCTAGCCAAAGATCCTTGCATAGATCTCCATACCTAGTGGCTCAGTATCTCTGTGTGGGACACTGGGACACCAGAGGATGTGTCCAGTAGGGATGCATTGCTATTTTTTCTTCTAACTCCTTTTGCATTCTTCTCCTCCTCAACATGACCAATAGGATCGCTTTGTCAATTAGATTAACAATGGGGTCCATAATATCAGCAAAAACAAGATATTACTACACAACCAGCACACTGCTCTCTCAAGAGCAAGGAAAGGGAAAAGTGCAAGAAAAAGCCTCCAAGATGATCTAATTTGAATACATAAACACAATGGGGGTTATTTACGAAAGACAAATCCACTTTGCACTACAAGTGCAAACTGCACTTGAAATTGCACTTGGAAGTGCAGTCGCTGTAAATCTGAGGGGTAGATCTGAAATGAGGGGAAGCTCTGCTGATTTTATTATCCAATCACGTGCAAGCTAAAATGCTGTTTTTTTTTCCCCCCTTGCATGTCTTCCTCAGATCTACAGCAACTGCACTTCTAAGTGCACCTTCAGTGCAATTTCAAGTGCACTTTCCACTTGTAGTGCAAAGTGGATTTGCCTTTCGTAAATAACCCCCAATATTCTGGGAACCCATGCACTTTACGTTCCATACTTTTTATGCAGGATCCTTCTGCCAGTATGTTTAGTATTTTATTATGTCATTTATTATAATGGTACTTTATTTTCCTATGGTTTTTATTATAATCAGTATTTTTATTATGATCAATATTGTATTATGATCAGTATTTTTAATAGGATCAATATTTTCTTACTAAACCAAATTGTAGATTCAACTGACCTCCTTCTACAAATTTAAGCGCTTATGGGGCAGGTGAGACTCACCTAAATAGATGCAATATACGTTAAAGTGGTTGTAAACCCTTTTTTCCCCAACTTTATGCTACAGGAAAGCCTTAATATACCAAGAATATCTCCTAAACCTGCACGGTTTAGGAGATATCCCCTGTCCCCTGCATGTCCTGAAGTCATCGGCACATGCGCACTGGGTCAAACTGAAGCCATGGCACCTATGTGCGTGCCGTTACCGGCGGCTCCCACGCGCATGTGCGGGAGTGACGTCATCGTGGCTCCGGCCACTCACAAAGCCAGAGCCGCGATACCCGGAAGTAACTCCGCAGGGGGAGACGTGGACCGATGCGGGGGCTTTGATCGGAGTAATCGGTAAGTAATACATAATGAGCCAATTTAAGGCTATAGCTGCTACCATATACAGTATACCTACTCAATAGCAAGCAAAAAACTATCTATAAAAAACACTGAAAACTAATTAGTGTAGGCAGCGCTACATAAATTAGCCACTCAATATTTAAAAATGTGCTATCATCAAATGTTGTAAAATATTTAAGTTAAGTAATCTATATCAATCGTGCAGACTGCACAGGTAGAAGTGACGGTGAAAAAAACAGTGTTGAAATCTTAATTACTTGGATACGATCACAGTATATCTGCACAGTGGACTGAATATATTGTTGCACGTTTATATTGAACGTAAATCACTGCAATGGTGATTACATTGTTGCAACATATTGATTGTTTAACTTACATATTTTACATTTGGCGATAGCACATTTTAAAATAATTTTATTACTATAAGTATTTTTAATATGATCAATATTTTATTCTGAACAGTATTTTAATTATGACCAGTATTTTATTCTGATTGGTATTTTTAATATGATTAATATTTTTTAATTTTTTTTAATGTTTCAAATGTTTTATTGAGTTTCATCAAGAAAAACGAACAACAGTCATTAACTGACATACATTACTGTATATGTTGAAAATAATCATCTAATGAATCCATATGACAAGTAAACATGACTGAACACTAAACATATGATCAATATTTTATTATGATCAGTATTTTTATTATGATCAGTATTTTTAATATGATCAGTATTTTATTATGATCAGTATTTTTATTATGATCAGTATTTTACTATGATCAGTATTTTTTTTTTTTCATGACCAGTATTATATTATGATTAGTACTTGTAATATAATCAGTCTTTTATTCTGATCGGTATTGTTTATGTGATCAGTATATTCTTATGATCAGTATTTTTGTTATAATCACTACTTTAATATGATCAGTATTTTTGTTATAATCACTACTTTAATATGTTCAGTATTTTAATATGATCAGTATTTTTATCTTGTCCAGTATTTTATAAATGATCAATATTTGTATTATAATCACTACTTTAATATGATAAGATTTTTTATTATCAGTATTTTAATACGATGAGTATTTTTTTTTATGATCAGCCTTAGATCCAAGAGAAATATAATAAAAAGCACATATGAGAGACTGCACAGCAGAGCCATTAAATCCAAGAATCGGAATCCTGGATCTTTCCCAACAATGTGATATTGAACACATATAACCTCGTAGTGGAAAGGGTTAAATCCGGAGCAGTACGTCATTGTGTAAGCACACAGTCAGCACACGAAGGATGGAGCTGTCACTTTAAAGATTCCAGGGTCTGTGAGCATGGCCCCGCCCCCCGGCTGCTCTCCTTCCACCCATCCAGCTGACACAGGTGATCGCATCCTCCTCCGGGGACAGGAGATGACCACAGCGGCCCTATGATGACACCAGGAACAGGTGCGCAGTACAAGGCAGGCAGAATGGACTCTGCTGGGGGGAGGCAGGACTGGTGATCTCCATCTTATGTCTGTGTCATTATCACATTAGGACATCTTACATGGCCAGGCAAGGGGGGATTAGTGTGTGTGTGTGTGCTTAGATCCATCAGTGTATGTGTGTACATGGAACCCATCAGTGTACAGTATGTGTGTACATAGAACCCAACCATCAGTGTATGTGTGTACATAGAACCCATCAGTGTACAGTATGTGTGTACATAGAACCCAACCATCAGTGTATGTGTGTACATAGAACCCAACCATCAGTGTATGTGTGTACATAGAACCCAACCATCAGTGGATGTGTGTACATAGAACCCAACCATCAGTGGATGTGTGTACATAGAACCCCATCCCATCGGTGTATGTGTGTACATAGAACCCCATCCCATCGGTGTATGTGTGTACATAGAACCCCATCCCATCAGTGTATGTGTACATAGAACCCCATCCCATCGGTGTATGTGTGTACATAGAACCCCATCCCATCGGTGTATGTGTGTACATAGATCCCAACCATCAGTGGATGTGCGTACCTAGTCCCCCATCCCATCAGTGGATGTGTGTACCTAGTCCCCCATCCCATCAGTGGATGTGCGTACCTAGTCCCCCATCCCATCAGTGGATGTGCGTACCTAGTCCCCCATCCCATCAGTGGATGTGCGTACCTAGTCCCCCATCCCATCAGTGGATGTGCGTACCTAGTCCCCCATCCCATCAGTGGATGTGCGTACCTAGTCCCCCATCCCATCAGTGGATGTGCGTACCTAGTCCCCCATCCCATCAGTGGATGTGCGTACCTAGTCCCCCATCCCATCAGTGGATGTGCGTACCTAGTCCCCCATCCCATCAGTGGATGTGCGTACCTAGTCCCCCATCCCATCAGTGGATGTGCGTACCTAGTCCCCCATCCCATCAGTGGATGTGCGTACCTAGTCCCCCATCCCATCAGTGCATTCTATGCATTAAGATAAAAGAAAAAAAAAACGTCTGTGTGGCAGCCTCCCCAGCACCCCCCAATTACCTACCTGAGCCCCTTCTCTCTCTCTCCACAATGTGAAAATGGCTTAACGTGTAGGGATGAGCCGAACACCCCCCCGGTAGGCACCAGAACCTTCGAACGGACCGAAAGTTCACGCTAACGTTGGAACCCTATTAAATACAATGGACGCGAACGTTCGAAATCTAAAGTGCTAATTATGACGACTAATATGCATGTTATTGTCCTAAAAAGGGTTTGGGGACTCGGGTTCTGCACCAGGGGACATGTATCAATGCAAAAAGAAGTTTTAAAAACGACCGTTTTTCGGGAGCAGTCATTTTAATGATGCATTAAGTGGGGGAAAAAAAGTGAAAAATTCCTTTAAATATTATACCTGGGGGGGGTGTCTAAAGTATGCCTGTGAAGTGCCACGTGTTTCCCGTGTTTAGAACTGTCCCTGCACAAAATGACATTTCTAAAGGGGAAAAAAAGCCATTTAAAACTGCTTGCGGCTTTAATGTAATGTCTGGTCCCGGTAATATGGATGAAAATCTTTGGGAAAAATGACCCTTTGGGTCTTGTATGGATATTAAGGGGAACCCCGCACACAAAATAAAAAAGGCCCTATATACTCTGAACAGCCGTATACAAGCAGTGCATACAAGACAGGGACTGTAGGTTTGTTCTTATGTAGAATCTGTTTGTTATTTGGAACAGGTACATTGTTTAAGTGTAGCTCCAGCCAAGAAATCTATTTTTAAGCTTTTTGGAAAACATAGGGAAGGGTTATCACCCCTGTAACATTTGTTTTGCTGTCTGTGCCCCTGTTCAGAACATTTCACCTCACTTTCCGTCCCAATGACAAATGTTTTTGAAAAGTGGGGTTTTTATTGAAACAAGGATTGGTGATAAAGCATCAGTAGAGAGGAGACACCTTTTTCCCATATTAACTCTTACAGGAGAGAATTTCCCTTCCTAGGGGTAGATTTCCTCTCACTTCCTGTTGTCTCCTTCCGTTTGCAAGTAGGAGTCGTTTGTAAGTTGGATGTTTGAAAGTAGGGGCCTGCCATATATACTCTGCTGAAATTTGCCCCTTACATGTTGGTGTTGCCACAACACTGTGAGCCCTCACAGTTACTCTTAGTGGGCGCTGGAACGCCCTGCTGTAAACCATTATATCAGGAATTGTAATTACATGCCATTGTTGAACAGTGGTAGGAAAAATTGGGCCTTTGGTGGTGTTGCCACAACACTGTCAGCCCTCCCAGTTACTCTTGGTGGGTGCAGGAATGGGCCCTGCTGTGAATTATTAGATCAAGAATTGTAATTACATGCCCCTGTTGAACAGGGGCAGAAAAATTGGGCCTTAGGCACTGGTGCCACAACACTGCAACCCCTCACAGATACTGTACTTGGAGCACAGCAATGAGCCCTGTTGCAAAGTATTGCATCAAAAATTGTAATTACACTCCCCTGTTAAACAGGGGCTGAAAAATTGGGCCTTAGCCACTGGTGGCGGCACCCAGAAACAAAAATGTTCTTCCAAGCTATCATCAGGAATCGGATCATTGAGGAGGAGGAGGATAGTCAGTCAACATAACAGGACAGTCACTCAGCATCAGCATAGGCAGTCTTGAAGGGATGTGACATTTCAAAATAAATTATTCTGTTATATCAGCTTCAGGTGCTTGGTAGCTGGTGGTGATCCAAGACTGGTTCATCTTCATGAAGGTCAGTCGATCAACCGAGTCGGTGGACAGGCGCACCCTGTGATCGTGACAAAGCCTCCAGCAGCACTGAATGTGCGTTCCGAAAGAACGCTGGATGCAGGACAGGCCAGTAGCTCAATTGCATACTGTGCAAGCTCTGGCCAGTGATCCATCCTCAAGACCCAGTAAGCCAGAGGATTTTTGGTGGAAAAGGTGTCCAAGTCTGACCTTGCCCCTAGGTATTCCTGCACCATGTATATCAGACCCTGGTTGCTGGAACCGATCATACCTTGGGGCTGCGGACTAAAAAATTGTCTGAACGCATCGGTCAGACGGCCCCCTTCCCCACCGCTCCTTCATTGACTGACCGAAGCCTCAGCAACTCGTTGTCCAGGACCAGGAGTTTGTAACCTCCCAGTCTCTGGGAACGTGTTGCACAGACCTTTCTGCAAGGCCTCCCGGAGATGTCTCATCCTCTGCTCCCTCTGCGACGGTAAGATAAGGCCCGCAACCTTACCCTTGTACCGTGGATCAAGGAGAGTGGCCAGCCAGTAATGGTCCCTCTCCTTGATCCGAAGAATACGAGGATCCTTCCGCAGACTTTGCAGGATCAGGGAGGCCATGCAGCGTAGGTTAGCTGAGACATTCAGTCCGGAGTCCTCTGGGTCACTAAGGACGACATGATCCGCAGCCACCTCCTCCCAGCCACGTACAAGTCCATGGGTTTCTTGGGACTGTAAATCATCCCTAAAAGACTGCTGCTGTTGATGCTGAGTGCCAGGCTCCACCTCCATGCTGACACAATCCTCCTCCTCCTCTTCCTGTGCGATGGGTGGGACTGAAGGAACACTGTCTGGGTAAAGGGGGCCTTGAGAGGCAAGGAAGTCCTCTTCCTGCCTCTGTTCTGCCTCAAGTGCCCTGTCCATTATTCCACATAGTGTATGCTCCAACAGGTGGACAAGAGGTACAGTATCACTGATGCATGCACTGTCACTGCTCACCATCCTCGTGGCCTCCTCAAATGGTGCCAGGACAGTGCATGCATCCCTGATCATGCACCACTGGAGTGGTGAAAAAAACCTGAGCTCCCCTGACCCTGTCCTGGTGTCGTAGTCGCACAGGTACTCATTGATGGCCCTCTGCTGCGTGTGCAGCCGCTGCAGCATGGCCAATGTTGAGTTCCACCTGGTGGGCATGTCACATATAAGGCAGTTCTTGGGCAGGTTCAACTCCTTTTTTGCAGCTCAGCCAGCTGAGCACTGGCATTATATAATCTGCGGAAATGCACACAGACTTTCCTGGCCTGCCTCAGGACATCCTGTAAGCCCGGGTACCTGCCCAAGAACTGCTGCACCACCAGGTTAAGGACGTGAGCCACACAGGGCACATGGGTCAGTTGTTCCTGTCGGAGGGCGGAGAGGAGGATGGTGCCATTGTCGCAAACCACCATTCCTGGCTTAAGCTGGCGTGGCGTCAACCACCTCTCGGCCTGCCCCTGCAGAGCTGACAGAACCTCTGCCCCAGTGTGGCTCCTGTCCCCCAAACACACCAGCGCAAGCACGGCATGTCATCTTTTTGCCTGCGTACTTGCGTAGCCCCTTGATTGCCTACGGAGCACCGCTGGTTCCGAGGACAAAGCACAGGAAGAGGCCATGGAGGAAGAAGAGGAGGGGGTGGAGGAGAGAGGTGTGTCACAACCAGTAGTAGCATTTTGGAGGCGTGGCGGCGGAACAACCTCCAACACTACTGCACCTTGTCCTGCATCCTTCCCAGCTGCCAAAAGAGTGACCCAATGGGCCATGAAAGAAAGGTAACGTCCCTGTCCATGCCTGCTGGACCATGAGTCAGTGGTAATATGCACCTTACCGCTGACCGCCCTGTCCAGCGAGGCATCCACATGCCGGTAGAGAGCCGGAATCGCCTTCCATGAGAAAAAGTGGCGTTTGGGAATCTACCACTGAGGAACCGCACATTGCACAAACTCACAGAAGGGGGCCGAGTCTACCAACTGAAAAGGCAGCAGTTGAAGTGCTAGCAATTTAGCCAAGCTAGCATTCAACCGCTGGGCATGTGGATGGCTGGGAGTGAACTTCTTTTGACGGTCCAGCAGCTGGGGCAGGGAAATTTGCCTGCTATAATCGGACGTCGGTGTACTGCTAGCAGAGTGCCCGCAAGTACTTGGCTGTGACACACCTAATTCTACACCTTCGTTCCTCTCAGTGCAGGTTTCAGAGAGGACTGAAGGTACAGTGGGGTTGAAGATCCCAGCTGATGAGGAGCAAGGAGAGGTCCGCTTTGTTCTTTGGTGTGGGTCTTTAAGGTACGCTTGCCAACGAGCTGCATGGCAGGTCAACATATGTCTGGTCAAGCATGTGGTGCCCAAGCGGCTGATGTTTTGGCCACGCGAGATACGCTTGAGACATATATTGCAAACAGCAGTGGTGCGATCTGCTGCACTCGACTCAAAAAAGGCCCACACCAAAGAACTTTTGGAATAACGGGCAGAGGCAGCGCCCTGCACAGGCGGAGCTCTGCAGTGTGATTCAGTCAGTATGCTGCCCTTACGCTGGCCCCGGAGGGCATCCTGCCTCATTGGAGATGTGCCGCCTCCTCCTCCTCCCTCCTATCAGGCACCCACGTGGAGTCAGTGACCTCATCATCCCCTCCCTCCTCATCACTGGAGCCAATCTGGCAGTATGCTGCAGCTGCTGGAACATGACTGCCAGATTGCTGTCCTTCTTCAGCATCCCCTCTCTCTGCTTTCACACTACTGCCTTCTTCTAGCTGGGTATCTTCAGACCCTTCGAAACGCTGGGCATCCTCCTGGAGCATATACCCAACACTGTGCGCAAACAGTTCGGGGGACTCCTCAGGAGGACACGGTGGGTCTAGGGAAGGAGTGACTGATGAAGATATTGATACCAGGGAAGAGGACGCTTTGGCAGCTGCTTTGCCAGTACCATGAGCCTGGGTGAGAGAGGATGAGGAGGGCTTGGTCATCCACTCTACCAAGTCTTCGGCATGATGCGGCTCAACACGTCCAGCTGCCGAAAATAAGGACAAGCGTGTCCCATGGCCACGTGCTGATGATGATGCACCGCGTCCACAACCAGCACTGTTGTCTCTAGACACAGAGCCTGCTTGCCCTCTTTTATTGGCTTGTGACTGTCTGCCTCTCCTTATTGGCCTTCCAGACATAGTAATGGCCTGCAGGGAGATGGGAAAACCAGCAATTGGGTAGTGTATAATGTGCTGGAGGCACACAACACCCACTAACTCCAGCAGATGCCTTTATTAGAGAACAGAAATGACGGGTATATACAGGTGTATACTGTACTAGGGCACACAACACCCACTAACTGCTGCAGATGCCTGAGAAAAGAACACACTGTCCCTGCCTGCCTGTCTAGCTTAGAGAACAGCAATGACGGGTATATACAGGTGTATACTGTGCTGGGGCACACAACACCCACTAACTGCTGCAGATGCCTGAGAAAAGAACACACTGTCCCTGCCTGCCTATCTAGCTTAGAGAACAGCAATGAACAGCAACTCCTGCAGATGCCTGAGAAAAGAACACAATGTAGAACACACTGTCCCTGCCTATGTAACTCTTTCCCTGCACGCCAGAACACACTGCACAAGGCCGCCGTGCTGGCGGCCCTTTATAGTGTGGGGCGTGTACTAAACCCCCCTGAGCTATGATTGGCCACAGGCATTCTGCCTGTGGCCAATTATGGCTCTCCTCGCTGCCAGCGCTGTGATTGGCCAAGCATGCGGGGTCACAGTGCACGCTTGGCCAATCACAGCGCCGGGATTGCACTGCAATGGCGCAGTGTATTGTGGGCCTTTCGCGTCACTCGAATTTGGCGCGAACGGCCCATAACGTTCGATCTTCGTCGAACGATCGAACAGCCGATGTTCGAGTCGAGCGTGTGTTCGACTCGAACACGAAGCTCATCCCAATTAACGTGTAATAAAGTGCCTTGACCTCAATCAATTGTCTTGAAACTTTGCACACCCTAAGTTCTCAACTTCCCAAACCATCCTATAATGCATTTTGGTGTTCCACAAGGCAAACTTTGGGACATTAAAGTGATTGTAAAGCTATGTTTTTTTTTGTTTTTTTTTTTATATAACAAACCCGTCATACTTGCCTCTACTGTGCAGCTCGTTTTGCACAGAGTGGCCCTGATCCACCTGTTTTGGGGTCCCTTGGCAGCTCTCGCGGCTCCTCCCCGCATCAGATGACCCCCCCCCCCAGGACCCCTTTGCGTCCACAGACACGAAAGCCGGACTCGGCCCCGGCGCCCGCGTCCCTGGATTTGATTGACAGCAGTGGGAGCCAATGGCTGCACTGCTATCAATCTAGCCCAGTGTTTCTCAACTCCAGTCCTCAAGGCGCCCCAACAAGGTCATGTTTTCAGGATTTCCATAATTTTGCACAGGTGATTTGATCAGTTTCACTGCCTTAGTAATTACCACAGCTGTTTCATCTGAGAGAAAACATGACCTGTTGGGGCGCCTTGAGGACTGGAGTTGAAAAACACTGATCTAGCCAATCAAGAGCTGGGACCTCTTGGAGAGAGAGACAGTGTGTCCCCGCGGAGGGGATGAACAGGCTCAGGTAAGTAAAACTGGGGGGCCGGTGACTGACATCCTATGCATTAAGGTGAAAAAACAACCCCTTTTTTAACCACTTAACAACCACCTGCCGACAAATAACGGCGGCAGGGTGGTTGCTTAACTCTGGGAGGACGTTATATAACGTCCTCCCAGAATCGCGCTCCCGCGCGCCCCCTGGGGCGCGCACACGGGAAACTCCGTGACCGCCGGGTCCAGAGGACCCGGCGGATCACGAATCGCGGTAAATCGCCGCTGATAGCGGCCGTTTACCACGTGATCGCTCCGTCAAATGACGGAGCAATCACTTGTAAACAGACCGGCGTCATTTGATGACGCCGGTTCCTCCCTCCCCTCTCTGTACCGATCGGTACAGTGTGAGAGGGGAGGGGGAGGGAGCGGATGGCAGCAGCAGCACTGTGGGCTGGATCTGTGACAATTGCAGTCACAGATCCATCCATCCATCCATCCCTGCTCAGCCATCCCTGTGCTATACCCTGCCAATACTCTGCAATACACCCTGCCAATACTCTGCAAAATACCCTGGTGCAATACTCTGCAAAATACCCTGGTGCAATACTCTGCAATACCCTGGTGCAATACTCTGCAATACCCTGGTGCAATACTCTGCAATACCCTGCGAAATACTCTGCAATACCCTGGTGCAATACTCTGCAATACCCTGGTGCAATACTCTGCAATACCCTGGTGCAATACTCTGCAATACCCTGCACAATACTCTGCAATACCCTGCACAATACTCTGCAATACCCTGCACAATACTCTGCAATACCCTGCACAATACTCTGCAATACCCTGCACAATACTCTGCAATACCCTGCAAAATACTCTGCAATACCCTGCAAAATACTCTGCAATACCCTGCGCAATACTCTGCAAAATACTCTGCAATACCCTGCACAATACTCTGCAATACCCTCCACAATACTCTGCAATACCCTCCACAATACTCTGCAATACCCTCCACAATACTCTGCAATACCCTCCACAATACTCTGCAATACCCTCCACAATACCCTGTGCAATACCCTCCACAATACCCTGTGCAATACCCGTGCAATACCCTGCCATACACCGCAATACCCTGCCATACACCGCAATACCCCGCAATGCCCGGCAATACTCCGCAATGCCCGGCAATACTCCGCAATGCCCGGCAATACTCCGCAATGCCCGGCAATACTCTGCAATAACCACTTCCCGCCCTCCGGCCGTCATATGACGTCCTTGACTTTGTGCGGGGATATCTGAATGATGCCTGCAGCTACAGGCATCATTCAGATATCGGCTTTTTCAGCCGGCGATTCCCTACACCATAAGAACAATCATAGCGGCTGTTCCGCCGCTTGATCATTCTTACGGGAGGCAAGAGGGGATGTCCCCCCCCCCCCCGCCGCCCTCCGGTGCTTCTACCGACTCACCGCTACGATCAAAGCCAGGATTGTTGTTGTTTTTTTTTTGTATTTTTTTCAGGCTTCCCAGCCTAGAGGTGAGATGTGGGTTCTTATTGACACCCCCCCCCCCCTCATATCTCACTGTAAAGAGGACCTGTCATGCCATATTCCTATTACAAGGGATGTTTACGTTCCTTGTAATAGGTATAAAAGTGATCAAAAAAATGTTTAGGGCGGAAAAACATGTCAAACTAAAATAAATAAAGTAAAATGAAGAATAAAATTTTTATTTTATTTTTTAAAGCGCCCCTGTCCCCGTGAGCTCGCATACAGAAGCGAACGCATACGTAAGTCCCGCCCACATATGAAAACGGTTTTCAAACCACACATGTGAGGTATCTCTGCGAACGTTAGAGCGAGAGCAATCATTTTGGCCCTAGACCTCCTCTGTAACTCAAAACATGTAACCAGTAAAAATATTTAAAGCGTCGCCTATGGGGATTTTTTAAGTAGCGAAGTTTGGCGCCATTCCACGAGTGTGTGCAATTTTTAAGGGCGACATGTTAGGTATCTATTTACTCGGCGTAACTTCATCTTTCACATTATGCAAAAACATTGGGCTAACTTTACTGTTTTTTTTTTTTTTTAAGCACAAAACATTTTTTTTCCGTAAAAAACGCGTTAAAAAAATTGCTGCGCAAATATCGTGCGAGATAAAAAGTTGCAACAACCACCATTATATTCTCTAAGGTCTTTGCTAAAAGAACATATATAATGTTTTGGGGTTCTATGTAATTTTCTAGCAAATAAATGATGATTTTTACATGTAGGAGAGAAATGTCAGAATTGGCCTTGGTGCTCCAGAACGCCTGAAGGTGCTCCCTGCATGTTGGGCCTCTGTATGTGGCCACGCTGTGTAAAAGTCTCACACATGTGGTATCGCCATACTCGGGAGTAATAGCAGAATGTGTTTTGGGGTGTAATTTGTGGAATGCATATGCTGTGTGTGAGAAATAACCTGCTAATATGACAATTTTGTGAAAGAGAAAAAAAAAATCTTGATTTTGCAAAGAATTGTGGGAAAAAATGACAACTTCAAAAAACTCACAATGCCTCTTTCTGAATACCTTGGAATGTCTTCTTTCCAAAAAGGGGTCATTTGGGGGGTATTTGTACTTTTCTGGCATGTTAGGGTCTCAAGAATTGAGATAGGCCGTCAGTACTTCAGGTGTGATCAATTTTCAGATATTGGCACCATAGCTTGTGGACTCTATAACTTTCACAAAGACCAAATAATATACACCAATTTGTACTTATTTTTACCAAAGATATGTAGCAGTATAAATTTTGGCCAAAATTTATGAAGAAAAAATAGTAATTTGCAAAATTTTATAACAGAAACGAAAAAAAAATCATTTTTTTACAAAATTTTCAGTCTTTTTTCTCTTATAGCGCAAAAAATAAAAAACCCAACAGTGATTAAATACCACCAAAAGAAAGCTCTATTTGTGTGAAAAAAAGGACAAAAATTTCATATGGGTACAGTGTTGTATGACTGAGTAATTGTCATTCAAAATGTGAGAGCACCGAAAGCTGAAAATTGGTCTGGTTATTAAGGGGGTTTAAGTGCCCAGTGGTCAAGTGGTTAAGCTTGTTTTTTGGGGAACTTAATGTGGCTTAACGTACAAAAAATACCTTAAATGTTAACCAATGTTCCCCAAACTTCACACAATATAAGACTCTATTCATGACAACATATTCTGAAAATTTCAGCTCATTTGGTAAATCACCCCAAAAGTTATTCACATTTAAACATCATTTTTACAATCCTTACCCAATTGCAGACTTTGGGCGTACTAGACACACCCAAAAAACATGTCATCAGTGTACACAGGGCATGTCTAGTACATCCAGTCCCCCTGCTCTACTGCTGGTGTTCTGTCGCAAAGTGCCCCCCCCCCATCCAATAGTGCCCGGAACGAATAGCGCATGCGCTGTACGTCATAGCACAACAGCTGATTTGCCGATCAGCTAGGCTGATGTAACCGTGGCGCGTGTGCACATCGTAGGAGGTATCTCTCGATGGGAGATACCATTTGAAAGGCACAATTTAAACCTATACAAACAGCGGGGGGAGACTGTAGTTCTCAGATTGTGCATCGCTGCTGCTGGAGAGCTGGTAGTGGCTTGTGTTGAAGGGTTGGTTTTGTCTGTGTTGCAACCCGCCCTTTCACACAGGCAAAACCAGCCGTGCAACACAGACAAAACCAACCCTCCAGCAGCAGCGATGCACAATCTGAGAACTACGGTCTCCCCCTGGCTGTGTGTATAGGTTTCAATTGTGCCCGAGAAATGGTATGTCCCATCGAGAGACACCTCCTACGGATGTGTGCTTGCGCTCTGGTCACGTCACTCCAGCTGATCAGCAACTCAGCTGGAGTGTGGCTTCAAGCCTGCGCATGCGTGGGCACAATTCGATGGGGGGGGGGGGGGGGCACTTCTCAACAGAACACCAGGACCCTTCCCTGTCTAAGTACCCAAAAATTCAGCAGGAGCTGTAAAAAAAAGAAAAAAAAAAGAAAAGAAAAAGGAAGGAGGCTGGCAATGTTTATCAACAACCACATCACAAAGTTGCATTGAAACATTGTATTAATTGTAACTTTCTGTGTTTTGCATCTACAGATCAAAGGGATGAACTTCGATTTGCTGGTGAAGAGTTAAAGCAACATTGACAAGTAAAAAACAAACATTTTTTCTAATTAAATGTTCCTCTGTTGAACCTCTTATTAACCCTTTAGTTTTCTCTAATCAGCACTGATTAACACTCTATTCTCCTTTTCTATTCAATTGTAATTTTCCTGGTGTTTTTTTTTTTCTTTTCTATTTTATTAACTAATAAACTTTTTTTCTGTTTTTGTTTACTTATTTTTTTTTTACACCTTTTTTACATAAATTTAATGCTGAAAAAAAATGCCCTTTTTGTTTAGTTTTTTTTATTACATTTAATTGTCTAAGGATTGCAAAAAAAAAATATTGTTGCAGAACAATATTCACAAAAAGAAAGCATTGTTTGTCCTTTAAAAAAATAAAAAAAATAAAAAAGGCATGTATTATGTTGTTATCTTCAGTCAGGGGTATGCAAGCTCAGCACTCCAGCTGTGGTGAAACTACAAATCCCATCATGCCTCTGCTGCTGGGAGTCATGCCTGTGAATGTCAGGGTCTTGCAATGTCATTGCTGGATCGAGATGGGACTCAGGTAAGTATGAGGGGGGCTGCTGCACACAGACGGCTTTTTATCTTAATGCATAGAATGCATTAAGATAAATAAACCTTCTGACTTTACAATCCCTTTTAACCACTTCCCTACCAGGCACGAAAACCCCCTTCCTGCCCAAGCCATTTTTCATCTTTCAGCACTGTCACACTTTGAATGACAATTGCGCGGTCGTGCGACGTGGCTCCCAAACGAAATTTGCGTCCTTTTTTTCCCACAAATAGAGCTTTCTTTTGGTGGTATTTGATCACCTCTGCGGTTTTTATTTTTTGCGCTATAAACAAAAGAAGAGCGTCCAGTTTGGGAAAAAAAACACAATTTTTTACTTTTTGCTATAATAAATACCCTTTTTTTTTTTTTTCAAATAAAATTTTCCTCAGTTTAGGCCGATACGTATTATTCTTCTACATATTTTTGGTAAAAAAAAAAAATCACAATAAGCGTGTATTGATTGGTTTGCGCAAAAGTTATAGCGTCTACAAAATAGGGGATAGATTTATAGCTTTTTTTTATTTATTTATTTTTTTTTTTTATTAGTAATGGTGGCGATCTGCGATTTTTATTTTTTTTATTGTGACTGCGATATTGCAGCGGACACATCGGACACTTTTGACACATATTTGGGACCATTCACATTTATACAGCGATCCCTGCTATAAAAATGCATTGATTACTGTATAAATGTGATTGGCAGGGAAGGGGTTAACCACTAGGGGGCGGGAAGGGGTTAAATATGTTACCTCAATGTGTTCTAAATGTGGGGGGAGGTGACTGACTGGGGGAGGTGACCGATGGTTGTCCCTATGTACAAGGGACACACCATCGGTCCCCTCTCCCTCACAGGACGTGGATCTCTGTGTTTACACACAGAGACCCACTTTCCTGCTCGTTTCCCGGGCAATCGCGGGTGCCCGGCGGCAATCGCGGCCGCCGGGCACGTACATTGGGGCCTTGGGAACGCGGTGGGCGCGTGCGCGCGCCCTAGCTCGTCTTAAAGGGAGGACGTCATATGACGTCCTCCCAGAACGAGAGTGTCCTCCGCCCGCCGTCAATTGACAGTGGGCGGGGGACAAGTGGTTAAGCTTGTTTTTTGAGGAGCTTAATGTGGTTTAAAGTTATTGTAAAGGCTGAAGGTGCATTCTATGCATAAAGATAAAAAAAAACTCCTGTATGCAGCACCTTCCCTCAGCTCCCCTAATACTTACCTGAGCCCCTTCTCTATCCAGCGATGTGCACGAGTGCCTCGGTCATCTGGGACTCTCCCTCGTGATTGTCTGAGACACAGCAGTGGTGCCATTGACTCCCGCTGCTGTCAATAAAAGTCAGGTAGCCAATCGGGAGAGAGAGGGGGGCCAAACCATGGCTCTGTGTCTAAATGGACACACAGAGCTGCAGCTCAGCTCGAGTGACCCATAGCAAGCTGCTTGGTGTGAGGGCAATTGGCAGGAGGGAGCTGCCGGGAGGGAACTGAGAATAGGAGGATCAGGGCTGCTCTGTGGAAAACCACTGCACAGAAGAGGTACAGTATCTCACAAAAGTGAGTGCACCCCTCACATTTTTGTATTTTTTTTTTATTACTCGCTTTGATATGTGAGTGCTTTGGATAACAAGCATTCTCCTGAAATGGATTATGCTCGTAATACAAGGTTCCACTGTATGTTGAAATAAAGAGTCTTCTATTGTGCAAAGTTTGGTGGAAATTTGGTTAACATTTTAGCTCTTTTTTTGTACGTTAAGCCACATTAGGCTCCTCCAAAAAACAAGCTTAATGTCTCTAGTTTGTCTTGTGGAACACTGAAATGTGTGAAACTTCTAGGATGGGTTTGAGAAATTGAACTTGGGCCGTGCAAAGTTTCAAGACAATTGATTGAGGTTTAGGCACAATATGCTACATTTAAGCTCTTCTTTTACATTAAAGCACCCATTTAAAAGTCAGCAGCTACAAAAAGTGAAGCTGCTGACTTTTAATAATCAGACACTCACCTGTCCAATGGTCCAGCGATGCGGGCGAATGAAGCCCCGCTCCTTCCTCCTCCTGTCTGCGGCGCCCGGCTATGCCTTCATAGCCGGGCACGCACTGTGCATGTGCAAGCCGCGCTGCGCACTGTATATGGCTGAGCAATCTTCTGAGACCTGTGACGTGTCCCAGAAGATTGGAGGAAGGGGGAGAGGTGAACTTCCTTCCGGCGCTGCAGAGCCCCGGGAGGAAGTGGGAGCTGGATGCCTCTAAAAAGGGGGTATCCCCCCCCCCCCCAAAAAAAATTACATGCCAAATGTAGCATGTCGGGGTCACCATCACCTAAAGTGGAAGTTCCATTTTTGAGTGGAACTCCACTTTTAAGCTGTTCACATTAGATGTTTTAGCATTGTAAAATATAGTTTAATGTGAATAACGTTTACTGTGATTATCCAAATGAGCTGACATTTTCTGAATATGTCAGCATGGATAGAGTGTTCTATTGGGTGAAGTTTGGTGGAAATTGGATAACATTTAAGGTCTTTTTTGTACGTTAGGACACATTAAGCTCCCCAAAAAAAACAGCTTAATGTCCCTAGTTTGCCTTGTGGAACACCAAAATGCATGAAACTTCTAGGATAGGTTTGGAAAGTTAAAAACTTAGGCTGTGAAAAGTTTCAGGGCAATAAATAAGTATCCAGCTGAGTGCCTGTGTGAAAGTATCAAATAGCCAGGGGCTGCTTTTGGATCTAAGACCCCTTTCACACTGGGGCGGGCAGGAGCGGTGGCGGTATAGCAGCGCGATTTTCAGCGCTGCTATACTGTCATTCTTACCGCGGTATGCGGTCGCTAGGGGGGTTAATTTAACCCCCGCTAGTGGCCGAAAAAGGGTTAATACCGCCCGCAAACCGCGGCTATTGCTGCGGTTTGCGGGCGGTATTACCGCGCTGTCCCATTGATTTCAATGGGAGACCGCGGTAAAGGAGCGGTGAACACACCGCTCCTTTACCGCTGTAAAGAAGCGGCTAGCAGGACTTTTGGAGCGGTCCTGCTAGCGCACCGCTTCAGTGTGAAAGCCTTCGGGCTTTCACATTGAAGGCACAGGGCAGGATTTTTTCATGCGGTATAACAGCGCTATTATTAGCGCTAAACCGCATGAAAAACGCCCCAGTGTGAAAGGGGCCTTAAGGTAAGCTTAGTAGCAAAATAATACAGACCCCTCCACTTTATCCCATGCCACTGCCAGAGCGGCAGAATCGGGAGGAGTTTGAAAGCATACGCTATTTCAGCTTTGGATAGCCAAGCGCCCTCCCCGACCCTGATGATACGTTGATGCATATTTGAGTGAAAACTCTTCAGACATCAAGGAGTACAGGCTAGGTATATGAGAACAATGAGGAGCTGACAAGTCATAAATCAAGCGTAATTTATTAGAAAATGTCCCTTTTAAATTCAAAGGGAATTTTTTTTTTAATTTAGTTGGAAGGGTGAAGGGGGGCTTCACCCTTCCAACTAATAATCTTTTTTTTTTTCTTTTTAGATTGGCTTAAAAGGAAGTGTATGCATCGTATGAGACGAATGCCGCATACACACGACCGGTTTTAATGTCATTGAAAAAAACAGCGTTTTTCTCGACGTGATTCTTCTCAAGCCTGCTTTGCCTACACACTATTGTGGAAAAAAAATGCTCGAGTAAAGCGCAACACATCCGACGGCACTATAAAGGGGAAGTTCCATTCAGATGGCGCCACCCTTTGGGCTGCTTTTGCTGATCCTCGTGTTAGTAACGTTTGTAGAGATGATTCGCGCTTTTCAGCCTTGTGCTTTTCAGTCCGTTACAGCGTGACGAATGTGCTATCTCCATTACGAACGCTAGTTTTACCAGAACGAGCGCTCCCGTCTCATAACTTGCTTCTGAGCATGCGCATTTTTTTCACGTCGTTAAAGCCTACACATGGCCTTTTTCATGACGAGAAAAACGACGACGTGAAAAATTAGAGCATGTTCCAAATTTTTAATGGTCATTTTTCACGTCGTGAAAAATGCTCTAGAGCCCACACACGATAATTTTTAATGACCAAAAAAAAAAAGATTTTTTTCTCGTCATGAAAAACGGTCGTGTGTACGCGGCATAAGAAATATAAAATTACAGAGGGCGAGTAACCTGAGGTGAAGCAGGCCAATTAAAAACGTAACCCAGGCCTACAGAACCTGAAGGCATTTCAGATCAATTGTAGTGAGTAGTGTAATGACAATAACATATGAAACAGCCTAACGTATGTTATATGAGAAACGGATGAAGAGACTTGCTATCGCACGAGCCAATTAGAAATGATGAAAGAAAAATAAAGGGATCTACAAACCCCTTCCTACTGTGCACCCTGGAAAATTGCTAAACAATATATTACGTTGTGTAAGTGAAGCAGCAGCTAGTAAAGCTCAAAGGCTTCACATACATAAAGAAAATAACTGTGATTCCATACCGTGCTAAACAATAAAGATGTGACAAAAATAATGTGTTTTCAAAAATAACATACGCAAACAGGTAGGTAAATGGATAAATAAAGTCCAAAAATTCACCACCAAGTGCCAGTATACTTTCAAACGTGACGGTGAAAAACATGGGTGTTAATTTTGTCCGGTGAGTAGGATACTCGCCTAGTAGCTGGTGAAAGGAGACGCACTTTTCTTTGGAGACACCATTGTTTTTCATCGTCACGTTTGATGAACTAGCAAATATACTGGCATTTGGTGGTGGATTATTAGACTTTATTTATCCATTTACTTACCTGTTTGTGTATGTTAATTTTGAAACACATTATTTTTGTCACACATCCTTTATTTAACAAGAAACCGGTAAGTGGCGAAAACCAGAAGTACCGATATCCAAGCAAGAACTGCACATAAAAAGAAACCATAACTTACCTTCGACCTAGATTTACTCTTTTATCTGCACCTAGTGACAGAGGCCAACCCTGAAATACAACTTATGAGCAGGACTGAAAATATATGTCAACCCCCTGAAATACAGAGGCCGAGCAACCTAAAACATAGCAGGTAAATTAAAACGTACCTCAGGCTAAAGGAAAACCTGAAAAACATGTCGGGCAACTGAGTGGTGAAATGTCATCATGCATGAAAACAAAACGTGAAACAGATGAGGAGACTTGCCACCGCACAGGCCAAAGTCCCACATATGCTAAGAATGAGGATCGAGCAACCTGGTAAAGGTAAGAAACACCCTTCTGTACCAATACCCACCTCATGTGGCCATGGGCACTGTGACCCAATACAGCTCCATCAACCACAAACCTCAAATTCCTATACCAAACCCTGCCCAGTCTCTGCCTACCACCCATGCGACACAACAATATGTGGATCTGTGAAATCCGGACCGTGTATGGCCAGATACATGTCACTTACTGAGCTCACTGAAAGCTGAATACTGATAGGCTGATCAGACACTCCAACCAGAATCCTAAGGATAAACAGACATGTGTAAGATGCGGCACTAGTAAGACAGTGAAGCATGCACAGATAACACTTAGAGCCGTGAAATGCGATAAGAGAACCCGAGATAGGGAGATATAGACCGTATAAAAGCATAACTCCCCTCCTGACACCAACCGTTTGGCTGCTTTTACAGACACACTCCCCCCTTCCCCAAAACACCCCATTGTGAGAGGTTCCCCAACGGATCAGCATGAGAAACGGGCCCCCAAAAGCCGTTTACCGCAGCATAAACATGCTTGGAGCAGCCGTCTCCTTCTCCACCCATTGACCCCCCCCCCCTACGATCAATACATGAGCCTGCTTGAAAGAATGGGGACACCAGCTGCAGCCGTATGTCCGCCTCACCAAACTGAAACCCGGAAATGTCAGACGGTCACACCGTAGCATAAAGAAGCATCGAACACAAGAGGAATGCCAACAAAAAAGAGGGGGTAGAGGACAGGCTTAACTACAGCTCGACGACTCATACAAATACAGGCTGACCTGCGGTCAGCTTTCTCATTTGTCCCTGCACCTCCACTTCAAGACCGCAATACATATATATACTGTAAGTTACAGCTTTGAAGTGGTTTACTTGGATTATGGCAGCCAAAACCCTGGTATTTTTATTTTTTTCAGCCAGCGGCGGTCTTTCTTATAGATGGAAAGCCATTCAGGACAGTTAACCAGTGATAATCACTGTTATAAGCAATAACTGTGTAAAGAAAGAAAGAATTCCTGATCACTTCCCCAGAGTAGTATAGTGTCACTATGGTGACACTGAACTACTTTGACAGAATGTAAAAAATAATTTATATATATATATATATATATATATATATATATATATATATATATATATATAAACTATTTTATTTTTTTTCACAAAAGTGAGTACACCCCTAACATTTTTGTAAATATTTTATTCTATCTTTTCATGTGACATCACTAAAGAAATGACACTTTGCTACAATGTAAAGTAGTGAGTGTACATCTTGTATAACAGTGTAAATTTGCTGTCCCCTCAAAATAACAACACACAGCCATTAATGTCTAAACCGCTGGCAACAAAAGTGAGTCCAGCCCTAAGTGAGAATGTGCCAATTGGGTCCAATTAGCCATTTTCCCTCCCTGGTGTCATGTGACTCATTAGTATTACAATGTCTCAGGTGTGCATGGGGAGCAGGTGTGTTAAATTTGGTGTTATTGCTCTCACTCTCTCATACTGGTCACTGGAAGTTCAACGTGGCACCTCATGGCAAAGAGGTCTGAAAAAAAGAATTGATGTTCTACATAAAGATAGCCTAAGCTATAAAAAGATTGCCAAAGAGCTGCAGCACGGTGGCCACAGTATTCCAACATAACGACCCCAAACACACCTCCAAGATGACCACTGCCTATCTAAAGAAGGTGAGGGTGAAGGTGATGGACTGGCCAAGCATGTCTCCAGACCTAAACCCTATTGAGCATCTGTGGGGCATCCTCAAATGGAAGGTGGAGGAGCGCAAGGTCTCTAACATCCACTAGCTCTGTGATGTCGTCATGGAAGAGGACTCCAGTGGCAACCTGTGAAGCTCTGGTGCCATGCCCAAAAGGGTTAAGGCAGTGCTGGAAAATAATGGTGGGCACACAAAATAATTACACTTTGGGCCGAATTTGGACATTTTCACTTAGGGGTGTACTCACATCGGTTTAGACATTAATGGCTGTGTGTTGTTATTTTGAGGGGACAGAAAATGTACACTGTTATACAAGCTGTACACTCACTACTTTGTAGCAAAGTGTATTGTCTTTAGTGTTGTCACATAAAAAGATATAATAAAATTATTTCAAAAATGTGAGGAGTGTACTAATTTTTGTGAGATACTGTGTGTGTGTGTGTGTATGTATGTGTATATATATATATATATATATATATATATATATATATATATACACACATACATACATACATACATACAGTGCCTTGCAAAAGTATTCACACCCCCCTGGCTTTTTACCTATCTTGTTACATTACAGCCTTTAGTTCAATGTTTTTTTTTTTATCTGAATTATATGTGATGGATCAGAACACAATAGTCTGAGTTGGTGAAGTAAAATTAGAAAAATATATACATAAAACAATTTTTCAGAAATAAAAAACTGACAATTGGCATGTGCGTCTGTTATGAAGCCCATAAAAAGCTCTGGTGCAACCAATTACCTTCACATAATTAGTGAAATGATGTCCCCCTGTGTGCAATCTAAGTGTCACGTGATCTGTCATTGCATATATACACCTTTTTGAAAGGCCCCAGAGGCTGCAACAAGAGGCACCACTAACCAAACACTGCCATGAAGACCAAGGAACTCTCCAAACAAGTAAGGAACAATGTTGTTGAGAAGTACAAGTCAAGGTTAGGTTATAAAAAAAAATAAAAAATCGTTGATGATCCCTAGGAGCACCATCAAATCTATCATACCAAATGGAAAGAACATGTCACAACCGCAAACCTGCCAAGAGACGGCCGCACACCAAAACTCACGGACCGGGCAAGGAGGGCATTAATCAGAGAGGCAGCACAGAGACCTAAGGTAACCCTGGAGGAGCTGCAGAGTTCCACAGATGAGACTGGAGTATCTGTACATAGGACGACAATAAGCCGTACGCTCCATAGAGTTGGGCTTTATGGCAGAGTGGCCAGAAGAAAGCCATTACTTTCCGCAAAAAACAAAATGGCACGTTTTGAGTTTGTGAAAAATGTGGGAGACTCCCAAAATGTATGGAGGAAGGTGCTCTGGTCTGATGAGACTAAGATGTTACTTTTTGGCCATGAAAGAAAATGTTATGTCTGGCGCAAACCCAACACATCACATCACCCAAAGAACACCATCCCCACAGTGAAACATGGTGGTGGAAGCATCATGCTGTGGGGATGTTTTTCAGCAGTCGGGACTGGGAAACTGGTCAGAGTTGAGGGAAAGATGGATGGTGCTAAGTACAGGGATATTCTTGAGCAAAACCTGTACCACTCTGTGTGTGATTTGAGGCTAGGGCGGAGGTTCACCTTCCAGCAGGACAATGACCCCAAACACACTGCTATAGCAACACTTGAGTGGTTTAACCACTTCAGCCCCGGACCATTTTACAGCTAAAGGACCAGGCCCCTTTTTGAGATTCGGCACTGCGTCGCTTTAACTGACAATTGCGCGGTCGTGCGACGTGGCTCCCAAACAAAATTGGTGTCCTTTTTTTCCCACAAATAGAGCTTTCTTTTGGTGGTATTTGATCACCTCTGCGGTTTTTATTTTTTGCGCTATAAACAAAAATAGAGCGACAATTTTGAAAAAAATTCAATATTTTTTACTTTTTGCTATAATAAATATCCCCCAAAAATATATAAAAAAACTTTTTTTTTCCTCAGTTTAGGCCGATACGTATTCTTCTACATATTTGTAGTAAAAAAAATCGCAATAAGCGTTTATTGATTGGTTTGCGCAAAAGTTATAGCGTGTACAAAATAGAGGATAGTTTTATGCCATTTTTATTAATATTTTTTTTTTTTTTTACTAGTAATGGTGGCGATCAGCGATTTTTTTTTATTTATTTTTTATCATGACTGCGACATTATGGCGGACACATCGGACACTTTTGACACTATTTTGGGACCATTGTCATTTTTACAGCGATCAGTGCTATACAAATGCACTGATTACTCTCAAAATGGCACTGGCAGTGAAGGGGTTAACCTGTAGGGGGCGCTGAAGGGGTTAAGTGTGACCTAATGTGTGTTTCTTACTGTAGGGGGCGTGGCTTGGCATGTGACATCACTGATCCTCGTTCCCTATGACAGGGAACAGACGATCAGTGACAGGCTCACTAGGAAGCACGAGTTGAGGTTTGTTTACACTTACCTCTCCCCCTTCCTTAGCTCTGTGACCCGATCGCGGGACACCGGCGGCAATCGGGTATGCGGGTCCCGCGGGCGCGGTCACGGAGCTCAGGACCAGGTCGCGAGTGACCCAGGGCTTGGCTCTTAAAGGGCAACGTACCTGTACGTGGATGTGCCCAGCCGTGCCATTCTGCCGACGTACAGCATATTGGTGTGAGGCGGTCCTTAAGTGGTTAAGGGGAAACATGTAAATGTGTTGGAATGGCCTAGTCAAAGCCCAGACCTCAATCCAACCATAAAGCCCTGTACACACAGCCGAGATTCTCGTCAGGGAAAAAACGTTGTTTTTCCTGACGAGAATCTGGACAAGAAACTTGTCCCGGCCGAGTGTACACACGTACGATTCAAAAGAACCGCCGTTCTTTTGAATGGCACGCACACGGTGACGTTATCGACTACGACGAGCGTGCGCTCGTCACATTCGATGCCGACGCTGCCATCTTGCTACATCCTATGCCTATGCCTAGGAAGCTACCGCGCATGCGTCAAAGTCATTTCGAGCATGCGCGGGTTTCCACGGTGACAGGTAAGTGTACACACGCTCTGGTTTCTCGTCGAGAAACAGGCCGATGAGATTCTGCGGTCTTTTTTCTCGTCGGGGAATCTGGGCAGTTTTCTTGACGAGAAAACTGAAACCCACGTACACACAGCCGGTTTTCTCGGCAAGAAAACTCTCCCGGCAGTTTTCTTGTCGTTTTTTGCCGAGAAAACCGGTCGTGTGTACGCGGCCTCAGTCTGACTACAGATTTTAGGATTGTTGTTCACAAGCGCAAACCATCCAACTTTAAGGAGCTGGAGCAGTTTTGCAAGGAGGAATGGGCAAAAATCCCAGTGGTAAGATGTGGCAAGCTCGTAGAGACTTATCCAAAGTGATTGGAGCTGTGATAGCCGCAAAAGGTGGCTCTACAAAATATTGAGGGGTGAATAGCTATGCGCATTGATTTTTTTTTTGTCCTATTTGTTGTTTGCTTCACAATAAAAAAAAAAAATCTTCAAAGTTGTGGGCATGTTTTGTAAATTAAATGATGCAAATCCTCATACAATGCATGTTAATTCCAGGTTGTGAGGCAACAAAACCCTTGAAAAAATGCCAAGGGGGGGTGGGGGGTGAATACTTTTGCAAGGCACTGTGTGTGTGTGTATTCATATGTGTGTATATATATATATATATATATTTATATATATATATAAAATCTCATTTGTACTGTCCTGCCAATTTAGGATCTCAAAAGATGAGATGGGACATCAGGATCAATTTTCTAATCTTTATACCATAGTTTGTGGACTCTAACGTTCACAAACACTAAATAATAAATTTGGGTCAAATGATTGTTTTGTTTTTTTATATTTTTTCAAATTTTGGGGAATTTTCATACAGCAAAAAAAAAAAGTGGTGATTAACCACTTCTCTACTGTGCACGAAAACCCCCTTCCTGCCCAAGCCATTTTTCAGCTTTCAGCGCTGTCACACTTTGAATGACAATTGTGCGGTCGTGCGACGTGGCTCCCAAACAAAATTTGTGTCCTTTTTTTCCCACAACTAGAGCTTTCTTTTGGTGGTATTTGATCACCTCTGCGGTTTTTATTTTTTGCACTATAAACAAAAGAAGAGCGTCCAGTTTGGAAAAAAAACACTATTTTTTACTTTTTGCTATAATAAATACCCATTTTTTTTCTTTTAAATAAAAATTTTCTCAGTTTAGGCCGATACGTATTCTTCTACATATTTTTGGTAAAAAAAAAATCGTAATAAGCGTGTATTGATTGGTTTGCGCAAAAGTTATAGCGTCTACAAAATAGGGGATAGATTTATAGCATTTTTATTTTTTTATTAGTAATGGCGGCGATCTGCGATTTTTTTATTGTGACTGCGATATTGCGGCGGACACATCGGACACTTTTGACACATTTTTGGGACCATTCACATTTATACAGCGATCCCTGCTATAAAAATGCATTGATTACTGTATAAATGTGATTGGCAGGGAAGGGGTTAACCACTAGGGGGCGGGAAGGGGTTAAATATGTTCCCTCAAAGTGTTCTTACTGTGGGGGGAGGGGACTGGCTGGGGGAGGTGACCGATGGTTGTCCCTATGTACAAGGGACACACCATCGGTCCCCTCTCCCTCACAGGATGTGGATCTGTGTGTTTACACACAGAGACCCACTTTCCTGCTCGTTTCCCGGGCAATCGCGGGTGCCCGGCGGCAATCGCGGCCGCCGGGCACGCGCACCGGGGCCTTGTGAACGCGGCGGGCGCGCGCCTCCTAGCTCGTTTTAAAGGGAGGACGTCATATGACGTCCTCCCAGAACGAGAGTATCCTCCGCCCGCCGTCAATTGACAGTGGGCGGGGGACAAGTGGTTAAATACCACCAAAAGAAAGCTCTATCTGTGTGAAAAAAATGATTATAAATGTAATATGCGTAGTGTTGAATGACCGCGCAATTGCCACTTAAAGTAGCACAGTGCTGAATATCAATAAATGCCCTGTTCATGAAGGGGGTAAAACCAGGGTTGCCAGCTTCCTGTGACATTTTTTACTGACAAAACATAGACAAAAACACAGAGCACATTTTTTTGTTGACTACCTGAAAAATGCCAGAACTCCAATTAGAAAATGAGGCAGAATATAGGGGTGCGGTATGTAGAGAGTGCAGAGTTCAGGGGTGCCGTATGTAGAGAGTGCTAACCATTTTGCAACCAAAAATGACACCCCTTTTCCTCCAAATAGCCCCCCTACACCAGTACAGTGCTCTCCTCCCACTCCCAAATCCCCCTCTTGGACAGTAACAGCAAAACTGCTGTTGCAGAAGAGCAGCTACAGCTTACCCCCAGGACTTAAAGGAGAGTGTAAAGTGCAACCTGTAAGGCGGGCCGTGGGCACAGGTTTCAAGCTGCTGATTTCCACGAGCACTGGGTTCCCAGGGAGAGGTGGAGCCGCAGAGGACAGCTGATATCACTCCACTGACTATCTGAGGGCTGCAGCCAGAATTAGATGAGCAGCATTGGCAAGTGCGGCCATCTGCTTACTCCACGGCTGACGCTCATCCTGCTTGCATAGAAAAATAAGCCTGATTTGCACCTACTCCTGTATTGCCGGAGATGCCAGCACAGTTCTCTGCCTAAAAAATGTCTTGATTTACAGACATTTTATGTTTGTAACGGACATTTACAGTTGCAAAGATCACTGATTTTTACAAACTGTCCTTAAATTTTTGGACGGTTGGCAACCCAGGGTAAAACCTTCTGGAGGTCAAGTGGTTAACTACTTGAGCTGTTTAAATATTCAGTGCTGCGATATTTTGACAACTACTTGGTCATGCAATAGTGTACCCAAATAAATTTTATATTTCGACATATAGAAACTTTATTTTGCTGGTATTTATTAACCATTGGGGTTTTTATATTTTTTTATATAAAGGAAATTGATTAAATAAACCAAATCCCTTAGCTAGCAGTATCCAGCCTTTATTGATGTCAAGTAAACACCTAGGCAGACAGCAATACCAACTTCACTCAAGCTATATCCTCATTTCCTATGTCAACATTAGGGATGGGCTTCGTGTTCGAGTCGAACATACGTTCGACTCGAACATCGGCTGTTCGATCGTTCGATGAAGATCGAACGATTTGGGCCGTTCGCGCCAAATTCGAGTGACGCGAACGGCCCACAATGCACTACGCCATCGCAGTGTCATCCAGGCGCTGTGATTGGCCAAGCATGCACTGTGACCCCGCATGCTTGGCCAATCACAGCGCCGGCAGCGAGGAGAGCAATGATTGGCCACAGGCAGGATGCCTGTGGCCAATTATTGCTATGGGGGTTTAGTACACGCCCCACACTATAAAAGGCCGCCGGCGCGGCGGCCTTGTGTAGTGTGTTCCGGAGCAGGGAAAGAGAAGCATAGGCAGGGACAGTGTCATTTTTTTCCTTTACTAATCCTGGATTCCTTGTGTTTAGGGACAGAGAAGGATAGGTAGGGAGAGTGTCAGTGTGTCATTCTGTGCTAAACCTTGTTTGTAGGGACAGAGAAGGACAGTGAGGGAAAGTGTCAGTGTGCTATTCTGTGCTAATCCTTGTTTGTAGGGACAGAGAAGGACAGTGAGGGAAACTGTCAGTGTGCTATTCTGTGCTAAACCAATCTTGCTGAACCATATTTGAAATCCTTGAGTTTAGGGACAGAGAAGGACACTCGTGGAAACTATCAGTGTGCTATTCTGTGCTAAATCTTGTTTGTAGGGACAGAGAAGGACAGTGAGGGAAAGTGTCAGTGTGCTATTCTGTCCTAAACCAATCTTGCTGAACCATATTTGAAATCCTTGAGTTTAGGGACAGAGAAGGACACTCGGGGAAACTGTCAGTGTGCTATTCTGTTCTAAACCAATCTTGCTGAGCCATATTTGAAATCCTTGAGTTTAGGGACAGAGAAGGACACTCGGGGAAACTATCAGTGTGCTATTCTGTGCTAAATCTTGTTTGTAGGGACAGAGAAGGACAGTGAGGGAAAGTGTCAGTGTGCTATTCTGTCCTAAACCAATCTTGCTGAACCATATTTGAAATCCTTGAGTTTAGGGACAGAGAAGGACACTCGGTGAAACTATCAGTGTGCTATTCTGTGCTAAATCTTGTTTGTAGGGACAGAGAAGGACAGTGAGGGAAAGTGTCAGTGTGCTATTCTGTCCTAAACCAATCTTGCTGAACCATATTTGAAATCCTTGAGTTTAGGGACAGAGAAGGACACTCGGGGAAACTGTCAGTGTGCTATTCTGTGCTAAATCTTGTTTGTAGGGACAGAGAAGGACAGTGAGGGAAACTATCAGTGTGCTATTCTGTGCTAAACCCATCTTGCTGAAGCATATTGCAAATCCTTGTGTTTAGGGACAGAGAAGGATAGGCAGGGAACAGTGTCAGTGTCTTTGTTGCTAAGCCTCCTGCACAGTATACACCTGAAGGTAGCCCTTATTGCTGTTTTTCCCATCTCCCTGCAGGCCATCCATTAAAATGTCTGCAAGGCAAACAAGGAGAGGCAGACAGTCAGGAGGCAAAAAAAGAGGGCAAGCAGGCTCTGTGTCTGGGGGCAACAGTGCTGGTCGTGGACGCGGTGCATTGTCATCAGCACGTGGCCATGGGACACGCTTGTCCTTCTTTTCGGCAGCTGGACATGTTGAGCCACATCATGCCGAAGACTTGGTAGAGTGGATGACCAAGCCCACCTCATCCTCCTCATCCTCTCTCACCCAGGCTCAGGGTACTGGCAAAGCAGCTGCCAAAGCGTCCTCTTCTCTGGTATCAATGTCATCATTAGTCACTCCTTCCCTAGACCCACCATGTCCTCCTCCTGAGGAGTCCCCCGAACTGTTTGAGCACAGTGTTGGGTACATGCTCCAGGAGGATGCCCAGCGTTTCGAAGGATCTGATGATGATACCCAGCTAGAGGAAGGCAGTAGCATGAGAGCAGAGAGAGGGGATGCTCAAGAAGGACACCAATCTGGCAGTCATGCTTCTGCAGCATACTGCCAGATTGGCTCCAGTGATGAGGAGGGAGGGGATGATGAGGTCACTGACTCCACGTGGGTGCCTAATAGGAGAGAGGAGGAGGATGAGGAGGAGGCACATCTCCAACGAGGCAGGATGCCCTTGGGTGGCCAGCGTATGGGCAGCACACCGACGGAATCACACCGCAGAGCTCCGCCTGTGCAGGGCGCTCCCTTTGCCCGTCATTCAAAAAGTTCTTTGGTGTGGGCCTTTTTTGAGGCGAGTGCATCAGATCGCACAGCTGCTGTTTGCAACATATGTCTCAAGCGTATATCGCGTGGCCAAAACATCAGCCGCTTGGGCACCACATGCTTGATCAGACATATGTTGACCTGCCATGCAGCTCGTTGGCAAGCCTACCTTTAAGACCCACACCAAAGAACAAAGCGGACCTCTCCTTGCACCGCATCAGCTGGGATCTCCAACCCCACTATACCATCAGTCCTCTCTGAAACCTGCACTGAGAGGAATGAAGGTGTAGAATTAGGTGTGTCACAGCCAAGTACTTGCGGCCACTCTGCTAGCAGTACACCGACGTCCGATTCTAGCAGGCAAATTTCCCTGCCCTAGCTGCTGGACCGTCGAAAGAAGTTCACTCCCAGCCATCCACATGCCCAGCGGTTGAATGCTAGCTTGGCTAAATTGCTAGCGCTTCAACTGCTGCCTTTTCAGTTGGTAGACTCGGCCCCCTTCCGTGAGTTTGTGCAATGCGCAGTTCCTCAGTGGCAGGTTCCCAAACGCCACTTTTTCTCACGGAAGGCGATTCCGGCTCTCTACAGGCATGTGGAAGGCAATGTCTTGGCCTCGCTGGACAGGGCGGTCAGCGGTAAGGTGCATATTACCGCTGACTCATGGTCCAGCAGGCATGGACAGGGACGTTACCTTTCTTTCACGGCCCATTGGGTCACTCTTTTGGCAGCTGGGAAGGATGCAGGACAAGGTGCAGTAGTGTTGGAGGTTGTTCCACCGCCACGCCTCCAAAATGCTACTACTGGTTGTGACACACCTCTCTCCTCCACCCCCTCCTCTTCTTCTTCCTCCATGGCCTCTTCCTGTGGTTTGTCCTCGGAACCAGTGGTGCTCCGTAGGCGTTCAAGGGGCTACGCAAGTACGCAGGCAAAAAGATGCCATGCCGTGCTTGCGCTGGTGTGTTTGGGGGACAGGAGCCACACTGGCGCAGAGGTCCTGTCTGCTCTGCAGGGGCAGGCCGAGAGGTGGTTGACGCCACGCCAGCTTAAGCCAGGAATGGTGGTTTGCGACAATGGCACCAACCTCCTCTCCGCCCTCCGACAGGGACAACTGACCCATGTGCCCTGTATGGCTCACGTCCTTAACCTGGTGGTGCAGCGGTTCTTGGGCAGGTACCCGGGCTTACAGGATGTCCTGAGGCAGGCCAGGAAAGTCTGTGTGCATTTCCGCAGATCTTATAATGCCAGTGCTCGCCTGGCTGAGCTGCAAAAGGAGTTGAACCTGCCCAAGAACCGCCTTATATGTGACATGCCCACCAGGTGGAACTCAACGTTGGCCATGCTGCAGCGGCTGCACACGCAGCAGAGGGCCATCAATGAGTACCTGTGCGACTACGGCACCAGGACAGGGTCAGGGGAGCTCGGGTCTTTTTCACCATGCCAGTGGGGCATGATCAGGGATGCATGCACTGTCCTGGCACCATTTGAGGAGGCCACGAGGATGGTGAGCAGTGACAGTGCATGCATCAGTGACACTGTACCTCTTGTCCACCTGTTGGAATAATGGACAGGGCACTTGAGGCAGAACAGAGGCAGGAAGAGGAGGACTTCCTTGCCTCTCAAGGCCCCCTTTACCCAGACAGTGTTCCTTCTGTCCCACCCATCGCACAGGAAGAGGAGGAGGAGGAGGAGGAGGAGGAGGAGGATTGTGTCAGCATGGAGGTGGAGGCTGGCACTCAGCATCATCAGCAGCAGTCTTTTAGGGATGATTTACAGTCCCAAGAAACCAGTGGACTTGTACGTGGCTGGGAGGAGGTGGCTGCGGATCATGTCGTCCTTAGTGACCCAGAGGACTCCGGACTGAATGCCTCAGCTAACCTACGCTGCATGGCCTCCCTGATCCTGCAAAGTCTGCGGAAGGATCCTCGTATTCTTCGGATCAAGGAGAGGGACCATTACTGGCTGGCCACTCTCCTTGATCCACGGTACAAGGGTAAGGTTGCGGACCTTATGTTACCGTCGCAGAGGGAGCAGAGGATGAGACAACTCCGGGAGGCCTTGCAGAAAGGTCTGTGCAACGCGTTCCCAGAGACTGGGAGGTTACAAACTCCTGGTCCTGGACAACGAGTTGCTGAGGCTTCGGGCAGTCAAAGAAGGAGCGGTGGGGAAGGTGGCCGTCTGACCGATGCGTTCAGACAATTCTTTAGTCCGCAGCCCCAAAGTATGATCGGTTCCAGCAACCATCGCCAGCGTCTGATATACATGGTGCAAGAATACCTAGGGGCAAGGTCAGACTTGGACACCTTCCCCACCGAAAATCCTCTGGCTTACTGGGTCTTGAGGATGGATCACTGGCCAGAGCTTGCACAGTATGCAATTGAGCTACTGGCCTGTCCTGCATCCAGCGTTCTTTCAGAACGCACATTCAGTGCTGCTGGAGGATTTGTCACGGATCACAGGGTGCGCCTGTCCACCGACTCGGTTGATCGACTGACTTTCATCAAGATGAACCAGTCTTGGATCACCACCAGCTACCACACACCTGATGCTGATATAACAGACTAATTGATTTTAAAATGTCACATCCCTTCAAGACTGATGCTGATGCTGAGTGCCTGTGCTGTTATGTTGACTGGCTATCCTCCTCCTCCTCCTCAATGATACGATTAATGATGATAGCTTGGAAGATCATTTTGGTTTATGGGTGACGCCACCAGTGGCTAAGGCCCAGTTTTTCAGCCCCTGTTTAACAGGGGCGTGTAATTACAATTTTTGATGCAATACTTTGCAACAGGCCTCATTGCTGTGCTCCAAGTACAGTATCTGTGAGGGGTTGCAGTGTTGTGCCACCAGTGCCTAAGGCCCAATTTTTCAGCCCCTGTTCAACAGGGGCATGCAATTATAATTATTGATCTAATAATTCACAGCAGGGCCCATTGCTGCGCCCAATAAGAGTAACTGTCAGGCCTTACAGTGTTGTGTCAACACCACCACCACCAAAGGCCCAATTTTTCAGCCCATGTTCAACAGGGGCATGCAATTAGAATTATTGATCTAATAATTCACAGCAGGGCCCATTAATATCAGTTAGCGTCTGCTATTGACGTCACGTCCGGTTGCCGAAGCTGACTGCGCTCCAGCGTGAACCGCACGCCGTACGCCGTGTGGGAACCGGTGTCCACACTGGCATAGAGGGACAGCTCTTCTCGCATCTACCGTTCTTCTGCCATCTCCCCATCCCTGCAGCAACACCGCAGTGCACTACCTCTTCATCTTGGCAGTATTCCACCACCGGGAGACTACAGACACACGGAGTGACTCATGCCCTCCGCAGACAACTTAGAAGGATATCTATTTATGCTTTTACTCCACTTCCATCCTGTGAGTAGCCATTTGGCTGTTATTTTAATTATTCTCGAATAAATTTCTAACATACTGCACTTAGTAGGCGCATTTGTTTTTTCTTTTCTTTCCCATTGCTGCGCCCACCAAGAGTAACTGTCAGGCCTTACAGTGTTGTGGCACCAGCACCACCATCAAAGGCCCAATTTTTACTACCACTGTTCAACAATTATATGTTATTACAATTCCTAATATAATAGTTGACAGCAGGGCGTTCCAGCACCCACCAAGAGTAACTGTGAGTGCTTACAGTGTTGTGTTGTACCAACACCTAAGGGGCCAATTTCTGCAGAGTATATACGGCAGGTCCCTACTTTCAAACATCCAACTTACAAACGACTACTACTTGCAAACGGAAGAAGACAACAGGAAGTGAGAGGAAATCTACCCCTTGGAAGGAAAATTCTCTCCTGTAAGAATTAATATGGGAGAAAGGTGTCTCCTCTCTACTGATGCTTTATCACCAATCCTTGTTTCAATAAAAACACCACATTTCAAAAACAGTTGTCATTGGGACGCAAAGTGAGGTGAAATGTTCTGAACAGGGGCACAGACAGCAAAACAAATGTTACAGGGGTGATAACCCTTCCGTATGTTTTCCAAAAAGCTTAAAAATAGGTATTTGGGCTGGAGCTACACTTAAACAATGTAGCTGTTCAAAATTACAAACAGATTCTACATAAGAACAAACCTACAGTCCCTGTCTTGTATGCACCGCCTGTATACGGCTGTTCAGAGTATATAGGGCCTTTTTTATTTTGTGTGCGGGGTTCCCCTTAATATCCATACAAGACCCAAAGGGGCTGGTAATGGGCTGGGGTAGGGGGGGTGTGTGATGGGGTAGCTATGCCATTTTTCTTAAAGATTTTCATCCATATTACCGGGACCAGACATTACATTAAAGCCGCAAGCAGTTTTAAATGGCTTTTTTTTCTTTTGGAAATGTAATTTTGTGCAGGGACAGTTCTAAACACGGGAAACACGTGGCACTTCACAGGCATACTTTAGACACCCCCCAGGTACAATATTTAAAGGAATATTTGACTTTTTTTTTTTCACTTTATGCATCATTAAAATGACTGCTCCCGGAAAACGTCCGTTTTTAAAACTTCTTTTTGCATTGATACATGTCCCCTGGTGCAGAACCCGGGTTCCCAAACTCTGTTTAGGACAATAACATGGATAATAGTCGTTATAATTAGCACTTTAGAATCCGAACGTTCGCATCCATTGTATTTAATAGGGTTCTAATGTTCGTGCGAACTTTCGGTCCGTTCGCGGGTTCTGGTGCGAACCGAACTCGGGGGTGTTCGGCTCATCACTAGTCAACATAAATTGTGACCTGATGGAATGTTATGCACGACAATATTTTGTAACTCATTTTCTGTATTTCTGTTCCTTACATTTATATGTTGTTGTTGTGTTGTCCCTGTGGGACCTTTTTCTCAGAACAAATAAAAAAATAAAAATAAAAAAAAACCCAGGCAGAGCAAAAACTGGTTACTGACTGATAGAACTCAAGGGCCACACAATAAGTTCCAAGAGCTGCATGTTTGAGACCGGGGGTATAGCTGAACTTTGTATTTTAGCCAGACAACATGCTGCCAGAGAGTACAGAGAGTCGGTAGGGATAGAGGCAGGACACATGTTGTTATTTAAGACTACTAGAGATCCCTTCCCATTTACAAAGCAGTGGAGATCCCACTCCTAGTATTGACTGCTGGGGTCCAAGGCCTGCACAACAAGTATCAAATCGATGCAGGCTGGACACTAGGGGCCTGGCCAGCTGAAACTCTAAGCCTAAGACATACTTATTCAAATCTGCTTTAGTTGTATTTATTTGTTATTGTGAGTATTACTTCATCATTTAGCTCTTCATGGATTCTTCAACCCTTTTCATCACGAATATGTAGATACATTTATAGATTAGTGCCATTTTATCCATATGCTGTTGTAGCTTTCTGGCCAATAAAAGGCACATAGAACAATAATGTGCAATGTAGACTTTCATAACATAATACCTGAAGCAACTTTTTGCCAAGCTCACTACTCGTATTCTTGGAAAACAGCCATCAGAGTTACAAGGAGCTACTGGGGGAATTAAGAACTTAAAAGGCTTATATTGTTCATGAACCTTTTCTCACGCTAAAAGAGCATTTATTAAACCCTTCTGTAATGTTGGGCACTAAACTTGGTTAAAAAAAGCATCAGTCAATAACTGATTTTCTTTCGTCCATGAAGAGACACAAGAAGTCTTTTATCTTTGGGTTTTACTGCCACCTGGGACACAGGTAGACCAAAAAACTGAAGGCCAGGATGACCTATTCTTCTACTACTACTACTACTACTACTACTACTAGCATGCCTTTAGTTTTTTGTACTAGTGACCTCGGAGGATGGAAGTCTATTTTTCAGACCTGCTGAGACTAACCTGTTTTTCTAGCACTTTTTTTTTTTTTTTTACATTTTTCTTTAATAAATACTCTTCTCTACGTACACTGCAGCTAGAGTTGTTCTTTTGAAGTTATTCCGCACTGCTGCCCCCAGCCTGACCTTTTGAAGTGCCGCATTTGGATCCCACTGGAGTGGACGTTACTGGGATAGCCTGGAGGTGACCTTTGGGCACTGGGTAAGCATAAGGGCACCTTCCTTTGTTCAGATCAAAAATAAGTGGTGGAGCGTTTTGCAGGTCCAGAGCTGCTGGCATGGTCTCAGTGCTTGCCTTGCCACTGAAGACTTACTTTGCGAGTAGGCTGGTTGTGCCGAGCATCAGGAGTTACCATGTGGGTCACTGGGTGCTTTTTAACTTTTCCAATTTGTTTTCAATATGAAAGGGGTTAAAGTGGTTGTAAACCTCAGAAATGAAATATGAACAAAGCATATTCCTCTGCAGTGTGTACTTGCCTCACTCCAGAGCACTATGTAACTTATGTAGGATTATTTGTTTAATCTCTGTGTATCACCTGAGGCACCTGATCTCCACTGAGCTCTCTTGAGTCTTATAAATTAGGATGTTTCCCCTGTTCCTGTGGCAGAATGGTTTCAGCACTGAATATATACGGAATCCACCAGGTCTGGTATGTCCTTTCTGATCCTTTCGCAGAGAGTTTTTCTAGCTTCGGTGGACATCAAAGATGCGTATCTACATTCTCTCAACTTTTTAGTGCATCAGAGTTTCCTATGCTTACCCTTACACTTCCAGCTCATTGCCCTGCTCTTTTGGCCTCTCGTCTACACCTCGGGTGCTAGCCCCAGCAAAAAGCCTGTCTGCTCTCTCGTAGCAGTATATACTGCAGGCCAGAGTTTCTGTTGCAGAGGAGAAACTTCTGACTTTTTTTCATGAATCCTGGGTTTGATGGTAGTTTGCTTCAAGGCAGTCCAGTTTGCCCAGTTTTACTCCAGACCTTTGCAGTGCAACATTCTGTCATTGTGGGGCAAGAAAGTCGAGTCCTCAAAAATATATTTTGTTTGGCACCAAGGATTGGGTTGTCCTTGGCTTGGTGACTCAGGAGTTGGGGAATCTCTTTCCTTTTCCTGTCTTTTGGCTTATTTTCATAACGCATGCCCGCCTTCCAGGCTGCAAAGGCATCTTGGGTACCATGGCGATGCAGGGGACTTGGTCGTCATCACCTGTTCAACATCCTGGAGCTTCAGGTTAAGCAGAAGCAATCGATGCTCTGGTGACTCTGTGGCATCAGTACACAGTGATCTATGCCTTTCACCCTCTGAAACATCTTCTCTGTCTGCTTCATCAGATTAACATTGAGGGCATTCAGGTGGTCCTCATTGCTGCAAACTGGGTAAAGGGGATATGGCGGATTGACCTGGTAAAACTCTTGGATTTTCCAGATTGTCCAAGATCACAATGACTGATTTACCATTGTTAAGTAAGATAAATAAATGTTGCGCTGTGTTAGAGCTGCACGATTAATCGTTAAAGAATCAAAACCACGATTCTACTCCCCTCCCAATCTTAAAACAGAATTTCCCCGATTCTATGTAACAAGTGAAGAGAGATCTCTGCTCACTTCTTCTGACAGCTGACAAAAAAAAAATCCAGACAGCCTGCCAAGTTTATCTCAGAGTGTGTGTGTGTGTATGTATACGTGTGTGTGTGTGTGTGTGTATATATATGTATGTATATATATATATATATATATATATATATATATATATATATATATATATAATAACATTATACAGTCAGGTCCATAAATATTGGGACATCGACACAATTCTAATCTTTTTGGCTCTATACACCACCACAATGGATTTGAAATGAAACAAACAAGATGTGCTTTAACTGCAGACTTTCAGCTTTTAATTTGAGGGTATTTACATCCAAATCGGGTGAACGGTGTAGGAATTACAACAGTTTGTATATGTGCCTCCCACTTTTAAGGGACCAAAAGTAATGGGACAGATTAACAATCATAAATCAAACTTTCACTTTTTAATACTTGGTTGCAAATCCTTTGCAGTCAATTACAGCCTGAAGTCTGGAACACATAGACATCACCAAACCCTGGGTTTCATCCCTGGTGATGCTCTGCCAGGCCTCTACTGCAACTGTCTTCAGTTCCTGCTTGTTCTTGGGGCATTTTCCCTTCAGTTTTGTCTTCAGCAAGTGAAATGCATGCTCAAACGGATTCAGGTCAGGTGATTGACTTGGCCATTGCATAACATTCAACTTCTTTCCCTTGAAAAACTCTTTGGTTGCTTTCGCAGTATGCTTCGGGTCATTGTCCACCTGCAGTGTGAAGCGCCGTCCAATGAGTTCTGAAGCATTTGGCTGAATATGAGCAGATAATATTGCCCGAAACACTTCAGAATTCATCCTGCTGCTTTTATCAGCAGTCACATCATCAATAAAATACAAGAGAACCAGTTCCATTGGCAGCCATACATGCCCACACCATGACACTACCACCACCATGCTTCACTGATTAGGTCACTCTGGTACAAGTTGATCTTGGTCTCATCTGTCCATGGGATGTTGTTCCAGAACTGTGAAGGCTTTTTTAGATGTTTGGCAAACTCCTAATCTGGCCTTTCTGTTTTTGAGGCTCACCAATGGTTTACATCTTGTGGTAAACCCTCTGTATTCACTCTGGTGAAGTCCTTCTGTTGATTGTTGACTTTGACACACATACACCTACCTCCTTTAGAGTGTTCTTGATCTGGCCAACTGTTGTGAAGGGTGTTTTCTTCACCAGGGAAAGAATTCTTCGGTCATCCACCACAGTTGTTTTCCGTGGTCTTCTGGGTCTTTTGGTGTTGCTGAGCTCACCGGTGCGTTCTTTCTAATGTTTTTGCTATCTCTCTGATGGGTTTGTTTTGTTTTTTCAGCCTAATGATGGCTTGCTTCAATGATAGTGACAGCTCTTTGGATCTAATATTGAGAGTTGACAGCAACAGATTCCAAATGCGAATAGCACACTTGAAATGAACTCTGGACCTTTTATCTGTTCCTTGTAAATGGGATAATGAGGGAATAACACACACCTGGCCATGGAACAGCTGAGCAGCCAATTGTCCCATTACTTTTGGTCCCTTAAAAAGTGGGAGGCACATATACAAACTGTTGTAATTCCTACACCGTTCACCTGATTTGGATGTAAATACCCTCAAATTAAAGCTGAAAGTCTGCAGTTAAAGCAAATCTTGTTTGTTTCATTTCAAATCCATTGCGGTGGTGTATAGAGCCAAAAAGATTAGAATTGTGTCGATGTCCCAATATTTATGGACCTGACTGTGTATGTATGTATGTATGTATGTATGTGTGTGTGTGTGTGTGTGTGTGTGTGTGTGTGTGTGTGTGTATATATATATATATATATATATATATATATATATATATTTATATTTATTCTATATCAGAGACCCTAGAGAATAAAATGGTAGTTGTTGCAATATTTTATGTCGCACTGAATTTGCGCAGCGGTCTTTCAAATGCAATTTATTTGGAAAAAATACACTTTTAATGAATTAAAAAAATAAAATAAACAGTTAAGTTAGCCCAATTTTTTTTTTAGTATAATGTGAAAGAGGATGTTAGGTCACGAGAATTGTGAACCTTATTCTAAGCAAAATAATTTTGATTCTCATATAAGCCAGAATCATGCAGCTCTACACTGTGTCTTTTAAAACACCTTTTGGCTAGCGCCACTATTTCAAAACCACTATTTTATAAGTGCAATGCATGAACCAAAAAAACAATAAAAAAAAACAAAAAACAATATGCACGTATAAACACTAAATTCAAAATGTTTTAATTTGACCACAAATCAATAAGCATTTGATTAGTAAAAAAATGTCCACCTCCTCAAAATTTGTCCATGTAAATTTAGATACATTTTTATATGTGGGAGGGTTCCACTACTATTCTGAAGGAGTTTTTTTTTTTTTTTTCCTCCACTCGTGATTTGGCACTAGTAACCTCTGTCAATTGCAACACCATATGCAGCCTCTTACCGAATGGATAGACCCCAAATTATAGGTGGTCTATAACAGCATGTTTATATCTGGGATCATGAATAATCCATTCAAAACAATCGGGTAGACTCAATGGAGTACTGTCGTCTTCTTCCTTTTTTTTTTTTCTGCCATCGCTTTTCTATGTTTCTCATCCATTTACAGAAGATCATGGCAGCAGGATGTCCCGAAGACACTTGGGAACAGCAGGGCACCCCAGCAGGGACTCACTATCTGCACCTCGACTTTGCCATGTATCCATGTATCTCCGCGAGGAGCTGAAGATGAACTCCCTGGGGGGGGGGGGGGTTGTTGCTGTGCAGACATACATTGGGACCCGGCTGCGATTTACCATCCTGCTTTACAGTAGTTGGCTTTAACAGCATGGCTGAAGCCCAGGTCCTGAGTGATTGGGGCAGCTCTGCTCCCAAAGGCTAGGAAGGGAAGTCTACTTCGTACAAGGTCTGTCATTGGACATGGAACTCAAAATTGACTTGGTGTAAGTCCCAGGATTCTACCCTAAGAGTTTCACTGTAGGACCAATCCTATCCCTCTTACAGCTGGGTCTGAAACCGCACTACTGGGGGTCAGGTACTTTTCTATCTTAATTCTGGAACTGATTAAAAAAAAATGTACAGGGAGTTTCCCATGTAGCTCCACTTGTTCATTCACCTGTGACTCTGTGGGATCTGAAAGTAGTTTATTTTTATGCTTAAGAAACTGCAGTTTGAATACATTAGAGACATTCCTGTTTTTATTCTCGCCCACATGGTTTTGTTTCTTGTAGCCATTACCTCCTGTAATTTGAATGTCTGAATTGGTGGCCATTACCTATGGCGAAATGTTCTTGTTTTGCATAGGGACAATGTTAATTTGAGGCTCAGGAGATCCCTTTTTTCCTAAGGTCGTTTCCGTTATGCACCTCAACCAGAACATTGTTCTTCTATCCCCCTGTCTGGTTCCATTTCATCAAGAGGATATTTCCCTTCTATTGTCTTGATGTTGTTCATGGTTTGGGCTGTGAGAGTATACCTCTCAGCCACTGCTTTTTTCTGAAAGACCGATTCCTTGTTTGTCATCACAGATGATCTCCATCAGGATGCACGACTCCTTGTTCTACTATCTCTCTTTTGGCTCAGATAGATGATCATCCAAGCTTACAGTCCCAAGGATTGGGTCCCACACTTTCCTGTTAAGGCATGCGCCTCCAGACGTCCTGGTCATAAAAGACTTCCTGTGACCCTAAAAGGAGAGAAAGAAAATAGGATCATCAAACTCTTGGTGCTGATTTGCTACAAAACCCTTTTTTTATTTTTTATTTATTTATTTTATTTTCTTTGCTAGTTTTCAATCCTGTAGGCGGTGGTATAACCTGGAGTTAAGACTCCCTGTATCCCTTACCTGACTCCAAGAAAATAATTTTACCACAAATACAAAAAGCCGCCTTCTTTCTTTGTATGTGTGTATATATATTTTTATATGTGTGTCAGATTTATTACGTAATGCTTCACAGAACATATTGAACCATCAAGTCTTGCCCCTTAAGAAGCTTACATCCATCAGGCAGGTGGAGAGAGGTTGTCTTCTGTGCAAATGTCTCTGCAGTCAGTTTATCTTAGTAAACCAGTGCCTCAAGGCAAGCATGTTAATTATCCACTCCTGGCAAGGCATATGCCGTTTTTTTGAAGGGCACCTCCTATATAACAAACTTACACTTGCAGCCTCCACTCTCCTAATTTATTTTCAAGCTCTGTAAATATATCCAATAATTTGTGAGTGTAATTCCTTGCTCTGAAAATGACCATTCTGGCATAACAAGCAGCTGTTGTCTGTCTAATCTGGTGTACACACACAATTACTATAATCACTTGTATGGGTACATGGGCAAGAATGAGGTGAAGAAACACAGATCCCTCCAAACAAATGCATGTTCTCTCAAGTATTTGTTTTTATACAGAACAATATGCAGGGTTATTTAGTAATAGTCAAGCAGAGATCAGTCCACATTTTGTCCCTTGCTTGTAAAGAATGCCAAAGCAACAAACAGTTTTTTACCTTCAGACATAAGGCTCATTTATGTGTATTTTACACAGATTTTCAAAACTATTTTTAGAATAGAATTCGGATTTCACAATTTTGGTATCGGTTTTAGAATCACTGTTTAAGTACATCTAAAGGCTCCTGTATGACAGTCTAAACAAGTAGCAAATTCAGTTGGACCCTTACACATGGAACGGGCTCTGTTGGAGTCCACTTTCCCATCAGGGAATCTGTCCACTGAGCAAGTGGCTGGCTGGTTCATGTCCACTCCGCTTATGCAGAGTGGACACAGACAGACACAGTCTGCTCTCCTCTATGGGTGGGCTGATGTAAACGGACCGCCTGTCCGGTTACACCCATCTGCCATCCGATCCGCCAGATGGATAAGGAACGGGTCCCCAGCAGTCTGTTTTTAGCAGAAAGGATTGGATGTCAATGGACACCTGTCCATTGACACCTGCCACTCCATAGAGGAGGCTGGAGGGTCCAATCAGGTCTGCCTGAAAAACCCAATCGGTCTACCCATGTGAAAGGGCCCTTACGGTACAAATTATATAAAGTTAACAAATCTTCTATATTTATGTCTTACAATTTTTTTGGGCTTTATTTTCACTTGTTGATCCGGCCAGTAACACACTTCCTGTCTTATGTATGGCCCATACACACGATCAGAAAATCATACGAAACATATCTCTTTCAAAGCGATCGATCGTATTATAATCTGATCATTGGTATACAGCTTTTGAGAGGCGATCACGAACATTGATGTAAAATTATCCGATGGGACAAGCAGGAAACATTTTCTCATATGATTTGCGTTTTAATCAGTACAGTTGTCATTTGAAAATACAATACCAGATATTATATCGCTTCCGAATTTTTATTCTGTGCGAGAATTTTCGTAATTTTGGTAAACTCTTTATTTTCCATATAAGATTAGCATGCAAAAAAAACAAAAAACGGATGATCATTTGTCCGATTTTAATCTCATTGTGTGTACCAGGCTTTAAGATGTCTCCCCTCTGGATGGAGAAGCAATGGAGCCACTTTTTGGACAGCAGCATTGTCAGTCTGGGGATAGAGTAATGGTAAATGAGCTAGAAGATTTAAATTGACCTGACTAACAAATTTAAAGGTGAACTATACAGTGCATATAAAAAGTCTACACACCCCTGTTAAAATATCAGGTTTCTGTGATGTAAAAAAAGGAGACAAAGATAAATCATTTCAGAACTTTTTCCACCTTTAATGTGACCTATAAACTGTACAATTCAGTTGAACAACAAACTAAAATCTTTTAGGGGGAGGGAAGTAAAAAAAAAAAAAAAAAAAAAATGGTTCCATAAGTGTGCACACCCTTAAACTAATACTTTGTTGAAGCACCGTTTGATTTTATTACAGCACTCAGTCTTTTTGGAAATGAGTCTATCAGAATGGCAATATTTGCCCACTCTTCTTTGCAAAACACTCCAAATCTGTCAGATTGTGAGGGCATCTCCTGTGCACAGCCCTCTTCAGATCACCCCACAGATTTTCAATCGGATTCAGGTCTGGGCTCTGGCTGGACCATTCCAAAACTTGAATCTTCTTCTGGTGAAGCCATTCCTTTGTTGATTTGGATGTATGCTTTGGGTTGTTGTCATGCTGAAAGATGAAGTTCCTCTTCATGTTCAGCTTTATAGCAGAAGCCTGAAGGTTTTGTACCAATATTGACTGGTATTTAGAAATGTTCATAATTCCCTCTACCATGACTAAGGCCCCTGTTCCAGCTGTAGAAAAACAACCCCAAAGCATGATGCTGCCACCACCATGCTTCACTGTGGGTATGGTGTTCTTTTGGTGATGTGCAGTGTTGTTTTTGCACCAAACATATCTTTTGGAATTATGGCCAAAAAGTTCAACCTAGGTTTCATCAGACCAGAATACATTTTCCCACATGCTTTTGGGAGACTTCAGATGTGTTTTTACAAGATTTAGCCGGGCTTGGATGTTTTTCCGTCTTACCACTCTACCCCATAGGCCAAACATATGAAGAATACGGGAGATTGTTGTCACATGTACTACACAGCCAGTACTTTCCAGATATTCCTGCAGCTCCATTAATGTTGCTGTAGGCCTCTTGGCAGCCTCCCTGACCAGTTTTCTTCTTTTTTTTTTCTTAAATTTTGGAGGAAAGTCCAGTTCTTGGTAATGTCACTGTTGTGCCATATTTTCTCCACTTGATGACGGTCTTGACTGTGTTCAATGGTATATCTAATGCCTTGTGTTTTTGTACCCTTCTCCTTACTAATACCTTTTAACAATGCAATGCCTCTGATGCTTTGGAAACTCTCTGCGAACCATGGCTTTTTATGTAGGATGCGACTAAGAAAATGTCAGGAAAGACCTACTAAAACAGCTGAACTTTTATTTGGGTTTAATCAGAGGGACTTTAAATTATGGCAGGTGTGTACGGACTCCTATTTAACATGAGTTTAAATGTGATTGCTTAATTCTGAACACAGCTACATCCCCAGTTATAAGGGGGCGTGCACACTTATGCAACCACATTTTATTATTTTTTTTTATTTTTACAAAGTTTGTTTTTCAATTGAGTTGTACTGTTTATAGGTCACGTTAAATGTGGAAAAAGTTCTGAAATGATTGATCTTTGTCTATTTTTTTTTTTTTTTTTTTACATCACAGAAACCTGACATATTAACAGGGGTGTGTAGACGTTTTATATCCATTGTAACGAACACTTTATAAGCAGCAGTCACAGCAACAGATTTTTTTTCCTTTTTGAGATAAAGGTTTTACATAGGGGTGGTTACAATAGTCAGCTTTCATTTATCAGTGTTCAAATAGTTTGTCTCAACCTAACTGCTAGTTTTGCTGGACGACTCGGCCTGTTAAACCTTTCACTGCCAGAACTTTTTTTTTGTTTTTTGCATCCGTCATAAAATCCCTTTTGTCCTAAAGATTAGTGAAAAACCCCCATACAATATAGATATTTCCTGAAAGCAGACACCCTGTAAAAAGAAATGGTGGTAGTTCCAATTTTTTATATCACACATTATTTGTGCAATGGTTTATCAAGCACAACATTTGTAAAAAATAAATAAAAACACACTGAGGATGAAGGTGCCACCAGAAAAACGGTCTCTTTCGGGTTCAATCTTTGCAGGTCCTAGGCCAGCATGTGAGACAGCGGAGCCTGGGACGAATGGCAGGGGAGGTTGCACTGAGGGGATGGGCACACTACAGTGGTCTCAAAAAGTAATTGGGCAGCTGTACAGCCACCTCATCACTTTCATTAGAAAGCAGACAGTTGGCTTGTGGAGTGTACACATAATCCTGGAGTACTCCCCCAGCCCTACTGCCATCACCGTATGATTTGCGCATGGTGGCAGTAAAAGGAAGTGGAAAATTAGTAGACTTACTGGCAAGTGAAAATAATGTGAAAAAATAAATATTAATAAAAAGCCTACAAATAGAAAAGGAATGCAGCCACCACATATAAGGACTGGTAAGCTGCAATATAATACATTTAGTTTTTTGGGTTTAAAGTGATTGTAAAGGCATAAATGTGTGTGTGTTTTGCTAAAATAATAAACATGTTATACCTACCTGCTCTGTGCAGGATATTGCACAGAGCGGCCCCGTACCTACTCTGCCTGTGTCCCCCACCTGCGCTCTTGATTTCTCCTCTTCTATCTGTGCCATTGTAGCAAGCTGCTTGCCATGGGGTCACACATGCATGCTCGATCCTGAGCTGAACTGTGTGTGTCCAAAGACGCACATAACGTGGCTAAGCCCCCCCACTCCCTTCTTACAGGAATTGATTGACAGCAGCAGGGGTCAATGGTTCCCACTGCTGCCTCTTGAGTCCTGTGAGGAGAGAAAGCAAGCAGTGCTGGATCGAGATAGGACTCGGGTAAGTATTTAGGAGGGCTGGGGGGAGCTGATCATAGAAGGTTTTTTACCCTAATTTTCTCAGTTAAAGTAGAACTCTGACCATTCTTGTCCTTTTAGACTGGGAAAGGATGAGAACCTCAATCAGGTTTTTATAGTTGTCGGTGTCCCTTACTCGGACTGAGTTTTCCCTTTTGCTTCAAGTTGGGCCAGGAGCAATGGGAATTTTTACAGAAGAAAGAGCCAAGTAGGGTAGGTTTAGAACTTTTTAGTAAATAACCTTTCTTATTTAATATTTCTTTTTTGGATTACAGACCAGCTGACATGAAGGAATCGTCACGCTAATCTACAATCCTTAGCACGCGGTAAAGAAACACCTTCCAAGATGGGGAACAGCTTACCTTCTACTGCCACCTTTGTTCGGTTCTGCCAGAAACTGAACAGGGTGAAGACTCTGGAAGATGACTTAATGGAGACCTCGCTAAATAGATGCCTTTCCACTCTTGACCTCACCCTTTTAGGAGTGGGTGGAATGGTGGGTTCTGGTCTTTATGTACTTACTGGCACTGTAGCCAAGGAAATAGCAGGCCCAGCTGTGGTCATATCATTCTTTATTGCCGGAATTGCCTCTCTACTTGCAGCTCTGTGCTATGCTGAATTTGGCGCACGGGTGCCAAAAACTGGTTCCGCATACATGTTTACATACGTTTCAGTTGGTGAACTTTGGGCATTTCTGATTGGCTGGAATGTGATTTTAGAATATATGATTGGTGGTGCAGCTGTAGCAAGAGCTTGGAGCGGCTATCTGGACTCCATATTTGACCATAAAATAAAAAACTTTACTGAAACTCACATTGGAACCTGGAATGTGCAGTTCTTGGCTCACTACCCTGATTTTCTTGCTGCAGGAATTTTGCTCTTCGCCACAGCATTTATAACATTTGGGGTTAGGGTGTCATCCTGGCTGAATCACATCTTTGCTGCCATTAGTATGGGAATAATCCTTTTCATCCTCATATTCGGATTCATCCTGGCGGAACCAAAGAACTGGTCAGCTGAATATGGGGGCTTTGCTCCATTTGGGTTTTCTGGCATTATGTCTGGCACTGCCACGTGTTTTTATGCCTTTGTTGGGTTTGACGTCATTGCAGCATCAAGCGAAGAAGCAAGGAATCCTCAGAAAGCTATTCCCATTGCGACCGCTGTGTCTCTAGGCCTTGCCACAGGGGCGTACATTCTGGTGTCCACTGTCCTGACTCTCATGGTGCCTTGGAATACATTAGTACCCGACTCTGCCTTTTCTGATGCTTTTTACAGGAGAGGCTATTCCTGGGCAGGATTTATCGTAGCTGCTGGATCCATTTGTGGTAAGTCTCAAATATGGAGTTAATTTTGGTTTACTAATTTTGCAGTACAACACAAGTTCACAATATTTTAGCACATTGGCTTCTAACCTTAGTCCTTAAAGTGGAAGTCCAGGCTAAAACTAAAAACACTGCATCAATAGCCACCAACATTCTAACACTAACCTATCTAGCCCTGAAAAGAAAAAATCTGTATACATACGTTTCCTGCAGCTGATCCGACGATCAGAACATAGTGTAGGGGCAAAAAGCCAACCTAAATCAGCAATCAGTTTGACACGCACACTTTCACCCAATGCTATGCAAAGTACACCACTTGGAAGAATGGGAGACAATTTCCTTGTGCCATTTATTAGGTCAGCTATTCTCAACCAGGAGTCAATGAAACCCTAGGGTTCCTCCAGTGGTTGCTAGGAGTTTCTTGAGCTGTGGCTGATTGAACTTCCATCTGATGGTGCTTGCATAGTTTTGGGTCTAACACCACTTGGCAGAACCAGCAGTATGACACCAATGACCTTTCTAGTGATCTGTAAGGGTGGTCATTCTGACCACCAATGTAAAGGGTGATTTTTCTCACCACTGACCACCAAAGTAAGGGGCATTTTCCCACTGAGCTTATGCAAATATGCGGCCTCGGCTTGAAGGGGGTGTAGCTGCAGGCATCACCCCGTTACTATTTTTCTAGAGCCGGCGTTTGGCTTTTTTGGGGATAATCGCTCGCATTCCATGGCTCGCCCAGGCTCTCCCGTCCCACTGGGAGGCCCGAGCGACCAGCCAGCATGTCCGCTGGCTGGCCAGAGGCCCGAACGAAGCCGGAGTCGGCTTTGATCGGGTCTCAGATCTAATAACCCGGAAGCGATGTCATGACATCACTTGCGGTTTACGGAAGACCTAAAGGCACCAAATTTAAATAATTTTATTTTTTTACACTGTCCCTTTTAAAAAGGGAAGATTTTTTTTAAAGCGCCCCATCTCTCCGTGCTTACACAGCTGGGGGGGGCTGTGTGATGTGCAGGGGAGTCTGTGTATTGTAAAGGGGGGCTGTGTAATGTAAAGGGGTCCAGAGGTATGGGAATGTGTAATGTAAAGGGGTCAAGAGGTGTAGGGGGCTGTGTATTGTTATCTGCATTTGTTAGCAGGTGTATGCGGCCCTCCATGCATCCCTCTCTCTGGGGAAAAAAAACAAAGAACTGATGCGTTTGAAGAGGAGTTTTTCAGCTGTAAAAACACTGAATACCGTGGTTATTCGGCATTCATGAGCCGTAAGCTTTTGTGGGAGTATAGTTTTACTAAAAAAACGCTAATGAAAGAATGCTGCAAAACTCGCATTTTAAACATAGCAATGTCCGGTGTGCATGAGGCCTAATGGGTATCCATAATGAGCGTTTTTAAAATGTCATCTTTATAGAAAATAGTTTCTGGAGCAGGAAGTGTCTTCACAATTTTGGAAGTTCAGTGTGAGGAAAACAAATCATGTGTCAGCAGGTCAAGCAGTATATTAGATTTTGTCAATCATAGTCAGTTTTAATAAGTTGTCCTCCGTAACATATAGGACTTGGTGTGCATGGTTTAACTCAGGGCCGTCTTAAATAGAGATTGGACCCTGGGCAAATACTTTCTTGGGGCCCCACCGAATCCACTTATCAACTATTTGCAGTCAGCGTGGGCTGAAGGGGAAGCTGCTTTGGGCCCAACAACATTGACTGGGCTAAGGGCAGCTGCCCCTTTTGCCCTGCGTTAAAGACAGCCCTGGGTTGACTGTGTAAGTGACCGCTATTGATTCTGTTTTGTTATGTGTTCTCACATATTGTTATGTGTTCTCACATACCAAATGTATTTCTTTCTCGTACATCACGGGACACAGAGCGACATAGTCATTACTAATGGGTTATATAGATACCGTCAGGTGCTGGCACTGGCAACTTCCAAAACCGGAAGTACCCTCCCCTATATAAGCCCCTCCCATCCGGGAGCACCTCAGTTTTTTGCCAGTGTCTAAGGTGTTGGCCAAGAAGAAACATGTGTTTTTCACTGAGCTTGCGTACAGGTTCTTTTGGGCCTCAGTAAGCTATTCCGGATCCGACCAAAAAAGCTTCATAGCTAAACGGTCGGTACCCGGGCCTTGCAGAGAAGAGCAAGGTTTTGCCTGTAATGCTTCTCTTAGGAGAGCTGGACCCTGGGATCCAGAGCTCTGGTCATACCCACGACCAAGATGTTTTCTGTGCAGGGTGCTATACAGGTCCAGGGGAGTGGAATCCTTGGGAACCCGGTCCCTGAAGGTTTGATTACAATGCCTGCCGTGATAGGTGAAGTTTGGGCTTCTGTGGACCAAACAGAGTCCTGCGGCGAGGAAAAGGTAAGTGGGGGCCCTCTGGAACTTGGTTCTATTGAGGGACCCCCAAGCCTATTTTGTCTTTCTGCCTGTTACCTAAGGTATTCCCGCTAATATTCTGTGTATGCCTGTTACTACTGAGAAAATGTAAAAAAAATTAATAGTAGGCAAGAAAAAAAAAAAAAAAAAAAAATGTAAGACCGCGGTACCTGTGTTAGACACTAGAGGCCGCTATGGTTCTTTTTTCTTGTAATGTGGATTTTTTTCTTCCAGAATCAAATCCAGGCAGTTGGTATGTTCTCTCCTGGGAAGCTGTCTCCTCTGCCCTGTTGCTGCGCTCATCCATCCCCGGGCCCTGCGGCAAAGGGACCCTGGCTCCCATCTAGCTCCTTGTTGTTTTCAAAAAAGGCGCCGAAGGCGCACGTGCCCGCGCGCGTGCGCGTGCACGCGCCTCTATTCATAGAGGCGATCTGGAAAAAGGGGCGGAGCGGGTGGATGACGCTCAGGTGTGCGCCGCGGCGCTACTGCGCATGTGCGGGCGTCCAGCGTGTTTTAAAGCACATTATAGCTGGCTGTTGAAGTGCACAGACAGAGCTAGCAACAATATAAAGGCGCACGTGCCCGCGCGCGTGCGCGTGCACGCGCCTCTATTCATAGAGGCGATCTGGAAAAAGGGGCGGAGCGGGTGGATGACGCTCAGGTGTGCGCCGCGGCGCTACTGCGCATGTGCGGGCGTCCAGCGTGTTTTAAAGCACATTATAGCTGGCTGTTGAAGTGCACAGACAGAGCTAGCAACAATATAAAGGCACACAGAGGCGGTTGATGCAGGCATCCCCTAGAAAGGCACTTTAGTAGACACCAACTGTGATATAGCAGCAATTGTGCTAGACTATTCTCAGTAAAAGTGGTGTATTACGGCTGGAATACCTCAGCTTTAGGCTTAGGAATATGCCGTCCAGAAGCTCCGGAACTGAATCTTCCAGGAAGCGAAGGGGGTCTCATCGGGCTCTGAGGATCTTGGGCATACTTCTGCTGCACCAGTCTCCCCTGAAGTTCAGAGGTAAGTGACCGTAGAGACCCCGCAGGGGTACTTGGTACTGTGGCTGTCCTCAGTTCACCTGCTCCTGTGTATGTAACAGAGGAGGTTTTTTCCTCAGCTCTGGGAGGATTAGAGAGAGATTGTCAACATTGATCGCTGCCTCCCTGTCAGGGAAAGCACGCCCGATCTCCGTCTCCTCCTTCAGAGTGCCTGTTAGCAGAGCAACAGTCCCATACAGGGATCGACCTGCCTGAAGGGGATCAGGATGAGGTTGATTCTGTTATAGAGGAGTCAACAGTGGGGGAACCTTTTCTCAGCATCTCAAGCTGAAAGATTATGGGTTCAGTCTCTGACTTACATGGTCCGATCAGCATTTAAAAATGCACCTTGCGGAACCATCAACCACTACTGTATCCTCGTTGGGGTCGCTAGAAGCCCCCAGACTGTCTGTTCTTTTCCACTTCACCCTTTACTGAAAGGGCTTATTTACCAGGATTGGGAACGTCCTGAGAAAATATTTATTCCCCCAAGAGATTTCCGGTGGTCTATCCCATGGAGGATAAGTTCATCAAAAAAAAAAAATGAAGGTCCCTACAGTGGACGCAGCCATCTCTTGTATGTATAAATCACTGACATGTCCAGTGGATAATGTCCAAATGTTCAAGAACCCAATAGATAAAAGATTGGAGTCCTTATGAAAGTCTGCTTCTTTCTACAGCAAGCTTGGTGACACAACCAGCAGTAGCAGCTATGGGGGTCTGCTAAGCAGTGAAGGATCAGTTGAAACAGGTCTTGAGGGACTTGACAGATCAGCAGGCTTTGCCCTAGCTGATCTACCTAGAGCCTTAGGCTTTGCGGTTGACGCCATAAAGGATTCAGTCCATCAGGCCTCCCGCCTTACGCTGTCTATAGTACATATGCGTAGGCTTCTATGGCTCAAAAACTGGTCTGCTGAAGCTCCCTGTAAAGAATGGCTGGTTAGCGTCCCATTTCATGGTGAACGCTTATTCAGGGAAAACCTGGACAAATATATCCAGAAAATTTCCAGCGGTAAATACGCTCTTGCCGGTTAAAAACAGAGTTAGAGGTCCCTCTTTAAGAGGCCTGCTTCTCCAGTCCCTGAGGCATCGGCTGTGTAACAGTTCCGATGGCCTCCTCGGTCAATTCCCGGGGGTAAAAAACAGGGACAATAGCAGGGTAATGAGAAACCCTGAGTCAGGGGAGGTACAAAACCTCCCCCAAAGTTAAATTCATTGAAGGGTTGCCCCCACTCAGTCGGGTGGGGGGAGGACTCCAGTTGTTCGCAAGAGACCTGGCGGGACACGATCAAGACAGATAGGTGCTCTCCGCGGTATGTTTGGGATACAGTTTGGAGTTAAAAGACTCTCCTCCTTCCCATTTTTGAGGTCAAACGTGCCAAGGGATCCCCGGAAGAGAGAGTCCCTCCTGTTGGCACTAGAACAACTATTGCTCCAAAGAGTAATTATGGAGGTTCCCCTGGAAGAATGAGGGTTCGGGTTTTACTCAAACCTCTTTACAGTCCCGAAGCAAACGCGGACGGGAGGCCCATATTAATTCTAAAAGGGCTATACAAATTCCTGTATATCAGGACTTTCCGATGGAGTCGATCCGATCGGTGGCCACTGCCCTACAAGGGGAGGATTGGTTAGCCGCGATCGACATCAAAGATGCTTATTTGCACATTCCCATCTTTCCAGTCCACCAAAAATTTCTACGCTTTGCAGTAGAAGGGCGCCATTTTCAGTTCAGAGCCTTACCCTTCGGTTTGGCCACAGCACCACGAGTGTTTACAAAAATTCTGGCCCTTTATTGGCCAATCTAAGAACACAAGGTGTAATGATAATGGCATATCTAGATGACTTGTTTCTGATAGACCACTCAGTGAAAAAACTAGACGTGGTCGTTCACAAGACAATCAAGTATCTGGAATCTCACGGTTGGATTATCAACCGAGACAAGTTAGCCCTAAAAACCAGTCAAAAGTCTGGAATACTTGGGGCTAAGGTTGGATTCAGGCCAGAGAAAAATATTCTTGCCTCGAGGAAAGGTGTTGTCTTTGAAAGATTTGATCCACTCAGTGGGTACAAAAAAGACAGCCGTCCATACGCCTGTGCATGAGGCTGCTGGGAAAAATGGTGGCATCATTCGAAGCAGTACCCTACGGTCAATTCCATTCAAGGAATTTGCAAGGGGCCATACTGTCAGCCTGGAACAAAAAAGTTCAGGCCCTAGACTTACAATGTCCTTGTACCCTTCCGTTCGCAAGAGCCTCCGTTGGTGGTTGGTTCCCCAGAATCTGGAAAAAGGGAAATCCTTCAGTCCGATTTCTTGGAAGGTGGTCACTACAGATGCCAGCCTTATAGGCTGGGGAGCTGTACTGGAGCAATAGTCTCTCCAGGGCAGATGGTCGGATGCAGAAAAGGCCCTGCCCATCAATCTCTTAGAGATACGAGCAGCCCGGTATGCCCTAGTAGCATGGACATCCAAACTCCAAGGGTCTCCTGTCAGAATTCAATCAGACAATGCCACAGCAGTGGCATATATCAATCATCAGGGGGGCACCAGGAGTCGTGCAGCCCAGAGGGAAGTAAATTACATCCTGAAATGGGCAGAAAGATATGTCCCAGCCATATCTGCGGTATTCATTCCAGGAGGGGAGAATTGGAAGGCGGACTTTCTAAGTCGCCAGCAATTATGCCCAGAGGAAGGGTCCCTTCACCGAGGTTTTCTGGACAATATGTCAGCGGTGGGGAACATCGGATGTAGATCTTCTAGCATCCAGATTCAACGCAAAGGTGGACAGGTTTGTCTTTCGGACAAGGGATCCCCTAGCTTGCGGCTCGGATGCCCTAGTGTTCCCTTGGGATCAGTTCAAGCTGATATATGCATTCACACCGCCACAATGGTTTCCTCGATTACTCCGCAGAATCAGGGTAGAAAAGAAACCAGTGATTCTGGTGGCTCCAGCATGGCCCCGAAGAGCGTGGTACGCGGAGATTGTAAAATGTCAGTGGGGAGTCCTTGGACTCTCCCACGTCGTCCGGACCTGCTTTCGCAAGGACCGATATACCACCCTTCCTTACCAGCCCTAGGTTTGACGGCCTGGCTATTGAAGCCCACATTCTAAAAAAGAGAGGGCTCTCTAATTCTGTGGTATCTACCATGATCAATGCCAGGAAGCCGGTATCCAGGCAGATCTACTATAGAATCTGGAAGGCGTACATCACCTGGTGTGAGGCCAAGAAATGGCATCCACGTAAATACGTAATAGGTAGGATTCTGGACTTCCTACAATGGGCTGTAGATAGGAAGCTTGCCTTGAGTACTATCAATGGTCAGATTTCGGCCTTGTCAATATTTTTTCAAAGGCCCTTGGCTTCGCATTCACTAGTCAAAGCCTTTATACAAGGAGTGATGCGTATTAGTCCTCCGGTTAATATTCCCATATGTCCATGGGATCTAAACTTGGTTCTGTCGGTTCTACAGAAACAACCATTTGAACCATTACAGCATATTTCTTTGGTTCTTCTCACCAGGAAATTGATTTTTCTAGTAGCCATTTGTTCGGCTAAAAGAGTGTCAGAATTAGCAGCTATGTCCTGTAAGGAGCCATATCTGGTTATCCATAAGGACAGAGTAGTGTTACGTCCTCATCCAGCCTTTCTTCCTAAGGTGGTATCGAGGTTTCATTTGAACCAAGATGTGGTTCTTCCTTCTTTTTTCCCCAAACCTACTTCGGTAGAGGAAAAGTTATTGCATTCTTTGGATGTAGTAAGAGCAGTTAAAGCTTATCTAAAAGCCACTGCTCAGATTCGCAGAACGGATACTTTGTTTATTCTGCCGGAAGGCCCCAGAAAGGGTCAGGCAGCGTCAAAATCTACTTTAGCCAAGTGGATTCGACAGGTCATAATACAAGCCTATGGCTTGAGAAGGAGACCGCCTCCGTTCAAAGTTAGAGCGCACTCCACGAGAGCAGTTGGGACTTCATGGGCAGTGCATCACCAGGCCTCCCTGGCTCAAATCTGTAAGGCCGCAACATGGTCTTCAGTTCACACGTTTACTAGGTTCTACCAGGTGGACGTTAGAAGTCAGGAGGATGTCGCCTTTGGGCGCAGTGTGTTGCAGGCCGCAAAAGATCCTCATGTCTGATAGCGCTCAGCTTATATATGGTGTATCCCCCACTCATTTGGCATTGCTTTAGGACATCCCATTAGTAATGACTATGTCGCTCTGTGTCCCGTGATGTACGAGAAAGAAAATAGGATTTTTATAACAGCTTACCTGTAAAATCCTTTTCTTGGAGTACATCACGGGACACAGAGCTCCCGCCCCTCTTTGGGGACACTTATTGCTTTGCTACAAAACTGAGGTGCTCCCGGATGGGAGGGGCTTATATAGGGGAGGGTACTTCCGGTTTTGGAAGTTGCCAGTGCCAGCACCTGACGGTATCTATATAACCCATTAGTAATGACTATGTCGCTCTGTGTCCCGTGATGTACTCCAAGAAAAGGATTTTACAGGTAAGCTGTTATAAAAAACCTATTATTGCTCATCTCAAAGGCACGTAACATAGTAGTGTATTTGTTTTACTCTTACCGTATATGTGTGAATGTTTCAAGGGTCGAATCATTGTGTGTTATTTATCAAGCTGCAAAAGTTGCAGTCTTGCTAAAAGTTGTCACTTCCACTACTGCTGCCACTGTAAAGACTTGTTTAATTGCAGTTTGTTTGCCTGTGCTTGACGTGCTTTGAAAATGTATGACAAATGTTGGTCAGCAGATTCCCATTGGCATAATTAATGTCAATAGTTGTGTAGTGCATTTTTTTTCAAACCGCAATTCTGGACTAAAGGCAAAGAAGATCAAACTCAGCCTTTGCATTCAAACGCAATACAAGAATGCAAAGGGGGAATTCGGCAAACTATAAGCAAAAGTTCCCAAGTATGGATTGGCCAATGGAGCATAAAGCAGTCTATTGAGAACCAAAAGTCCAATGAGCTAAAACCAGTGGCTGCCCTGGAGCTAGAAGACACCCTGCAATGGGAAGAAGAGAGGATGCAGGTTAATCATTTTTAATAAAGGCAACAAAGTGGCAACCTACAAATGTAGAGTTAGAAAGCGCCCATCGATATGGATGTGAGTCACCGCTGCAGTTAGCCGGATGATCGGCTGGTGATGTTCCTCCTCAGTGGGAAACCGGGTGAACCTTTGGCGTTGCTGGTGGTATTCCTCATGGGGTGGGCTTCAAAGCAACACAATATATTTCGAATGAGGATCCTCTTCTAAGTCAGAGACAGATACATTTCATTCTGGAAGGTCTATAATTTTTATCATAGGTGTATTTTTAAATAATAGAGACAGCATATCAACCAAAAATCCAGAAAAAACACATGATACAAATATTATAAATTAAGTTGCAGTTCAGTGAGTATAATAATTATTTGATCCCGAAGCAAAACATGACTTAGGACTTGGTGGAGAAACCCTTGTTGGCAAGCACAGAGGTAAGACATTTCTTGTAGTTAGTGACCAGGTTTGCACAATTCTCGGGAGGGATTTTGGTCCATTCTTCTTTACAGATCTTCTCTAAATCCTTAAGGTTTCTTGGCAACTGAAGTTTCAGCTCCCTCCATACATTTTCTAAATGATTAATGTCTGGAGACTGGCTAGGCCACTCTATGGCCTTAATATGCTTCTTCTTGAGCCACTCCACACGGTATGTTTTGGGTCATTGTCATGCTGGAAGACCCATCCATGACCCATCTTTAGTGTTCTGGCTGAAAGAAGAAGGTTCTCATCCAAGACAATTTTTTGAGGGAGCTGAAACTTAGAGTTGCCAAGAAACAGCCAAAAAACCTCAAGGATTTAGAGAATATCTGTAAAGAAAAGTGGACCAAAATCCCTCCTGAGAGCTGTGCAAACCTGGTCACTAACTACAAGAAACGTCTTACCTCTGTGCTTGCCAACAAGGGTTTCTCCATCAAGTACTAAGTCATGTTTTCCTTGGGGATCAAATTCTTACTTATTTTACTCACTAAACTGCAACCTAATTTGATAGCATTTGTTTTATTAGTTTAATTCTGCATTTTTGGTTGATATTCTGTCTCTATCATTTAAAATACACCTATGATAAAAATTATAGAACTTCATTTCTTTGTAAGTGGGCAAACCTAAAAAATCTGCAAGGGATCAAATCATAATTTTCCCCACTGTATGGTCATTACATTGACAATGTTGTTACATCCATAGACTCTTTTGTAGTGCACTGCAAAAATAATAACACATTCGTACAAGATGCTGATAAACTGGCCTTCTTAGATCTAGAACTCTGTCACAAGGGTAATGTCATCCATGCCCATAACACAACTTCAGATGAAAAAGATGGTTTATGAATCCCCATTCACACAAGCTCTAAAGCTGGAAAAGAACCTAAAGGCTATTTTTAGCAAAATAATTGTGATTATTGAAGTACGTTTGTATAATAATAGGAGAAAATCTACTCAATCCCACAATAACTAGATGGAGTACTTGAGCTTTTGCAATATTGTTCCAAGGAATGGGAAGCATTTTATTCATAGAAGTGTTGAACAGCAAGTGTCAACCTGATAGTCTCTACAGTTCATTAAAATGAAGGGGACCCACAGATGTAAAAGAATGGGTATACAACATTTCTATAGGGCCCATAGTTGCATTGAAAAGGTGCAACTACCTAATTTTTAACTGTCATTTTGTAGTCTCCATAAACTTTTTAGTCTCATTCACATTTTGCCACTCTTGTGCCTTGCATTAACACATTTGCGTTAACCCATGTTGTGTCCTGGGTTAAGGCAGCTCATTTTTGAATGGACCAAAAAAGTATATGCTGCATATTTTCCAATGCAAAACACCACAACCCCGGGTATTGCATTACCATGTGTTGTGGTGCACTGTAAAGCATGTACTTCAGAGCAGCATTGCCTTAGTGCATTGGGTACCATTCAAAATGATTGGGAATGCGCTGATGTACATAACTTGCATTGCAGTATACGGTACTTTATTTCATGTTCCTTAAAGGCCAAGTTCACTTTTAACAACATGTTACATACTACACCCATATTAGGGGATAAGATGTAAAATGCTGTCAATCGCCAGTCACCCTCACCCCCTGTGACAGTGGGTGGGGGTTTTTGCCCCCTGCAGCCTCTGTCACATTTAACCACTTCCATACCAGGCCTATTCTGGCACTTCTCTCCTACATGTAAAAATCATATTTTTTTTGCTAGAAAATTGCTCAGAACCCCCTAACATTATATATTTTTTTAGCAGACACCCTAGAGAAAAAAATGGCGGTCCTTGCAACTTTTTATCTTGCACGATATTTGCGCAACAATTTTTTAAACACGTTTTTTTGTGAAAAATTGGATTTTTGTACTCACCGTAAAATCCTTTTCTCTGAAGTCCATGGACGGACACAGCTCCTTTATTCTTGACCTTAGGGTTTATATGCTGTCTATCAGGAGAGAACTAGGCAGACATGTTAAACAGTTAAAAACATGTAACAGCAAAGCTGAACAGTACCGCCCAGGGGGCGGTCCCTCTGGCCATAACCCCTCACCCTGCACTCAGCAGCTTAGTTCATCAAAAAGCAGTACAAACATAAAAAGGAGGGGTGGGTGCTGTGTCCGTCCATGGACTTCAGAGAAAAGGATTTTACGGTGACTACAAAAATCCTATTTTCTCTTTCGTCCATGGAAGGACACAGCTCCTTTATTCTTGACCTTAGGGACGTCCCCAAGCAGTGTCAAAAAAACGAGGGGTGGGAACAGCAAGCAAACAAACTTCCACCCAAAACAACCAGAGCTCCTCAACGGAGGAGTTGCAACCTTAAACGGCTGCCTGAAAAACTTTGCGGCCGAAGCAAGCATCCGCAGATGCATGCACATCAACCTTGTAAAACGTAGTGAAAGTATGAACGGACGACCAGGTCGCCGCCTTACACACCTGTGAGACAGACGCTTGATGTCGGAAAGCCCAAGAGGCACCTATTGCCCTGGTTGAATGCGCCTTGACAGGAAAGGGAGGCACCCGCCCTTTTAGGGCATAAGCCTGAATCACGATCTGTCTGATCCACCGAGAAATGGTGGTTGACGAGACCACCAGGCCTTTCTTTGGACCAGTCACCAACACAAACAGTGAGTCTGACCTCCGAAACAGAGCCATAGCAGACCAACCACGTCCAAGGAATGCAACGCAACCTATTTGGGATACGACGGCCAAGGACACAAGGATGGAAGCATAATGTCCTCATTTAGATGAAAAGCCGAAACAACCTTCGGAAGAAACAAAGGCTGCGGGCGTAGCACCGCTTTATCCTTGTGGAGGATCAAGTAGGGAGACTTGCAAGACAAGGCCGCCAATTCAGAAACCCTCCTGACTGATGTAATAGCCACCAGAAAGGCAACTTTCTGAGAGAGTGTCAAAAGGGGAATCTCTCTGATGTTTTCAAACTGAGGTTTCTGAAGTACTGAGAGCACCAGATTCAAATCACACGGAGGCAGTGGTGGTCGAACCGGAGGAGCCACATGTCGAACCCCTTGCACAAACATACTCTCCAGTGAATGAGCCGCCAAGGGTCATTGAAAGAAAACAGCCAAGGCTGAAATCTGCCCCTTAATGGTGCTTAGGGCAAGTTTTTGATCTACTCCACGCTGTAAAAACAGCAGGATCCTGGAAACCCGAATATGTCCGTGGACGCCACTCCATCTCCTCACACATAGAGATGTAGGCCTTCCACGTGTGATGATAGATCTTCCGAGAAGATGACTTCCATGCCCTTAGCATGGTGGAAATTACTGAATCCGACAGGCCTCGGTCCCTTAGTACCTGACTTTCAACATCCATGCCGTTAAAGCCAGTGACTGTAAAGCAGGATGAAGTATAGGACCTTGCGACAGAAGGTCCTCTCGCATCGGCAGTCACCAAGGAACATCCGCCACCAGGCGTACTAGGTCGGCGTACCAGGGACGCCGAGGCCAATCTGGAGCAATTAGAATCACCGGAATCCCCTCGGTCTTCACTCTGCGGAGCAGATGAGGAAGAAGTTTTAGCGGATTAGCAGGGGGGAAGGCATAAATTAGCCGATACTCTCCCCACGGAGCCACCAACGCATCTGTCGCGTCCGCCCAGGGATCTTTGGATCTGGCCACAAACCTCAATACCTTCCGATTGAGTCGAGAAGCCAGGAGATCCACGTCTGGCGTGCCCCATCTCAGGCAAAAGAGTAGAAACACATCCGCGTGTAGCGACCATTCTCCTTGGTCTAGCATCTGGCGACTTAGGTAGTCCGCTTGCCAGTTTTCTACGCCCAGAATGTATACGGCCGATAGAGCCGGCACGCTCCGTTCTGCCCACTGCAGGATGTGAGCGACCTCCAATGTAGCAGCCAAGCTTCTTGTTCCTCCTTGATGATTGACATACGCCACCGCCGTGGCGTTGTCTGACTGGATCCTGACTGGACGTCCCTGCAGCCTCTGTGACCATGTGGAGAGGCACTGCCTGATTGCCTAAAGTTGCAGCACATTGATCGGCAGGTGGGATTCTTCCTACGTCCAGTGACCCTGTGTCGACTGTACGCCCCAACTCCCCCCCCAACCGGTCAGGCTGGCGTCCATCGTGATCATCGTCTAGTGAAAGGGAAGGAACGACTTCCCGGACTGAAGGGCCGGAGATCTCAGCCACCAGACCAGGGAAGCCCTGACTAGTTGGCTCAGACGGGTTTGACAATCCAGAAACAACGAGATTTGTCCCATTTGGACAGGATCTCCTTCTGCAAGACTCGAGTGTGGAATTGAGCATACGGTACCGCCTCAAAGGAGGCCACCATGAGACCCAGGACTCGCATGCAAAAGAGCACCTGCGGGATGCCAACAGCTTCACCGCAGCCCGAAGAGTCTGCAACTTTTCTAAATGGGGAAAAACTCTCGCCTCTGAGGAGTGCAGAATCAAGCCCAGGTACTCCAGGCGCTGAGTCGGCACCAACACCGACTTCTGGAGGTTCAGTACCCAACCAAACTCTCAAAGGGTCTGACTGGCTATAGCCACATCCTCCTCTAATTCTGAGTCTGAAGCAGCTCTCAGAAGGAGGTCGTCCAGGTAGCCCACGATAGCGATTCCTCGCTGTCTCAGCAGAGCCAGAATCGGGGCGAGCACCTTGGTGAAAACCCTTGGTGCCGACGCCAGGCCAAAGGGGAGAGCTACAAATTGGTAGTGATTGTCCCTGACTGCAAAGCGCAGAAATCTCTGATGCCTGACGTATATGGAGACATGCAAGTATGCGTCCTTGATGTCCAAGGACGCCAGAAAATCCCCCGGATGGAGTGCAGCGACCAAAGAGCGAACTGATTCCATCCTGAACCTTCATACTTTTACAAAGGTGTTGAGGGCCTTGAGATCCAGGATTGGACGGACCCCATCCTTTTTTGGGACTACAAACAGATTGGAGTAGAATCCCTGAAACCTTTCCAGCAGCTGCACAGGTACTATTACCCCGCGCATTAGCAGGTCCTGCACTGCCCCAAACAGGGCGTTCCGACGAGCCGGAGGAGGATGAAGTTTGGAGGGAAAAAATCTGTTTGGTGGACAAGAAAGAAATTCTATCTTGTACCCTGATGAAACCACTAAGCAAACCCACTGGTCGGAAAGCAGGGAGGTCCACTGAGCTGCAAACTCGCGAAGGCAACCCCCAACCCGAGAGTCGGGCGGAGGAAAACCTTCATGCTGTCGCAGATTTGTTCGCAGGCTTGTTTGGCTTGCGAAACCAGGCCCCTTGTTGGCCTGGGAACGCTTACCTGTGGGCCCGGGCTGACAAAAAAAAACGCTTCTGAGCGGAAAAGGAGGGCCCTGGCCTACGGCGTGGCTCCTTACCTTTTCTGGATTTTGGGAGCAGTGTGCTCTTACCCCCAGTGACATTTTTAATAATTTCATTCAGCGAGGCTCCAAATAGCCTCTCTCCCTGGAAGGGCAAATCCGCCAGAGCCTTCTTGGAAGTCTGGTCCGCGGACCAGCATTTTAGCCAAATCAGGCGGCGTAGCACCACAGCAGATACTGAGGCTCTGGAAAGCAAGGGAGCTGTATCTAAGACCGCATCGCAGACATACTTGAGGCCATGGACCAACTGGTCGGCCAATTCCACGCAGACTGGGGAAGCCTGTTGCTCAACTAACAATTTTGCCCATTCGGTAAGTGTCTGTGACACGAGGGCCGTGGCCAAAACTGGCCGTAATGCTGACCCCACTACCGTGAACATGGACCGGGCCACCGCCTCGGCCCTCCTGTCTGCAGGTCCTTAAAAGCAGGGGTCCCCTCTACCGGAATTGTGGTTACCTTGTTTAACCTGGATACGGGGGGGTCCACAATCGGGGGAGATGTCCTTTTTTTCAGGACACTCTCCTCAGAGGGGTAACGGACCACCATGCGCCCACAAGGCAGACGAGACAACACCCCACATGGAGAGCGGACCCTAGACACCCAGCGCAGCCCCCAGCCAGGACCCGGAGCCCCCCCCCGGAGGACCCCCGGTCAGGTACACCGGAGGCCCAGCTCACACAGAAGCATGGGGAGGAGGGAAGGGACAGGGAGAGAGGAAAGGGAGTGAGAGACCCCCTAGTCGACCTCCCCAGGAATGCCCAGCTGTTCCATCCTGCCGAAACAGGTGGAACCCTACTTGCCCATCCTGTGGGGACTGCTGGACGCATTCCGGACAGACCCATCACCTGAGCAGGCTAATTCTGATCGCTGTCTTAGTGTTGGTGATGCCGATAGGTAGCCAGTTATTTTTTTTATTTTTTTTAAGTTCGCCGCAGGTTTTTATAGCGTCAGGTACCCCCATATATTATCTAATAAAGGTTTTAACCCCCTAATTGCCCCTAGTTACTGGTGACACTGGTTAGCCAGTTAGTTATTTTGTTATTTAGGTTCCCCGTCAGGTTTTTATATAGCGTCAGGTACCCCCATATATTACCTAATAAAGGTTTAACCCCCTGATTGCCCCTAGTTAACCCTTTCACCAGTGATCTCCATATAAGTGTTACGGGTGACGCTGGTTAGTTAGTTTGCTTTTTATAGTGTCAGGGCACCCGCCGTATATAACCCAATAAAGGTTTAACCCCCTGATCACCCAGGGGGTGATATCAATTAGGTTTTAGCGTCAGAGAGGGTCTGCGTCGCCCCAGGCAGCGTCAGGTTAGTGCCAGTAACGCTAACACCCACGCGTGAAGCATACACCTCCCTTAGTGGTATAGTATCTGAACAGATCAATATCTGATCTGATCTGATCAGATCTATACTAGCGTCCCCAGCAGTTTAGGGTTCCCAAAAACGCAGTGTTAGCGGGATCAGCCCAGATACCTGCTAGCACCTGCGTTTTGCCCCTTCGTCCAGCCCAGGCCACCCAAGTGCAGAATCGATCGATCACTGTCACTTACAAAACACAACACACATAACTGCAGAGTTCGCAGAGACAGGCCTGATCCCTGTGACTCCAGTGCTGTAGGAGGGGATTTCACCACCACAGATAAAAAAAAAAGAGCATATATGCTGAAGCATGGGGGCAGCAGGAGCGGAGGAGCGATTTTGCTCCTAATGCCGCGTACATACGGTCAAAATTCCGACGGAGGCATGCCCGTGGAAAAGTCTGACCATGTGTGTGCGGTATAACTTTTGCGGGAGGATGCCCCCATGCTTCGGCATATATAAATGGTGCATGTATGCCCATCATTAGAAGTGGGTGGATGAAGGGAGGTATTCTAATGGTGGGCATACCCACCGATCAATCTCTTTTTTTTCGTTCAGCCAACAGGCTGCATGAAAAAAAAGATTACAATACATGTCCAACAAGGACCAGCAACGTACTGGTATGTTGCTGGACTTTGAATGGTTATACCAGATTGATGCCTGCGGGTTTAGGTATCATCTTGGTATCATTCTTTTCAGTCAGCGGCCGACTTTCATGTAAAAGCAATCCTAGCGGCTAATTAGCCTCTGGACTGCTTTTACAAGCAGTGGGAGGGAATGTCCCCCCCCGAATATAAAAAGCGCCATTGGGAAATTGGGAAAGCATTTTTTCCTGGTGCCTCCATGGCAGCATACCTGTGAAGAGCTCCGCCTTGGCTCCTCCCTCAGGATTAGTGAATATTATAAAATAGTTGGTTAGCACAGCCCCAGCATTCTCCTTTTTTTCCTCATACCTCATGGCAGTGAATTCTGGTCAAACGTCCTTACCTTCTGCATTCGGCAGCTTCCGTCCGGGTTCAAGCCTCTCCCGGACGCAGTCCCTTCTCTTGGGTAGCTAAACGCGCTTATAAGGTTGGGAGTCCCTTCTGTAGGATCTTTTGGGACAAGCAGTTTGTCTCTTAACTAAGAGCTCTACCTGCAGCACATCTTCCAGGCATAAGCTCAAACATGGCAACAGAGGCAGCAGCTATTTCTGCATTTCTTTTTTTTTTCCCCTTTTGTCCTTTTAGCTTTTTTTTTTCTCCCTCCCTCCCTTCTGGCCGTTTTCTTATTGTTTCCTCTATGTCCCCTGTCTCCCCCTCTATCACCTCCTCGTCCCCCTTAGGGGTCGCGCGCGCGCTCACCCTAGCCTTTTTATTTACTTACGGCATCTTTTGCCGCGTTCTGCGCATGCACCGACGCCCGGGACGTCCGGGTCCTAGAGCCGCCGGTTCGCGCATGCGCGGTAAGCGTGGAAGCCTCGGCGGCCATCTTAGCTTAGGGAAAAATTTAGTTTTCTTGCCCTTAACTCCAAATTACAGGGCAGAGGCGTTTTCCTCTATCCACCTGGTACCATTTATCTCCCTGGCTGCCTGAGATCTACTTAACAGAAAGCTCCAGGGAAGAATACCTGTGGTTTCAGGTAAGTAAAAATATATATGTGTATATATATATATATATATATATATTGTGAGGGGGTTAACTCGGTAGCGGGTGTGTGTGACCCCCTGGTTGGGCTCCCCACACAAAAACAGGCCCAGCAGACGGAGGTTGTGGTTTTCAAAATCAAAAAGGTGCGGTTTATTTTCTATTTACAGTGACAAAACACAGCAAAGCAAAAGAAACATAAACAAAATAAATCCTGGTCAACTTGACCTCTGACTAAACATACAGGTTTCCTAACTAACAACTGGGATCAGCCTAGTGCTGTCCTAGTCCCTAAGTCCCTGGTTTTAAATGTCCAAGCAAATAGCCACACAGGCTTTGTCTCACCGCACAGGGGTTCACTCTCCCTAGACAGTCCACACAGGTCTGGTTCCAGGCATGAGCAAACACCTAATGAATCTGGGAGTTCTTATAGAGGCCTAAATGAGCTGACAAGCTTCAGCTGGTCTCATCAACTCCCTGTCTGCACGACGCCCCACACTCTCCCTAGAGGTATGAGTCATCCATGAGCCCACTAGCCTCAGCTGGGCTTATACAACTCTCCACCTAGTTGTATAAGTCGGCGTAAAGCCTGAATCTGGGCGAAATATATCTACCCCCCTGGATGCAACCAGGTGACTTTACCTTCCTGCTGTCACATACCCCCCCTCTTGTTTTAACCTTGGGGTTGGAACACCAGCAATCAGGCATTCATGTACTCGAGACAAAGCATCCACATTCCCCATTTGAACGCCAGGGCGATGCTTTACTGTGAAGTTGAATTCCTGGAGGGCCAGGAACCACCTATTCACTCTTCTATTTGTTTCCTTGTTTTGAGCCATCCACTTTAACGGAGCGTGATCCGTAACCATGTCAAAGTGCCTACCTAGCAGGTAGTACCGAAGGGAATCTAGAGCCCACTTCACCGCTAAACACTCCTTTTCAACGGTGGCATAATTTACCTCATGGGACTTCAACTTCCTGCTGAGGTAAATGACTGGGTGCTCGTCCCCGTTCCAGACCTGGGACAATACTGCTCCTAACCCCACATCTGACGCATCACTTTGTACGACAAAGTCTTTAGAGAAGTCGGGTGAGTACAACACTGGCTGGCTACATAAGGCTTGTTTCAAGAATTGGAATGCTGCCTCAGCCTCGGGGGTCCATTTAATCATGACCGACCCTTTCCCTTTCGTCAGGTTGGTTAGGGGCACAGCCTTAGAAGCAAAGTGGGGAATGAAGCGCCGATAATAACCCGCGATTCCCAGAAAGGCCCGTACCTGCTTCTTGCTGTTGGGACGTGGCCAACTCTGGATGGCCTCGACTTTGTTGAGTTGGGGTTTTATCACTCCCCTGCCAATGGTGTACCCAAGATATTTGGCCTCCTCCTGCCCAATGGTACACTTCTTGGGGTTAGCCGTAAACCCCGCTTCCCGGATAGAGTCTAGGACTGCTTGCACTTTTGGCAGATGTGAGGCCCAATCTGTGCTATGGACAATTACGTCATCCAGGTAAGCCGCAGCATACTTCCGATGGGGCCTCAGTATCTGGTCCATTTTCCGCTGGAATGTGGCCGGCGCATTCTGTAACCCGGACGGCATTCTCTTATATTGGAACGCCCCGTCTGGGGTTACAAATGCGGTTTTCTCTTTGGCCGACTTGGCCAGGGGAATTTGCCAATACCCTTTTGTGAGGTCAAGAGTCGTCATGTATCGGGCTGTTCCCAGCCGGTCGATCAACTCATCTATACGTGGCATGGGGTAGGTGTCAAATTTTGTAACTTTGTTCAACTGACGAAAATCGTTACAAAATCGCCAGCTCCCATCCGGTTTAGGCACCAACACAATGGGACTAGACCAATCACTTTGGGACTCCTCTATCACCCCTAAGTTCAGCATTTTCTGTACTTCCTCCCGTATTGCCTCCCGTCGGGCCTCTGGGATCCGATAGGGTTTTAACTTCACCCTTTCACCGGGCGGGGTAATAATATCATGCTCTACCCCAGATGTTTGTCCCGGCAGCTCAGAGAACACCTCCTTGTTGCGAAGCACAAACTCCTTAACCTCCTGTTGTTGGGGTTGTGACAAGGTGGCTGCTATTCCAACCTCCGGAATCACGCAACCAGTTTGAGCTGGTGACCAAGTGTCTGCGACTAGGGACTCTCTATCCCTCCAGGCTTTCAACAGATTAACGTGATATATCTGTTCGGGCTTTCGCCTTCCTGGTTGTCTGACCTTGTAATTCACTTCGCTCACTTTTTCCATTATCTCGTAGGGGCCTTGCCATTTGGCAAGGAATTTACTTTCAACCGTAGGGACAAGTACCAATATCCTATCCCCCGGGGAAAAGGTACGCGTCTTGGCTCCACGGTTGTACACTCTCTGCTGTGCCAACTGCGCTTGGGCCAAATGTTCCTTCACGATGGGCATTACCTGTGCAATTCGATCTTGCATCAGGGCGACATGCTCAATCACACTCCTGTGGGGAGAACTCTCACTTTCCCAAGTCTCCTTGGCAATATCCAACAGCCCTCTTGGGTGTCTCCCATACAGTAACTCAAAGGGGGAGAATCCCGTAGAGGATTGGGGCACCTCCCTAATAGCAAACATCAAATAAGGAAGTAGACAGTCCCAATCCTTTCCATCTCTATCCACCACTTTCTTCAACATTTGTTTTAGGGTTTTGTTGAATCTTTCAACCAGCCCATCGGTTTGGGGGTGATACACAGATGTACGCAATTGCGTCACTTTGAACAATTTACACAGCTCTTTCATAACCCGGGACATAAAGGGTGTACCTTGGTCCGTAAGCAGTTCTTTACAAATACCCACCCGGCTAAAAACAAGAGATAGCTCTTTGGCTATGGTTTTGGCCGAGGTATTTCTGAGAGGGATCGCTTCTGGATAACGGGTGGCATAGTCCATTATAACCAATATGTACTGGTGCCCCCTAGCGGACTTGATTATAGGACCTACCAAATCCATTGCGATTCTCTCAAACGGGACCTCAATGATGGGTAGAGGGACCAGCGGGCTACGGAAATGTGGCATCGGGGCCGACCTCTGACACACAGGGCAGGAGGAACAATCATTTTCTATGTCCTTCATCACCCCAGGCCAATAGAATCTCTGTAATACCCTCTCTCGGGTTTTCTCTGTCCCCAGATGACCTCCAAGAATGTGCCCATGGGCCAACTCCAACACCAACTTCCTGTAAGGTTTGGGCACCACAAGCTGCTCAACGGTTTCTTCTGCCCTTTTTGCCACCCGATACAGTAGGTCCTTCTCTACGCTGAAGTATGGGTAAGTGCAGGTATTATCTGGGTTCACTAACTCGCCATCTATTTCCACTACGTTTTCCCGTGCCTTTATTAGGGCGGGGTCTTTTAACTGTTCTGTGGCAAAATTTTCCCTGTGAACCTCCAGATCAGAAAACTCCACAGACGGTAGGTTTTCGTCTGAGGAGGTGGGCTCCTCTCCAGTTTCTTGAGTCTCCCCTGCCAATACTGACAAGGGAAATTCTGGAGAGTCCTCACCACTCTCAGAGGAGTTCTGGCTATCACATTCCTGGTACATAGGGGCACCAGTGGGGGGCCCAGGATCATCCCACAGTTCCCAGAACTTCGGAAAATCCCTTCCCACAATGGCATCATGCGGTAATTGAGATACTAACCCCACTGGATGAGAGAGGGTACCTTTGGGGGTCTCGAAACACACTGTAGTCACTGGATACTCTCGGGTGTCCCCATGCACACAAATAACAGCTACCTTGCTATTCCCAGAGACCTCTGTTTTAACTAATTCAGCCTTTATCAGGGTCACAAGGCTACCTGAATCCAGCAATACCACAACATTTCTACCATTAATACACATTTTGCATAAATGTTTCTCAGTTCCCCGAATGGCAGTGCATGCGACTGTCGCACACAGCGACTGACGTCTGTCCGTCAGAAAGTCACATTGCATGGGTTCCTCCACAACCGGGCAATTTGCTAGAGCCAGCTGTTTCAGTATCTCCTCCATGCTGGCTTAAAAAAAAAACTGCCACTGGTTCTCCACCAACTGTGAGGGGGTTAAATCGGTAGCGGGTGTGTGTGACCCCCTGGTTGGGCTCCCCACACAAAAACAGGCCCAGCAGACGGAGGTTGTGGTTTTCAAAATCAAAAAGGTGCGGTTTATTTTCTATTTACAGTGACAAAACACAGCAAAGCAAAAGAAACATAAACAAAATAAATCCTGGTCAACTTGACCTCTGACTAAACATACAGGTTTCCTAACTAACAACTGGGATCAGCCTAGTGCTGTCCTAGTCCCTAAGTCCCTGGTTTTAAATGTCCAAGCAAATAGCCACACAGGCTTTGTCTCACCGCACAGGGGTTCACTCTCCCTAGACAGTCCACACAGGTCTGGTTCCAGGCATGAGCAAACACCTAATGAATCTGGGAGTTCTTATAGAGGCCTAAATGAGCTGACAAGCTTCAGCTGGTCTCATCAACTCCCTGTCTGCACGACGCCCCACACTCTCCCTAGAGGTATGAGTCATCCATGAGCCCACTAGCCTCAGCTGGGCTTATACAACTCTCCACCTAGTTGTATAAGTCGGCGTAAAGCCTGAATCTGGGCGAAATATATCTACCCCCCTGGATGCAACCAGGTGACTTTACCTTCCTGCTGTCACAATATATATATATATATATATATATATATATATATATATATATATATATAATAAAAAAAGGGGGGGAAATAGTTTTTAAAATTAATTATAGTATATGCAGGTGTGCAAGTAAAACTCTAAAAAGAAGAAAAAAAATATTCAATTATTTAAAAAACAAAAAAAAGGGGAAAAATTGTTTAAAAAAAAAAAAAAGGTTTTATAGTATATGCATGTGTGCAAGGGAACCCCCCCCCCCCCCCAAAAAAAATAATTAATAAATAAATAAAAAAAATGTTATTTTATATAAATAAATTAATATTTAAAAAAAAAAAACACAGAGATTTTGTTTCTCTTAGCCAGATTAGGACATGGTCGTTAACCCTTTCCTGCTCCTTTCTTAGCTGCTACCTTTGCTAAGCCACTCAGCATGAGCCAATCGCCGCCCATACAAGATCCTACTATACTTCTGAGGTAAGGACCTACGTCCAGGTAAGCTTACACATCTTAAAAAAAAAAAAAAAGAGTGCACCGAAGCTGGTACCTTTATGTATTTCAGCCCTATATGCCAGAAGACGTCTAAAAAGACTTCAAGGCAAAATGAGGACTATGATGATTCTAGTCCCAGTAGAGACAGGCATCGGGATCATAGAAGTGGCAGGAAGTCATCGCTGAGGCGCTTTCACACTAAAAAAAAGCGCCTGAAAACGTATTTCCATTAAAATCAATGAATGCTTTCACACTGGGGCAGTACACTGAAAAAACGCCCATCTCCATTGAAATTAATTGAAAGCGCTTCAAAAGCGCCTGAAAAGCGCTTCAAAAGCGCTCAGTGTTTTACTGACAGTTTTTCAAGCGCCTCAGTGTGAAAGTGGCCTAACGCTCCTGAAGCGGAGATCTCCAGGATGTCAGTCCTGTGGAAACACCCCACTTCCAGACAAAGTGATCTGTCGAAATTGCCCAGCGGATAGAAAGTCCGAAAGCCTGCAAGTGGCGGACCTACTTAAGAAAGCAGTGAAGAATTCCCTCACGGAATTGGTAGCCACAATGCCGCCGCAACATCTGGCATCTCCTACTCAGGAGCAAACGGCTGAGGCATCCATTCCCGGGCCGTCCTCAAGTGAAATCTCACGCTGGACGCCTGCTTCTTCCTCTAAACATCAGGAAGAGAATGCCATCTCAGGGGGTCTCTCTGATGACCTAGATACCTTTTTGGTTTTGCTTTCGCCATGGTCCAGCCTTTTGTACAGGCGGTAAAACAATCGATCGGCTGGGAAGAGACCGACATAGAAGTCTAAGTCATACTTCCCCTTTTTCAAACGCCAGATTACCCTCTTTCCCTCTCATGGGGGAGATCAGGGGTGTGATTGAGGAAGAGTGTAAAAAGACGGAGAAAAGATTCTCCATTAATAGACTGGGAAAGTTATACCCTCTCTCAGAGGCCGATTCCGCAATGCTGGAGGGCCCTCCAGTGGTCGATGCAGCTGTGGTAAGGTTGGCAAAGAACGTCACATTGCCCATGGAAGACTCGACTTTGTTTAAGGATCCACCAGACAGAAGGATGGATCTTGATCTCCCAAAAGATGGCGGGCAACGCTTGTAAACCTGCGATAGCCCTGACGTCAGTGTCCAATGCCCTACGTGTCTGGACAGATGATATAGAGTTTGCAATCTAACAGGATATCCCAGGGGAGGACATCATCAGGGCCTTAGTGGAGCTAAAGCTCCCAGTAGATCTTATTGGTGAAGCCACGATCTATTCAATTCGTTGCTCCGCAAGGTCAATGCTCCACACAGTTATGGCCAAACAGGCCTTGTGGCTGGAACCCTGGTCAGCAGATATTGCCTCAAAGCAGAATTGGTGCAAAATACCCTTTGACAGAAAAGCCTTGTTTGGGGTGAAATTGGACAAGGCCATCTCTCGCGTCATGGGCGGGAAATCGGGCCTGTTACCCCAAGACAGGCGATCCAGGCGCTCCAGGACATTCTTAGGCAAAACTGGAGAAGCACGCAGTCCACCTTCCTCAAGACCCGTAGATAGAGACTCGTGCCTATCCCTCAGGATTCTGCTAAATCCTTTTGACGCCAGACCATCCCAAGCGATCCCTGTGGGGGCCAGACTCAAACACTTCTTGAAGATCTGGGAACAAAGTGCAGGGATTCGTGGGTAGTCTCCACAGTTAAATACGGTCACTTCTGGTCGTTTCTAGACAAACCCTCCAAAGACTTCTTCTCTCCGACAAGGGTGTCAAGGTTCCCCTAAAAAAACAGAAGCACTACAGCGATTTCTTCTCTCCTTGCAGGAACAGCAAGCAGTGGTTTCAGTGTCTCCATCAGAAAGATTTTCGGTTTTTACTCCACCCTGTTTCTAGTCCCCAAGAGAAACAGAGGTTGGAGACCCGTGTTAGACCTGAAGAGGCAAAATCGCTATACCTTCCTAAAAAATTCAACAGGGAGTCTCTATAAGCGATTATACGTGTAATCCAACCAGGGGATCGGATGTTATCAATAGACTTGCAGGATGTTTACCTGCATATACCGACACTCCCTCCTTTCCAGAAATATCCGAGGTTTGCAGTGGTGCCTGTACATCTTAAATTTTGGAGTCTCCCATTCAGACTCTGCACGTCACCAAGAGTCTTTACCTAGCCCCTCTAAGAGAATTAGGGCGTTGAGTATACCATTACTTGTATGACCTTCATCTCCGGGCGAAGGATCCAGCCCAGTTAGTGGAGCAGAATGGTACAGTATCCCTCCCACCTCAAAAGGTGACATCGACTATTCGACAGATGAAGAAAGTCAGTGTGAGATCCTACCTGTCATACTCGAACTGTCAGAGCCTGATAGGCCGGATGTCATCATGCATCCCTATGGTCCCTTGGGCCCAAGTGCCTAGACACTTCAAGGAATTCCACGATAGCAGTACAGATGGTCTCAAGGTCTTTGGCATAGAAGCCATATCAAGTGGTCTGGATAATGGCAAGAAATATCAGATTCTGTGCAAAAGAGAGGCCTTCTGGATTTTTACCCTGAAAACTATGGCCCCGCAGGGCCTCAACGAGGAAATAGAGCTGCATAACATAGTATGATCACAGTCAGACCAGTGTGGACAGTTTAGGGATGGGGTTTGGCCCCTGCCCCTTGCTGTTGGTCTACTGTCATCACATTTGGCATGAGCAAATGGACTTGTCCCTTTGCGTCATGGCTAAACATCCCCCATATGTCGCTATAGGTGGTGTCTGGTAGGGCAGCTTATGGCACTGCCATTTGGCCATCTCCATGCGACTAGGTTTGTAGATGAGCGTGGCTCTTTAGGTTTATAGGGCCTCACATAGGTGACTGTCAGGGAGATCTTTTTTGGGTACCTGTTGTGAGTTAAAATGGGGGGTTGCTTTTTTAACAATATAATATACTTGACTGTTTTATGTTCTGGATATGGTGAGAAGTGGGCTCTTTACAGACTCACGAGTTTTCGGGCCTCAGTCTATTGATTGGTCAATTTTAATTTACAAATTAGTAAGGCCATTGAGATGTGTGCCTCTGGTAGATTATCTAGGGCACATGTCTCTGTTGGTTTGGACGTGAGTCCAAGCAGGAAAACATCCTGTGGGTCTGTCACACAGTGGGTTGGTGGATATTACAAATTATGTATATACACGTATATAGCATACTATTTACTTGTCTTGCTTGTGTGAGTATACATGCATATTGTGTGTGTGTGTATAAATTTTTTCCTTAGGAGTAATGCTGCTGGTCCTTCGAATACTACTTCGAATATTACTACTAATAATTTTAATTCTTAATTCTTTTATATGAAATTATGTATTGTATTTCATTTTTATATATATCTATTTATTTATGAATTTTATGAATTTTATGTGTATGGACCTTTAGTGTAGTATTGCCCTATCGTGTATGCTTTTTAGTCCACTGGAGGCTTTTTATCATTATTATTTCGCAATATTTGGGTTAGTATAGATCTAATAGTTTTGTAATCATTTGTTCCATACCCCCTCAGGGGGTTCCACCCACTGTGTGCACCTACAGCCTTCGTTCTTGTGTGTGTGGCCATGTTCTGAGGATCAATCAGCCAGCTCTGGTTTGTGACCCCTGGTTTGCATTTAGCTCCAGTATAGAGGTTCGTGCCATTTTCGTTCTTGGCCACTAGAGGGAGTGACATCGTTTAGCTTGTCGCACCACTGGATTGGCCATAGGCTCAAAGAGTAGCGGTGGGAGGCTCCTAGACGGACCGGAAGTGGCGGGTGGAATGCAAACATACCCGCACTTCCTGGTACCTTGGTTAGAGGTGTGTTGTGTATAGGGGAAGCGGAACTGACGTCTCGGCACAACCGGAAGTGCGGGTTGGAACGCAGGAGGCACCCGCACTTCATGGTTGCTAGACAGTGTGCGTCCCAACAGATTTGCGGGGACGTTTGCTGTGACAAATACAGCTACCGCTTATGCCGCGTCAGGACGAACTGCCTTTGCTTCTGCTTTGGGGTAAGACCTTTCGGTTCCCACCGCCCTTTACTATGTATGCTGATATCTGTCTACGCCAATACCCCTCCTTACACACACCCCCCGTATATGGGGTGATTACATCTTAATAGGCCATGCTTATGGAGGACATACATTGCTGTACTGGTGGTCTGCATCACTAGAGGACATAATGGTCTAATAATAGCCAGCATTTCTAGAGGGTAGTGATATGGTACCCACTCTTTCCTCTTATTCTCCTCAAACCCCCCCCCCTAGTTATTTTTGAACAGCCACTAGGGTGCCTTCTATTTGTGTGGGAGGGGGGCTAGTGGAAGGCCCACCCACATGGGTGGGGTCAGTTAGGAGTGGGAGGCGGGGTGTGCTAATTGGTGGTCACCTGAGCTGAGGCCTCTGCACATGTGCACACACATATAACGGAGGGTTCTGTGGGGGAGAGCTATCATGGACCATCTAGGCTCTGAGGAAAGGGGTGCGCCCCAGAAACGCGTCAGCTATCCAGTTGTTTGAGGTATTGTCCGACCCTCTCTGTCATTGAGTCCAGGCGGCAGGTGCCAAGAAATTCCAGCTGATTTGTCCGATAAGCTTTCATTTAAGCTCCGTCTGTGAGTAGGATTACTGCTTTTTTATATTTTAAATAAAACGTTTACGTGGTAATGCACTAGGTCGTGCGCCCTCCTTTTTTCTTTCTTTTTTCTAGCCACATGAACACCCATTGTTCTGAGGAGGGCTGCAAGACTTTAGACTTTGCCTTTAGACGGAACCACACTACCCGTGTTTTGACGATACACCGAGAGCGCAGGAGATTTTTGTCTTTCCCCATTGGCAATTGAGACATTTCCAGCTGGAGTTCTTGAGGCTGTGGAACAGATGGTATCTATCCCAACCCATACACCTGACGACCCTGATGCTCAGGAGTCTACATTGGTGGATGAAGAAACTCATGCCTATGAAATCACGTCCATTAGGACATGTCAACTGGATCACAATTATTACCGATGCCAGTGAAGCAGGTGGGGATCACACTACAACCAGATCTCAGGGCAAGGAAGATGGTCCTTTTATAAAACAGGCCTGGTATCAAATATCCTGGAGGTCCGGGCAGCCTACCTTTTGCATTGCTAGCCCTAGAATTCAAGATTACAGGCAAACCAGTTCTTCTCCGAATGGACAACAGGGCTGCGGTGTCTTATATACACCGACAAGGAGGGACGCGCAGCAGGTCCCTGCTGAAAGAAGTTAAACCATATTCTTTTGGGCAAAAAGGAATCTAAAAGACCTAAGGGCAGTCTATCTGCCCGGTCTTCTCAACTCAAGGGCCAACCGCCTATCTCGCAGGTTCGTAGATTCCAACGAATAGTCTCTGCACCCGAAAGTTTTCGACTGGTTAGTGGACCAGTGGGGTCCCCTCGGGCTGGACCTATTTGCAACAGCATTAAATATCAAGTTTTCAAGGTTCATCTCAAGACTTCCTCATCCCCAGGCGGAGGCTGTAGATGCTCTCTCAGCCCCTGGGCATGCAATCTGGCCTATGCCTTCTCTCCATGGCCTCTCATTCCAAAAAAACTTCTGTTGAGGCTTATAGTAGAAACCACAACGGTGATAGCGGTCCTACCGTACTGGCCAAGACGTCCCTGGTTCCCCACAGCAATGTACCTGAATACACAGCCTCCAGTCAAGGTTCCAATAATACCTTTTCCCCTGTCACAGGGATGTCACACCCATCCAGATTCCCGCAGGTTAAATCTTCACATCTGGCAGCTGAAAGGGAAAGATTCCAATTCCTAGGGTGTCCCAACAAAGTTATCGAAACCCTACTCAGCGCAAGAAAGCCATCCACAAACAGTATATACGATAAGGTGTGGAACAAATTCAGGGCCTTCATGATTGGCAGAAACTGTGATCCAGATTTTCCATCATCCTCTCAAATTCTAAAAATTCTTGCAGGCAGGCTTAGACCTAGGTCTTGGTACACTAAAGGTGCAGGTAGCGGCAATTTCAGCGGCAACCAGTAAAAGATGGGCTGAGGATTCATTAATAATCCAATTTTTCAAAGCTGTCAAAAAGATCCGACCACCAACTAAACAATCTTTTCCCACTTGAGACCCTGCTATCATCCTAGAGTCTTTAACCAATCCACCTCTTGCCTTGCCTCAGAGTCAGCATCGCTTTGGAATCTAACCATGAAGCTATCCTTTTTGATAGCCATAACTTCTGACAGACGGGTTTCAGAGCTCCAAGCTTTAGGAGTGGATCATGATCATATCATATTCTTTCCTGACAAAGTAGAACTCGGAACGGTGCAAGGATTTAGCCCCAAGGTCACATCACCCTCGAACATGTCGGAGCCTTGGGCACTTCCAACATTTTCAAAATAGGACTCAGGTTCTCTTCACGAGCTGGATATTGCCTCCACTTTGAGATGCTATCCGCAGACTACAGCATCCTTCAGGGACACTATCAGGTTGTTCATAGACAAAGGCAGGGAGGCGTCAGCAAGAAGGATTGCCTCATGGTTCGTTAAACTCATCCACAAGGTGTACAGGGCAAAAGGTCTGGGATCCCCTTCGATAGTCAGGGCGCACTCCACCAGAACGGTGGCAAGAGCGAATGTGTCAATTGAAACTATTTGCAGGTGTAGCGGGTATGTACTTTCCCAGGTGTGAATTTGAACTTGGCAGAGACATTGGTGATGTGTAATTCCCTGCAGACCAGCAGGTGGCGCTGTCGCCCTGGGCTGGGGTTGAATCATTGCTGTGTGTCGTGCCTCCTTTTTGTCCTTCCTCGGCAGCGGTATGGTGGGGTGGGGAACCCGCCGTGCTTGCTGGGAGAGGGTATAAAGGCGCCGGCCATCTTTGTCACGGGGTCGGAGTCCAGGGCACCTTCAGCCTGTGGACGGTGGTTCGTGTCGGTTCTCTAGGCGGGCTTAGGCCTAGAGGACAGCCGGAGGTCGTGTTCCATCCCAGGCAACTTTAGCCTGGGGTGAGGTACTCAGATGGAGGTCCGGAGCTCAGTGCCCAACACTGAGTTCTGCGAGGGAAGGAGATCCTAGGGAACCCCAGGAGTGGGTACTCGAATCCGGAAGGCGTAATGGACCGGGGGGAGCTCCTCACTCGAAGACCTGGTGCAGCAGATTGCCAGTGACGGGTGAGTCTCTCATCGAAGACCGCCTGGAAGGAAATCCCCCCTCGCTCTGAGACCGCAACCCACTTTCAGGAAGGAAAGTGGAGAATACATTGTGTCTGGGCCTTTTCGCATCCACACCTCCTTTTCTGTTCTGTTTCTACCAAGGGAGTTCAACTGATTGTGTTCATTCAAGAAGAATAAAGGAGTGTTGAACTTTAACGGTGTGGGGCTCATTTCCTGACAGACATTGTTCAAGGTAACTCTCGGTGGAGGCTCCAGGTGCACAACACTGACCCGAAGGTAAAAGAACTTTGCTTGTATCACACTGACACATGTGGTGGAAGCCAGGCGTGGTGTCCCCGATCCCTTCCCCTCTAAAAGATACCCCTAGACAAGAGACAGACGAGCTGAAGAACGAGAGGGGAGTGAGGAGGGCGCTACACAGGGCAGCGACCTTGGTCGTTCCAACATACGTTTCTGAAACATTACCGAGTAGACCCAGGAGCGCTCTCATCGTTGGAGTTTGGCAGACAGGCGGCCAAATCGGCCTTTGCTTCTTCCTCTAAATGATGATAATAATCTCTTTAAAATAAACCTCTGAGCATCATCCCACCCATATCAGCTAGTTGTTTGTCACAGGTATGCTGCCATGGAGGCACCAGGAAAACGGAAAATTGTATCATACTTACTAGTAATTTTCCTTTCCTGGTGCCTATCCATGGCAGCATACAATCCCACCCTCGGTATTCTAGATTACGGAGAATGCTGGGGCTGTGCTAACCAACTCTTTTATAATATTCACTAGTCCTGAGGGAGGAGCCAAGGCGGAGCTTGTCACAGGTATGCTGCCATGGATAGGCACCAGGAAAGGAAAATTACTGGTAAGTATGATACAATTTTCTGTTATCACACCGATCTTGGTGTGGTCAGATGCTTTGAGGGCAGAGGAAAGATCTAGGGTCCAATAGACCCCAGTTTTTTTTCCAAAAAAGTGTACCTGTGTCACTTCCTATTGCTATCATAGGGGATATTTACATTCCCTGAGATAACAATAAAAATGATAAAAAAAAAAATATGGAAGGAACAGTTTAAAAAAAAAAAAAAAGCAAAATTAATAATAAAAAAAAAAAACACCCCTGTCCCGCCCTGCTCTTGCACAATGGCGAACGCAAGCATCAGTCTAACGTCATATGTAAACAGCAATTGCATCATGCATGTGAGGTATCACCGCAAAGGTCAGATCGAGGGCAGTCATTTTAGCAGTAAATCTAACGTGGTAACCTGTAAAGGCTTTTAGAGGCTTTTAAAAATGTATGTAGTTTGTCGCCACTGCGCGTTTGTGCGAAATTTTAAAGCATGTCGTGTTTGGTATCTATGTACTGGGCCTAGGATCATCTTTTTTATTTCATCAAACATTTGGGCAATATAGTGTGTTTTAGTGCATTAAACATTAAAAATGCGTTTGAAAAATCGCTGCGCAAATACTGTGTGGAAAAAAAAATGCAACACCCACCATTTTAAACTGTAGGGCCTTTGCTTTAAAAAAATATATAATGTTTGGGGGTTCAACATAATTTTTTTGCAAAAAAAAATTTGTTTTCATGTAAACAAAAAGTGTCAGAAAGGGCTTTGTTTTCAAGTGGTTAGAAGAGTGGATGTAAGCTTCCTAATTTTGTGTATAAAATGCCAGGACAGTTCAAAACCCCCCCAAATGACCCAATTTTGGAAAGTAGACACCCCAAGCTATATACTGAGAGGCATGTCGAGTCCATGGAATATTTTATATGTTGACACAAGTTGCGGAAAAAAGACAATTTATTTATTTATTTATTTTTTTGTCATTATTCAATCACTTGAGACAAAAAAAAATAATATATTCAATGGGCTCAACATGCCTCTCAGCAATTTCCTTGGGGTGTCTTCTTTCAAAAATGGGGTCATTTGGGGGGGTTTTGTACTGCCCTGCCATTTTAGCACCTCAAGAAATAAGATAGGCAGTCATAAATTAAAAGCTGTGTAAATTTCAGAAAATGTACCCTAGTTTGTAGACGCTATAACTTTTGCGCAAACCAATAAATATACGCTTATTGACATTTCTTTTACTAAAGACATGTGGTTGAATACATTTTGGCCTAAATGTATGACTAAAATTGAGTTTATTCGATTTTTCTTATAACAAAAAGTAGAAAATATCATTTTTTTTCAAAATTTTCAGTCTTTTTCCGTTTATATCGCAAAAAAAAAAATCGCAGAGGCAATCAAATACCATTAAAAGAAAGCTCTATTTATGGGAAGAAAAGGATGCAAATTTCGTTTGGGTACAACATTGCATGTCCGCACAATTTCCAGTTAAAGCAGCGCAGTGCCAAATTCTGAAAACACCTCTGGTCCTTAAGCTGCATAATGATCCGGGGCTTAAGTGGTTAAGCTGTTGCCGTGTCCTACTCCTGACAGATGACAGATGGATTTCTGGTGAAGCCTGTGCCCAGAATCTTATCAGATTATTGGAAGAAAGAAGCTGGGCTCAGGCTGCAGACACAGAGCACCACTAGTTCTGTCTGCTTCATCTGTACAAGACTCTGCAGGAGATAAGGAGAGTGTGTGCTGAGAACGGGGAAGTGTTCTGTGTCTCAATCTGAATTGCACTGTTTATGCTTTCTGTTTCTCTCCTGAGCTCTCTGTCCACCCCCATTCATCCTGAATCCTGCGATCTCTCCATCCACCCCCCCATCCCATCCTGCGATCTCCCAATCCACCCCCCATCCCATCCTGTGATCTCCCCATCCCATCCTGCGATCTCCCCATCCACCCCCCATCCCATCCTGCAATCTCCCTATCCCAGCCATCCTGCAATCTCCCTATCCCAGCCATCCTGCGATCTCCCCATCCACCCCCATCCCATCCTGCGATCTCCCCATCCACCCCCCATCCCATCCTGTAATCTCACCATCCCAGCCATCCTGCGATCTCCCCATCCACCCCCTATCCTGCGATCTCCCCATCCCATCCCATCCTGCAATCTCCCCATCCCAGCCATCCTGCGATCTCCCCATCCCAGCCATCCTTCGATCTCCCCATCCACCCCCCATCCCATCCTGCGATCCCCCCATCCCAGCCATCTTGCAATCTCCCCATCCACCCCCATCCCATCCTGTAATCTCCCCATCCCAGCCATCCTACAATCTCCCCATCCCAGCCATCCTGCGATCTCCCCATCCACCCCCCATCCCAGCCATCCTGCAATCTCCCCATCCACCCCCCATCCCATCCTGTAATCTCCCCATCCCAGCCATCCTGCAATCTCCCCATCCACCCCCCATCCCATCCTGCGATCTCCCCATCCACCCCCCATCCCATCCTGCGACCCCCCCATCCCAGCCATCCTGCGATCTCCCCATCCACCCCCCATCCCATCCTGTAATCTCCCCATCCCAGTCATCCTGCAATCTCCCCATCCACCCCCCATCCCATCCTGCGATCTCCCCATCCACCCCCCCATCCCATGGAGTACATAGCGCACCTGACACCCCGCAACCCTGCACTCAGAACATAGCGCACCTCGCAATTCTGCACTCAGTACTTAGCGCACCCCGCAACCCTGCACTCAGTACATAGCGCATGCCACAATCCTGCACTCAGTACATAGCGCATGCCACAATCCTGCACTCAGTACATAGCGCACCCGCAACCCTGCACTCAGTACATAGCGCACCCGCAACCCTGCACTCAGTACATAGCGCACCTCGCAACCCTGCACTCAGTACATAGCGCACCTCGCAACCTTCTACTCAGTACATTGTGTACCTCGCAACCCTCTACTCTGTACGTAGTGCACCCTGCACTCTGTACGTAGTGCACCCTGCACTCTGTACGTTGTGCACCCTGCACTCTGTACGTAGCGCACACCACAACCCTGCACTCAGTACGTAACGCACCCTGCAACCCTACACTCTTTATGTAGTAAAAGAATGTAGTAAAAAATGCAGAGTCCAATCACTCCTGACTAGTGATGAGCCGAACACCCCCGGGTTCGGTTCGCACCAGAACCCGCGAACGGACCGAAAGTTCGCACGAACTTTAGAACCCTATTAAATACAATGGATGCGAACGTTCGAAATCTAAAGTGCTAATTATAACGACTATTATGCATGTTATTGTCCTAAAAAGGGTTTGGGAACCCGGTTTCTTCACCAGGGGACATGTATCAATGCAAAAAGAAGTTTTAAAAACGGCCGTTTTTCTGGAACAGTAATTTTAATGATGCATAAAGTGAAAAAAAAAGAGTCAAATATTCCTTTAAATATCGTACCTGGGGGGTGTCTAAAGTATGCCTGTGAAGTGCCACGTGTTTCCCGTGTTTAGAACTGTCCCTGCACAAAATTACATTTCTAAAGGTAAAAAAGCCATTTAAAACTGCTTGCGGCTTTAATGTAATGTCTGGTCCCGGTAATATGGATGAAAATCTTTAAGAAAAATGACATAGCTACCCCATCACACCCCCCCCCCTTACCCCAGCCCATTACCAGCCCCTTTGGGTCTTGTATGGATATTAAGGGGAACCCCGCACACAAAATAAAAAAGGCCCTATATACTCTGAACAGCCGTATACAGGCGGTGCATACAAGACAGGGACTGTAGGTTTGTTCTTATGTAGAATCTGTTTGTAATTTTGAACAGGTACATTGTTTAAGTGTAGCTCCAGCCAAAAAATATATTTTTAAGCTTTTTGGAAAACATGCATGAATGGGCCCTGCTGTGAATTATTAGATCAAGAATTGTAATTGCATGCCCCTGTTGAACAGGGGCTGAAAAATTGGGCCTTTGGTGGTGGTGGTGGTGTTGACACAACACAGTAAGGCCTCACAGTTAGTCTTGGTGGGCGCAGGAATGGGCCCTGCTGTGAATTATTAGATCAAGAATTGTAATTGCATGCCCCTGTTGAACAGGGGCTGAAAAATTGGGCCTTTGGTGGTGGTGGTGGTGGTGGTGTTGACACAACACTGTAAGGCCTCACAGTTAGTCTTGGTGGGCGCAGGAATGGGCCCAGCTGTGAATTATTAGATCAAGAATTGTAAATACATGCCCCTGTTAAACAGGGGCAGAAAAATTGAGCCTTAGGCACTGGTGCCACAACACTGCAACCCCTCACAGATACTGTACTTGGAGCACAGCAATGAGCCCTGTTGCAAAGTATTGCATCAAAAATTGTAATTACACGCCCCTGTTAAACAGGGGCTGAAAAATTGGGACTTAGCCACTGGTGCTGGTGCCACGACACTGCAACCACTCCCAATACTCTAGTTGGAGTGCAGGAATGAGCCCTGCTGCAAAGCATTGCATAAAAAATTGTAATAACACACCCCTGTTAAACAGGGGCTGAAAAATTGGGCCTTAGCCACTGGTGGCGGCACCCAGAAACAAAAATGTTCTTCCAAGCTATCATCGTCAATCGGATAATTGAGGAGGAGGAGGATAGTCAGTCAACATAACAGGACAAACTCTCAGCATCAGCATCAGTCTTGAAGGGATGTGACATTTGAAAATAAATTAGTCTGTTATATCAGCTTCAGGTGTTTGGTAGCTGGTGGTGATCCAAGACTGGTTCATCTTTATGAAGGTCAGTCGATCAACAGAGTCGGTGGACAGGCGCACCCTGTGATCCGTGACAAATCCTCCAGCAGCACTGAATGTGCGTTCTGAAAGAACGCTGGATGCAGGACAGGCCAGTAGCTCAATTGCATACTGTGCAAGCTCTGGCCAGTGATCCATCCTCAAGACCCAGTAAGCCAGAGGATTTTCGGTGGGGAAGGTGTCCAAGTCTGACCTTGCCCCTAGGTATTCCTGCACCATGTATATCAGACGCTGGCGATGGTTGCTGGAACCGATCATACCTTGGGGTAGGGATGAGCTTCGTGTTCGAGTCGAACATACGTTCGACTCGAACATCGGCTGTTCGATCGTTCGACGAAGATCGAACGATTTGGGCCGTTCGCGCCAAATTCGAGTGACGAGAACGGCCCACAATGCACTACGCCATCGCAGTGTCATCCAGGCGCTGTGATTGGCCAAGCATGCACTGTGACCCCGCATGCTTGGCCAATCACAGCGCCGGTAGCGAGGAGAGCAATGATTGGCCACAGGCAGGATGCCTGTGGCCAATTATTGCTGAGGGTGTTTAGTACACGCCCCACACTATAAAAGGCCGCCAGCACGGCGGCCTAGTGTAGTGTGTTCCGGAGCAGGGAAAGAGCAGCATAGGCAGGGACAGTGACATTTATTTCTTTCTTGCTTAACCTGGATTCCTTTAGTTTAGGGAAAGAGAAGGATAGGTAGGGAGAGTGTCAGTGTGTTTTACTGTGCGAGTCCTTGTTTCTAGGGACAGGGAAGGACAGTGAGTGAATTCTCCTTGTGCTATAGTGTGCTTTAAAAAAACATTTTTTCTAGGGACAGAAAACTCTAGGTAGGGAGAGTGTCAGTTTCTTTCACTGTGCGAGTCCTTGTTTCTAGGGACAGGGAAGGACAGTGAGTGAATTCTCCTTGTGCTATAGTGTGCTTTAAAAAAACATTTTTTCTAGGGACAGAAAACTCTAGGTAGGGAGAGTGTCAGTTTCTTTCACTGTGCGAGTCCTTGTTTCTAGGGACAAAGAAGGAAAGTGAGGGGAATTCTCCTTGTGCTATAGTGTGCTTTTAAAAAACATTTTTTCTAGGGACAGAAAAATCTAGGTAGGGAGAGTGTCAGTTTCTTTCACTGTGCGAGTCCTTGTTTCTAGGGACAAAGAAGGAAAGTGAGGGGAATTCTCCTTGTGCTATAGTGTGCTTTTAAAAAACATTTTTTCTAGGGACAGAAAACTCTAGGTAGGGAGAGTGTCAGTTTCTTTCACTGTGCGAGTCCTTGTTTCTAGGGACAGGGAAGGACAGTGAGTGAATTCTCCTTGTGCTATAGTGTGCTTTAAAAAAACATTTTTTCTAGGGACAGAAAACTCTAGGTAGGGAGAGTGTCAGTTTCTTTCACTGTGCGAGTCCTTGTTTCTAGGGACAGGGAAGGACAGTGAGTGAATTCTCCTTGTGCTATAGTGTGCTTTAAAAAAACATTTTTTCTAGGGACAGAAAACTCTAGGTAGGGAGAGTGTCAGTTTCTTTCACTGTGCGAGTCCTTGTTTCTAGGGACAAAGAAGGAAAGTGAGGGGAATTCTCCTTGTGCTATAGTGTGCTTTTAAAAAACACTTTTTCTAGGGACAGAAAACTCTAGGTAGGGAGAGTGTCAGTTTCTTTCACTGTGCGAGTCCTTGTTTCTAGGGACAGGGAAGGACAGTGAGTGAATTCTCCTTGTGCTATAGTGTGCTTTAAAAAAACATTTTTTCTGGGGACAGAAAACTCTAGGTAGGGAGAGTGTCAGTTTCTTTCACTGTGCGAGTCCTTGTTTCTAGGGACAGGGAAGGACAGTGAGTGAATTCTCCTTGTGCTATAGTGTGCTTTAAAAAAACATTTTTTCTAGGGACAGAAAACTCTAGGTAGGGAGAGTGTCAGTTTCTTTCACTGTGCGAGTCCTTGTTTCTAGGGACAGGGAAGGACAGTGAGTGAATTCTCCTTGTGCTATAGTGTGCTTTAAAAAAACATTTTTTCTAGGGACAGAAAACTCTAGGTAGGGAGAGTGTCAGTTTCTTTCACTGTGCGAGTCCTTGTTTCTAGGGACAAAGAAGGAAAGTGAGGGGAATTCTCCTTGTGCTATAGTGTGCTTTTAAAAAACATTTTTTCTAGGGACAGAAAACTCTAGGTAGGGAGAGTGTCAGTTTCTTTCACTGTGCGAGTCCTTGTTTCTAGGGACAAAGAAGGAAAGTGAGGGGAATTCTCCTTGTGCTATAGTGTGCTTTTAAAAAACACTTTTTCTAGGGACAGAAAACTCTAGGTAGGGAGAGTGTCAGTTTCTTTCACTGTGCGAGTCCTTGTTTCTAGGGACAGGGAAGGACAGTGAGTGAATTCTCCTTGTGCTATAGTGTGCTTTAAAAAAACATTTTTTCTGGGGACAGAAAACTCTAGGTAGGGAGAGTGTCAGTTTCTTTCACTGTGCGAGTCCTTGTTTCTAGGGACAGGGAAGGACAGTGAGTGAATTCTCCTTGTGCTATAGTGTGCTTTAAAAAAACATTTTTTCTAGGGACAGAAAACTCTAGGTAGGGAGAGTGTCAGTTTCTTTCACTGTGCGAGTCCTTGTTTCTAGGGACAGGGAAGGACAGTGAGTGAATTCTCCTTGTGCTATAGTGTGCTTTAAAAAAACATTTTTTCTAGGGACAGAAAACTCTAGGTAGGGAGAGTGTCAGTTTCTTTCACTGTGCGAGTCCTTGTTTCTAGGGACAAAGAAGGAAAGTGAGGGGAATTCTCCTTGTGCTATAGTGTGCTTTTAAAAAACATTTTTTCTAGGGACAGAAAACTCTAGGTAGGGAGAGTGTCAGTTTCTTTCACTGTGCGAGTCCTTGTTTCTAGGGACAGGGAAGGACAGTGAGTGAATTCTCCTTGTGCTATAGTGTGCTTTAAAAAAACATTTTTTCTAGGGACAGAAAACTCTAGGTAGGGAGAGTGTCAGTTTCTTACACTGTGCGAGTCCTTGTTTCTAGGGACAGGGAAGGACAGTGAGTGAATTCTCCTTGTGCTATAGTGTGCTTTAAAAAAACATTTTTTCTAGGGACAGAAAACTCTAGGTAGGGAGAGTGTCAGTTTCTTTCACTGTGCGAGTCCTTGTTTCTAGGGACAGGGAAGGACAGTGAGTGAATTCTCCTTGTGCTATAGTGTGCTTTAAAAAAACATTTTTTCTAGGGACAGAAAACTCTAGGTAGGGAGAGTGTCAGTTTCTTTCACTGTGCGAGTCCTTGTTTCTAGGGACAAAGAAGGAAAGTGAGGGGAATTCTCCTTGTGCTATAGTGTGCTTTAAAAAAACATTTTTTCTAGGGACAGAAAACTCTAGGTAGGGAGAGTGTCAGTTTCTTTCACTGTGCGAGTCCTTGTTTCTAGGGACAGGGAAGGACAGTGAGTGAATTCTCCTTGTGCTATAGTGTGCTTTAAAAAAACATTTTTTCTAGGGACAGAAAACTCTAGGTAGGGAGAGTGTCAGTTTCTTTCACTGTGCGAGTCCTTGTTTCTAGGGACAGGGAAGGACAGTGAGTGAATTCTCCTTGTGCTATAGTGTGCTTTAAAAAAACATTTTTTCTAGGGACAGAAAACTCTAGGTAGGGAGAGTGTCAGTTTCTTTCACTGTGCGAGTCCTTGTTTCTAGGGACAAAGAAGGAAAGTGAGGGGAATTCTCCTTGTGCTATAGTGTGCTTTTAAAAAACATTTTTTCTAGGGACAGAAAACTCTAGGTAGGGAGAGTGTCAGTTTCTTTCACTGTGCGAGTCCTTGTTTCTAGGGACAGGGAAGGACAGTGAGTGAATTCTCCTTGTGCTATAGTGTGCTTTAAAAAAACATTTTTTCTAGGGACAGAAAACTCTAGGTAGGGAGAGTGTCAGTTTCTTTCACTGTGCGAGTCCTTGTTTCTAGGGACAAAGAAGGAAAGTGAGGGGAATTCTCCTTGTGCTATAGTGTGCTTTTAAAAAACATTTTTTCTAGGGACAGAAAACTCTAGGTAGGGAGAGTGTCAGTTTCTTTCACTGTGCGAGTCCTTGTTTCTAGGGACAGGGAAGGACAGTGAGTGAATTCTCCTTGTGCTATAGTGTGCTTTAAAAAAACATTTTTTCTAGGGACAGAAAACTCTAGGTAGGGAGAGTGTCAGTTTCTTACACTGTGCGAGTCCTTGTTTCTAGGGACAGGGAAGGACAGTGAGTGAATTCTCCTTGTGCTATAGTGTGCTTTAAAAAAACATTTTTTCTAGGGACAGAAAACTCTAGGTAGGGAGAGTGTCAGTTTCTTTCACTGTGCGAGTCCTTGTTTCTAGGGACAAAGAAGGAAAGTGAGGGGAATTCTCCTTGTGCTATAGTGTGCTTTTAAAAAACACTTTTTCTAGGGACAGAAAACTCTAGGTAGGGAGAGTGTCAGTTTCTTTCACTGTGCGAGTCCTTGTTTCTAGGGACAGGGAAGGACAGTGAGTGAATTCTCCTTGTGCTATAGTGTGCTTTAAAAAAACATTTTTTCTGGGGACAGAAAACTCTAGGTAGGGAGAGTGTCAGTTTCTTTCACTGTGCGAGTCCTTGTTTCTAGGGACAGGGAAGGACAGTGAGTGAATTCTCCTTGTGCTATAGTGTGCTTTAAAAAAACATTTTTTCTAGGGACAGAAAACTCTAGGTAGGGAGAGTGTCAGTTTCTTTCACTGTGCGAGTCCTTGTTTCTAGGGACAAAGAAGGAAAGTGAGGGGAATTCTCCTTGTGCTATAGTGTGCTTTTAAAAAACATTTTTTCTAGGGACAGAAAACTCTAGGTAGGGAGAGTGTCAGTTTCTTTCACTGTGCGAGTCCTTGTTTCTAGGGACAGGGAAGGACAGTGAGTGAATTCTCCTTGTGCTATAGTGTGCTTTAAAAAAACATTTTTTCTAGGGACAGAAAACTCTAGGTAGGGAGAGTGTCAGTTTCTTACACTGTGCGAGTCCTTGTTTCTAGGGACAGGGAAGGACAGTGAGTGAATTCTCCTTGTGCTATAGTGTGCTTTAAAAAAACATTTTTTCTAGGGACAGAAAACTCTAGGTAGGGAGAGTGTCAGTTTCTTTCACTGTGCGAGTCCTTGTTTCTAGGGACAGGGAAGGACAGTGAGTGAATTCTCCTTGTGCTATAGTGTGCTTTAAAAAAACAATTTTTTCTAGGGACAGAAAACTCTAGGTAGGGAGAGTGTCAGTTTCTTTCACTGTGCGAGTCCTTGTTTCTAGGGACAAAGAAGGAAAGTGAGGGGAATTCTCCTTGTGCTATAGTGTGCTTTTAAAAAACATTTTTTCTAGGGACAGAAAACTCTAGGTAGGGAGAGTGTCAGTTTCTTTCACTGTGCGAGTCCTTGTTTCTAGGGACAAAGAAGGAAAGTGAGGGGAATTCTCCTTGTGCTATAGTGTGCTTTTAAAAAACATTTTTTCTAGGGACAGAAAACTCTAGGTAGGGAGAGTGTCAGTTTCTTTCACTGTGCGAGTCCTTGTTTCTAGGGACAGGGAAGGACAGTGAGTGAATTCTCCTTGTGCTATAGTGTGCTTTAAAAAAACATTTTTTCTAGGGACAGAAAACTCTAGGTAGGGAGAGTGTCAGTTTCTTTCACTGTGCGAGTCCTTGTTTCTAGGGACAAAGAAGGAAAGTGAGGGGAATTCTCCTTGTGCTATAGTGTGCTAAAGCATTCCTCATCAACCATCTTTGAAATCCTTGTTTTTTGGACAGTCAGGGAAATTGTCGTTGTGCTATTCTGTGCAAAAGCAATCATCCTCAACCATATTTAGAAATCCTTAAGTAAAGGGACAGAGAAGGACACCTGAAGGTAGCCCTTATTGCTTTTTTCCCATCTCCCTGCAGGCCATCTATTAGAATGTCTGGAAGGCAAACAAGGAGAGGCAGACAGTCAGGAGGCAATAAAAGAGGGCAAGCAGGCTCTGTGTCTGGGGGCAACAGTGCTGGTCGTGGACGCGGTGCATTGTCATCAGCACATGGCCATGGGACACGCTTGTCCTTCTTTTCGGCAGCTGGACATGTTGAGCCACATCATGCCGAAGACTTGGTAGAGTGGATGACCAAGCCCTCCTCATCCTCCTCATCCTCTCTCACCCAGGCTCAGGGTACTGGCAAAGCAGCTACCAAAGCGTCCTCTTCCCTGGTATCAATGTCAGACTCATCATCAGTCACTCCTTCCCTAGACCCACCATGTCCTCCTCCTGAGGAGTCCCCCGAACTGTTTGAGCACAGTGTTGGGTACATGCTCCAGGAGGATGCCCAGCGTTTCGAAGGGTCTGATGATGAAACCCAGCTACAGGAAGGCAGTAGGGTGAGAGCAGACAGAGGGGATGCTCAAGAAGGACACCAATCTGGCAGTCATGTTCCAGCAGCTGCAGCATACTGCCAGATTGGCTCCAGTGATGAGGAGGGAGGGGATGATGAGGTCACTGACTCCACGTGGGTGCCTAATAGGAGAGAGGAGGAGGAGGAGGATGAGGAGGAGGCACATCTCCAACGAGGCAGGATGCCCTTTGGTGGCCAGCGTAAGGGCAGTACACCGACGGAATCACACCGCAGAGCTCCGCCTGTGCAGGGCGCTGCCTCTGCCCGTCATTCAAAAAGTTCCTTGGTGTGGGCCTTTTTTGAGGCTAGTGCATCAGATCGCACAGCTGCTGTTTGCAACATATGTCTCAAGCGTATATCGCGTGGCCAAAACATCAGCCGCTTGGGTACCACATGCCTGACCAGACATATGTTGACCTGCCATGCAGCTCGTTGGCAAGCCTACCTCAAAGACCCACACCAAAGAACAAAGCGGACCTCTCCTTGCACCGCATCAGCTGGGATCTCCAACCCCACTATAACTTCAGTCCTCTCTGAAACATGCACTGAGAGGAATGAAGGTGTAGAATTAGGTGTGTCACAGCCAAGTACTTGCGGCCACTCTGCTAGCAGTACACCGACGTCCGATTCTAGCAGGCAAATTTCCCTGCCCCAGCTGCTGGACCGTCGAAAGAAGTTCACTCCCAGCCATCCACATGCCCAGCGGTTGAATGCTAGCTTGGCTAAATTGCTAGCGCTTCAACTGCTGCCTTTTCAGTTGGTAGACTCGGCCCCCTTCCGTGAGTTTGTGCAATGTGCGGTTCCTCAGTGGCAGGTTCCCAAACGCCACTTTTTCTCACGGAAGGCTATTCCGGCTCTCTACCGGCATGTGGAAGGCAATGTCTTGGCCTCGCTGGACAGGGCGGTCAGCGGTAAGGTGCATATTACCGCTGACTCATGGTCCAGCAGGCATGGACAGGGACGTTACCTTTCTTTCACGGCCCATTGGGTCACTCTTTTGGCAGCTGGGAAGGATGCAGGACAAGGTGCAGTAGTGTTGGAGGTTGTCCCACCGCCACGCCTCCAAAATGCTACTACTGGTTGTGACACACCTCTCTCCTCCACCCCCTCCTCTTCTTCTTCCTCCATGGCCTCTTCCTGTGGTTTGTCCTATGAACCAGCGGTGCTCCGTAGCCGTTCACGGGGCTACGCAAGTACGCAGGCAAAAAGATGCCATGCCGTGCTTGCGCTGGTGTGTTTGGGGGACAGAAGCCACACTGGGGCAGAGGTCCTGTCTGCTCTGCAGGGCCAGGCCGAGAGGTGGTTGACGCCACGCCAGCTTAAGCCAGGAATGGTGGTTTGCGACAATGGCACCAACCTCCTCTCCGCCCTTCGACAGGGACAACTGACCCATGTGCCCTGTGTGGCTCACGTCCTTAACCTGGTGGTGCAGCGGTTCTTGGGCAGGTACCCGGGCTTACAGGATGTCCTGAGGCAGGCCAGGAAAGTCTGTGTGCATTTCCGCAGATCTTATAATGCCAGTGCTCGCCTGGCTGAGCTGCAAAAGGAGTTGAACCTGCCCAAGAACCGCCTTATATGTGACATGCCCACCAGGTGGAACTCAACGTTGGCCATGCTGCAGCGGCTGCACACGCAGCAGAGGGCCATCAATGAGTACCTGTGCGACTACGGCACCAGGACAGGGTCAGGGGAGCTTGGTTTTTTTTCTCCACGCCAGTGGGGCATGATCAGGGATGCACCTGTCCTGGCACCATTTGAGGAGGCCACGAGGATGGTGAGCAGTGACAGTGCATGCATCAGTGACACTGTACCTCTTGTCCACCTGTTGGAGCACACGCTGCGTGGAATAATGGACAGGGCACTTGAGGCAGAACAGAGGCAGGAAGAGGAGGACTTCCTTGCCTCTCAAGGCCCCCTTTACCCAGACAGTGTTCCTTCTGTCCCACCCATCGCACAGGAAGAGGAGGAGGAGGAGGAGGAGGAGGATTGTGTCAGCATGGAGGTGGAGGCTGGCACTCAGCATCATCAGCAGCAGTCTTTTAGGGATGATTTACAGTCCCAAGAAACCAGTGGACTTGTACGTGGCTGGGAGGAGGTGACTGCGGATCATGTCGTCCTTAGTGACCCAGAGGACTCCGGAGCGAATGCCTCAGCAAACCTACGCTGCATGGCCTCCCTGATCCTGCAAAGTCTGCGGAAGGATCCTCGTATTCTTCGGATCAAGGAGAGGGACCATTACTGGCTGGCCACTCTCCTTGATCCACGGTACAAGGGTAAGGTTGCGGACCTTATGTTACCGTCGCAGAGGTCTGTGCAACGCGTTCCCAGAGACTGGGAGGTTACAAACTCCTGGTCCTGGACAACGAGTTGCTGAGGCTTCGGCCAGTCAAAGAAGGAGCGGTGGGGAAGGTAGCCGTCTGACCGATGCGTTCAGACAATTCTTTAGTCCGCAGCCCCAAAGTATGATCGGTTCCAGCAACCATCGCCAGCGTCTGATAAACATGGTGCAGGAATATCTAGGGGCAAGGTCAGACTTGGACACCTTCCCCACCGAAAATCCTCTGGCTTACTGGGTCTTGAGGATGGATCACTGGCCAGAGCTTGCACAGTATGCAATTGAGCTACTGGCCTGTCCTGCATCCAGCGTTCTTTCGGAACGCACATTCAGTGCTGCTGGAGGATTTGTCACGGATCACAGGGTGCGCCTGTCCACCGACTCGGTTGATCGACTGACTTTCATCAAGATGAACCAGTCTTGGATCACCACCAGCTACCACACACCTGATGCTGATATAACAGACTAATTGATTTTAACATGTCACATCCCTTCAAGACTGATGCTGATGCTGAGTGCCTGTGCTGTTATGTTGACTGGCTATCCTCCTCCTCCGAGTCCTCAATGATACGATTGATGATGATAGCTTGGAAGATCATTTTTGTTTATGGGTGCCGCCACCAGTGGCTAAGGCCCAATTTTTCAGCCCCTGTTTTACAGGGGCGTGTAATTACAATTTTTTTAGCAATAATTTGCCATAGGGCTCATTGCTGTGCTCCAAGTACAGTATCTGTGAGGGGTTGGAGTGTTGTGGCACCAGTGCCTAAGGCCCAATTTTTCAGCCCCTGTTTAACAGGGGCGTGTCATTACAATTTTTGAAGCAATACTTTGCAACAGGGCTCATTGCTGTGCTCCAAGTACAGTATCTGTGAGGGGTTGTAGTGTTGTGCCAACGCCACCACCACCACTACCACGAAAGGCCCAATTTTTCAGCCCCTGTTCAAAAGGGGCATGTAATTACAATTCTTGATCTAATAATTCACAGCAGGGCCCATTCCTGCACCCACCAAGAGTAACTCTGAGGGCTTACAGTGTTGTGGCAACGCCACCACCACCACCACCACGAAAGGCCCAATTTTTCAGCCCCTGTTCAAAAGGGGCATGTAATTACAATTCTTGATCTAATAATTCACAGCAGGGCCCATTCCTGCACCCACCAAGAGTAACTCTGAGGGCTTACAGTGTTGTGGCAACACCACCACCACCACCACCACCACCACCACCACGAAAGGCCCAATTTTTCAGCCCCTGTTCAACAGGGGCATGCAATTACAATTCTTGATCTAATAATTCACAGCAGGGCCCATTGCTGCACCCACCAAGAGTAACTGTCAGGGCTTACAGTGTTGTGGCACCAGCACCACCATCAAAGGCCCAATTTTTACTACCACTGTTCAACAATTATATGTAATTACAATTCCTGATATAATAGTTGACAGCAGGGCGTTCCAGCACCAACCAAGAGTAACTGTGAGTGCTTACAGTGTTGTGCCAACACCAACAACTAAGGGGCCTATTTCTGCAGAGTATATACGGCAGGTCCCTACTTTCAAACATCCAACTTACAAACGACTCCTACTTGCAAACGCAAGAAGACAACAGGAAGTGAGAGGAAATCTACCACTAGGAAGGAAAATTCTCTCCTGTAAGAATAAATATGGGAGAAAGGTGTCTCCTCTGTACTGATGCTTTATCAGCAATCCTTGTTTCAAGAAAAACACCACATTTCAAAAACAGTTGTCATTGGGACGGAAAGTGAGGTGAAATGTTCTGAACAGGGGCACAGACAGCAAAACAAATGTTACAGGGGTGATAACCCTTACCTATGTTTTCCAAAAAGTTTAAAAATAGATTTTTGGGCTGGAGCTACACTTCAACAATGTACCTGTTCAAAATTACAAACAGATTCTACATAAGAACAAACCTACAGTCCCTGTCTTGTATGCACCGCCTGTATACGGCTGTTCAGAGTATATAGGGCCTTTTTTATTTTATGTGCGGGGTTCCCCTTAATATCCATACAAGACCCAAAGGGGCTGGTAATGGGCTGGGGTAGGGGGGGGGGGGGGTCATGGGGTAGCTATGCCATTTTTCTTAAAGATTTTCATCCATATTACCGGGACCAGACATTACATTAAAGCCGCAAGCAGTTTTAAATGGCTTTTTTTTCCTTTAGAAGTGTCATTTTGTGCAGGGACAGTTCTAAACACGGGAAACACGTGGCACTTCACAGGCATACTTTAGACACCCCCCAGGTACGATATTTAAAGGAATATTTGACTTTTTTTTTTTCACTTTATGCATCATTAAAATGACTGCTCCCGAAAAACGACCATTTTTAAAACTTCTTTTTGCATTGATACATGTCCCCTGGTGCAGAACCCGGGTTCCCAAACCCTTTTTAGGACAATAACATGCATAATAGTTGTTATAATTAGCACTTTAGAATTCGAACGTTCGCATCCATTGTATTTAATAGGGTTCTAATGTTCGTACGAACTTTCGGTCCGTTCGCGGGTTCTGGTGCGAACCGAACCTGGGGGTGTTCGGCTCATCACTACCTTGGGGCTGCGGACTAAAGAATTGTCTGAACGCTTCGGTCAGACGGCCACCTTCCCCACCGCTCTTTTTTTGACTGACCGAAGCCTCAGCAACTCATTGTCCAAGACCAGGAGTTTGTAACCTCCCAGTCTCTGGGAACGCGTTGCACAGACCTTTCTGCAAGGCCTCCCGGAGTTGTCTCATCCTCTGCTCCCTCTGCGACGGTAAGATAAGGTCCGCAACCTTACCCTTGTACCGTGGATCAAGGAGAGTGGCCAGCCAGTAATGGTCTCTCTCCTTGATCCGAAGAATACGAGGATCCTTCCGCAGACTTTGCAGGATCAGGGAGGCCATGCAGCGTAGGTTAGCTGAGGCATTCAGTCCGGAGTCCTCTGGGTCACTAAGGACGACATGATCCGCAGCCACCTCCTCCCAGCCACGTACAAGTCCACTGGTTTCTTGGGACTGTAAATCATCCCTAAAAGACTGCTGCTGATGATGCTGAGTGCCAGGCTCCACCTCCATGCTGACACAATCCTCCTCCTCCTCCTCTTCTTCCTGTGCGATGGGTGGGACAGAAGGAACACTGTCTGGGTAAAGGGGGCCTTGAGAGGCAAGGAAGTCCTCCTCTTCCTGCCTCTGTTCTGCCTCAAGTGCCCTGTCCATTATTCCACGCAGCGTATGTTCCAACAGGTGGACAAGAGGTACAGTGTCACTGATGCATGCACTGTCACTGCTCACCATCCTCGTGGCCTCCTCAAATGGTGCCAGGACAGTGCATGCATCCCTGATCATGCCCCACTGGCGTGGTGAAAAAAAACCGAGCTCCCCTGACCCTGTCCTGGTGCCGTAGTCGCACAGGTACTCATTGATGGCCCTCTGCTGCGTGTGCAGCCGCTGCAGCATGGCCAACGTTGAGTTCCACCTGGTGGGCATGTCACATATAAGGCGGTTCTTGGGCAGGTTCAACTCCTTTTGCAGCTCAGCCAGGCGAGCACTGGCATTATAAGATCTGCGGATATGCACACAGACTTTCCTGGCCTGCCTCAGGACATCCTGTAAGCCCGGGTACCTGCCCAAGAACCGCTGCACCACCAGGTTAAGGACGTGAGCCACACAGGGCACATGGGTCAGTTGTCCCTGTCGGAGAGCGGAGAGGAGGTTGGTGCCATTGTCGCAAACTACCATTCCTGGCTTAAGCTGGCGTGGCGTCAACCACCTCTGGGCCTGCCCCTGCAGAGCAGACAGAACCTCTGCCCCAGTGTGGCTCCTGTCCCAAAAACACACCAGCGCAAGCACGGCATGGCATCTTTTTGCCTGCGTACTTGCGTAGCCCCTTGAACGCCTACGGAGCACCGCTGGTTCTGAGAACAAAGCACAGGAAGAGGCCACGGAGGAAGAAGAAGAGGGGGTGGAGGACTGAGGTGTGTCACAACCAGTAGTAGCATTTTGGAGGCGTGGCGGTGGAACAACCTCCAACACTACTGCACCTTGTCCTGCATCCTTCCCAGCTGCCAAAAGAGTGACCCAATGGGCCGTGAAAGAAAGGTAACGTCCCTGTCCATGCCTGCTGGACCATGAGTCAGCGGTAATATGCACCTTACCGCTGACCGCCCTGTCCAGCGAGGCCAAGACATTGCCTTCCACATGCCGGTAGAGAGCCGGAATCGCCTTCCGTGAGAAAAAGTGGCGTTTGGGAACCTGCCACTGAGGAACCGCACATTGCACAAACTCACGGAAGGGGGCCGAGTCTACCAACTGAAAAGGCAGCAGTTGAAGCGCTAGCAATTTAGCCAAGCTAGCATTCAACCGCTGGGCATGTGGATGGCTGGGAGTGAACTTCTTTCGACGGTCCAGCAGCTGGGGCAGGGAAATTTGCCTGCTAGAATCGGACGTCGGTGTACTGCTAGCAGAGTGGCCGCAAGTACTTGGCTGTGACACACCTAATTCTACACCTTCATTCCTCTCAGTGCAGGTTTCAGAGAGGACTGAAGGTATAGTGGGGTTGGAGATCCCAGCTGATGTGGTGCAAGGAGAGGTCCGCTTTGTTCTTTGGTGTGGGTCTTTAAGGTAGGCTTGCCAACGAGCTGCATAGCAGGTCAACATATGTCTGGTCAAGCATGTGGTGCCCAAGCGGCTGATGTTTTGGCCACGCGATATACGCTTGAGACATATGTTGCAAACAGCAGCTGTGCGATCTGATGCACTCGCCTCAAAAAAGGCCCACACCAAAGAACTTTTTGAATAACGGGCAGAGGCAGCGCCCTGCACAGGCGGAGCTCTGCGGTGTGATTCCGTCGGTGTGCTGCCCTTACGCTGGCCACCCAAGGGCATCCTGCCTCGTTGGAGATGTGCCTCCTCCTCATCCTCCTCCTCCTCCTCTCTCCTATTAGGCACCCACGTGGAGTCAGTGACCTCATCATCCCCTCCCTCCTCATCACTGGAGCCAATCTGGCAGTATGCTGCAGCTGCTGGAACATGACTGCCAGATTGGTGTCCTTCTTGAGCATCCCCTCTCTCTGCTTTCACGCTACTGCCTTCCTCTAGCTGGGTATCATCATCAGACCCTTCGAAACGCTGGGCATCCTCCTGGAACATGTACCCAACACTGTGCTCAAACAGTTCGGGGGACTCCTCAGGAGGAGGACATGGTGGGTCTAGGGAAGGAGTGACTGATGATGACATTGATACCAGGGAAGAGGACACTTTGGCAGCTGCTTTGCCAGTACCCTGAGCCTGGGTGAGAGAGGATGAGGAGGATGAGGAGGGCTTGGTCATCCACTCTACCAAGTCTTCGGCATGATGTGGCTCAACATGTCCAGCTGCCGAAAAGAAGGACAAGCGTGTCCCATGGCCATGTGCTGATGACAATGCACCGCGTCCACGACCAGCACTGTTGCCCCCAGACACAGAGCCTGCTTGCCCTCTTTTATTGGCTCCTGACTGTCTGCCTCTCCTTGTTTGCCTTCCAGACATTCTAATGGCCTGCAGGGAGATGGGAAAACCAGCAATAAGGGCTAGCTTCAGGTGTATACTGTGCAGGAGGCTTAGCAACAATGACACTGACACTGTCCCCTGCCTATCCTTCTCTCTCCCTGCACACAAGGTTTAGCAAAGAATAGGACACTGACACTGTCGACTGCCTATCCTTGTCTGTCCCTACACACAAGGTTTAGCAATATGGTTCAGCACACTAGGTTTAGCAAAGAATATGACACTGACACTCTCGACTGCCTATCCTTGTCTGTCCCTACACACAAGGTTTAGCAATATGGTTCAGCACACTAGGTTTAGCAAAGATTATGACACTGACACTCTCGACTGCCTATCCTTGTCTGTCCCTACACACAAGGTTTAGCAATATGGTTCAGCACACTAGGTTTAGCAAAGATTATGACACTGACACTCTCGACTGCCTATCCTTGTCTGTCCCTACACACAAGGTTTAGCAATATGGTTCAGCGCACTAGGTTTAGCAAAGATTATGACACTGACACTCTCGACTGCCTATCCTTGTCTGTCCCTACACACAAGGTTTAGCAATATGGTTCAGCGCACTAGGTTTAGCAAAGATTATGACACTGACACTCTCGACTGCCTGTCCTTGTCTGTCCCTACACACAAGGTTTAGCAATATGGTTCAGCGCACTAGGTTTAGCAAAGATTATGACACTGACACTCTCGACTGCCTATCCTTGTCTGTCCCTACACACAAGGTTTAGCAATATGGTTCAGCGCACTAGGTTTAGCAAAGATTATGACACTGACACTCTCGACTGCCTATCCTTGTCTGTCCCTACACACAAGGTTTAGCAATATGGTTCAGCGCACTAGGTTTAGCAAAGATTATGACACTGACACTCTCGACTGCCTATCCTTGTCTGTCCCTACACACAAGGTTTAGCAATATGGTTCAGCGCACTAGGTTTAGCAAAGATTATGACACTGACACTCTCGACTGCCTATCCTTGTCTGTCCCTACACACAAGGTTTAGCAATATGGTTCAGCGCACTAGGTTTAGCAAAGATTATGACACTGACACTCTCGACTGCCTATCCTTGTCTGTCCCTACACACAAGGTTTAGCAATATGGTTCAGCGCACTAGGTTTAGCAAAGATTATGACACTGACACTCTCGACTGCCTATCCTTGTCTGTCCCTACACACAAGGTTTAGCAATATGGTTCAGCGCACTAGGTTTAGCAAAGATTATGACACTGACACTCTCGACTGCCTATCCTTGTCTGTCCCTACACACAAGGTTTAGCAATATGGTTCAGCGCACTAGGTTTAGCAAAGATTATGACACTGACACTCTCGACTGCCTATCCTTGTCTGTCCCTACACACAAGGTTTAGCAATATGGTTCAGCGCACTAGGTTTAGCAAAGATTATGACACTGACACTCTCGACTGCTTATCCTTGTCTGTCCCTACACACAAGGTTTAGCAATATGGTTCAGCACACTAGGTTTAGCAAAGATTATGACACTGACACTCTCGACTGCCTATCCTTGTCTGTCCCTACACACAAGGTTTAGCAATATGGTTCAGCGCACTAGGTTTAGCAAAGATTATGACACTGACACTCTCGATTGCCTATCCTTGTCTGTCCCTACACACAAGGTTTAGCAATATGGTTCAGCGCACTAGGTTTAGCAAAGATTATGACACTGACACTCTCGACTGCCTATCCTTGTCTGTCCCTACACACAAGGTTTAGCAATATGGTTCAGCACACTAGGTTTAGCAAAGATTATGACACTGACACTCTCGATTGCCTATCCTTGTCTGTCCCTACACACAAGGTTTAGCAATATGGTTCAGCGCACTAGGTTTAGCAAAGATTATGACACTGACACTCTCGACTGCCTATCATTGTCTGTCCCTACACACAAGGTTTAGCAATATGGTTCAGCACACAAGGTTTAGCAAAGAATATGAAACTGACACTCTCCCTGCCTATCCTTCTCTGTCCCTACAAACAAGGTTTAGCAAAGAATATGACACTGACACTCTCCCTACCTATCCTTCTCTGTCCCTACACACAAGGTTTAGCAAAGAAAAAATATGACACACTGTCCCTGCCTATCCTTCTCTTTCCCTGCGCCGGAACACACTACACGAGGCCGCCGCGCTGGCGGCCTTTTATAGTGTGGGGCGTGTACTAAACCCCCTCAGCAATAATTGGCCACAGGCATCCTGCCTGTGGCCAATCATTGCTCTCCTCGCTGCCGGCGCTGTGATTGGCCAAGCATGCAGGGTCACAGTGCATGCTTGGCCAATCACAGCGCCGGGATTACACTGCGATGGCGCAGTGTATTTGGGGCCGTTCGTGTCACTCAAATTTGGCGTGAACAGCCTAAATCATTCGTTGTTCGCCGAACGCGCGAACAGCCGATGTTCGAGTCGAACACCGAGCTCATCCCTACTCCTGACCCCTGCATTCTGTGCATTACACCCTCCTGACCCCTGCATTCTGTACATTACACCCTCCTGATCCCTGCATTCTGTGCGTTACACCCTCCTGATCCCTGCATTCTGTGCGTTACACCCTCCTGATCCCTGCATTCTGTGCGTTACACCCTCCTGATCCCTGCATTCTGTGCATTGCACCCTCCTAAACCCTGCATTCTGTGCATTACACACTCCCGACCCTGCGTTCTGTGCATTACACACTCCCAAACCCTGCAGCGTTCTCTGCATTACACACTCCACACCCCTGCACTCTGTACATTACACACCCACATTTTGCCGTGGCGTGCGCCGCAGGTTGTCCCTTACCTCAAGTGTCCCTCATTGGGAAGTTCAAATGTTGGGAGGTATGAAAAAGACCAGTAGAGCCAACTTTGAACACAAGATGTGTATATGTCCAACATCACAACTTCTAAAAATAAGGCATCCTGCAGTAAACCTGGAACCAGCAATACTAGGATCCTACTCTGAACTTCGTAATCTGGTATACCGGGGACCTAGGATCCCCCCCCCCCCAGATTACCACGGCTTTGATGTGTAGACAGGTTTCATTTCTTCTCATACCCCATTGTTTCTGACTCATTTGTGGACAGTTCCCGATCCACAGATATGGGCTCGTTATGGGGTCAGGACTCTGCGTGATATCATGCCTGATGATCATCTACTTACCTTTTGTGGAGATGAAAAAATCAATTCCTGCTTCCCTCGTGGATGTTTTTCAGGTTTTTGCAGCTACGGCATGCTGTTCGCTTACAGCTTCTGGACCCCATTATTCCAGAGCCCCATTCTGTTGAACGACTTCTCATTGCCCATAATATAGGCAGAACACTCTCCTCCATCTATCTTAATCCTCATACACACGATCGGACTTCAAACAAACTTTTCCGTGGATTTTTGTTTGAAGGGCGTTGGCCGTGAACTTGGTATGCATACACACGGCAGGACTTTTTCAGCAAACTTTCCCAAAATCATGTGGTTTTTCAGCTCTTTACTGCCACCCTTTGGTCAACTTCTGTATTGTTGTCTGATCTTTTGCATTGGTTCTGAGCATGCGTGTTTGTACTTTTGGACTTAATTCCGATGGATTTCTGTACACACGGCAGGACTTTGCACCATAGGACTTTTGTTGTGTATATCGTGTGTGTATTGTGTATATCGTGTGTATATCGTGTGTATGGGCCTTTAAGCCCTATACACACGGTCGGACTTTTTGATAACAAACTTCAAAATTTCCAGGTTTTTAAAAAAATCCAACCGTGTGTACGCTCCATCGGACAAACTTTTTCGGTTTTCATCGGACAAATGTTCACTCTGCAAACGAACATACTTTTCGGCAACAAAAGTCCTATGGTGCAAAGTCCTGCCGTGTGTACAGAAATCCATCGGACTTTAGTCCAAAGTACAAACATGCATGCTCAGAACCAATGTTAAAATCAACCAACAATAGCAGAAGTTGACCAAAGGGTGGCGGTAAAGAGCAGAAAAGAGCAGAAATACCATGTGATTTTGGGAAAGTTGGCTGAAAAAGTCCTGTCGTGTGTATGCATACCAAGTTCACGGCCAACGCCCTTCAAACAAAAATCCACGGAAAAGTTTGTTTGAAGTCCGATCGTGTGTATGGGGCTTTAGACTTACCTGTGGGGGCAGTATTGGAGGGGTAGGGCATTTCAGGCTTGGCATTGTGACATACCCGTCCTGACAGATGGGGACTGGACTGAAAGCCTCCAACAATATATGTTCCTTTTATGATTTCTGCTAAAGATCGATTTATCCAGTTAAAATTCCTTCATAGGGTATATTATACGAGGTTATCGGTCATTTACCATACCACAGATGACTTATGCCCAAGATGTCAAGGGGAAGTAGGGAATTTCATCCACATGGTATAGTCCTGTCCGTCGCCTCAAGGCTTCTGGCAGGTGATGGTTGCTGACATTAGTGTGATCAGTGGGGTATCCCTTACCCTTACACTTGACCCATGGTTCTTTTACTAGGAATGACAGATAATTTACCCACAAAATACGCATGTTAAACTGTTTATATTTTATGCTGCATATTATCCAAGGAAAACTATATTGATTGGTTGGAAGGCGTCTGACCCTCCCATGGTCTCCACGTGTAAAACCATGATGAATGCTACTCTTCCAATGTACAAGCTGGCGTATATGGTTCATAATTGCCTGAAAAAGTTCCACAAAATTTGGTCAGCCTGGGTGGAGGCCAGACATCTTACGCTGTAGTCCCATACCAGGATTCCTTTTACCCACTCCCCGTTCCCCTCCCCCACCCTCTATACTTCCCTGGTTTGGCATTGCACTATAATTTGTCTTCTCTCAAGTATGTGACAAGATTTAAGCCTCGTACACACGTTGTTTTTCTCGACGAGCTTCTTGTCAAGCTTTCCTTGCATACACACTGTCAATTCCAAATCTCGTCGTTGGAAAGCGCGGTCACGTACAGCACGTACGACGGCAGTATAAAGGGGAAGTTCGATTTCAATGGCGCCACCCCTTGGGCTGCTTTTGCTGATCTCATGTTACCGTGTGTGAAGTAAAAGTTTGGGAAAAGACGATTCGCGCTTTTCAGTCTTCGTGCTTTCAGTTCGTTGTCTGTGGTTCAGTTTGTGCTTGTGGGTTCGTATCTTGTCTTTCAGGGCGTGTAGTCAGGCCGTATCTGTTTTACAGTGCGTTCTTATCCACTTGTTTCTGATTTTCAGGTCGTTCTTCATAGGCCTTGCTGTTCTTAAGTGCGTTCTGTTTAGTACGTTCTGATCAGATGACCATCTTCTAGCCATGTCGTGGGTACGTTCTCGTCGTAGAGTTTGTGCTGTGTGGGCGCTTGGTGTTGGTCTGCTTGTCTTGGACCAGGACCAGTCCATGAACAGGGTGAGGAGGAGTTCATGGACCAAGAACTGGTTGCTCCAGCGGGACCAATTCTGTCACATGTCTCTGCTGCGGGAGATCCAGGAGGATAATCCTGATGACTACAGGAGTTTTCTTAGGATGTCTGACCCTGTTTTTCAGCATCTGTTGGCTTTGGTGCCCCCCTATATCACCAGGCAGGACACCGTTATGCGGGAAGCCATCAGTGCTGAGCAGAGGCTCATCGCCACGTTACGATACCTGGCGACTGGGAGAAGTCTTCAGGACTTGAAGTTCACGACAGGCATCTCCCCCCAGGCTCTGGGCCTCATAATCCCAGACACCTGTTCTGCCATCATCCAAGTCCTGCAGGAGGACTATATTAGGGTAAGTTTTCTCCTTTAACATCACATTCTATGTATTTCATACATGCTAATGTATTGTATTTCTTTCATCCTTACCTAATTACCATGATTGTAATATGCTGGGAATATCCCCTTTGTCCCCATGCATGCTGTAAGTTTTTAATGCCCCTTTTCCTTTTTGTCCTCCATGCATATTTTCCTTCACCAACCTCTCCAGCATGCTATCCTGGGCCCAAACACACCTAGCCTAGTCACTTCCCAGTGTATTTTGTCAGCTCCATTGTAGTGCTTAACCTCCCCCCCCCTAAACACCCCCTAAAATGAATACAAATGTATATTTCTCTTTTTTTTAGGATTCACAAACTCATTTAGCCCCCCCCCAAATATTTTTACAATAGGCCATCAGAGGGGGTGATGAATATGATAATTGAGCCTTCTATTTTAGTATTTAAAAACACCTTAAACTGAAAGTTCTGCAGATGTTGGGCAAGAATGTTTTTTTGTATAATCTGCTTGAAATGTTATGTGCAAAAGTAATAATATTTTAATATTATGACTCCACAGCTTCCTTCTACGCCACAGGAATGGCAGACTGTGGCCTCCCATTTTGCCACGCGGTGGCACTTCCCCAACTGCGGTGGTTGACGGGAAGCACGTCCGCATCGTGCCACCACCCCGTTCTGGGTCCTATTTCTATAATTTTAAGGGGTTTCATAGTATCGTGCTGATGGCAGTGGTGTCAGCACAGTATGAATTCTTCTATGTGAATGTGGGGAAGAATGGCCGGATGTCCGATGGGGGAGCCTTCAGCCAGACGGAGTTTGCCCTCTGTCTCCAGAGTGACGACCTTGCATTGCCACCGGATGCAGGGAATGTTGAAGGACTCCCCTTTGTGTTTTTGGCTGATGAAGCCTTTGGACTTGGACGGCATCTCATGAGGCCATTTCCCCAAAGGACCCTGACCCCGGAGAGGAGGGTGTTCAACTACCGGCTGGCCAGGGCCCGAAGAGTCGTGGAAAATGCCTTTGGGATAATGGCCAGCCGGTTCCGCCTTTTTATGACACCTATTAACTTGGCGGAGTACAAACTGAACTACATTGTTTTCTGTTGCTGCGTGCTGCATAATTATCTTCGCATCAAATCACCTAATTATATGGCCTCAATTGGGCCTGAGGCTGGACTTTTAGGTGATAATACCTTGTCGGGCCTAGAATCTGCCCGTCCTGGCTTGCCCCCCCAAAACGCCGTGAGGTTCATTAAAAATATGTGGACTATTTCACTGGTAGGGGGGGCAATTCCTATGCCAGGCCATGTTTAATATTTTAAAAAAATAAATCTGGTTTAATCAGATTTTTGGATGTATTGCTTGTGTTTTTTTTTTAGCTGTCTCCTAGTTTTTCTTAGTGCACTTGTAGTGCCAAGTGTATTTTCCTTTAGTAAATACCAACCATTTCTCTGTTAACAACAAAAATATACTCAAAAAATATTATAGCGGATTTGATAAAGAAGCTACACTCTGTTGTTGTTCAAAAATGTTACTCTGGGCACATTCACACATGGTAAATATAACATTTTTGGTGTTATAAAATATTTTTTATTTTTTTTGGTTGGCCATAAACAGGCCTTTTTTTTTTTGGTAAGAAAATACAAAGCTCTTATTACCATACAACAAAATACAACATTGTAAACCTCTCGGCAATATCAGACATTCTATTAGTAACAATGTCTCTATCTGCCCTTCATAATATGGGGTGTTGTCACCCCTGAACAAGCCAAAATTTGAAGATGCACACAATTTTGAGGGTTTTTAAAAAGGGTTATTTCCCTCCTGATCCCTATTGTCAACACGTGCTATCTGCCATCATGGGTGATCAGTGGACGTGTTTTGGGGGTGCAACCCCTTCTTCCTTTCACCTACTTGAGATGCGAGGAAGGGGTTGCACCCACAAAACCCGTACATGGATATCCCCTGATGGCAGATAGCACATGTTGACACACTGTGTGCATCTTCAAATTTTGGCTTGGTTTTAAAAGTGCAACATTTTTTTGTAAAATATAGAAAACTCGAAAAAGGGGGGTTTAGTGCTTCATTCAATTTGCCCCAAAACATCAATGATATCCTTAATTGTTTGCTCCATAACATTCATCCTTTTCTTCATTCTGTCCAGTTCACTACTACACTCCATAACTTGCTGGATAATTCTTTGGGCACTATTACTAGAGAAACAAGGACTTTCTTTCTCAACAACATTTTCATCCCCTAAAATATAAACATTAAAGGTATTATAACTCTGCAGGCCTACATCTCTTACCTAAAGCTGTGGTGACAGACACTGACCTGTTGTGGTGACAAGTTCCACCACGTCATCCACTTCTCCTTCCTCCACTTCTCCTTCCTCCACATCCTCAGGTTGGGGTTCTTGGTGAGGTTGGTGTTCTCTCTGAGGTGTGGGGTTCCTGTGCTCCCTGGAGTGGTGTCCTCACAGTCTTCTATCCCCTATGAGAAGAATGAAACAAAAGGTATACTTAGCACACAGATATATATTTTTTAAAAATAGGAACATGATACATTGCTTGGAAGTGGGGTACAAGTGTCTGTTTGGGCAGAGTTACAAGCTGAAGACATTATTTAAAAATAAACTAATCTTGACTATTAACCTTTTTATGACAAGTTTTACACATAGAGACACCCCAAGAATACACTGAAGCACCTGTGTGGGGCACCCTAAACAGGGTTTTTCTGGTGGCCCACACTATAGTGCTCCAGAGTGCAGATGTGTAAACAGCTGCTGAGTGTCCTTTCCTTTACACTGATTCAAGTTTGCATTTCGTTCTAGTTCCAAACACATCATCTAGACAACAATGTAATAACATTTGTGGAATAAAAACAGGCATGTCTCTAAATTTTTTTTAACCCTGTATCTTCTCCAAACATCGTATGTAGTGGGTGAACGATGTGTCTGTAACGACCGATTACTGGGCCCACTAAATTTGGCGAGATGACATTTTCTAAAGGTCTCATAGTAAAAAGCAACAACATGGAGCAACATAAAAGTTATGAAATACAATAATAGGAACACACGACAAGTACTTACTTTTTTCTAGCATTCTCTTAATATTTCTTAACTGCTCCGGCTCCCTCAGTTTGAGGTCAGACCACCTCTTTCTAAGCTGCTCCTTTGATCTTTTCATCCCGAAATTCTTCTTCAGACTTTTCACTACTTTCTTCATGATTTTGGACTTCCTTAGATTAGGCTGGGTATAGGGCCCATGCTTTGCATCATAATCCGACTTTAGTAATATGTCCACCATCTCCGCCATTTCCGCGAAAGACATATTAGATGCCTTGAATCTCCTCCTTGATCGTGACGTTTCACGGCCCGGGCTTGTCTCGTCATCGTTATTTGATGAATTACCAGACACCTGCTAGTACTCTGCCATATTGTCTGCGCGCCGAAAGAGAAGGGGCGGGGAAAAGTTGATAATGTGAACGTCATGGGCGGGCGACGTGTGCGGAGCGACGTGTGCGGAGTTTCACGCATGCGTAGTGTATATAAAGCAAACACACATGTGACGTTACTACGTTCTGTGTGCGAATAGAGGAGGAAAAGTGACGGACGTCAGACCGAAAATATGATTTTTATACTTTGTTAAATCGGTGGCCTATACTGCCTCGAGATTGTTTGAGGATATATATGGGGAGAAAGATTTTCTTGAGTTTAGACTGTGTGACTGACATTACTATTTTTGTCTTGTGTTTTGTCTTGCAAACAAAATGAATGCTTTCCTAGAAAAATAATTTTTGGGGGAATTTATTGACCGGGTAAGGGAGCTGCCCGCTCTGTGGGAGACCAAAAACCCCATTCACAGGAAGAAAGGTGTAAGGAAAGCAGCGCTGGAGACCCTGCTCCCATTTGTGCATACCAGGGTACCCACAGCAACCATCCAACAGGTGGATAGTAAAATTCGGAGCTTGAGAGGCACATACAGGACTGAGCGCTTTAGGGTCCTGGCTTCTCAGAGGTCAGGAGCAGCAGCAGCGGATGTATATGTTCCGATTTTGTGGTACTACAGCAGGATGTCCTTTCTGGATGACCACTAGTGATGAGCCGAACACCCCCGGGTTCGGTTCGCACCAGAACCCGCGAACGGACCGAAAGTTCGTACGAACATTAGAACCCTATTAAATACAATGGATGCGAACGTTCGAATTCTAAAGTGCTAATTATAACGACTATTATGCATGTTATTGTCCTAAAAAGGGTTTGGGAACCCGGGTTCTGCACCAGGGGACATGTATCAATGCAAAAAAAAGTTTTAAAAACGGTAGTTTTTCGGGAGCAGTCATTTTAATGATGCATAAAGTGAAAAAAAAAAGTCAAATATTCCTTTAAATATCGTACCTGGGGGGTGTCTAAAGTATGCCTGTGAAGTGCCACGTGTTTCCCGTGTTTAGAACTGTCCCTGCACAAAATGACACTTCTAAAGGAAAAAAAAGCCATTTAAAACTGCTTGTGGCTTTAATGTAATGTCTGGTCCCGGTAATATGGATGAAAATCTTTAAGAAAAATGGCATAGCTACACCATGACCCCCCCCCCCCCTACCCCAGCCCATTACCAGCCCCTTTGGGTCTTGTATGGATATTAAGGGGAACCCCGCACACAAAATAAAAAAGGCCCTATATACTCTGAACAGCCGTATACAGGCGGTGCATACAAGACAGGGACTGTAGGTTTGTTCTTATGTAGAATCTGTTTGTAATTTTGAACAGGTACATTGTTTAAGTGTAGCTCCAGCCCAAAAATCTATTTTTAAACTTTTTGGAAAACATAGGTAAGGGTTATCACCCCTGTAACATTTGTTTTGCTGTCTGTGCCCCTGTTCAGAACATTTCACCTCACTTTCCGTCCCAATGACAACTGTTTTTGAAATGTGGTGTTTTTCTTGAAACAAGGATTGGTGATAAAGCATCAGTACAGAGGAGACACCTTTCTCCCATATTAATTCTTACAGGAGAGAATTTTCCTTCCTAGGGGTAGATTTCCTCTCACTTCCTGTTGTCTTCTTGCGTTTGCAAGTAGGAGTCGTTTGTAAGTTGGATGTTTGAAAGTAGGGACCTGCCGTATATACTCTGCAGAAATAGGCCCCTTAGTTGTTGGTGTTGGCACAACACTGTAAGCACTCACAGTTACTCTTGGTTGGTGCTGGAACGCCCTGCTGTCAACTATTATATCAGGAATTGTAATTACATATAATTGTTGAACAGTGGTAGTAAAAATTGGGCCTTTGATGGTGGTGCTGGTGCCACAACACTGTAAGCCCTGACAGTTACTCTTGGTGGGTGCAGCAATGGGCCCTGCTGTGAATTATTAGATCAAGAATTGTAATTGCATGCCCCTGTTGAACAGGGGCTGAAAAATTGGGCCTTTCGTGGTGGTGGTGGTGGTGGTGGTGTTGCCACAACACTGTAAGCCCTCAGAGTTACTCTTGGTGGGTGCAGGAATGGGCCCTGCTGTGAATTATTAGATCAAGAATTGTAATTGCATGCCCCTTTTGAACAGGGGCTGAAAAATTGGGCCTTTCGTGGTGGTGGTGGCGTTGCCACAACACTGTAAGCCCTCAGAGTTACTCTTGGTGGGTGCAGAAATGGGCCCTGCTGTGAATTATTAGATCAAGAATTGTAATTACATGCCCCTGTTGAACAGGGGCTGAAAAATTGGGCCTTAGGCACTGGTGGCACAACACTGCAACCCCTCACAGATACTGTACTTGGAGCACAGCAATGAGCCCTGTTGCAAAGTATTGCTTCAAAAATTGTAATTACACGCCCCTGTTAAACAGGGGCTGAAAAATTGGGCGTTAGGCACTGGTGGCGGCACCCATAAACAAAAATGATCTTCCAAGCTATCATCATCAATCGTATCATTGAGGACTCGGAGGAGGAGGATAGCCAGTCAACATAACAGCACAGGCACTCAGCATCAGCATCAGTCTTGAAGGGATGTGACATGTTAAAATCAATTAGTCTGTTATATCAGCATCAGGTGTGTGGTAGCTGGTGGTGATCCAAGACTGGTTCATCTTGATGAAAGTCAGTCGATCAACCGAGTCGGTGGACAGGCGCACCCTGTGATCCGTGACAAATCCTCCAGCAGCACTGAATGTGCGTTCCGAAAGAACGCTGGATGCAGGACAGGCCAGTAGCTCAATTGCATACTGTGCAAGCTTTGGCCAGTGATCCATCCTCAAGACCCAGTAAGCCAGAGGATTTTCGGTGGGGAAGGTGTCCAAGTCTGACCTTGCCCCTAGATATTCCTGCACCATGTTTATCAGACGCTGGCGATGGTTGCTGGAACCGATCATACTTTGGGGCTGCGGACTAAAGAATTGTCTGAACGCATCGGTCAGACGGCCACCTTCCCCACCGCTCCTTCTTTGACTGGCCGAAGCCTCAGCAACTCGTTGTCCAGGACCAGGAGTTTGTAACCTCACAGTCTCTGGGAACGCGTTGCACAGACCTTTCTGCAAGGCCTCCCGGAGTTGTCTCATCCTCTGCTCCCTCTGCGACGGTAACATAAGTTCCGCAACCTTACCCTTGTACCGTGGATCAAGGAGAGTGGCCAGCCAGTAATGGTCCCTCTCCTTGATCCGAAGAATACGAGGATCCTTCCGCAGACTTTGCAGGATCAGGGAGGCCATGCAGCGTAGGTTAGCTGAGGCATTCGGTCCGGAGTCCTCTGGGTCACTAAGGACGACATGATCCGCAGCCACCTCCTCCCAGCCACGTACAAGTCCACGGGTTTCTTGGGACTGTAAATCATCCCTAAAAGACTGCTGCTGTTGATGCTGCTGAGTGCCAGGCTCCACCTCCATGCTGACACAATCCTCCTCCTCCTCCTCCTCCTCCTCCTCGTCCTCTTCCTGTGCGATGGGTGGGACAGAAGGAACACTGTCTGGGTAAAGGGGGCCTTGAGAGGCAAGGAAGTCCTCCTCTTCCTGCCTCTGTTCTGCCTCAAGTGCCCTGTCCATTATTCCACGCAGCGTGTGCTCCAACAGGTGGACAAGAGGTACAGTGTCACTGATGCATACACTGTCACTGCTCACCATCCTCGTGGCCTCCTCAAATAGTGCCAGGACAGTGCATGCATCCCTGATCATGCCCCACTGGCGTGGAGAAAAAAAACCAAGCTCCCCTGACCCTGTCCTGGTGCCGTAGTCGCACAGGTACTCATTGATGGCCCTCTGCTGCGTGTGCAGCCGCTGCAGCATGGCCAACGTTGAGTTCCACCTGGTGGGCATGTCACATATAAGGTGGTTCTTGGGCAGGTTCAACTCCTTTTGCAGCTCAGCCAGGCGAGCACTGGCATTATAAGATCTGCGGAAATGCACACAGACTTTCCTGGCCTGCCTCAGGACATCCTGTAAGCCCGGGTACCTGCCCAAGAACCGCTGCACCACCAGGTTAAGGACGTGAGCCACACAGGGCACATGGGTCAGTTGTCCCTGTCGGAGGGCGGAGAGGAGGTTGGTGCCATTGTCGCAAACCACCATTCCTGGCTTAAGCTGGCGTGGCGTCAACCACCTCTCGGCCTGGCCCTGCAGAGCAGACAGGACCTCTGCCCCAGTGTGGCTTCTGTCCCCCAAACACACCAGCGCAAGCACGGCATGGCATCTTTTTGCCTGCGTACTTGCGTAGCCCCTTGAACGCCTATGGAGCACCGCTGGTTCAGAGGACAAAGCACAGGAAGAGGCCATGGAGGAAGAAGAAGAGGAGGGGGTGGAGGAGAGAGGTGTGTCACAACCAGTAGTAGCATTTTGGAGGCGTGGCGGTGGAACAACCTCCAACACTACTGCACCTTGTCCTGCATCCTTCCCAGCTGCCAAAAGAGTGACCCAATGGGCCGTGAAAGAAAGGTAACGTCCCTGTCCATGCCTGCTGGACCATGAGTCAGCGGTAATATGCACCTTACCGCTGACCGCCCTGTCCAGCGAGGCCAAGACATTGCCTTCCACATGCCTGTAGAGAGCCGGAATCGCCTTCTGTGAGAAAAAGTGGCGTTTGGGAACCTGCCACTGAGGAACCGCACATTGCACAAACTCACGGAAGGGGGCCGAGTCTACCAACTGAAAAGGCAGCAGTTGAAGCGCTAGCAATTTAGCCAAGCTAGCATTCAACCGCTGGGCATGTGGATGGCTGGGAGTGAACTTCTTTCGACGGTCCAGCAGCTGGGGCAGGGAAATTTGCCTGCTAGAATCGGACGTCGGTGTACTGCTAGCAGAGTGGCCGCAAGTACTTGGCTGTGACACACCTAATTCTACACCTTCATTCCTCTCAGTGAAGGTTTCAGAGAGGACTGAAGGTATAGTGGGTTTTGAGATCCCAGCTGATGCGGTGCAAGGAGAGGTCCGCTTTGTTCTTTGGTGTGGGTCTTTAAGGTAGGCTTGCCAACGAGCTGCATGGCAGGTCAACATATGTCTGATCAAGCATGTGGTGCCCAAGCGGCTGATGTTTTGGCCACGCGATATACGCTTGAGACATATGTTGCAAACAGCAGCTGTGTGATCTGATGCACTCGCCTCAAAAAAGGCCCACACCAAATAACTTTTTGAATGACGGGCAGAGGCAGCGCCCTGCACAGGCGGAGCTCTGCGGTGTGATTCAGTCGGTGTGCTGCCCATACGCTGGCCACTCAAGGGCATCCTGCCTCGTTGGAGATGTGCCTCCTCCTCATCCTCCTCCTCCTCCTCTCTCCTATTAGGCACCCACGTGGAGTCAGTGACCTCATCATCCCCTCCCTCCTCATCACTGGAGCCAATCTGGCAGTATGCTGCAGCTGCTGGAGCATGACTGCCAGATTGGTGTCCTTCTTGAGCATCCCCTCTCTCTGCTCTCACGCTACTGCCTTCCTCTAGCTGGGTATCATCATCAGATCCTTCGAAACGCTGGGCATCCTCCTGGAGCATGTACCCAACACTGTGCTCAAACAGTTCGGGGGACTCCTCAGGAGGAGGACATGGTGGGTCTAGGGAAGGAGCGACTAATGATGACATTGATACCAGAGAAGAGGACGCTTTGGCAGCTGCTTTGCCAGTACCCTGAGCCTGGGTGAGAGAGGATGAGGAGGATGAGGTGGGCTTGGTCATCCACTCTACCAAGTCTTCGGCATGATGTGGCTCAACATGTCCAGCTGCCGAAAAGAAGGACAAGCGTGTCCCATGGCCATGTGCTGATGACAATGCACCGCGTCCACGACCAGCACTGTTGCCCCCAGACACAGAGCCTGCTTGCCCTTTTTTTTGCCTCCTGACTGTCTGCCTCTCCTTGTTTGCCTTCCAGACATTTTAATGGATGGCCTGCAGGGAGATGGGAAAAACAGCAATAAGGGCTACCTTCAGGTGTATACTGTGCTGGAGGCTTAGCAACAAAGACACTGACACTGTCCCCTGCCTATCCTTCTCTGTCCCTAAACACAAGGATTTCAAATATGGTTCAGCAAGATTGGTTTAGGACAGAATAGCACACTGATAGTTTCCCTCACTGTCCTTCTCTGTCCCTACAAACAAGATTTAGCACAGAATAGCACACTGATAGTTTCCACGAGTGTACTTCTCTGTCCCTAAACTCAAGGATTTCAAATATGGTTCAGCAAGATTGGTTTAGAACGGAATAGCACACTGACAGTTTCACCCAAGTGTCCTTCTCTGTCCCTAAACTCAAGGATTTCAAATATGGTTCAGCAAGATTGGTTTAGGACAGAATAGCACACTGACACTTTCCCTCACTGTCCTTCTCTGTCCCTTCAAACAGGATTTAGCACAGAATAGCACACTGATAGTTTCCATGAGTGTCCTTCTCTGTCCCTAAACTCAAGGATTTCAAATATGGTTCAGCAAGATTGGTTTAGGACAGAATAGCACACTGACACTTTCCCTCACTGTCCTTCTCTGTCCCTACAAACAAGATTTAGCACAAAATAGCACACTGATAGTTTCCACGAGTGTCCTTCTCTGTCCCTAAACTCAAGGATTTCAAATATGGTTCAGCAAGATTGATTTAGGACAGAATAGCACACTGACACTTTCCCTCACTGTCCTTCTCTGTCCCTACAAACAAGATTTAGCACAGAATAGCACACTGATAGTTTCCACGAGTGTCCTTCTCTGTCCCTAAACTCAAGGATTTCAAATATGGTTCAGCAAGATTGGTTTAGGACAGAATAGCACACTGACACTTTCCCTCACTGTCCTTCTCTGTCCCTACAAACAGGATTTAGCACAGAATAGCACACTGATAGTTTCCACGAGTGTCCTTCTCTGTCCCTAAACTCAAGGATTTCAAATATGGTTCAGCAAGATTGGTTTAGGACAGAATAGCACACTGACACTTTCCCTCACTGTCCTTCTCTGTCCCTACAAACAAGATTTAGCAGAGAATAGCACACTGATAGTTTCCACGAGTGTCCTTCTCTGTCCCTAAACTCAAGGATTTCAAATACGGTTCAGCAAGATTGGTTTAGAACAGAATAGCACACTGACAGTTTCCCTCACTGTCCTTCTCTGTCCCTACAAACAAGGATTAGCACAGAATAGCACACTGACACTTTCCCTCACTGTCCTTCTCTGTCCCTACAAACAAGGTTTAGCACAGAATAGCACACTGTCACTTTCCCTCACTGTCCTTCTCTGTCCCTACAAACAAGGTTTTGCACAGAATTACACACTGACACTCTCCCTACCTATCCTTCCCTGTCCCTAAACACAAGGAATCCAGGATTAGTAAAGGAAAAAAATGACACTGTCCCTGCCTATGCTTCTCTTTCCCTGCTCCGGAACACACTACACAAGGCCGCCGCGCTGGCGGCCTTTTATAGTGTGGGGCGTATACTAAACCCCCATAGCAATAATTGGCCACAGGCATCCTGCCTGTGGCCAATCATTGCTCTCCTCGCTGCCGGCGCTGTGATTGGCCAAGCATGCGGGGTTACAGTGCATGCTTGGCCAATCACAGCGCCTGGATGACACTGCGATGGCGTAGTGCATTGTGGGCCGTTCGCGTCACTCGAATTTGGCGCGAACGGCCCAAATCGTTCGATCTTCGTCGAACGATCGAACAGCCGATGTTCGAGTCGAACATGAAGCTCATCCCTAATTAGGATGATTACAGGCTTATTTTGAGCTCAACGTTTAGAGGCAGGAATAAACCCTTCTGGTATGTGTTTCTGATATGAGCTTACTGGCAGAAAGAATGCAAAAATTGCGTCAACTTTGTACAAAAAAAAAATTCTGCCAGGGGAACTGACATTTTTTTTGAGCCCATTGTGCATGGAGCCCAAGAAGGCTGTACTGTGATTAGATCTTAAACTAAATGTTTAATACTGTCCCTTAGGCAAGGATTAGGAAATTAATTTAATAAGGAGAAAAGGTATTTATTTACTTAAAGAAAATTGCAATTTATTGGGGAACTGGAAATTTTTATAGAAAATCACATTTATTAAAAGGGAGGAGAGACAATCTTAAGGAAAGGGGTGAAGGTCCTTTTTTAAAGTGGTTCTAAAGCCTAAACATTTTTTATCTTCATGCATTCGTTGCATTAAGGTAAAAAATGTTTAGACATCAGCATCCCTCACCCCCCCCCCCCCCCCAGCTGCACATCTGCAGCTCTTCTCTCCCCTCAATTCTGGGTCTCTTTGACTTCGCTGGGGAACCAGGAGCCATTGGCTCCTAGTGCTGTCAATCAAAGCCAGTGATGATGCAGTGCGGGGTGGGGCTGAGTCCCGCTGTCTGTGTCAATGAATGCAGCAGCGGGGCGAGCACACACAAGTGCCCCAATGGGAAGTGGCTTTCTATGGGGGCACTGGACAGGGAGGAGGTTTACGGGCCAGGTTTGGGGCAATTCCATTTCATTTCCATTGCACAGAGCAGGTAAGTATAGACATGTCTGTTAGTTAAAAAAATCGGAAAAAATAAATACTTTTACAATTGCTTTAAATGATGAAAATGAAGTTGTGTTATATAGTTTATTTATAGGGAGCATGTGAAGTACAATGCTATTAACTTGCTGTTTTTGTTTTCTTTTTAAAGCTATGAATACGGTTTTGCTAAGTAACCTCTTTTCCCTACCGAGAATTGTTTATGCCATGGCTGAAGATGGACTTTTCTTTCAGTTTTTCGCCAAAGTAAACCCAACCACCAAAGTACCAGTCATTGGAATTGTGGTGTTTGGTATCCTGATGGCTCTACTTGCTCTGATTTTTGACTTGGAAGCCCTGGTGCAGTTTCTGTCTATTGGCACATTGCTGGCCTATACTTTTGTTGCAGCTAGTATCATCGTATTGCGATTTCAGCAGGAGAAAGGGGACGCTTCAGCTTCAAGTGATCTAGAACAAAGTCCTCAGAACCGAGAGCCTAAAGTCAATTCAAATAGGATCATTGGGGAGGAAATGAAGGAATACGAGACTTTCTCTGATCAGCTTCAGCTGGTTGAAAGTCAGAAAAAAGCCGAAGAGCGTAGAGAAACTGGACACCTAAAAGCTGCCTTTGAACCATACCTCCGGTTCCTGAGTGACTGTTATCCTGGAAAGGTCGTCACTATTGCAGTTGTGACAATGATGGTCTCCGCCATCTGCATGTGCTGCATCTTGGTGTTTGGAAGCAATCTTCCTACATGGAGTTTTTATCTTCTGCTTGTGATCTTCCTGATTGGGTTCCTAATCAGTCTGTTCTTAATCTGGGTCCATGAGCAGCAAAAGAAAATAAATACATTTCAGGTAATCATGGAATACAAAACTTTTTTCAGCTCCTATATGTACACTAATGCAATGATGTAAAAAACACTAGTTTTGTTTCCCTTTTAAAGCGGTTGTATACCCCTAAAAAAAAAAAAAAAGGCATAATGAGCTAGTATGACTAGCATACTAGCTCATTATCAATTACTTACCTTAGATCGAAGAACCCGCACCGACCCTCGTTCCGCTCCTCCGCCACCGCCATGATACCCGGAGTGACTTCCGGGTATCGCCGCTCCGGCGCTGTGACTGGCCGGAGCGGCGATGATGTCACTCCCATGCATGCGCACGGAACGGCACGATCTCCGCGCATGCGCACATTTCCGGCAGGCTCCTATTCAAGAGCCGGCGCGCTCAGTGCGCCTGTGCCGTTGTCTACGGCGCGCATGCACCGTAGACTTCGGTGCCCGCTTTTCTGCAAATATCTCCTTAACCATGTAGGTTAAGGAGATATTGCAAGCACCTACAGGTAAGCCTTAATGTAGGCTTACCTGTAGGTGCAAGTATGCTATGAGGTTATACAACCGCTTTAAATATAAACTTTTTTTAGTTTTGGATAGAGTGGAGATGGATTAAAACGCTTGTCAGTTTTATTGCTGTTTGTGCCCCCGTTAAGGAGATTCACCCTCTCTATTTGTCCTGTTTTACTATTCTCATTGAAAGAGAAAGTAAAATTCCCAAATTTTGGGTGCTCCCCAGAAAAGTAATAGAGGGGAAATCTTCCAATAGAGACACTAGTTCTGGTGACTGGGGGTCCCCAAGGAATTCCCTTAATTTGCAGGGATTTCCTTTGACTTCCTATTTGGCTATGGGAAAGGAAGTGAAAGGAAATCTCCCCAAAGGGAGACAGATGGCAAAAAAATCTGACAGGGGTTATAACCCTCCCTTACTCTATCCAAAATTAAAAAGAAAGTTTTGCCTATAGTTCTACTTTAAACAAATGCTGTACCTGTAAGATTGTTCCACAATTCAGCAGATCCTAACATTTATGACCATCAGCCAGCATTTACCTTGTTGCTGGAAAGCCCAATATTCAACACCCAGGTCCATGAAATTGTTATTGACTTAGTAGTGGACCAGACCATTCTCAACTGTATAATTGCAATGTGTGCAGTAGCTTCATTATAAGGGTACAGCTGTGTACCTTTTCCGAGGATGAAATAACAATTCATGGGTACTTGGGAATTGTTTTGGGAAAATTCCAGCTTGGACTTGCAGAAATGTAGTTAGGAAAATTTGTAGAAAATCAAATTAATCTTAACATGGAGGTTGAACTCCCTAAAAAAAATTAAAAAAAATGTAGGCTTTAAGTTTGTGGTTCAGAAACTTTCTTAAAATACTTCATTGTTTAGAGTGATTGCTAGTATTCTGTTACACTTGTACACAAATATTAACACGTTGAAAAAGGTTCACATGCTATAAATGCATTTATCCTCAAGTTTGACTTTTTATTCATTCCAGTGGCTTTAGTTTTCGAGTACTGTACAGTTTTATACTTCTCGTTAGGTACATAAATGCACTGATTAACTAAGCTGCTAAAGGCATCCTATGATAAAGCAGCCTATTTGTCTGTATTATCATGTGTAAATTTAGCATGCCTTATGTGCCACTGTAGTAAACTAAAACAATCAGTGCCGGGACAAAACCATCCAGTGCCCAGGGCAAAGATGCCAAATCCCCCCCCCCTTTCATTATGTGTGAGCTTATAAAGAGAAGGGGAGAGAGAGCACAGACCAAACCTCCTCCCAGCTCTCTCCTCCTCTCCTTGCCGCTTCCAGCGCTGGGCTGACAGAAGTAGTGATACTCCTGCCGGTCTTTATAGTAGAAGGAACTTGTGGCGCCCCCATCCCTACAATGCATGCTGCGCCCAGGGCAGTCGTTCCTTCTGCCCACCCCTTATCACAGGCCTGAGGACGGTAGACAGACATGCTCTATGCCTTTTGTTCAAAATTAGGATTAGAGATCAATCACCATATTTTGTCTATGTGTAGCGGGCATGCACTTTCCCTGTGTATTTAAAACTGGCAGAGACACCAGTAATGTGCAGTTCCCTGCAGCCCAGCGGGTGGCGCTGTCGCCTTGGGCTGGGGTAGAACCATTGCTGTGTGCCGTACCCCTTTTTGTCCTCTCTCAGCGGTTGTATGATGGGGCGGGGAACCCGCCGTGCTTGCTGGGAGAGGGTATAAAGGGGCCGGCCATCTTTGTCACGGGGTCGAGTCCCAGGCACCTTCAGCCTGAGGGCGGTGGTTCGTGTCGGGAGTCTAGGCGGCCTAGGCCTAGAGGACGTTCGGAGGTCGTGTTCCATCCCAGGAACCTTTAGCCTGGGGTGAGGTGCTCAGATGGAGGTCTGGGGCCCAGTGTCCTTCGCTGGGTTCCGCAAGGGATGAATTTCCTAGGGGGACCCCGGGAGTGGGCTCCCCGAATCCAGTGGCGTAAGGGACCGGAGGGGGTACTCGCCTGAAGACCTGGTGCAGCATATTGCCAGTGACGGGTGAGCCTCTGGAGACCGCCCGGAGGGATATCTCCCTCGCCAAGGGACCACAATACACTTCTAGAAGGAGAGAAGAGAAGTTCATTGTGTCTGGGCCTACTCGTATCCACACCCCCCCTGTCTGTTCTACTCGTTGAGGGAGTCCAACTGACTGTGTTTTACTCTGATATTGGAAGAATAAAGGAGTGTTGGATTTAATGGTGTGGGGCTCATTTTCTGGCAGACACTGTGCAAAAGGAGGAGGAGGCTCTGATGCAGAACACCGACCCGAAGGTAAAGAGGATCTTCTCACACCACACACACATCTGTGGTGGGAACTTGGCGTGGTGACCCCCCACTCTCTCAACCAAGGTACCCCTAGACAAAAGCCAGAGACAGATGATGTGATATCAGGGAGAGAGAGTGGAGGCCGCCCCACGTGGGGGCTCGGGTCCGGGATGGTGTTCGTGCTATTACGGAGTTTTGAAAGTGTCTGCCCGGAGGACTTCCGAGTAGGTCGGCCATATCATCGGCCAAAGTGCATCCCTGCTCGAAGTCGTGGACATGACCCAGTGAAAGGAAAGGCCCACGCAGAAGAGCGAGAAGAGGGGGGAGCCCAGCCATGTGAGGGACTACACGTGGGGGCTTCTATTTGCACTGCGCCATCAGGCACACCCTCCCTGCTTAGTTTGTGGGCGTGACTCAGGAAAGGAGAAAGAAAGCCCGCGAACTAGAGTGCAAAAGGGGAGGAGTCCAATACGTGTGAAGGACTACACGTGGGACTTTGGCGCAAAACTTGCAGTGCGCAATGGATCAGCAGCAAGTCACCATATTCGGACATACATCGTGGGTTCCACTTCACCCTTCTACCACGACTTTGACTGCTGCTGCTCCGGTGACCGATACATGGATTTGGCTAAAGCCTCGGGGACGATTCGCCTTGTATTCGTGCATGGACGTTAAGGCCCTGGGTGTGATTTGTCCCGGCTGCTCGGGACTGGTGTGTTAGCTAAAGCCGTTCGGGCGATGCTAGGCCTGCGGGGAGTTCTTATTCGAGATGGATTCGGTCATCGAAAAGCCAAGAACCATCTACCCTGGCCATACCACAGGCAACACCACTCAAGTTGGAGGAATCACCGCTTTGACAGCCATCCCTGTGCGCACTGCAGCGACCGCGGGGGAGGTCGCGATCACTCAAATACGGGAGAAATCCGAGGATGCTGACTCGGTCACCACGGTCTCACAGCGTCCACCGCCGAAGAGAAAGACCGGCATGGTAGCCCCGTCCAGCGGTTGCGGTGGACCATCCCGCCCGCCTACGCCCGGCCCGGATGGATCCGTTGAGAGAAGTTCCGGACATCCCTTCTCAAGTAAAGGCCGAGGTAAGCCGGGCGGAGGGACTTGGTGTGTGGGCAGAGGTGGCAGCTCAGTCTCTACTGCAGGCTACCTGCCCGCGGAGGAGTGTGACACCTCCGACCTGGAGTCACTCTCCGATCTGGGAGACGATGTGGCCATAGATGAGCTGTTTACTCAAAAGGGCTGGGACAAAGTACCTCTTGCTTCGTCCCACAGAACCAGAGACCCACCCATGTCTACAGGGGACAAAGCCACTATGCCTCCCCTGGCGAGACTACAACGCCTATTTTGCCAGAAGGTTGCTGCTGAGTATGGGTGGCAGTACCCATACTTGTCTAAAGAACTGTTGTACGAAGTGGAAGTATTCCGGGAGCGCTGGTACAATCACTTTGTATGGACTCACATTCAGGTCCCAAACGCCCGAAGGTACCTTGCGTGCTCCCCCAAGGCATCTCAGCGCTTCAAAGACTGCAAGGCAGAGTGGATGTTGGGGCGGCATATTCACGTGGACAAGGTGCTGATTCGACGCAAGGAAGGGGAAGATGCTGAATACCAAATAGAGACTCTGGATCAGCATCTGAAACCCCTTGTTCTGCCGCACCCTCGTTTCTATCTGGCAGACACTGTGCAAAAGGAGGAGGAGGCTCTGATGCAGAACACCGACCCGAAGGTAAAGAGGATCTTCTTACACCACACACACATCTGTGGTGGGAACTTGGCATGGTGACCCCACACTCTCTCAACCAAGGTACCCCTAGACAAAAGCCAGAGACAGATGATGTGATATCAGGGAGAGAGAGTGGAGGCCGCTACATATGTATACTGTATCCATATGCATAAATAGAAAAATTTATGGACAGGAAACGTAGGATACTGGGTGGATTTTAAAAAGTGTTGTCAAGGGTTTCCACCATACTAAACTGAAAAAAGTGCCATGTAACACCTCATGTACCGCACAGTGTCACTAGGGCAGCCAGGGGCCAAACCTCTTTTATTTACCATAATCCTGTACATATCACTCACAGCAAAAAAAAATGTCAGTAAACAAAATTTCTACTTTCTGTTATTCAATTGATACATTAGTTCTACCAACTAAATAAGGAAAATTGTAGGCAGAAAAGGGGTAATGCTGAACTAACTGAGCTTTTAGGAGCCTAGAAGCATTAATCGTTTTATAAAAAAAGTGTTTTGACTTTATTAAATAAATCAGTATATAGGTTAGTATTTTTTTTATGCACATGTGAAGTTTTTAATAGAGTATTTGTCAACCTTAAACCCATAGGTTCCACTTGTACCACTGATTCCAGCTCTGAGTATCTTGTTAAACACATGTCTCATGCTTCAGCTGAGCGCTTTGACATGGGTGCGGTTCGCAGTATGGCTTGCTGTTGGTAAGTTTCTATTCAGATTTAGTTTTTTTCAAATACAATCCAGGTATATTTTGATCCCTATTCAGGTCTATAGTGAGTGATTCTGTTATGAAAAATGGCTTATTTAAAAGTCATGGCTGTGTCATAGTCCATGTACATTTGTTCTGTGCGAATTGGACATACATACTAAACAAATGTCCTTTTATTATGGGCAGTAGTAAATACCAATCCTCCTCCTAATTTATATCATTAAAGTGCAATTAAAAATAAAACAGCAACAACATTCTGTAATTACACTAAACCTTTTCTGCCTATTTTATGTACAGTCAAGTTTTTAAAGTGGTTGTAACCCCTAATAAATGTTCTCTTATAGCAGATTAAACAGCATAGTGCTTGTGCTGTCTAATCTGCCCCTTTCTAAGCTATAAAAAACCTGGTTGATCCTGCCAGTTCCTGTGTGTGCTGACCACAGTAATCGTGGCTGTTGAGCCCTGATTAGCGTGGTAAGTTTACGTGCCTCTGTCACCCTCTCTTCCCCTCCCTCCCTGCCTGGCAGCTCCTGTATGTCTCTCCCCCCGCCACTATTAACAGCTGACAGTAAAGGTAAAGAATGATTACTGCCAAGCCCCTCTGTTCTATCAATCTATCCTACACTGTGTAAATGTTTTTTACACAGCCTAACACACCCTAACCACTCTGTGCGGTAATGATTCCCCCTACTGCCCGGGCTTCCCCCAGTGTTGCGCCAGACCGCAGTGCTGCTGGCTTCCCTCCTCTCCCTCCGGATGCTGCCGGGGATGTTTCAGGATGAGGAGTGGGGGAAGGGGCTAATTTAGTATGTAGCTTACCAGTCCCTTCTTTTTCTACATGAACACCCTCAATGTTCATTCATAACTGAAGCATAGAAAACTGTTTACTTTGCTTCCGTTTGTGAATGAACAGGAAGCTGCTCAGCACAGAGCACTTCACATTCATTCACACTACTCTGCAGCTGAGGCTGCAGAGAAAGGCTGTGTTTTGAGCTTTGGGGTGCACACCCTAATGCAATAGACTGTGCACACCTATGTCTACCACACTTGAGGAGAAAAGAGTCTTATTCCACTGTTCTTCTGACACTGCTTCCTTGTATGCATACAGCAGTCATGTGGCCCTTGAAATGGCTTTCAGTTATTTTCTTGTTAAACAGAAGTGCTGTTTTCTTCAGCCTTGTAATAAATAATTAGATGGCACAGACACCTGCTGTCTTTGCCTGTGCCATGCTATGAAGAAGTGCTGAGGAGCAGATTAGCGTTAGACCTGAAAATGTAAAGCCGAATATGTGTCTGGTAGGACATAGAAAGATGTCCTAAAAGAGGGCAAGGGACACATTTTACGAACTATAAATCATGTCCCTTGTGCTGATTTTCATCAAAATGAATGTCCTATATTAAAAATATGGATTTCCACTTGTGTCAGACTCATTTCAAAACCCATGTGCTTTTATAGAGGTTATCATATTCCTAAAATATATAGCAGGATGTGACCTATGTTAATTGCATTGCAGGATGGCTTACAGCTTACATTCTCAGTATTATGCTATAAACCAGATAGGCTTTTGGTACCAACTAACGCCTTGGCATCTATGCAGGAAGAAACATAAATCCTTCCTTTCTGTGTTTTTGCAGGGCTCGTTATTTACTTTGGTTATGGCATTTGGCACAGTAAAGAGAACTTGCGAGGACCGAAGAACCATGGGGTCACTGCACGTTAAAGCAGCCTTTAACCACTTCAATACCAGGCACTTATACACCTTCCTGCCCAAACCAATTTTCAGCTTTCAGCGCTGTCGTAATTTGAATGACAATTACGCGGTCATGCTACACTGTACCCAAACAAATTTTTTATCATTTTGTTCCCACAAATAGAGCTTTCTTTCGGTGGTATTTGATCGCCTCTGCGATTTTTATTTTTTGCACAACAAATAAAAAAGTGCGAAAAATTTGAAAAAAACTATGTTTTTCTTTGTTTCTGTTAATTTTTTGGGTAAATAAGTATGTTTTCTTCTTCAATGATGGGCACTGATATGACTGCACTGATGGGCACTGAGAAGGCGGCACTGATGGGCACCGATGAGGTGGCACCAATGAGGTGGCACTGATGAGCACTTAATGATGGGCACTGATAGGCGGCACTGATGGGCACTGATAGGCGGCACTGATGGGCACTGATAGGCGGCACTGATGGGCACTCATAGGCGGCACTGATGGGTGGCACTGATGGGTACTTATGGTGGGCACTAATAGGTGGGCACGGAAGGGCACTGATAGGTGGGCACGGATGGGCACAGATGGGCACTGATAGGTGGCACTGATGGACACTGGTGGGTGCCACTGATGACATTGGTGGGTGGCATTGCTGGACATCACAAAAAAAATTGTGCCAAGATGGTGCCAGTCAGTGCCCATTTGTGGGCACTGATTGGCATAAGTTAGGCATACAATTATACATGTGGATGGCCATGAGGGACTTACCTGGCCATCCACATGTTAGGTGCTTCCCTGGTGGTCCTGGGCAGCATCCTGGTTGTCCAGTGTGGGCATTGGAGGGGCGGCTGCACTGATAAACAATCAGCGCGAACCCCCCAGTCAGGAGAGCCGTCGATCGGCTCTCCTCTACTCGCGTCTGTCAGACGCGAGTGAGGAAGAGCCGATCAACGGCTCTTCCTGTTTACATCGTGATCAGCCCTGATTGGACACGGCTAATCACGTGGTAAAAAGCCTCCGCCGGATGCTCTTTACCGAGATCAGTGTAGCAGTGTGTCACACTGACACACCGCTCCACCGCTCGCCACGATGTGTGCCCCCCCCCCCCCGGGCGCGCACGGCGGCTGTTATCCTGCAGGACGTCAATAGACATCCAGTCAGGATAACACAACCACTTCCCGGACGTCAATCTCCTATTGACCGGGCGGGAAGTGGTTAAGAAACCATGCAGCAGGTCCAGCCAAATGTTCAGGACAACATAGGAAGGGCAGAGGTCATAAATTATGAAATTCAGAAGAGATGATACCTAAAAGGTCTATTCTGACCCAACATGCTAGGAAACCCTTATGTTGTACACTCCTTTGCCTGGAAGGAAATTACCATTTGCACTGAAAATCACATTAAACAAGTCTTGTATACTTGTACAAGAAAGCACAGAGAACATAATCAAGAGATATGTTTCTTCTACAGTTTGTAACTTTTGGTATGTAAAGAAGCCTGACAAGTCACAAGCTGGATCTAACTGCACAAGGATAATGTTTTGGTCATATCATACAATTACATGGGTAATGTGTCCCATATATGTCTCCATACTGGGAAGATAGACCTGAGCCCCACAACCGTCTTTATGTTGGAAAGACAGTCCTATGCCCCATAACCTTCTCTATACAGGTCCTTCTCAAAAAATTAGCATATTGTGATAAAGTTCATTATTTTCTGTAATGTACTGATAAACATTAGACTTTCATATATTTTAGATTCATTACACACAACTGAAGTAGTTCAAGCCTTTTCTTGTTTTAATATTGATGATTTTGGCATACAGCTCATGAAAACCCAAAAATCCTATCTCAAAAAATTAGCATATCATGAAAAGGTTCTCTAAACGAGCTATTAACCTAATCATCTGAATCAACTAATTAACTCTAAACACCTGCAAAAGATTCCTGAGGCTTTTAAAAACTCCCAGCCTGGTTCATTACTCAAAACCGCAATCATGGGTAAGACTGCCGACCTGACTGCTGTCCAGAAGGCCATCATTGACACCCTCAAGCAAGAGGGTAAGACACAGAAAGAAATTTCTGAACGAATAGGCTGTTCCCAGAGTGCTGTATCAAGGCACCTCAGTGGGAAGTCTGTGGGAAGGAAAAAGTGTGGCAGAAAACGCTGCACAACGAGAAGAGGTGACCGGACCCTGAAGAAGATTGTGGAGAAGGACCTATTCCAGACCTTGGAGGACCTGCGGAAGCAGTGGACTGAGTCTGGAGTAGAAACATCCAGAGCCACTGTGAACAGGCGTGTGCAGGAAATGGGCTACAGGTGCCGCATTCCCCAGGTCAAGCCACTTTTGAACCAGAAACAGCGGCAGAAGCGCCTGACCTGGGCTACAGAGAAGCAGCACTGGACTGTTGCTCAGTGGTCCAAAGTACATTCGGAAATCAAGGTGCCAGAGTCTGGAGGAAGACTGGGGAGAGGGAAATGCCAAAATGCCTGAAGTCCAGTGTCAAGTACCCACAGTCAGTGATGGTCTGGGGTGCCATGTCAGCTGCTGGTGTTGGTCCACTGTGTTTTATCAAGGGCAGGGTCAATGCAGCTAGCTATCAGGAGATTTTGGAGCACTTCATGCTTCCATCTGCTGAAAAGCTTTATGGAGATGAAGATTTCATTTTTCAGCACGACCTGGCACCTGCTCACAGTGCCAAAACCACTGGTAAATGGTTTACTGACCATGGTATTACTGTGCTCAATTGGCCTGCCAACTCTCCTGACCTGAACCCCATAGAGAATCTGTGGGATATTGGGAAGAGAAAGTTGAGAGACGCAAGACCCAACACTCTGGATGAGCTTAAGGCCGCTATCGAAGCATCCTGGGCCTCCATAACACCTCAGCAGTGCCACAGGCTGGTTGCCTCCATGCCACGCCGCATTGAAGCAGTCATTTCTGCAAAAGGATTCCCGACCAAGTATTGAGTGCATAACTGAACATAATTATTTGAAGGTTGACTTTTTTTGTATTAAAAACACTTTTCTTTTATTGGTCGGATGAAATATGCTAATTTTTTGAGATAGGATTTTGGGGTTTTCATGAGCTGTATGCCAAAATCATCAATATTAAAACAAGAAAAGGCTTGAACTACTTCAGTTGTGTGTAATGAATCTAAAATATATGAAAGTCTAATGTTTATCAGTACATTACAGAAAATAATGAACTTTATCACAATATGCTAATTTTTTGAGAAGGACCTGTATTTGAAAGACAATTCTAAGCTTTTGGCACCTTTAAGGTCTGGCTAATCAGGACCACAAAATTCAGATATCTGACCTACTGGTGTTATGGGAAAGTATTATATAGATTTGGTATGTTTTAATGAATTGTAGTTTTTAGTCATCCCAGAACAATTGCTTGTTTTGGGCCTAGTCAGGTTTTAAAAAAAATATGGAAATGGCATTTCTATTTCGTATTATTATTCAAACATGAGTTATGTACACCACTAGGTTATGTAATCAAGAAACATAAAAAACCCAATATAAAGTACAGTAATTCATGGTCACTAATTAGCAAATACCTGCATAGTATCAGCTCATGAAGGTTAGGGTATGACTGGTTCTGTAGATCACATATGTTGTCAACAACAAGAAAAGCTTGCACATAAGTACCCAACCACAAGAGCTATGTGGGTAATCACTCTGTCTCTCTATGGCAAAATTACCTTGATTTAGTAAGCTATGTGTTCTTGCTGTTTGAAATCAGCTTGGAACCACCAACCTTTTCGAGTGCGCATTACGTTTTATTGCGGTATCAAGGAAGATCCTGATATACATTCATTAAGAGAATTTTGGTTTGTGCTTATTTTGTAAAAAAATAAGCTCCGGAGAAGTGTTGGCTGGAGTCTGATGCTGGGATAATCCCCTAATAAGCCTTGGAAGTATTGTGTGCTCTGGTTTATTCAGTTAATCTCGGCTGAGTTCTAGGGATGTTTGGCTTGTGTGCCTTTCAGGATCCAGCAGTTGGCCTTGGATGGGTTGTGTAACAACAGGGGTTAACGTAGTTTTAGGATATTCCATTCTCGAACACACGCCAGCTACCAGACACTCCAACCAGACGAATAAGACCCCATACAAATATTTCTCCCCGCACAAACGAGACAACGCTCTGTGTTGAAGTTCCAAAAACAGGGAATTAATCTTTATTGCAAGCACATGGTAACACACTTCTGTTCAAAACACTTCCCTCCCATCCTTGGGGAACAGGGCGGGTTAAACTGTCCAATGACAATGGTGATACAGGTCAGGTGTGTTCAAACTTCTCCTTCAGTAAACAGTCTTAGCAGGAGGGGTTGCTGGAGTGATTCCCCCCCCCTTTCCTCTCAGCAAGACACTTAAACATCCCATAATAGGCAGCCAGACGGTCTACCAGCTCCAATCCACATCACCACAAACAACAATGAAAAGGTCTTTGGAAGCTAGTCGGGATTTAATCTACATTACACAGGCAGCCAGGTGGTTAGAGTTGAACACATCAGCATCTCTCAATTAACCTGTTGAGTTCAGAATCAAACAACCAGTAAATAGTCCTTTACAGATATCCTGGGGAATCTTGTGGATTACTATTACAGACCCATTTCAAAGCAATCCAAGACATATTCTCAATGTCCATTATTTTCTGGCTCATACTTTCTAAGAACTTCTGGGTTCCACGGGCCCTCCCGTTGCAGGTTGTATCTTTGCATGTTTTCTCTTGCTGTCTCTAAAGTAGCTATTGAATTTTGTGACGTTTTTGACCGCTTCAAAACGAAGAATTGGGGTTTTCCAAGCCTTTGCTATTATCAATTTAATTCCAGAAAAAAGGTGTACCGTATTTTCAGGCGTATAAGACATTTTATACATAAAAATCGTCTTATATGTCGGTATAAAATGCCGCCCGCTGGATGTGCAGTAATACTGTATGTAGCTTCGTTGTACCGCGCTGAGCCAATCACGGCGAGCGATTGTATTTCATTAATGAATACCAAGCCTGCTCGGATTTTGGAGTGGTTGTAACATTATCAGCCTGTGCCTTTCTGACTCTCAAAGCCAATCCGAGCAGGCTTTGTATTCATTAATAGAACACATCGCTCACCGTGATTGGCTCAGCACGGTATACTGTATGTATACTGTATGTATACTGTATGTTACCAAATGCGCTGATCGGAACCATCTTGTTTGGACAAAATCATGCCTATTCCGGCTACTCCTCCGCACCTCTTCCTTTCACGGCCATCTCACCATCCACCACCGGAGCTTTGGTTTGAAGCACCTGAGCCTCCATCTGGCTCTGCACACATTGGTTCTCCCCCTCCAGTGGACTTTGCCAGGTACATGAGGTATTTACCACCGCAGCATTGCTTCACAAAGCAGGTGATCAAGTTGCACAGACTTATTATTGCTGTTTCAGTATGTTACTGAAGCTACTAGACATACTAGTTGGAAGGGGGTCGTCTTATACGGCGAATATATCACAAAACCAAAGTTTTAGCTGGAAAATTAGGGGGTCGTCTTATACCCCCAGTCGCCTTATACGCCCAGTCGCCTTATACACCGGCAAATACAGTAATGTTAATTGTCGCTCTCTGCAAAGTACAGTATTTCTTCAATCTATTTACAGAAAAGGGTTTTGTATGGGTTCCGTTTGGGGTCGGTATGAAGCAAAGTGCAAAGTAGGGCATAAACCCTGACCCAAAGTCTGCACATCTTTGGGCAAGACCACCAGATATGTGTCATCGTTCCAACCTGTGAGCATCTTTGGAAACAATTTGGCGGGTAGGCAGGGATAAAACGTGCAAGCCTAGCTGGCATGTAATACCATCTATACAAAATCTTGTAGGCTTTTTCCAAGATAGAGTTTATTCCACTTTATGGCTGTCAGCAGATCGGCCTCTACAAATTTTGGCAGTGCCTAAAAATGGGGAGCAACTGAGTATGCACAGAGCAGGGTGAGACCGTGTATTACTGGATTTTTAACAGTATAGTTCCCTATTTTCAATGTTTTTTATATAGCTATACCTGAAAAAGTGTCCATCCTGAAGTGATCTAGCAGGACTTAATTTTTTTGACTTACTGTAAGTTCCATTTTAAAGCAGAGAATACAACCTAAAATAGTAATTTCTTCAGTGTGAATTTCATTGTCTCTTGACTATTGACTTGCTTTGTCGAAATAAAAAAAAAAAAAGTCATTACCCAGTGGCGCACAACTAATGATGTAGAAGAACAGATCACTACCGTGACCTTTTAATTATAGGCTCAATTATAGAATTCTATAATGGTTTTTATTACAAAACACAATTCTATAGTGAGCTGTAGAAAATTGTGTAAGTAAAACCTGGTGAGCAGGACCTCAGCATGTGTTGCACAAATGACAGATTCTATAGACCAGTGGTCATCAACCCTGTCCTCAGGGCCCACTAACAGGCCAGGTCTGCAAGATAACTGAAATACATCACAGGTGACCACTGCTATAGACTATTCTGATATCATTTGGTGGACAGTTAACACTTTTAGTCACATTGAAGTTATGTCAACTGTTCTGCAATGATGCAAAGTCACCAGCATTCCAAATAAATGCCTTTCATGTGTTTTTTGTGAAGATCGCGTCACATAAGGAATAAGAAACTGACATTTTGGAGCCTGGCGGTGTCCCTTTATCAAGGCAACATAGGGACTCTGCGAGGCAACCGAAGCGTCTGTTGCTTATGCCTTATGCTGTCATCACAATAAACATGTAAAATGTATTTATTTGGAGTGTTGGTGACTATGCATCTGGTTCTGGCATGGTACTATCTGGGGCATTCACTATGAGCACCTATCATTACAAGGTTGAGTACTGTGAGGATGGCAGCTTCTATTTAGACTTTAGTTGTCAACTGTTCTGTCATTTAGCAAATGGTGCACAGTGATCATGTATACTTGAAATTCTACTATATTCAGCAAAATGCTCAATATAGCTATGTGTAAGACATGAATACTGACAAGGACATTGATGTTCTGCCTTTTGTACAGCTAGGATTTGTATCAATGTGTCGTTGTTTGTCGGTTTTAGAAGTCCACATGTTTCGGACCACAAGTTGTACTTCTCATAATAGCAGAATATATGGGTATTATGCTGAGTAAATATTACCAGATCATGAATGAAATACTGTAGAAATTCTTTCTTTTGGGAATGTAAGACCTTGTGTGATTTTTGGGGTTCATGCCATTGTTCCATCAGAAGGTTGGCATTTCCAAACATAGAAGTACTGAACGGAAACTTGTTCAGAGAAAGATAGTTATAAGTCACGTTTCAAACATTTCCCATTTTTAATAAACAAGATAAAACTATTCTCTCCAAGAAATGTATAGTTCCAGTGAAAGATGTTTGTAATGGTCATTAGCATCCCGGAAGAGGACACAGCAGTAGTAGTTGGAACAATCATCAATTCCCGACTCGACTACGCAAACTCCCTCTACCTCGGACTTCCCAAATACCAAATTTTGCGTCTACAAGTCGTCCAGAACACAGTGGCCAGACTGGTAACGGGAAAAAAAACCCCTGGGAATCAATCACCCCGTCCCTGAGGACCCTCCATTGGCTAGCCATGAAGGATCGGGTTACATTCAAGACCCTCTGCCTCACTTACAAATGAACACAAGGAAACGCTCCTCAATACCTATGCGAGAAAATAAAACACTACATCCCTAGTCGTGCCCTCCGGTCAACTAACCAAAACCTCCTCCACATCCCCAAGACCCGCTACAAATCTAAAGGAGAACGAAGATTCGCAGTCCAAGGACCACGGCTATGGAACGCTCTACCCACGGACATCCACATGGAAGAAAACCATCGGGCCTTCAGGAAAAAACTTAAGACCCACCTCTTCTGAAGACACTGGATGCAAAAAGCGCATTGAGGTGATTTAGTTCGCATTTGTAGCGCTATACAAGTTACTCACTCACTCACTCACTCATCTTAAGTGGTATAGCAAATATTTGAATGCCATATATATTCATGACTATTTTGACTAGGAGCAATATAGATTCCTACATATATGTATCTGCCTTGTCTAAACCACAGATAAAGGATTGGATTACACTCCTGTACATAAATACCCGGTGATCTTGCTAGTGCCTAAGAATTTCAGTAGGGTGACAATGCTGATTGAAATTACTGCAGTGTTTTCACAGGTAGGAACCCTTCTCCTCAGTGCAGTCAGTGCTGGCTTTGCTTGATCCACCTGCGGGCATTGTAACTGACAGCATAACCTCATAACATCTGTGGAGAGGTGTGGGCATGGCTGCAAATCAGCATAGTGGGATGCTCTGAATTGAACACAAGATCCGGCCCCCATGTCATCATAGGTGGGGGGGCACACAGTGCACATATACAGGCTTGTGAGGAGGGGACAGTGGGATCATGGTATATATGGTGTATAGTACACTTGGGATCAGGGCAGTGGCGGCTGGTGCTCCAAATTTTTGGGGGGGGCGCAAACAAACTGATAAAAAAAAAAAAAAATCAATTGCAGCCACACTGTGCCCATCAAATGCAGCTACTGTGCCCATAAATTGTCGTCACTGTGCCATCAAACGCAGCCACTGTGCCCATCAATTGCCGCCAGTTTGCCCCCTCAAATACAGCCAGTTTGCCCCCTCAAATGCAGCCAGTTTGCCCCCTCAAATGCAGCCAGTTTTCCCCCTCAAATGCAGCCAGTTTGCCCCCTCAAATGCAGCCAGTTTTCCCCCTCAAATGCAGCCAGTTTGCCCCCTCAAATGCAACCAGTTTTCCCCCTCAAATGCAGCCAGTTTTGACCCCCTGCCCGGCACTTACCTTTTTCGGGTCAGCGCCCTCCTCTTCCACGCTCCCTCCGAGTCCTCGATGTCATCTCTGCTCGCCTGTCGCTTCAGCCATTTAGGTGACCGGTAACCAGACCCGGTGCACCTGATTGGCTAAGAGGCGGGTCAGTGTTAGGGAAGCAATTCCCTAACACAGAACTGTTTAAACAGGGAACGCACAGCAGTGCGCCCGCTGTTTAACCATTTGGAAGCCGATTAGAGCCCACAGGCTCTAATCAGGAAGCCTATTAGAGCCTATAATTCTAATCAGGCACTTCTAAAACACACCCACGGCTGTAATTCAGATGGCCGGCGCTCAACAGGGGGCCGGACACCTGAATAGTGGGTGGCAGCGGCGACAATAGATAGATTCATGCATTGCATGAATCTATCTATTGGAGATTGATGGGTGCAGGAAAGAGGGGGCGGCGCTCCTGCGGCCACTATGGACGCACCGCCACTGGATCAGGGTGTTCAATATAGGAAATGTGTATTTCACCTTTAAAGTGGAAGTGAAGTGAAAAGATAAACACTGTGAGCACAGGCAGGCTCTTGTAGGAGAGACAAGCAATGTCTCTTCAGCAATTAATAATACCTATCTGCCTGCAGAATGTATGTTGAGCATGTGCAGCTCTCTTTACTGTCTGTGTCCTGGGATGACTGCGCTACTGCATATGGGAGTGACATCACCTGCACCAGCCAATCAAGATGGCCAAGGACCAGCGTCAGGGAGAAGATGCCAGCATCTACGAGGGACCTTATGGGTATCGGACCATTGGAACGGAGGTAATAATGCCTTTTGTTCCATTTAAAGCGGACCTTTACCCTCTTCCGCTACTTCCCTCCATTCCACCCCTTCTTCCATCCACTTTGGGTTTTTTTTCGCCAAAAATGTCTGGCCCCACCTCCCCATGCACATTAGTTGGTTTAGGTGAATGATGCGCATGCTATGCCTCCCCGGATATGCACGTCATATATCCCAGGAGACATAGCCTTCCATTCAGAAAAAGAGGAGGTGGGCCTATCGGCACATCATCGGGAAGCCCACCCGCTGAACCAGGAAGAGCCGACGGGCCTCTCGATGCCGTCGGAGCGAGAACATGTGTGGTACGGAGCTGTGGCCGGGCATGAGAGGATCTGAGAGTGACATTGCTGGATTTGCTGAATGGCTGTGTATCTGAAATGTGCAGATACCACCTTAAGGTAAGGGGGATGAAAGGAAAAAAAAAAGAGGGTGGGGGGTGGTCAGGGTGGATAAAAATCTGATTTTTTTTTTATTTTATTTTTTTTTATAAAATTTATTTTAATAACATGCTTTGTTTTTGGAGTAAAAAATCTATCTAAAGATAGTTTTCTATTAAGGATACATTAATAATTTAGTTTATTCAGCATGAAATGGAGCTTAGTTATGTAGCATGAGGCTGTATATTCTGCAATATTTAAATTTTTGGTCAACTCATTCAATGAATCCAAGCTCTGCAAGCTGAGATAGCATGCATTGACACAATTTGCAATTTGCATTGACACTGTAACGGCACCCCAAATATGAAAAGGGTTAACGCCGTTTAGAATATTCCCTCTCTGAACACACAACCACTATCGACCCTCCACAGCCAGGCGACCACTTCCCATAAGATTAATCCTTCCAGAAGAAATGAGACGTACTCTGTCTCTTCCAGGATACGAGACAGCGCTCTGTATTTTAAGTTCCAAAACAGGGAATCACTTTATTTTCAAAACACATGGTAACACATTTCTCTTCAAAACCCTTCCCTCCCATCCTTAGGGAACAGGGCGGGTTAAACTGTCCAATGACAATGGTGATACAGGTCAGGTGTGTTCAAACTTCTCCTTCAGTTAACAGTCTTAGCAGGAGGGGTGATTCCCCCCCCCCTCCTCACAGAAGACACTTCAACATCCCATAATATGCAGCCAGACGGTCGACCAGCTCCAATCCACATCGTCACAGTAGCAGACTTAATTCATATTAGACAATAGAATGCAAATCACCTTAACTCCTCACAGCAATGATTACACAACCCCCCCTCACAGTACACATCCAATCTAGATACAATGTATGTGCAGCATTGAATATGGCTATCATAGACCATATTGGGGTTTTCATTCACCCTGTGCCCCTAATAGAGACACAGGGTGGTTGACACATAAGAGGCATTGGGGGAGCTGAAGCAAGGGTATCTCATACTTTCTAAGCGATTCTGAGTTCCCCGGGCCTTCCCGTTACAAACACAATTTCACAGTAACCATGAGATAAAAAAAAGTTCAGGAATATCCCTTTATCCCATTGTTTTGCAATTCTATGTACGCTACAAACTATGATTGGATCGGTTCTGATATAGCTGTTTTACTAACCTAACTGCTTATTATTCTAAATAGAAAACCTTATTTTGTATGCAAATATTATTAAAGATTGTAACTACCAGCAAGAATGAGTCCTTAAATTTAAAGAGCACCTTTCATTTTAGATGCATCATGACAGCGCCTGTTAGCGGGCATCCACTCACCTGCTACCGCCACGTCCCTCACCTTGTTATGTTACTACCGCGTCACCAGCTGTCCCATTAAAGTGAATGGGACTGTTGTGAGTCAACAGCGGGTCAGAGGGAGGAGCCGCTGCTGGACAGAGATGACAGTTGTTCTTTAAAAATTATGATTTAAATCGAGTTGATTTAAAGCGGAGGTGCCGCGGAAAAAAAAATATTAAAAGCCAGCAGCTGCAAATACAGCAGCTGCTGACTTTTAATATATGGACACTTACCTGTCCTGGAGTCCAGCGACGTCCGCAGCAGAGGACGAGCAATCGCTTGTCACTCTGCTGCCCCCACCGCCATCCTCAGTGAGGGAACCAGGAAGTGAAGTCTTGCGGCTTCATGCCCGGTTCCCTACGGCGCATGCGCAAGTCGCGCTGCGCCGTTCTGAATGGTCCCCTGTGTTCTGGGAGCCGAGTGTCTCCCAGAACACAACGGGGAATCAGCGGGAAGTGACGTGCTTCCCGCAGATTTCCCGCAGAGAGGACTCCCGGAAGTGGGTGCAAATACCTGTCTTAGACAGGTATCTGCACCCCCCTCCCCCTGAAAGGTGTTAATTGTGACACCGGAGGAGGGGAGGGTTCCGATCAGCGGAAGTTCCACTTTAGGGTGGAGCTCCGCTTTAAGTCAAATCCAACACAAGTAAACAATACAATAAAAATCTGTATTCTTTTTGCTAGAAAATGACTTAGAACCCCAAACTTTATATATATACATTATATATCTATCTATATATATATGTGGCTGTTGCATTTTTTTTTTTTATGTCACACGGTGTTCGCAGAGCAGTTTTTCAAACGCAATTTTTTTGGGAGAAAATACACTTAATAAAAATATTAAAAACCCAATTTTTGGGGGAAAATATTTACGACGATATGCTGCGTAAATAGATACCCAACATGTCATGCCTTAAAATTGTGCACACGCGTGGAATGGCGCCATACTATGGTACTCAAAAAATCTCCATAGGCAACGCTTTAAATTTTTTTACAGGTTACCAGTTTAGCGTTAGAGGAGATCTAGTGCTAGAATTATTGCTCTTGCTCGGACGTTCGGGGCGATACCTCACATGTGTGGTGCCAACAACGTTTACGTATGTGGGCGTGACCTACGTATACAATCACCACTGCACATGGGGCACTTTAAAAAAAAAAAAAAACACTTTGTTGTTACACTCCTGCCACTTCTAAAAGTGATCCAGCGGCTAATAAGCCGCTCAGATCACGTTTATTGGAAAGAGTGGAGGCTGCAGAAAATTTTAATGCTTGGGTAATGGCATCTAGCTGCAGCCATAATACCCTGCTATTAAACATCAAAGTATTTATGTATTATCCCAGTTCGATAGTTAAAAAGGTCACTTAAAGGTTGACACTTAAAGTGAAGTACCCTTCCCCGCCTGTAACAGAGTTGCAGGTGTTGATGGCGATTTTACAGTTTTTTTTTTGTTTTGTTTTGTTTTTTGCTACCCACTTTCTCACATAGGCAAAGATAACATCGCTCATCCCACAGCATGTCCCATGAGGCTGCAGGACCAGTCTCCCTGCACTGTACGATCTCAGATAAGTGCAGTCAGGCGCTAGATATGATTCATCAAGAAGTCACAGCTAACTCTCCAATCCAAGATTGCAATGCCAGGGACCTGCAGCCCTGAGAAGAATAAACTGCAGGAAGACAGCGCTGGACTCCATGGATTGGTAGGTACCTGATATTTACAAGTCAGCAACTACAGTATTTGTTGCGGCGGACTAATTTTTATAAAACTTGGTGAAGTTCCTCTTTAAAGCTGAACTCCAGGGTAGGTAAAAAATGCTCTCCTGCATATGATAAAGTGTGGGTTCCTTGGACCTCTACCTGAGACTCTCAATTTAATATACACAGTATTGTACTATGTTTGGAGTCTGGGGTGTTGGGTTAGGGGGGCTTGCTCGCTTGCTCCTCCTGGCCCCCTCTCTCCTTGACTTACCCCGTTCTCTTCCACTCTTTTTGCTGGCACGCCTGTCTGGATTCCTCTGGAATTTAGTTTTCGATTGTATTATCCTTTTTATTTTATGACCACTTGTCAACTGTACCCTATGAGTCACTATATATACTGCTTGTAATGCTATATTTACTTGTTTACTTTACCTATTGTCCAAGCATTTTGCTTTGTTTTATGTCACTCTGCATGCTGTATACTACCCTGTGTGATACAAATAAATCACTTTTGATTGTTAAAAAAAATGCTCTCCTGCAGTGGGGCACTCACACAGTGAGGGTTAAATGCTCATTTAGATCTAGGGAACAAGAAACAGTTTTACCTTACTCGGGGTTGTAAGGTCAATCTCTGCTGACTCTTCTCCCCTGCACTCCAGTGGTTGAATGCATTCTGTACCAAGATCAATGCAGAGCCATTTACCATGCTTTGGATGGTAGGATGCTGAGGAACAGTCCAACCCTGGAGCATGCGGGGAGAAGAGGATCGGGTAAGAAAAACTGCTTTTCTTATTCCCTAGACCAGTGGTTCTAAACCTCAGTCCTCAAGTACCCCCAACAGGCCATGTTTTGGGAATTTCTCTTAGATAAAATAGCTGTCCAAAATACCAAGCCATTGACTCCAATTTAAAGCACCTGTGCAAGATGAAGGAAAACCTGCAAACATGGCCTGTTGGTGGTACTTGAGGACTGAGGTTGAGAACTACTGCCCTAGACTGTATGAAGATTTAAATCTTTCAGTGCAGGAGTATGCAATACCAAGGGAGGGGTTTTTTTTTTCTTGTTTTTTTTTTTTTTTTTGGAGTTTCTTAAACTACTTACATTTAGGCAGTTTTTAGGCGCTTTAGCGCTAAAAATAGTGCCTGTAAAGCGCCTGAAAACTGAGTGCTTTCACACTGGGGCGGTGCGCTTGCGGAACAGGAAAAAAAGTCCTGCAAGCAGCATCTTTAGGGCAGTTTGAGAGTGCTGTATACAGTGCTCCTAAACTGCCCCTGCCCATTGGAATAAATGGGCAGTGCTTCCGAAGCGATTGAAAAGTGCTTTGGATGTTCCGCAACACAGGCGCTTTTAACCCCCGCTAGCAGCTGAAAAGCACCACTAGAACTACAGTAAAGCATCGCTAAAACTAGCGGCGCTTTACCGCTAATGGACCCGTCAGCCCAGTGTGAAAGTACCCTTATGTCCGGGCCATAAACAATTAGTTTTTATATATTTCTAAAGGATAAATGCACTTTTAAGACAGTGGGGCTAATTTACTAAGATCAATGCGTTGCGCCAGTTCATACCTTAATTGGTGCGCCGGATAAATCATTGCTTGGGCGTGCGAACCGGCGCACCCAGACACGCAATGCAATAATAAATATGTAAACGGCAACTGGTGCCAGGGTAACTGCTGTTTTCACATTGATAATAGTGCACGCCCATCTCATTGGATGTGTCTTGTTAGGCAATTAGTAGGTGTTCTCACTTAATTAACCCTTGTGATGCTAATCTCATTCCTATTACTTCTAATATATCTTTGAAATGTTATTTTTTTCTATTTTCACCCAAATCTTTCAATACATTACAAAGAACAGAAAAGTGCTTCTAAACCCAATAAATTTATATTTTCAGATCTTGATCTTTAAAGGTGACCATACACTGCAATCTTAAAAAAATTATAAAAATGTGAAAAATTAGATTAGGCAAGAGCCTGATTGATTTCCAAAATATGGGATAATTGTTCAAGTGCGTATTCCTAATACCTATTTTGCCGAAAGCTCGAGTTGTACAGAGATTGGCCAATCATATTGCATAGTGCATGACCATCTTAAGTGCCAAATTTGGAATGTACAGTAGATGTGCATTATCAACTTGTATTTTCACAAGTGGACACAAGAACCTACATCTCTAGATACATGTTTGTGCAGCACAGTGGTGTAGTGGTTAGCACTTTCACCTAGCAGCAAAAAGAGTCGCTGGTTTGAATCCCGCCCGTGACACCATCTGCCTGGAGTTTGCATGTTCTCCCTGTGCCTGCGTGGGTTTCCTCCAGTTTCCTCCCACAATCTAAAAACATGCTGTAAATCGGATCCTGTCTAAATTGGCCCTAATATGTATGAATGTGTGTTAGGGACACACACAAACACCACCCCATGTTTAAAAAAAAAAAAATCTTAATTTGCAAATAAGTATTAACTCTTTCTCAGAGAACTTGGCAGCAGTACAAGCAACTTTCTGTAGGGGCGTGATGTCATTCCTGTGTGCTGGCCACCGCTTTCCGAGAGCCACATATGCACATACCTGTGCGCACACAGCAGTTGTGTATCTCATATACACAGCGGTCGTGCATCTACATACATTTGGCGCCTCTATCTGCATGAACTCACTTTTTATGGAAATTAATAGTAAAGCAGATGCAAATTTACAGGCCTGAACTAACAAACGTTTCTAGTGAAAGGCAACTGGTGTTTTCTATTAAACAAGGTCTAAAAATGGGCCATTGACATGCATCACAGTTGTACTTAGGAATGTGTCTTTGCAAAGTTCAACTAAATGAAATCCTTTCTTCTTTTTGCTTGGGGATAGAGTGCAGAGGGATTAGAAGTCTGGTCAGTTTTTGGGGATGTCTGCACCCCTCAAAGGGTGAAGACAACTCCCAAATTTTGCCAATTTCTCCTTCAAATTTATTCACTTCCTGTCACATAGCTAAACAGGAAGTGAGGGAAAATCCCTACCAATGTCTTTCCTTGGGGACACACAGGTCAATCTAAATAGGTAACCCATTATGTAAATTGCACTCCAGCGTTTTGCTGTGTACACTCCAAATTATTAGGCATCTTGGACTTTGGGGTTTATTTACTAAATGCAAATCCACTTTGCACTACAAGTGCACTTGCTGCATATCCGAGGGGGACATGCAAGGAAAATAAAAAAACACCATCTTTGCTTCTATATGATTGGATGTTAAAATCACCAGTGCTTCCCCTCAGATTTTCAGCAACTACACTTGTACTGCAGAGTGGATTTGCCTTTACTAAATCCCAAACTACCTAATGATTTGGGGTGTACACAACAAAGTGCTAGAGTGCAATTTGCTTAATCTTAGCTAGATCTGTGTGTCCCCAAGAAAAGACATTGGTAAGGTTTTACCCTCACTTCCTGTTTGGCTGTGTGACATGAAGTGAAGCCAATTTGAAGAAAAGGGACACAAAGCCCAACCTAAAAAAGTTAAGCAGGGGTTCTAACACTCACTTGGATTCCCTCAAATGCCCACAATTAGAATAGATTTGCCTTGAGCTAGATTTTAGCGCAGTGCTCTAAATCAGTGCTTCTCAAGTACCCCCAACAGGCCATGTTTGCAGGTTTTCCTTCATCTTGCACAAGTGCTTTAAATCACAGTAGATGGCTTGGTATTTTGGACAGCAATTCTAGATAAGATAAATTCATAAAACATGTCCTGTCGGGGGTACTTGAGGACTGAGGCTGAGAACCACTGCAGTAAAAAGGAAAATTGAATACTTACCGCTCTGTATTTTTCCTTTCCTAGTGACTATCCATGGCAGCACACAATTTATGCATATGCTACCATGAAGGCACCAGGAAAGTAACTTTTAAACAAATCACACCTGTTTTGTTTGGACATGCCAATCAGACTAGTTAAGCTGCAGCTGTGAAATTTGTTGCATGAAATAACAAAAAAACACAAACATCCAAATTTGCATCAAATTTTATTGGTCAACAAAACAGGACTTGGAAAAGAGCAAGGAAAGCGGAAAAAACATGTATGTTAATTTGAAACATGAGTCACAACATCTTGAGAAAGATTTTGCAAAATAATGCAGTACAGACAATTAAATCAAAGTGAACAAACGACACACATTAACAACATCAAAAATATTTCAGGGGAAAATATCCCCCACCCTAAAAAATAAAATAAATCAAAGAAAAAAAAATCTGTTTTGCAAAGACATAACAAACAAAATACAAAGCGAAAATACATGTGTTACAAACTCGATAAGGACACCCAAATGTACTCTCTTGCCGGCCGGCCGGCCACACACACACAATCTTGCCTCTTTTCAGGGCAAGGTAGAGAATGCTATCTGCAAGCTTTATATAACATAGGTTTGTGTGCTAATGAGGCAATTGAAAACACATGCACAGTCCATGAAACACACAAAACGCAAGTTCACCCAATGTAGAGACTGAACTTTAAAGTGGGTACACCTGTTAAGAGGATGTCCTTAAATTAGTAACCCAAAAAACACGCTCTATGAGCATGCCCAGAAACATCCAAGTGCTGTTCACACACAAAAAGCACAAAAAAAGCAAAGTCCCTGAGCATGTCCAGACCAACCCAAATGCATTTCACACACCAAAAGGCACAGAAAAAAAACAAAGTCCCAGAGCATGCCCAGACCAACCCAAATGCAGCTAGCACAAAATAAGCCACCCCCTGTCCAAAATGTAGCACATCATCCAGCATGCTACTAAATTAGAGATGGGACAAACACCTCCCGGTCCAGGGGGGCAAACAAAGAGCCTAACATGGGCAAAAGTTAGACAACAAATACCATTGCAGTCTATGGGAACTGACTTGTTAATTTTGCTAGTCCCCACTTGGCTGCCTTATCTTCTAGTTATTGGCCTTAAAATGGGTATGGGGGCCCAGGTCCCACCCTAAGGGACATATATCAATGTCACCAATTTGGAGAACCCCAAAAACGAAACAAGGAGAAGTGCCTTTAAATATGCCAAATTGCTTAAGGGTCACACCACATGCAGTCCAGTGCGTTTTTTTGCCTCAAAAACGCATGGAAAGTAGGTTATATGTTTTTTCAATGGCATAGTTAACACCATTGCTTGCAGTTCCAGTGCATTCCAGTTCCAGAAAATAGAGTAGAACATGCTTAATTTTTCCTACACTGGACTGTACTGGAATGCTGTAAAACGCAAAACAAAAGCATCATAAACGCTCAGGAATGCATCAAAAACGCACATGCAGAAAAGCCTCTGGACTGGGTTTCTATAGAGTGAACTTGCCCTAAAGCTATTAACTTGGGGGGGGGGGGTTACTTTGCCTGTAAAGTGGTGCATCTGTAGCATGTATCCAAAATGCTGCTTCAAAGATGTACGGCTTTAGAGCAAACTTACAAATCGACATTGCAGCTGCAAGATTTTAACACCAAAAATAATAGCCTGCCCCCCCCCCCCAATAGATACAAGGCCATTTGGGTCAGGAAAGGCTTAAAATGAGAACCCCCACATGAAATGCCACCCCCTCCCACGCACTAACAAACCCCTAGCCAAACACAGGAAGCCAACTAATGAAAGGGGGGTGGATGCTTGGGGGCAGGAGCACCCCAAAAGTGGTTTGGATTGGTGAAGGCAGCTTACAGCCTTTGGAGAATAGAGTGTAGTGTAGAGTTCCCCTTTTAAAAGCAAAAAAAATCCCCAAAAAAACATATGCATTAGAGGGAGAAGGGTAAATGCCCCTTTAGGAGGAGCTAGAGTAGCGAGAGTCTTTTTACATAATTTTAACAAGGTACATGTAACATGTTAACAACGTAACACGCTAACATGACCTGTGTGCAAATATCCTCAAAAAAAGACATAAAAGTGAACCAGCGTAAAAAAAAAGTCAAGCCTGTTCAACTCACGCAAATGCATTTACTAAGATTTTGCCGCCGCAGTGAACCAACGCATTTGAACGTGTGCAAATGCCGCTTGCGTATGCACAGTGCACAAATAGACCTCATGCAAGTCTGCATTATTTATATGTTGCCCTCTACTTCTTTTGTCATCCAGCTCCTGTCAGCAACACCTGTCTTGCACCATCTCTAGTAATTTGGTCCTGGCACTGATTGATGGCACAGTATTTGAAATTGTTCAAGGATTGGAAATTCAGCACCTAACAGAAAAAAATCTCTACAACCAACGAATAAAGCTACATGCAGAACACAGAGGTAACTATGCAAGTTACACCTTGAATATGTTATGTTATGTTGTTATGTCTGCACAGCCAAGAGGATTTTATCTTATAGATAATTAGGGGAGTTAAAAGGAGTCGGTTGTTTTTGTTTTTGTTATTTTTTTTTTCTTTATGTACTGTATTATGTTTGTATGTGGATGTGTGTAGCGCCCTGCTCCTGTTGACCAGGCGCTCACATGTAAATTTAGTGGGTTATCTGTTCTGTATATAGTTCAGATTGAATATTATGGCTAAATTACGTGACTGCAAGTAGGCCCAAAAACTGTCTGGGGCCTACTGGTTCAGAGGTGGTCCTGTGCTGTCTGTCCTACGGAAAGAAGTCGAGCAATTGAAAGATCCGGGGGAGGACTCATCTTGGAGAGGACAGAGCGCAATGCTGGTATCTCAAGAAGTGCCTGGTGACTCAATTGGAGGATGCATCCTAACCAATCTACCTCACAGTACTGCCGGATGGCTTAAAGGAACTTTGGTACTGTGTGTCTGTGTTCGCTATTAATATCCTGTGGCAGAGGATTGTTCAACTGATAATGAATCCTGTGGCAGAGGATTGTTCAACTATTATTGTTCTCATCAAGTCTGTGGCAGAGACTTTTGTTCCATGCATCATTCCGGCTGCTAGGTCAGTGAGAGAGGCCTATCCGGGTGAGCAAGATCCGTTGACTGAAGTGTACTTGTCTCCAGGATCTCCAGTTCCTCAGTGATCTGCACCAGGTATCTGAACCTTCCCCTAACCCTCTATCCCTCTACTGCTCAAGTTGTTCAATAAAAAGCATTGGAAAAAGAACTAAGTGACTGTGCATACATCTGTGGGCGCAAGGCCCAGTATAGACTCTAAGATTCTAATCTGGTGAACTGTGGGTAGGGGTGATGGCAAAGACCCAAAATAATAACCAGCAGCTCCTACGGGGGTAGTGCTACACGTGGGGGCTCGCCCGGGATATTTGCCGTTGCCCTGAGCAACTCAGAAAAGTGTTTTCACCGAGAGTCTACGTTAAAGAGGGCCCTGGACTGTGTTACTTGTTACGGGACAAAAAAGGGGTTAAGTGCGGATCACTTTCCAAGTGCGTAGGCTACGGGCGGAGTCAAGAAGGCCCGGGAGCTACGTGACTGAAGGAGTAAGTGGGAGGAGTTCCCGCCTGCTGCTGCGTGAGACGCGTGTGTGTGTCTGGTGCCAAAGAGAAGAGGCCGCGTGATCGCGCTGAGAAGATCGGAGTGCAGCCATGTCTTCCTTATCGCGGATGCAATCAGCCATGGGGCCCAGGATGTTCCCTACAAGCACCGCTGCGGGTGCCATGCTGACGGGAACCCTGCTGACTGATACCGGCATCTGTTTGAAACCACAGGGGCGGTTTGTGTTGTACACGATCGGAGACACTGAAGCACTGGGTATGCTATGCCACAGATGCGAGGGACTGGCCATACATCTCTGTCCATTTGTCCGATGTTCACAATGCGGAAAATACCTATTCGCTGTGGAGCAACCCAACATGTCGCCCCGTGCTTACCAAGTGGACTGGCCCACGGGGACCGCTACAGTGGAAACTGCTGCCCTTGCTTTTGGGGGCCAACAAACTGTCACCTCATCTGCTGCTACGAGTGTTCCCGAGGGAGATGTCGCTGTTACTGTTCCATCAGCGGACATCGCCATTGCTACTATCTCCGCTCCATCTGTCCCCGCTGCACCTGTCCAGAGGAAGGTGGGATATGTGAAAGCTTCCCGCGGTCGAGGCCTACCCCAAAGACTACCTGAACCGAAGCCAGAGGAGAGCATGAACTCTGGAAAATCCACAACAGGAACGGGTGAGAGATCAGGGGGGAACATATCTGGGACTACCTGTAAATATTTGCCTGCGGAGGAGTTAAGAGATTTGGAGATAGAGTCCCTTTCAGATATCTCCGGTGATGATGACCTATTTGAGACAATGTCACAGGAATTGTGGGCCCAGGGTGAAGATGTTGCTTCTGCCTTTACCTTCTCAGACCAGACAGCCATGGATTCTGGGAAGACATCACCCAGTGTGGAGCCACACAGCACTACTAAAGAGACATTGCCTAAAGTTACAGGTTTACTTGAGTCTGAAAAGATGTCCGTAAGATCAATGGTACGCAAGTCCCCAGATTCTTGTGTGCCTCCTGGACTGGGGAAAACCAGAACTTTACCCAGACTTGCCTGATTGTAACGGGTGCTCACCAAGAGAGTTGCCACAGAGTACGGTCTGGAGTTTCCTTATGTTACTAAAGACATTATGCAGGAAATCGAGGCCAACCGAGAGCAGTGGTACAGTGAAGCTGTCTGGGACTATTTGTGTGTGCCAAAACCTTTCCGGAGAACTGGCTATGGGATAGCAGACAGCAGGATTGACATAAATAAATAATAGACACTACTAATTTTATTTTGGAAAAAATTGTATGGCCGCGGCCTTTATTATTGGCTCTAAAACTTAAATAAACAACAAGTTAGACTTTAATGACAAACACGTAAGTAACAGCTCAGCCACTACAGCTCAAGCTGTATCATAAAAATGGGAAATCCCCAAAACAAATTATCACTTTGTCTAACTTATAACATTAAAGCGGAGGTTCCGCGGTATATCCTTTTTTTTTTTTTACATTGCATTGGTTGAGTATTACTTTCTCATGTATTTACTCACGTATCAGATGTTTCCCAGTCTCCCCAGTCAGAATCAGTTCTAAATTAGAACTTATAAAAATCCCCTTTGTAAGTTGCCATTTTGCTTGTGGGCATTGTGAAGCCCACAAGCAAATACTTCCGGGAAGCGTGAATGCTTTTCTCCCACTGCACTGTTGCCATCACAACGGACACATACTGTGAAGTTGTTGAGGGGGGGTACGGGGGGAGCCGCCGCGGGATGTGCTTTTTCTTTTCACATTCTACAGTTCATCGCGGGGGGGGGGGATGGGGGGCGCCGCTGCGAGATGTGTTTTCTTTTTACATTTTACGAGCGCTCTGAAGCTGTCAAGCTGATGAAGCTGATGACGAGGTGGTGAATTGTCTCCTGGGAAAGCATGACACTGCACTCCCAGGAGGCATTGGGGCACTGGGGAAAGTAAAGGAACGCCCACTCCCGCGGGAGGGATACCAGGAAGTGTCCCTATTTAATACGAAATTCAAGGTAAATAAAAAAACGAAGAAGATAATTATTTGCCAAATGTTGTTATAAATGTTATACTGATTGGGATGAGCAAATGTTTAGATTTAGGGTGAACCTCCGCTTTAAAGTCCCCCTTTACAGGTGACACTAGCCACATAATAAAATCAACGGCCTGCGACAAAGGGAGGGCGGGAGGGAACTCCACCGCTGCTGCTACTGAGGCGATTTGAGCTTTTAGAGCTCTGAATCCCTCTTTTTATTTACCTTTTAATCAAAACAAACCCCTTAGCTGCCCAGATACAGCGGTCACCTGACCATCCTGCACAGCCAAGGACCAATTGTACCTCTTCCCACATTTTTTAAGGTTGCCCAATAATCTTCTAATAATACCTAAAACTGCCCAGCTACAACTACTCACTCTGAAACTTTCCCTCCTTTTTTCCGTTACTGGGGAAAATAAGAACTCCGCTGTCGCAATCCCATGAGGCAAGGGGGGCCTAGATGTCTTTCCCCCTTTCCTTACGTTCCTCTACTATGGATGAGAGGTTCAGTGGGTGCCTGGTGCATTGGAGTTATGGCCGGCACATCTATGCTGACAAGGTGGTCATCTGCAGGCCTGGAAAGGACAACATTGTCTACTTTATTACCACTTTGGATAAACAGGGGAAAACACTGACTCTGCCAGATCCCCGGTTCTATTAGTGATTATCCAGAGGGACTGTCCTGTTTTTTTTTTTCACTTTGCCAAGAGACTGAAGAAAAAAAAAGAGTCTCTATGCTAGAAAAAGGACTATGGGGTACCTAGTCAGATAGTGTCAGGGTCGGTGAGAACTTTGTGGTCAAGAGTTTTCATCTACTTCAAACACTTTTACAAGTGCGCATGCGCGGGGACTCGGAGAAGGACGTGTGCTGACCGAGCTCCCGGCACCCCGACCCACCAGAGCTAACGATAGCGCAGGCACTGAGGTCCGTGAGCCAGGACCGATCCCACACCAACCCCGAAGTGGCGATGAACCGTAGGGCACAGGGGCAGCCGCGGAAAGGACACGATACGCAAACTACAGCCCAGAAGAGAGCAGGGCCTTCCCCTACAGCACAGCCGCGATCCAAGATGGCGCCGGGTAAGCCAGACACACGAGGCAGCACGGCAGCAGCCAGATCCGACGGCGCTACACAGAGAGGAGACAGGCAGCTAAATCTGGAGCCAACTAGGGATCCATTCTCCTCACAATCCTCGGGAGAGGTGGAGACCGGACAGCGGGGTGAGTCACTATCACATCCCCCATCCCCAGCCATATACGCTGATAGACATGACTCTCCAAACTCCCCTGCCTCCCCTGCCTCCTCCATGGATAGGAACATGGCAGACTTAGCAGAAGTCCTCATTAGCCAATCCAGCCAATCCAGCCAGGATATGCCAATTCCCCAGCTCTCACACTATTCCCCTGATGCTGTACTTTTGGGCAGATTCTCCACCATGCTGCAGCAGGAGCTCTCTAAGGCCTGCACATTAATCACCACTGACCTGAAAAAAGACATCCATAGCTTGGGAGAGCGTTTTGAGCTAATTGAAACCAAAGTGGATGGAGCCATCAAAAGGGTCAACCAGAACTCAGCCATGGTGACAGACCTCCAGGATAGATTAGAAGAGGCATTCACAAAAATTGAAGATTTGGAGAATCGTTCTCGTAGGTACAATGTCCGCGTGCGTGGCCTCCCTGAAACTCACACAGATCTAGAGGGGGCTGTAAAAGACCTGATGAAAACCCTTATCCCTGATATAGCCAACCACCACATGGAAGTTGATCGCGTTCACCGAGCACTGACAGCCCCAAGGGCCGACGGCCTACCACGAGACATTATTGTTAAGCCACATCACTACCGCATTAAGGATAAGATGATGCTTGCGGCTCGCAACAGGCCGGACCTGTCGCTATTTGGAACACCAATACAGCTCTTTACAGATTTGGCGCCATCAACGGTCCAGAAACGCAGAAACCTACGGCCATTACTCCAGCAACTTATGGCCAAACAGATTAAGTATCGATGGTCGTTCCCTTTTAAGTTATCATTCACTTACAACGGAAAGTCCCACTCCTTTTCCACGTTCCAAGCAGGCGAAGACCTACTGCTTAGTCTCGGCATCATTGCACGGGACTCTCCGACTCCGATTTCATCTCCCCCTCGTCTGGATCATCGTCCCCTCTCCCCGATATGGCAGGATCGCACACGCTCACAGGCCAGAAATGCTCGCCGGAATACCTGAGTATTATTGCTCTTCTCTCTTTTTGCTTTTTTGCCCCCTTTTGGGAACTGTTAGTGCTTGATTGCACGGATATGGCCTGGGCCCATGGTGGACTATGGGCCTGATGGGGCCATCGTTACCGTTCACAGTTCACAGGTTACAAAGTCACGGGTTACAAAGTTACTGGAGTTCCTGGTTCTTCGGACTGGCTGCCAGCCGAATATTTTACAACCCCGACGGGCCCAACCTGGTCGAAGAAATTTTGCTTTTTGCTTTTTAGCAGTCTGGGGGCCTTAGTCGGACCGCAATGTGTTCCCCTGTTGGGCTGTGGCTCGGGGGCCGGAACGACCGATGGGGACCCTTCCGGCCCCGGCGCCACTGGCCTTGGGAATGCATGTTCCTATAGACAGCCTGTTATGTTAAAACTGTATTGATTGATTTTGTCATTTCCGATATGACCTCGAATAGCCTGCTCGTACAGAGTGTAATCATATTTGGGTCGGGGTGGTCATGCTTGCCACCCAACTGCAAGACTACCTATCCTACGACAAGGATGGTACCCTTGCACCTAATTTGCCGGATGTTGTCTCCGGCAGGGGTTATTCCCCATTCCTTCATTCATCAGCTAGGATTGAGTTATATTGGTTGTTTGGGCCTAAGGCCTATGTATATGTTTTTTTGCTTTTATTTTTGTTTCTCTTCTTCTCTAATGCCTTTTCCTTCTCTCCCTTCCCCCTCTTTCTTCGGAGCCTCGGTTCAGCGCCCTTCCCTTATGTCATGGTCTGAGAGGTCACATAGCCAAACAGTCATCATCATCGGGACCCTTCTCGCTTCATTCATTATGCAAGGTAAGAGTGCTCTGCCCTACCACGATGGCCACCACATATAACACAGACTATTCGATAGTTAGCCACAATGTACATGGATTTAACTCCCCTACTAAAAGAACTAAGGCTTTCCAGTTTTATCATAAACAGAAGGCTGAAGTCCTGCTATTGCAGGAAACTCATTTCTCCAATGTCTCAGCGCCCCGTTACCTCAATGGGAAGTATCCACAGTTTTACTTGGCAGGGGGTCGGGAAAAGAAGGGAGGTGTAGCCATCTGCTTTTCGAAACGGACCCCCTTTACCCCCATCGCTATCGTTAAGGACAAGAGGGGTAGATATATTATGGCAGTGGGGCGGCTCCATGACCAGGAGGTGTCCTTTATATCATACTATGCCCCGAATACTGGACAGCCGGAATTCTTTAGCAAAATGCTGAAGATTCTTATGCCCAAAGTCCAGGGTCAGGTCATTATGGGAGGCGATAGTAATACTCCCTTGGACAGAATTATGGATAAATCGGACTCCTCTAGACCAACATTGAAACGCCCACCGACTGGAAGCAGCAAGGTTGCACGTCTGTTTCATTTCTATGACCTCATCGACGCCTGGCGAGAAAATAACCCTACGGTCAGAGACTTTACACACTTTTCACAAGCCCATCATACTTACTCGAGGATAGACCACGTTCTAGTACGTACGCCTTTGCTACCATTTATTAAGTCGGTTAAGATTTTATCTACCCCTTGGTCTGATCATTCCCCAATAAAACTCTCTACTTCAGGGCTATGGACTAAATCTAGACCCTCCCCGTGGAGACTTAATGTGAGCTTGCTGAATGACCCTACAATCTTTTTAGAGATTCAAAAGGAAATACAGGAATACTTTAGACTTAATAAGGCATCGGACACATCCCCCGCAATTAACTGGGTAGCTCATAAAGCAGCGATTAGGGGCATATTGTTACAAGTGGCAGCCAGGATTAAACGCAATAGGGAACAGGCAAATAAGATTCTGGAAACTAACTTAGATAACTTACTTAGTGAACAGCACAGAAATCCCCTGGTAGATATAAGGCATAAAATTGACGAGGCTCGACTAGCACTAAATCTTAGCTTGACTACTCAAGCGGAGAAACATATTAGTTGGTCTAAGCACAGGTTCTATACGATGGGTGATAAACCTACCACAATGTTAGCTAGAAAACTGGTTCCTCGACCGTACACACCGACTTTGCCTAAACTACGACTATCCACGGGCCTAACCTCCCAGAACCCCGAACGGATAATTGGAGAATTTCACAAATTTTATGCTAAGCTGTATGGAGTGCAGGACAAGTTCGATTCATCTGAAGCGAGCACATTCTTTCGCGACTTACAGCTGCCTAAATTGACACAAGCCCATGCGGAACTGATGGACGGTGCTCTTACAGAGCCTGAAGTCAGGGCTGCAATCAAAACCCTACACCCTACCAAGGCCCCTGGGCCAGATGGATTCCCGGGTCACTACTATAGGAAATATCACGATCTTCTGGCCCCACATCTCTGTACTTACTTTAATGACCTGAGAAGCGGCAGCAAGCTCCCCAGCCATGAAAATGTAGCCTATATAAGTGTTATCCCGAAACCAGGAAAGGACCATACAGACTGTTCCAATTATCGCCCAATTTCTCTGATCAATACGGATCTTAAGATTCTAACCAAAATACTGGCCCAGAGACTTAATACTTTTCTTCAGTGTTATATCCATCCTGACCAAGCAGGTTTTGTCCCGACAAGACAGGCATCGGACCAAACCCGCCGGATAATTAACCTTATCTCGGCAGTTCGGTCTGATTGGGATGGAAAGGGGACTAGGAGGGGAATGTTACTTTCATTGGATATCCAGAAGGCGTTCGATTCTATCTCCTGGGACTATCTTTTTGATGTTCTCACACGCTTTGGATTTGGGAGACGCTTTCTGGATCTCCTTCACATATTATATGATTCCCCCAGTGCCTCGCTAATGCTCAGAGGATATACATCCCAAACATTTCCTATCAGGAGAGGAACTAGACAGGGCTGCCCGTTGTCGCCACTATTATTCGCCCTGGCGATTGAACCACTAGCGCTCAAAATTCGCGCCTGCAGAGATATACAGGGCATTTATTGCGGAGACTATGAACACAAATGTTTACTCTTTGCGGACGACTTGTTGCTGACCTTGACCTCACCGATCACATCCCTACCTAACTTGTATGCTATTTTGCAGCCTTTCTCCAACATTTCCGGATTGGCAATTAATCATAGTAAGTCAAGAGCACTGAACTTATCTTTGCTAAGCTCCACTCAGGCTACGCTTGAAAAATCATTTCAATTCCGATGGGAATCCACAGCTCTCCCTTATTTAGGCATACAGCTGACCTCATCTATTGGTGAGTTGTACAAAGAGAATTATCCAGCCCTTTTCAAATGGCTAACAGCTGACATGGCTAAGTGGCAGGTTCACCCGCCATCGTGGTTTGGCAGACTTCACTCAATTAAAATGAATGTTCTACCTCGATTATTGTATTTCTTCCGTACCTTGCCAGTTTCATTGGCCCGTGATGACCTTAAACGATTCCAGAATAAAGTACTACAGTTTATTTGGGGTGATAAGAGACCCAGGGTGAATAGGAGCACTCTATACACGTTGAAGCGGAGAGGAGGACTTGGTCTTCCAGACTTATTAAAATATTTTTATGCTGTCCAGATAGCACAACTTACAAGGTTTCACTCCCAACAGGCACAGGCCATTTGGATGGCTATGGAATCTTATTCCTGCCGTCCCAAACCTCTTTCTTATATTTTATGGCTCCCTATCAAGGAGCGACCTCCTATACTTTGCCCTACTTTATCCATGTCACTGGAACTATGGGACAGACTCTCCAGATCTCACAAATTCAAATCTCCTCATTCTCCACTGACACCTCTGCTTCAAAATAAAGCATTCACCCCGGGTCTCACTCCACTAGCGTTCGAATGGTGGACTAATAAGGGTTTTAAGTGTATTGCTGACTTGTGCGATCATAGAGGTATGCTGACCGAATGGACTATGGCTGACAGACATCAAATGCCTCCAGCGGAGGGTTATAGGTTCGCCCAAATCTCACATTATGTACAAACCCTGGCTCGCAAGAGCAACCTAGCAACCCAAACTCCCATGGAACATCTATGCAAAAATTATGATAAAATTAAAGGACATTTATCTGCTATATATTCGATATTGCTGAGTGTATCGACAAAGCTGACTTATATGGTCCAATGGGAGACCGACTTGCAGGAAACCCTGGATCTGGACGAATGGCATAGGATAGCCGAGACAGCATCTCGTTCGCTCGTCAATACTTCAATAATTGAGGCCAATTATAAGGTTCTACTGAGGTGGTATATGGTGCCGGTCAGACTGGCAACTTTTGTCTCAGGAGCTACCCCGTTGTGCTTTAGAGGATGTGGCCAGATGGGCACCACCTATCATATTTGGTGGACATGCCCAAAGGTCCGGAGGTTTTGGATCAGGGTGTATAATTTAGTTTACTCCCTTACCCAACTAAACCTAACTAAATCAGCTAAGCAAGCACTACTGGGGGGAGGAGATGTGGAAGCCTCCAAGTCCTGCAAGAGGCTCTTGACATTTATTTTTATTTCAGCCAAAATCACTATTGCTAGGAACTGGAAATCGGCAGCTCTACCATTCGATCAGCTTAAAGGCAAATTGTCTTGGTTGATGCTAAACGAACGCTTGACCGCTCTGGCCCAAGATAAAATGAAACTGTTTCATGGAGTTTGGGACCCATGGCTTTGTTACCTAACTAATGACCCGGGGATGTTTACAGCATAGCCTAGGGGATTAGGTTGAGATGTCTGGATGCTGAATCGGGGCTCCTCCCCCCCTCCCTCCCCCCATTCCCCCCTCCTCAACTGTCCTTTCCTTACTCTGTCTCCTTCCTTCTATTCTTTGTCACTGTCCTCTTTCCTCTCTTTTGAAATTTGTTTATTGTTTATTTTTGGAGTCAGATCCAGACCTTAGAGGTTTGTGCTGCTCCCTGTTTTCTCAGCTCCTACGGGACCATTGTCAGTCTGATCAGACCTCTGGGCTGCCCACATGGCCGGCTGAGTTGCGCCCCCCCCGATAGATGGATGGGGGGGCGGCTCATCTGGGTGGACGGTTCAGATATGATCTGCGATGCTAATAGGGGTTAACGGCTCTACGGAGCTTCGGATTACTCCAAGGACCCCTACACTTGGTGATCTTCATTGTGTTACCCCAAATGTTGATTGTGACTGTACAATGTTATGTGGCGACTTTTATACATTTTGTATGACAAAACTTGAATAAAAAGATTGAAACACAAACACTTTTACATTTAAAGACTGTGTTATGCTAAAACTTCTGCCACTAGGTGGTGGGAGTTGTTCCTAGAGAGAATTGGACTTTTAAGTTTCAGTTTAGCTTGTTTGCACTTAGAGTATGGAGGAAAGTTTAATTTCTTGGAAAGTGCAGGTTTGCTCTTAATGTACAGGAATGCTGTTTTCTATTCTGCTTGTGTGTCTTTGTGTTTCTTTTTCAGGTAAACCGGATCATCTGTCAAGCTGCTGGAGAGTGGGTGGTTTAGACAGAGTGAAGGGTTGTAATGTACCGTATTTATCGGCGTATAACACACACTTTTTTCCCCTTAAAATCAGGGGAAAATCGTGAGTGCATGTTATACGCCGATACCCACCTATCCCCCGTCGATCTCCGCCGACTGTGAGTGGAGCAGGGAGTGTTGGCCGCCGAGATACACATAGCCGAGTGTACTCGGCTCTACTCGGCTTTTCTCGGCTCCGCTCACAGTCACACCCTGTCCCGCCATTGGACCTGTGTTATGTCCATCATAGGGCGGGACTCGGCGTGACTGTGAGCGGGGCCGAGAAGAGCCGAGTAGAGCGGAGTACACTCGGCTATGTGTATCTCGGCTGCGTTGCCTGTGTTCACGGCGACGTTCGCCCCGCTCCACGCAGTCTCGGCGGCGCCAATTTTAAATTGGCAAGGCTGCAATAAACACTGGGGGCAAGGCGACACGGTGACAAGGCTGCACGGTGACAAGGCTGCACGGCGACAAGGCTGCAGTGGACACTGGGGCAAGGCTGCAGTGGACACTGGGGCAAGGCTGCAGTGGACACTGGGGCAAGGCTGCAGTGGACACCGGGGCAAGGCTGCAATGGACACTGACAAGGCTGCAATGGACACTGACAAGGCTGCAATGGACACTGACAAGGCTGCAATGAACACTGGGGCAAGGCTGCACTGTGACAAGGCTGCAATGGACACTGACAAGGCTGCATTTAAATGTAAGTTATTTTTCCTTAAAATTCCCTCTTAAAAGTTTTTTTCCCTAAAATTCCCTCCTAAACTTGGGGTGCGTGTTATACGCCGGCGCGTGTTATACGCCGATAAATACGGTATATATTAATGTGATCTCATTGTATGTTCATGTTTTAAAGTCTATAACTTTCTTATTTCCTTACCCTTCCCTCTCCCATCCAAGTTTTGTGGTTCAGGTACTGACTCTCAGGATTGAGAGACATTTTTTTTTTCAGACGCTGAGGACATCGTCTTTTGTAGTGGGGGGAAGTGTGTAGCGCCCTGCTCCTGTTGACCAGGCGCTCGCATGTAAATTTAGTGGGTTATCTTTTCTGTATTTAGTTCAGATTTAATATTATGGCTAAATTAGCCTCTGCTCTAGCCTTGGCTGTGTCATGTGCAGTGCCACACTGTTGCCTGTAGGTGTCGTTGTCACCACCGGCCAGTGATGGAGGAACGGCAGGCTAAGGTGTATTGGGTGTCCTTTTCCCCAGAAGCAGCCCAGTGGGAGTGGTCCCCGCTGTGCATTCTGGGAGAGGATACTTAAGGGGCAGACACCATTTTTTTCGCTCTCACCTCATGGCCTGCCTGGCCTAAGGTATGTGACAACTCCTCTTCTGCCTCGGGGCCTGCTGGCCCGAGGCTACGTGACTGCAAGTAGGCCCAGAAGCTGTCTGGGGCCTACTGGTTCAGAGGTGGTCCTGTGCTGTCTGTCCTGCGGGAAGAAGCCAAGCAATTGAAAGATCCAGGGGAGGACTCATCTTGGAGAGGACCGAGCGCAATGCTGGTATCAAGAAGTGCCTGGTGACTCAATTGGAGGATGCATCCTAACCAATCTACCTTACAGTACTGCCGGATAGCTTAAAGGAACTTTGGTACTGTGTGGCTGTGTTCGCTATTAATATCCTGTGGCAGAGGATTGTTCAACTGATACTGAATCCTGTGGCAGAGGATTGTTCAACTATTATTGTTCTCATCAAGTCTGTGGCAGAGACTTTTGTTCCGTGCATCATTCCGGCTGCTAGGTCAGTGAGAGAGGCCTATCCGGGTGAACAAGATCCGTTGACTGAAGTGTACTTGTCTCCGGGATCTCCAGTTCCTCAGTGATCTGCACCAGGTATCTGAACCTTCCCCTAACCCTCCATCCCTCTACTTCTCAAGTTGTTCAATAAAAAGCATTGGAAAAAGAACTAAGTGACTGTACATACATCTGTGGGCGCTAGGCCCAGTATAGACTCTAAAGCCCTGTACACACGATCGGATTTCCTATGGATTCTAATCCGATGGATTTTTCCATCGGAAATCCGATGAAGCGGACTTCCATCAGTCTTGCCTACACACCATCAGTCAAAAATCCGACCGTCCCAAACGCCGTGACGTAAAACACTCCGACAAGCCGAGAAAAATGTTGAATGCTTCTGAGCATGCGTCGACTTGATTCTGAGCATGCGTGGGTTTTTTGTCCGATGGAGTTCCACACAGACGATCAGAATTTGCTATCGTTTTTTTTCCCATCGGATAAATTTAAAACATGTTCTATTTTTTCTCACCGATGGAAAAAAGACCGATGGGGCCCATACACGATCAGTGTGTCCGATGAGAAAAGTCCATCGGACTGTTTTCATCGGTAAAACCGATCGTGTGTACACGGCATAAGTTTCTAATCTGGTGAACTGTGGGTAGGGGTGACGGCAAAGACCCAAAATAATAACTAGCATCTCCTACGGGGGGTAGTGCTACATGTGCATTTAGATAAATGGAGAAATTTTGCACACAAAATATGTTTAACCTTTATTTTTCTATCAAAGTTGGAAAGCCAGAGACATGCAGGAGACTAGCAAATAATAAAGTAGATTATATACAGGACTGTAGCGTGGTAAATTCCTATTTTAATTTTTTTTGTTTTGGATGGAGTGCAGAGGGATTAGAGCACCTGTCAGTTTTTATTGCTGTCTGTGCCCCCATTAGGGAGATTCACCCTCTCAATTTGTTCTGTTTACCATTGTCATTGAAAGTGAAAGTAAAAGACAATCCAAAATTTTGGGTTGTCCCCAGAAAAGTAATAGAGGGGAAATCTTCCAATGGGAACACTGATTCTGGCAAACTGGGGGTCCCCAAGGAATTCCCTTAATTTGCAGGGATTCCCTCTCCGTTCCTGTTTGGTTATGGGACATGGAGTGAAGGGAAATCTCTGCAATGGGACAAAGATGGCAAACAAAAATCTGACAGGGGTTATAGCCCTCCCTTGCTCTATCCAAATTGGAAAAAAAGTTTTGCCTCTAGTGCTACTTTAAACATGAACATGGGGCATGTAATGAATTCAAAATACTGAGCCTCCTATATATGGCCTCATTCACACTGTCAAACACATACATGAGCAGCGTTCTGCATATGAAAACGGTGTTAAAACCACACATGTGAGGTATTGCTGCGTTCGGTAGAGCGAGAGCAATAATTCTAGCCCTAGACCTGTAACTCAAAACTGCAACCTGTAGAATTTTTTAAACGTCGCCTATGGAGATTAAGGGTAAAAGTTTGTCGCCATTCCACGAGCGGGCGCAATTTTTAAGTGTGACATGTTAAGTATCAATTTACTCGGTGTAACATTATCTTTCACAATATAAAAAAAAATTGGGCTAACTTTACTGTTGTCTTATATTTTAATTAAAAAAAGTGTATTTTTTTCCAAAAAAAGTGTGCTTGTAAGACCGCTGCGCAAATACGATGTGACAGAGTATTGCAACGACCGCCATTTTATTCTCTAGGGTGTTAGAAAAAATATGTATAATGTTTGGGGGTTCTAAGTAATTTTCTAGCACAAAAATGCTTTTAACTTGTAAACACCAAATCTCAGAAAGAGGCTGGTTCCTTAAGTGGTTAAATAATTGTTTTATTGTTACTGCACTATAAGGAGCCCTGTTCTTTTTTCTTGATATATGTACCATATACACAGGCATAACCTGCAGCAATGGATTTTTTTTGAATTTATGAACAATAGAGTTCTAAATGCGGAAGAGTTTTCACGTTTGCACACAGTTCTACACACAAAGATATTGATAACAATTTTAAATTGTTAAAGACCACCTTAGAGAAGAAAATACACACTGGGTGGGACATAGCCACACTTGAGAAATATGGGAAGAGACAACATGGTTTACAAATGTCAAGAAGAGGGCAGGGAGGCAGCTGTCATCTCTGCTGCATCATTACCAGTTTGCAGTGACAGGGTGGAGAATGATGTGTTAGCCCCCACCCCTACTCCTGTCGGCACTAAAGATCCTATGAACCTATCGACTATACCCAGAGGAGGCCCTGGAACAGCTTATGGAGGAAGGGGGTGCAACCCCAGCCCAGAGCAAACCCCGACCCAAAACAATTATATATAGTCATCCGTATGGCCGAACAGGGGGGGTGGTATTGTGGTTTTAAAGAAAGAAAATAACAATTTAGAACTTAACCGACTTGTGGGGGCACACAGGCATATAAAAAATTAGGTGGGAACCCTACTGGGGAAACTAAAGGCCATGCTAACCAGACTTGTCAAAAAAGCCAAACATAGGGCAATATTGACTAAAAAGGAAGAAAGGTATCTTGTGCCTTATGACCCAAGGACTGCCGGTTATATACCAGCTCCCAAAATACACAAGAACAATCAATGTCCTCCAGGGAGACCAATTCTTGGTGGTATAAACTCAATTTTTTCCAGAATAGGGGAACATCTGAATTGCTTTTTACAACCTATTGTCCAAAAATGCCCCTCTTATTTGAGGGACAGTAAACGTTTGAATTTGTTGCAAGATATTCCCATTAGTGATGATACAGTTTTAGTTACAATTGATGTTGAATCCTTGTATACGAGTTTAAAACGCCAGGATGTAATTTCCACCACAAAAAGAGCACTTGATGTCCATACTACCCTAAAAACAGCACAAACTGAATTTTTGGTTGATGTTTTGGATCTATGTCAAATAATTATTTCTGGCATGAGGTTACTTATAACCAGATCAAAGGGGTGGCTATGGGGGCAAAGTATGCACCCAGTGTAGCCAACCGCCTTCTTAGTCAGTGGGAAGAGACTACCATTTTCACTGACCACTTGCCAGAGATTAATCTATATAACCGTTACATCAATGACATTGTCATTCTTTGGGATGGGACCAGAGAGAAATTGTCCAGTGTTCTGGATAGTTTGAATGTCAATACCTACGGGCTTAGATTCACTGGTACTTGTGATTCGCCCCAAATTAGTTTCCTTGTTTTGGTACTTACCAAACATGAGGGAAGTATCACAACTTATGCCCCATACACACGATAATTTTTCATGCCGTTAAAAATGCCATTAAAAAAAATGGCCATTAAAAATGATCGTGTGTATGCTCCAGAGCATTTTTAACGACGTGAAAAACGGGCATTAAAAATTTCGAACATGCTCTCTTTTTTCACGTCGTTTTTCATGTCGTTTTTTTTAACGACGTGAAAAACGATAGTGTGTATGCTTTAACGACGTGAAAACAAATGCGCATGCTCAGAATCAAGTATGAGACGGGAGCGCTCGTTCTGGTAAAACTAGCGTTCGTAATGGAGATAGCACATTCGTCATGCTGTAACGGACTGAAAAGCACTAGACTGAAAAGAGCGAATCGTCTCTCAACAAACTTTACTAACATGAAGGGTGGCGCCATTCGAACGGAACTTCCCCTTTATAGTGCCGTCGTACGTGGTGTACGTCACTGCGCTTTTCTTGAACATTTTTTAAAATGATGGTGTGTACGCAAGACAGGCTTGAGAGGAAACAAGAAAAAAATGACGAGAAAAACGTCAGTTTTAAAAATGACATTAAAAATGATCGTGTGTATGGGGCATAAGACCTTTTTCAAGGAGACAGACCAGAATGGGTACATCCCCACAGCCAGCTGTCACCACCCTCGATGGCTGGGGGCTATCCCCAAAGGACAATTAATGTGCCTTCGGCACAATTGTGCTAACATAGAGGACTATTAGCAGTCAGAACTTGTGGTGATTAGGTTTAGAGAAAAGGGATCTTGTGACAATGTTTTGTTCCCCAATCAAGCACAAGTTAGCAATATGGACCGGCAATGTTTGCTGGTTGATAAACCCAAGAGGACCAATAAATAAATATACGGACAATGTAGCTTTTTTGACAGGTTTTAATAGGGATTACAAAATGATGGAACATGTCATTAAGAAATACTGGCCGATTTTGTTGAGAGACAAAACGCTGGCGAGTTTAATTTCAAAACATCCAACATTCATTTACCGGAAGGCCCAGAGTCTGAAAAATAAGATTTCCCTTAACATCTTTAATCCACCTAAAAAGTTGCGTACCTTTCTAGACAACATCGGCTTTTACCATTGTAAAAGATGTAAAGCCTGTAGGACAACCAAAATTCGTAACAGAAAAGTAGAAACCTTCAATTACAGGGAAAGAAGATAAAATCAACAAATTCATTTCCTGTGACTCCAATTTTGTAACATATCTAATTTCCTGCCCATGTGGGCTCCAATACGTGGGGCGTACTACAAGAAAACTAGGGATCAGAATCAATGAACATTTAAATAACATAAAAAATGGGTTCCCAAACTCTTAATCCTTTAGGTATGAATGCAGATATCGATTTGAAATGTTTCATCTCAAATTATTAAACATCAAATTGTGATGGTGTTCCAATCCTCTTCTATCTCATGAATTTTTAATGTTTTTTTTTATTAATATAATAAATTAAATACTGGTATGGTTAATTTGTTATCATTACCTATATTATTGTTTGTCTATTTGCAATTTAATATTTTATCCACAAGATGGCATATGGTAGTTAGCCTTATTATCTTATGATAAGGTTCACCTAACATCCACCAGAGGAAGTTTTTCACCCATATACAGTGGGTACGGAAAGTATTCAGACCCCCTTACATTTTTCACTCTTTGTTATATTGCAGCCATTTGCTAAAATCATTTAAGTAAATTTTTTTCCTCATTATTGTACACACAGCACCCCATATTGACAGAAAAACACAGAATTGTTGACATTTTTGCATATTTATTAAAAAAGAAAAACTGAAATATCACATGGTCCTAAGTTTTCAGACCCTTTGCTGTGACACTCATATATTTAACTCAGGTGCTGTCCATTTCTTCTGATCATCCTTGAGATGGTTCTACACCTTCATTTGAGTCCAGCTGTGTTTGATTATACTGATTGGACTTGATTAGGAAAGCCACACACCTGTCTATATAAGCCCTTACAGCTCACAGTGCATGTCAGAGCAAATGAGAATCATGAGGTCAAAGGAACTGCCTGAAGAGCTCAGAGACAGGATTGTGGCAAGGCACAGATCTGGCCAAGGTTACAAAAAAATGTCTGCTGCACTTAAGGCTTCTAAGAGCACAGTGGCCTCCATAATCCTTAAATGGAAGACATTTGGGACGACCAGAACCCTTCCTAGAGCTGGCCGTCTGGCCAAACTGAGCTATTGGGGAAGAAGAGCCTTGGTGAGAGAGGTAAAGAAGAACCCAAAGATCACTGTGGCTGAGCTCCAGAGATGCAGTCGGGAGATGGGAGAAAGTTGTAGAAAGTCAACCAACACTGCAGCCCTCCACCAGTCGGGGCTTTATGGCAGAGTGGCCCGACGGAAGCCTCTCCTCAGTGCAAGACACATGAAAGCCTGCATAGAGTTTGCTAAAAAACACCTAAAGGACTCCAAGATGGTGAGAAATAAGATTTTCTGGTCTGATGAGACCAAGATAGAACTTTTTGGCCTTAATTCTAAGCGGTATGTGTGGAGAAAACCAGGCACTGCTCATCACCTGTCCAATACAGTCCCAACAGTGAAGCATGGTGGTGGCAGCATCATGCTGTGGGGGTGTTTTTCAGCTGCAGGGACAGGACGACTGGTTGCAATCGAGGGAAAGATGAATCCGGCCAAGTACAGGGATATCCTGGACAAAAACCTTCTCCAGAGTGCTCAGGACCTCAGACTGGGTCGAAGGTTTACCTTCCAACAAGACAATGACCCTAAGCACACAGCTAAAATAATGAAGGAGTAGCTTCACAACAACTCCGTGACTATTCTTGAATGGCCCAGCCAAAGCCCTGACTTAAACCCAATTGAGCATCTCTGGAGAGACCTAAAAATGGCTGTCCACCAACGTTTACCATCCAACCTGACAGAACTGGAGAGGATCTGCAAGGAGGAATGGCAGAGGATCCCCAAATCCAGGTGTGAAAAACTTGTTGCATCTTTCCCAAAAAGACTTATGGCTGTATTAGATCAAAAGGGTGCTTCTACTAAATACAGAGCAAAGGGTCTGAATACTTAGGACCATGTGATATTTCAGTTTTTCTTTTTTAATAAATATGCAAAAATGTCAACAATTCTGTGTTTTTCTGTCAATATGGGGTGCTGTGTGTACATTAATGAGGAAAAAAAATGAACCTAAATGATTTTAGCAAATGGCTGCAATATAACAAAGAGTGGAAAATTATATATATATATACACATATATATATAAATATAATATTATTTTTTTCTCTCTTTTTTGAGGTTTTAATTAATAATATGCTAATTTGTTAGTTTATGGAGTCCACCGTTTATATCAATTGACTCCAAGTCCGGGTTATGAGCCGGCTGAAAGAATTGCACCGGATTGATTATCCTTGTTTGGTGGTTGTATATAAGGAGGAGGTGACAGGTTCTATCACATGATCCCTGATGACGTCAGACGCTGCTGATGAAACGCGTCCGGTACCGTGATACATGCCACGTCACTTCCGCTATTCGTTGGTACGCAGGTGGAACGCGGACGGCACCCCTGCCATTTTCAATGAGTGTGATTTGATCTTCTATTTTGTAAGTGCAACTTGTAGCTTTTTAATTAAATAATTTGACTACCTGTCATGGGTGTCAATTACCTCTGGTGAATAGGATATTTGCCTAGGGGCTGGTGGAAGCAAACACACGTTTGAAGATACAATCATTTTAATTTGAAGATTAAGAAGACACCATTTAGGATTGGAGCAATAGGTAAACCAGGAACTTGACTGTACATATGAGCTCGGTGCTCGTGGATTACTGCTATTTTACTGCTTTTAAACGTGAGTGTTTGCTTTTACTCTGCTTGTGTTTAATAAACCTTGTTATACAGGATCACACTATGGGAATTTCCTTTCTTTGTGCCTAAAACTCCCCCTGCATACTGAGGATATCAACAGAGGGACCTGAACATCTAACTACAAAATCTGGGCAGAAGGATACGAGCTCGGCGCTCGTGGATTGATGCCAGCTATTATATATAATAAGTGAGTTCCTTTATTATGCGTGTCACCACAAATTACCCCATATGGGATTACGCTATGGGCTGTCTTTTTTTCTTTCTTATCTAAACCCCACATACTGAGACCACAATCGTTTAAGTCCACTAGAGCTGGTCAAAAGGACGTTTGAAGATCACCTATAATTCCTTCTATGCCGTATACCTTACGGCAGTAAGGTGAGAGGCTTGTGCACACAGAGGTGCCACCATTAGAAGATTAGCTGGGCACCAATCGATTTATTGCTCACGGTGGAGGGATTCACTAGTTGTGTGGAACATTATTTCAGACTGTTGCAGTGGAATTTGTTTCTTGTTTATCACTCTCATTACCGGACTATATTGGTTTTATTCAGCTTTATTGCACACTCAGTGGTGCATTTTGGACTTTATCACACTGTTTATTTATTTGTTCACCTATTCGCTCGATGTCACATTTTGTTATAAAGATTTCTTATATTTGGTTTGAGACCTTTTGTTCATCAGCTTTTTTTCATCACATGGTAATTTTATATATTTTGTATATTGAGTTGATACACATTTGTATACCACACACAGTGCAACGCCATCACGTATACATTTATATATTTTTTCTGCTTAGGATCAGTTTATCAGGTGCTTGCTGCAGTGTATCTAGCCCCCTATCTTCACCTTCATCTTGACAGCACAGGAGTTACTTACCTTTATAATAAGACACCATTGTCACTTGTTTTTTTGGGGGATTATTTATTTATTTGGTGGTGGTATATGGACATTTATTAAGTGCCGGTTCACACTGGGGCGGCGCGACTCGGCAAGGCGACTTCAGAGGCGACTTGCAAAATGACTTCTGTATTGAAGTCAATGGAAGTCGCCCTGAAGTTGCCCCCAAAGTACTACAGGAACCTTTTTCTAAGTCGGAGCGACTTGAGTTGCTCCTATTAGAACGGTTCTATTGTACAGAACGGGATGCGACTTGTCAGGCGGCTGAGTCGCCTGACAAGTCGCCCCTGTGTGAACCGGCTCTTATAGTCACATGCATATTTGTTTGTTTTAGCGCGGTATGAAACCACAGTTGTTTTATTAGCATTATTGAGGCCTTGAGCTTTTGCTACCTGCTGCTTGTACTATTATTTTATATTGGATATTTTTCACATTGCACTGTTCAGTATATATATATATATATATATATATATATATATATACACGACTTTTAATATCACATTTCCAGGGTGTGCAGGCTGAAGGGGTTGTAGATCCCTTCCTTTTTTCATACTGTGGAGTATATGGGACAGTGACAGTCAACCAAAGACGCATGTGTAATTTGTGAAAGGCTTTGTTTCTTCAATTTTCTGGTGAGAGTAATACACATATGGAAGTCCATTTTTAATATATGAACTTTTGGTCTGGGGGCAGTTTATTTCCAGCTGCTGGAAAATGTTTGATATACCCTCAGGCGCTGATTATTGGTATTTATAATTCTTAACATATTCTATCTGTAATATATTTAATCACACCCTAAAATTAACAAAAAGGTAAACCCTTCTGTAAAGCCCTGTACACACGATCGGATTTCCTATGGATTTTAAACCGATGGATTTTTCCATCGGAAATCCAATTAAGCTGACTTCCATCAGTCTTGCCTACACACCATCAGTCAAAAAACCGATCGTCCCAAATGCCGTGACGTAAAACACTCCGACGAGCCCAGAAAAATTAAGTTCTATGCTTCTGAGCATGCGTCGACTTGATTCTGAGCATGCGTGGGTTTTTTATCCGATGGAGTTCCCCACAGACGATAGTAATTTGCTATCGTTTTTTTTTTCCATCGGATAAATTTAAAACATGTTCTATTTTTTAACACCGATAAAACCGTAAAACCGATCGTGTGTACAGGGCTTAACAGTTGTCATGAACAATGAGAAAAAAAATAAAATGTTCAACTTTTGTCTCTGAAGAATACATTCTACAACTTATATGGCTGCTACATGGATGTACATAACTTGAGCTTGGACAACTAAATAACCAGAAGTTGAAATAAAAAAAATTATATACACAGGTGCATCTCATAAAATTAGAATATTATCAAAATGTTCATTTATTTCAGTAATCCATTCAAAAAGTGAAACTCATATATTTTATTTAGATTCATTACACATAGAGTGATATATTTCATATATTTCTTTCTTAAAATGTTTGATGATTATGGCTTACGGCTAGTGAAAACCCCAAATTCTGTATCTCAGAAAATTAGATTATTACATAAGACCAATAAAAAAAAGGATTTTTATTACAAAAATGTTTGCTTAGTGAAAAGTATATCCATGTACAGTATAGCATGCACTCAATACTTGGTTGGGGCTCCTTTTGCATAAATTGCGGCATGGCATGGATGCAGTCAGCCTGTGGCACTGCTGTGGTGTTATGGAAGCCCAGGTTGCTTTGGTAGCGGCATTCAACTCGTCTGCATTGTTGGGTCTGGTGTCTCTCATCTTCCTCTTGACAATACCCCACGGATTCTCTATGGGGTTTAGGTCAGGCGAGTTTGCTGGCCAATCAAGCACAGGATACCAAGATCATTAAACCAGGTATTGGTGCTTTTGGCAGTGTGGCAGGTGCCAAGCCCTGCTGGAAAATTAAATCTGCATCTCCATAAAGCTGATCAGCAGAGGGAAGCATGAAGTGCTCTAGAGTTTCCAGGTAGAGGGCTACGCTGACTTTGAACTTGATAAAACACAGTGGACCAACACCAGCAGATGGCTCCCCAAATCACGGACTGTGAAAACTTCACACTGGACCTCATGCAACTTGGATTCTCTGCCTCTTCCTTGGAACTTTAATTTCCAAATTAAATGCAAAATGTTCAATTTTTTGCTTTAGTGCTAGACTGATAGCACGGTCCAGTGCAGGAGAGCCCCAATTAGCCTAGTTTTTCCTTCCCTGTATGTTAAAGCCCAGCTCAATGAAAATTAAAAAGCCACCCTTGCAGTGGGCCCGCTACTCCAGGGCTGCAAGGGTTTAAATGCTCTTTATGTCTAGGGAATTGCAAAATAGGCTCTATCACCTCCCAGATTCCTTGCTTCAGTACTGCTCTGCCCAGAGCCTCAGCTTCCTCACATTGAATACAGGGACATTAACTCTTGCATAGCAGCTGCAGGGACCAGTTGCAGCACTGGCGGGAGTTTGCTGGAAGTGAGGAGTAGGGTATGTATGTTCTTCTTAATCATTTTGCCCCCTATTGTAAATGAGAATTTAACAATTTAGAAGTGATTTTATGTATTTGTAGCGCCCTGCTCCTGTTGGGTAGGCGCTATGTGTAAAATGTAGTTGTCTGAGCTGTAGTTCAGCTCAGGATTATGCTAAATTGTTGGCTCTGTTTCAGTTCAGCTGGGTTGCACGTTTTCCACTTGACAGTAGGTGTCACTGTCACCACAGGTCAAGGTTGGAAATGCAAAAGGCTGAATGTATTGGGTATTCCTTTCCCAGAAGTGGCTCAGGGGGCGTGGTCAACCCTCTGTGCATTCTGGGGAGGGGTACTTAGAGCGGTCTCTGTCCCTTATCGGGGCTCGTATTCTGGATCTTGACCTGAGGGTCCTCCTGGCCTCAGGGATGTGCGAGCTGTTTCTCGGCCTCGGGGCCTGCTGGCCCGAGGCTCTGCAAATGAGAGTAGGCCCAGGAGTTTCTGGGGCCTACTAGTCCAAGGATGGTCCTACGCGGTCTTGCCTGTGGGAAGAAGCGGAACAATTGGGGACTCAATTGAAGGACGCATCCTGGCCAATTTACCTCACGGTGCTGCCGGCTGGCAGAAAGATTCTGGCAACGTGAGCTGTGTATTTTCTGAAGGAACTTTTGCAAAGTGTCAGTGTGGTTGCACGATCTTGTGGCGGAAGATTGTGAAACGACTCAACGGCACTCTTCAAGTCTGTGGCAGAGACTTTGAACGAGCTTCGCACCGGTTGCTAGGCCAGTGAGAGTAGGCCTATCCGGTGGTTGCTGAATCCAGTGTGGAACCGATTTGTCCTCTGAATCTAAGATTGTGCCTGATCCGCAAAGCAAGGTACCTGAACCTCCCCTATCCCTCTAACCCTTGTTGGAACTGTTTAATAAAACTCTTGAAGAAAAAAAGTAACCAGGTGTTGGTGTGGACATTCATGAAAGCTCTTCAAGAGGGACCCCTAAGACGAATGTGGTGAACAGAAAGGTAATGGCAGGCCCAAATTTAAACCAGCGGCCCCTTCGGGGGTATTGCTATATATTATATTGTAATCTTTAATTTCCGAGCATGCCTAGTCTTGGTCACATGATTTTATTCCATACAAATACTATACTAAATTACAAGAAAATCGTTTTGCGCTTGTCCCTTTGGATAATTTTGCATAAACTTTCATGATTGGCTCTCAAAAGCTGTGTACTAATGATCAGAATCAACATGGGGACAATGTGCTTTGGGGGGGGACCCCAAAGCACCCTCCCCATGTTGAGGGCGAGCAGCCTGGTATGGTTTAGGAGGGGGCCGCTCGCTCGTCCCCCCCCCCTTTTCCTGGCATGCCAGGCTGCATGCCCGGATAAGAGTCTGGTATAGATTTGGGGGAGACCCCACTTCATTTTTTTTCTTTTTGGGGGCGTGGGGTTCCCCTTAAAATCCATACCAGACCTAAGGGCCTGGTATAGATTTGGGGGGGGGGCACACAGTTTTTTTTTTTTTGCAATTTTGAGGAAAAATATGGATTGCTGGGCAGATAAATTGCTCACCTATTTATTGACATGCGCGTGTTGTTAAAAAATGTCTCTTTATGCCCACGGAGGTCTTCATACAGTATCATAAACTAGCCTCTCTCCTCCTTATTTGCGATTATGGGATGAACGCAGTATCTTCTTCTTCTCCTCTTCTCTACTTCCAGCAAGATTGCTGCTGTTGCAGCAACAACTGTTGGCATGATCATGCACACTTTTTGCAAAAACTCAAAATCCACACAATACAGACTGTTGGTCAAGGTTCCAGGAAGGTCGCTCCCTTTTATTACCTCACAAACACATCTAACAGCAATTGGCATGCACAGAATTTGCAGCTCTGATTATACACCTGACATGTTACTTTGGAATTTGCAGCTGATCTGCAGCTAAAACGGAACCACTGAACAACATCTTTTTATCTTTGCAGGGAAACCGGGGCTCAAATTCGCAAACGCACATATGTGAACCTAGCCTCAGACAAGAATTGGTAGAAAGCCATTTTAGCCACTGGAATTATTGTAGTTTTTTTTTTAATTCAGGTGGGAAAAAAAATCCTAAATGTTTTTAGGTTTTGTCCACCTGAAAGGGGAGTTTTTTTTGCGTTTAAAATTAGAATTTTTTTGTTGCTCTTATCATGGGGATCCATTTTAGAGTGGTTTCATCCTAAAGAATTAATGGCTGTTTTGATAATTTGTTCAGAGTTGCAAAAGCCAGGAAAACAAAGTTCCTGGGTTCCAAGGTAGGAAATATAAGTAAACATAGCAAGCGAGTAGATATTGTGTATAAAAATTTGATTCTGCTCTTGTTTTGCATTTCCAGAGTCCTGGTGGAGCGAGAGTATGGAGAGGTCTCTAGAACATGGATGAAAGATGTTCACCTGGTTGGCAGTTTGTCTGTGCCATACCACATCGCAAACTTGTTCTAACAAACATTCAGGGGAGAAGGGACAATGGAAAGGAGTCCGATTAATACTAATGTAGCTAGGAGCTGGCTATTATGCCTGCAATTCAGAGACATTTTTGCTGTGTTATTAATGTGGGGTTAGCTCCCTCTAGTGCAGGGGTCTCGAACTGGTGGCCCTCCAGCTGTTGCGGAACTACAAGTCCCATTATGCCTGTGCCTAAAGGTTGTCATGCTTGTAACTGCCAAGTCTTGCAATGCCTCATGGGACTTGTAGTTTCGTAACAGCTGGAGGGCCGCCAGTTTGAGACCCCTGCTCTAGTGTTTGCTGGACTCTGTGTCATTTCCTGTTTTTCTTATGACAAAATGCAGAACAAAGCATCGTGGGAGGTGTAGTTCAGAATGCTGAAGTTTCAATGCCAGCAGGACTGATCTGAACTACAATTAACAGAATGTTGAGTGGACAGAACAGACTGCTGGGAAAGGATATAAACGGGCGCGGCCTAGATCTTCCTCTTGGGACGCCGTTTGACTCTGCCAGCAGGAGGTCTATGTGACAGTGAGCTGCTGTTGATTTGCGGCCTACACAGTGGGGAGCCGTTCAGCTATACCCAGAGGGACCTCTGCGGACAGCGTTGTTTCTTCCCTGCAGCACACCGCAGGGTGTTCCAGGTCATCCAGAGACACCTGCACTTCATTTCCCAGAGCCGGGATACAGAGAGTTCCTGATAGTCTTCTTCATCACCTACATCGTTGCCAGCTGTATTTGAATTCCAGTGTGGTGAGCGGGCATAGCGCATCTTGTTTAAAGACACTGCTTTCAGACATCATTCACACAGTTCAGCTTGGTGGTACTTGTAGTTCCACAGGAAGTCAGTTCTTATTTCATAACGAACACTGAAAGCAGGCACCCATGCCTTGTGCAAATTGTTGATTCTTGTAGCTATACTGGATAACACCACTAGGATCATATCAGAGGAAGTTACAATACAACAAGGATACTTTAAAGTTTTGCCAAATTTGCTATACCCTGTTATCAAGAATTACCTTAGTTACAACACAAGGCTAGCTGAAGACATCTGGATTTCAAGATATACCCTTTTACTTTTTGTTATTCTTTTCCTCATCTGCTATAACTGCATTGGACTTCATTTAAAGGGAGCCAACCAAATTTGAATATAATAGTCTGCATATTGTTTCTTTATGTTGTGCAAGGTTTAATGGCCTATGGGTTGATGAGACAGAAGGGAGGAGCCTGACACAGAAGATATAGCTGCTGACCTGTTCACATAGGTGTTTGTGATTGGGTTAATATCTGTGTCCATTTTAGGGATGGGCCCGGTGCTCGATTCGAACCCATGTTCGAATCGAGCACCGGGCGTTCGCTCGCTCGTCGAGCCCAGAACTATTTAGGCCGTTCGCATCACATTCGTGTGATGCGAGCGGCCCCGCAATGCATTGCGGCCGGCGCGGCCGGCGCAGTGCATTGCTGGCTGATGATTGGCCAAGCATGCACTGTGACCCCGCATGCTTGGCCAATCACAGCGCCCGAAACTCGGAGAGCAATAATTGGCTACAGGCAGGACGCCTGTAGCCAATTACAGCTCAGGGGCTTTAGTACATGCCCCACCATTTAAAAGGCCGCCACGCCATCGGCCCCGGTCACATGAGTTCCGGCTTTAGGAGAGATCAGTCTGCTGATTCTGTCTTTGCTTGATACTGAAAGATTTGCTCTTCTTTGCTAAACCATTGGCTATTTCTTTGCTAAACCATTGCTACCTAAGTCATTGATCGTTCATTGCTGCTGATTGCACAGTTAGCGTGTTATTAGCTGCTGCTGGGGATTAGTCTGGTGCGTGCTTACTGTTAGTACAGTATTGCAGTAGTACCAACCGCAGTGCTGTTAGCACAGCATTGCACCCCAACAGCACCCATAGGACTTCTAGTGTGTTAGTGGCAGCAAACAGAGCTCCTATATTTTCTTCTCAGCAGCACCCATAGGACTTCTAGTGTGTTAGTGGCAGCAAACAGAGCTCCTATATTTTCTTCTCAGCAGCACCCATAGGACTTCTAGTGTGTTAGTGGCATCACACAGAGCTCCTATATTTTCTTCTCAGCAGCACCCATAGGACTTCTAGTGTGTTAGTGGCAGCAAACAGAGCTCCTATATTTTCTTCTCAGCAGCACCCATAGGACTTCTAGTGTGTTAGTGGCAGCAAACAGAGCTCCTATATTTTCTTCTCAGCAGCACCCATAGGACTTCTAGTGTGTTAGTGGCATCACACAGAGCTCCTATATTTTCATCTCAGAAGCACCCATAGGACTTCTAGTGTGTTAGTGGCATCACACAGAGCTCCTATATTTTCTTCTCAGCAGCACCCATAGGACTTCTAGTGTGTTAGTGGCAGCAAACAGAGCTCCTATATTTTCATCTCAGAAGCACCCATAGGACTTCTAGTGTGTTAGTGGCATCACACAGAGCTCCTATATTTTCATCTCAGAAGCACCCATAGGACTTCTAGTGTGTTAGTGGCATCACACATAGCTCCTATATTTTCTTCTCAGCAGCACCCATAGGACTTCTAGTGTGTTAGTGGCATCACACAGAGCTCCTATATTTTCATCTCAGAAGCACCCATAGGACTTCTAGTGTGTTAGTGGCATCACACAGAGCTCCTATATTTTCTTCTCAGCAGCACCCATAGGACTTCTAGTGTGTTAGTGGCAGCAAACAGAGCTCCTATATTTTCTTCTCAGAAGCACCCATAGGACTTCTAGTGTGTTAGTGGCAGCAAACAGAGCTCCTATATTTTCATCTCAGAAGCACCCATAGGACTTCTAGTGTGTTAGTGGCATCACACAGAGCTCCTATATTTTCATCTCAGAAGCACCCATAGGACTTCTAGTGTGTTAGTGGCATCACACATAGCTCCTATATTTTCTTCTCAGCAGCACCCATAGGACTTCTAGTGTGTTAGTGGCATCACACAGAGCTCCTATATTTTCATCTCAGAAGCACCCATAGGACTTCTAGTGTGTTAGTGGCATCACACAGAGCTCCTATATTTTCTTCTCAGCAGCACCCATAGGACTTCTAGTGTGTTAGTGGCAGCAAACAGAGCTCCTATATTTTCTTCTCAGAAGCACCCATAGGACTTCTAGTGTGTTAGTGGTATCACACAGAGTTCCTATATTTTCATCTCAGAAGCACCCATAGGACTTCTAGTGTGTTAGTGGCATCACACAGAGCTCCTATATTTTCTTCTCAGCAGCACCCATAGGACTTCTAGTGTGTTAGTGGCATCACACAGAGCTCCTATATTTTCATCTCAGAAGCACCAATAGGACTTCTAGTGTGTTAGTGGCAGCAAACAGAGCTCCTATATTTTCTTGTCAGCAGCACACATAGTACCTATAGTGTGTTAGTGTCAGCACCCATAGGACCTACAGTGTGTTGTGAGCACACATAGGAGTTCTATTTTTTATACTATATACACTACCGACTACAATGGCTGGAAGACCGCCAAGGAGAGGCAGAGCGCGCCGAGGCAAGAACACAGGGCAGGCAGGCTCTGTTTCTAGAGACAACAGTGCTGGCCGTGGACGTGGTCGTGCATCGTCATCAGCACGTGGCCATGGGACACGCTTGTCTTTGTTTTCGGCAGCTGAACATGTGGAGCCGCATCATGCCGAAGGCTTGGTAGAATGGATGACCAAGCCCTCCTCATCCTCCTCATCCTCTCTCACCCAGGCTCAGGGTACTGGCAGAGCAGCTGCCAACGCGTACTCAATGGCATCATCAGCCACCCCTTCCCTAGACCCACCATGTCCTCCTGAGGAGTCCCCCGAACTGTTTGAGCACAGTGTTGGGTACATGCTCCAGGAGGATGCCCAACGATTCGAAGGCTCGGATGATGATACCCAGCTTGAGGAAGTCAGTAGTGTGCGCGCAGAGAGAGGGGATGCTGAAGGACAGCAATCTGGCAGTAGTGTTCCACCAGCTGCAGCTTACTGCCAGGTTTGCTCTAGTGGTGAAGAGGGAGGGGATGATGAGGTCACTGACTCCACGTGGGTGCCTGAAGGGAGAGAGGAGGAGGAGGAGGAGGATGCAGCGTCACATGTCCAACGAGGCAGGATGCCCCCTGGAGGCCAGCTAGAGGCCAGCACAGCAACTGTACCACACCGCAGAGCTCCGCCTGTGCAGGGCGCTGCCTCTGCACGTTATCACAAAAGTTCTTTGGTGTGGGCCTTTTTTGAGACGAGTGCATCAGATCGCACCACTGCTATTTGCAATATTTGTCTCAAGCGTATCTCGCGTGGCCAAAACATCAGCCGCTTGGGCACCACAAGCATGAGCAGACATATGTCGACCTGCCATGCAGCTCGTTGGCAAGCACACATAAAAGACCCACACCAAAGAACAAAGCGGACCTCTCCTTGCTCCTCATCAGCTGGGATCTCCATCCCCACTATATCTTCAGTCCTCTCTGAAAGCTGCTCTGAGAGGACTGAAGGTGTAGAATTAGGTGTGTCACAACCAAGTACTTGCAGTACACCGACGTCCGATTGTAGCAGGCAAATTTCCCTGCCCCAGCTGCTGGACCGTCGAAAGAAGTATACTCCCAGCCATCCACATGCCCAGCGGTTGAATGCTAGCTTGGCTAAATTGCTAGCACTTCAACTGCTGCCTTTTCAGTTGATAGACTCGGCCCCCTTCCGTGAGTTTGTTCAATGTGCGGTTCCTCAGTGGCAGGTTCCCAAACGCCACTTTTTCTCACGGAAGGCGATTCCGTCTCTCTACTGGCATGTGGAAGGCAATGTCCATGCCTCGCTGGACAGGGCGGTCAGCGGTAAGGTGCATATTACCGCTGACTCATGGTCCAGCAGGCATGGACAGGGACGTTATCTTTCTTTCACGGCCCATTGGGTCACTCTATTGGCAGCTGGGAGGGATGCAGGACAAGGTGCAGTAGTGTTGGAGGTTGTTCCGCCACCACGCCTCCAAAATGCTACTACTGGTTGTGACACACCTCTCTCCTCCACCCCCTCCTCTTCTTCTTCCTCCATGTCCTCTTCGAGTGCTCTGTCCTCGGAACCAGCGGTGCTCCGTAGGCGTACAAGGGGCTACGCGAGTACGCAGGCAAAAAGATGCCATGCCGTGCTTGCGCTGGTGTGTTTGGGGGACAGGAGCCACACTGGGCCAGAGGTTCTGGCAGCTCTGCAGGGGCAGGCCGAGAGGTGGTTGACGCCACGCCAGCTTAAGCCAGGAATGGTCGTTTCTGATAATGGCACCAACCTCCTCTCCGCCCTGCGACAGGGGCAGCTCACCCATGTGCCCTGTATGGCTCACGTCCTCAACCTGGTGGTGCAGCGGTTCTTGGGCAGGTTCCCAGGCTTACAGGATGTCCTGAGGCAGGCCAGGAAAGTCTGTGTGCATTTCCACCGATCTTATAATGCCAGTGCTCGGCTGACTGAGCTGCAAAAGGAGCTGAACCTGCCCAAGAACCGCCTAATATGTGACATGCCCACCAGGTGGAACTCAACGTTGGCCATGCTGCAGCGACTGCACATGCAGCAGAGGGCCATCAATGAGTACCTTTGCGACTACGGCACCAGGACAGGGTCAGGGGAGCTTGGCTTTTTTTCCCCACGCCAGTGGAGCATGATCAGGGATGCATGCACTGTCCTCTCACCATTTGAGGAGGCCACGAGGATGGTGAGCAGTGACAGTGCATGCATCAGTGACACTGTACCTCTTGTCCACCTGTTGGAGCATACGCTGCGTGGGATAATGGACAGGGCACTTGAGGCAGAACAGAGGCAGGAAGAGGAGGACTTCCTTGTCTCTCAAGGCCCCCTTTATCCAGACAATGTTCCTTCTGTCCCACCCATCACACAGGAAGAGGAGGAGGAGGAGGAGGAGGAGGATTGTGTGAGCATGGAGGTGGAGCCTGGCACTCAGCATCAGCAGCAGCAGTCTTTTAGGGATGATGTACAGTCCCAACAAACCAGTGGACTTGTACGTGGCTGGGAGGAGGTGGCTGGCGATCATGTCATCCTCAGTGACCCAGAAGACTCCGGACCGAATGCCTCAGCTAACCTACGCTGCATGGCCTCCCTGATCCTGCAAAGCCTGCGGAAGGATCCTCGTGTTCTTCGGATCAAGGAGAGTGACCATTACTGGCTGGCCACTCTCCTTGATCCACGGTACAAGGGTAAGGTTGCGGACCTTATCTTGCCGTCGCAGAGGGAGCAGAGGATGAGACATCTCAGGGAGGCCTTGCAGAAAGGTCTGTGCAACGCGTTCCCAGAAACTGGGAGGTTACAAACTCCTGGTCCTGGACGACGAGTTGCTGAGGCTTCGGTCAGTAGCAGAAGGAGCGGTGGGGAAGGTGGACGTCTGACCGATGCGTTCAGACAATTTTTTAGTCCGCAGCCCCAAGGTATGATCGGTTCCAGCAACCATCGCCAGCGTCTGATATACATGGTGCAGGAATACCTAGGGGCAAGGTCAGACTTGGACACCTTTCCCACCGAAAATCCTCTGGCTTACTGGGTCCTGAGGATGGATCACTGGCCAGAGCTTGCACAGTATGCAATTGAGCTACTGGCCTGTCCTGCATCCAGCGTTCTTTCCGAACGCACATTCAGTGCTGCTGGAGGATTTGTCACCGATCATAGGGTGCGCCTGTCCACCGACTCGGTTGATCGACTGACCTTCATAAAAATGAATCAGTCTTGGATCACCACCAGCTACCAGACACCTGAAGCGGATATAACGGAATAATTTATAATGTCACATCCCTTCAAGACTGCCTATGCTGATGCTGAGTGACTGTCCTGTTATGTTCACTGACTATCCTCTTCCTCCTCCTCAATGATCCATGCCACCACACCAGTGCCTAAGGCACAATTTTTCAGCCCCTGTATAACAGGGGCGTGTAATTACAATTTTTTAAAAAGATGCTTCGCAACAGGTGTGACTGCTGTGCTCAGAGTACAGTATCTGTGAGGGGTTGCTGTGTTGTGGCACCAGCACCAGTGCCTAAGGCACAATTTTTCAGCCCCTGTTGGGGCGTGTAATTACAATTTTTAGGCAATGCTTTGCAACAGGTCTCATTGCTGTGCTCAGAGTACAGTATCTGTGAGGGGTTGCAGTGTTGTGGCACCAGCACCAGTGCCTAAGGCACAATTTTTCAGCCCCTGTATAACAGGGGCGTGTAATTACAATTTTTTAAAAAGATGCTTCGCAACAGGTGTGACTGCTGTGCTCCAAGTACAGTATCTGTGAGGGGTTGCAGTGTTGTGGCACCAGCACCAATGCCTAAGGCACAATTTTTCAGCCCCTGTTTAACAGGGGCGTGTAATTACAAATCTTGATCTAATAGTTCACAGCAGGGCCCATTCCTGCGCCCACCAAGAGTAACTATGAGGGCCTACAGTCTTGTGGCAACACCGTCCACCACCACCACCACCACCAAAGGCCCAATTTTTCTGCCCTGTTCAACAGGTGCATGCAATTACAAATCTTGATCTAATAACTCACAGCAGGGCCCATTCCTGCACCCACCAAGAGTAACTGTGAGGGCTTACAGTCTTGTGGCAACACCGTCCACCACCACCACCACCACCACCAAAGGCCCAATTTTTCTGCCCGGTTCAACAGGTGCATGCAAGTACAAATCTTGATCTATTAACTCACAGCAGGGCCCATTCCTGTGCCCACCAGTCTTGTGGCTACACCAACATCTAATAGGGCAAATTTCTGCAGAGTATATACGGCAGGCCCCTACTTTCAAACATCCAACTTACAAACGACTCCTACTTGCAAACGGCAAGAGAAAACAGGAAGTGAGAGGAAATCTACCCCTAGGAAGGAAAATTCTATCCTGTTAGATTTAATTTGGGAAAAAGGTATCTCCTCTCTACTGATGCTTTATCACCAATCCTTGTTTCAATTAAAACCCCACTTTTCCAAAAACATTTGTCATTGGGACGGAAAGTGAGGTGACATGTTCTGAACAGATGTGCAAAGACAGCAAATGTTACAGGGGTGATAACCCCTCCCTATGTTCTCCAAAAAGCTTAAAAATTTATTTTTTTGGGATGTAGCTACACTTCATAATGTACCTGTTCAGATTCTACTTAAGAACAAACCTACAGTCCATGTCTTGTTTGCACCACCTATATACTGCTGTTCAGAGTATATAGGGTTGTAGGTATAGGGTTTTATTTTGGGTGCGGGGTCCCCCTTAGTATCCATACAAGACCCAAAGGGGCTGGGGTGGGGTGGGGGGTGATGGGGTAGCCATGCCATTTTTCTCAAGGATTTTCAGCCATATGGCGGCCAGGACAAGACATGACATTAAAGCCGCAAGTGGTTTTAAATGGCTTCTTTTTTTCCTTTACAAATGTCATTTGGTGCAAGGACAGTTCTAAACACGGGAAACACATGCCACTTCACAGGCATACTTTAGACACCCCCCAGGTACCATATTTAAAGGAACATTTCACTTTTTTTTTTTCACTTTATGCATCATTAAAATGACTGCTCCCGAAAAAACTTTAGTTTTTAAAATTTCTTTTTGCATTGATATATGTCCCCTGGGGCAGGACCCGGGTCCCCAAACCTGTTTTATGACATTAACATGCATATTGGCCGTTGTAATTAGCAATTTTGATTTCGAACGTTCGCGTCCATTATAACGAATAGGGTTCGAAAATTCGCGCGAACTTTCGGTCCGTTCGAAGGTTCTGGTGCGAACCGAACCCGGGGGTGTTCGGCTCATCCCTAGTCCATTTACAGCTAAAGGAATTTCATATCACCATATTGTCTTTTCCATAAGTATAAATAAATATTTGCAAGAGTGCCTTTTTATTATCTTACAGCAGGGGTGCCCAACCTTTTGAAGCGCAAGGGCCACTTAAGCGACTTGGTAACTGGTCGCGGGCCACAATCAGCGGAGCGGGCGGATAGCAGGTCCGTGTCCGCTCTGCATATGCAGAGCAGACACGGACACAGCCTGATTGAATTGGCGGTAGGACACAAGTCGGTTTACATCTGCCACTCCTTGCAGGTGAATGGAGGGTCCAATTGGGTCGGACTGACCGTGTGAAAGGGGCTCATGGCTGCTTTCACACTGATGCGCTGCGGTTTACCTGCACCGCGGGTGCAACGCAGTGTACCTTTGGCTTTTCTGCACTTTGCAATAGACTTCTATTATATTCTGCAGGTTTGGTGCACTTTCAGAAAGCTCACCAAACTTGCAGGTAATAACAGAAGTCTATAGCTCAGTGCAGGTAACCCGCAGGTGCACTGCTCTGCATCTGTGGATTAGTTTGAAAGCAAACCAGTAACCACTGCAGAACCGATATGACCTTATATACATTGTGATTTTAGTAATAAACTGACCTTTAATAACAGTATTCTATTCTATTCCATCCCAGAGCAGGAGGTCGCGGGCCACATCAGAGGGCTCCGTGGGCCACATGTGGCCCCCGGGCCACTGGTTGGGCACCCCTGTCTTACAGTGTTGAGATATACTTATTTCTGTGTTCTCACTAATACAGTAAACATACTTGAACTTTTTCTTTAATACTGTGTGAGTCTCTCATTATTGATACAGTTGGTAAGATGACTGAACCCAGGGTGTCAGAGGTAATGGAGGATTTGCATATTCGAGTTAATTAGTGAGGTACAGAGTCTATTAGCAATATAAGGTTTCCTTTCCTTATGAACAATTTAGTGCTAATGCTGCATCTGAAAGACTTTGCTTATAAACAAGACTTGCAGAATATCATGCAAGAATCCCTCCAGTCATTTGTGGATGCAACTATATAAACAAGTGCAATGGGTTTGAGGCTAGGGAAGGAATATAACCTATCCAATCCTGCAGAACAAGAAATGGAAATTATGTTTTTTTTTTGTTTGTTTTTTTAGGGAGAAATTGAAAGAAGGAAATAATTTTATTGTGTGACATGTATTGGCATAACTGAATTAATATGGTGCAAGTACCCAGGAGGCTGGTACTTATACATAGTAAGGTAGACTGGCCAGACTAGAGAGCTCCAGATGACACATTAAAGTGGTTGTAAACCCTCCCCCACAACGTTATCCCATGTAAATCAGCATAAAAAACCCTAATGAACACTGCTTGTAGATATATCCTCACTTGCTTAGTATTGTAATCCTTTTTGTTCTTTAGAATGACGTCACTGGAGCATGCCCAGATCTCCCCTGATTTACGGCACACTCTGTTTGCTTGTCTGTCTATTATCAGGACTTCCTAAGGCACAACAGTAAAATCCCAGGAGACTGCATAATCACTCAGAGCTTCTTCCTACACCCCATGTGACCATGTGATATCACATGGAGTGTAAACCTGGGCATGGGACTGCATTACTGCAGTCTTATCAGCTGAAGCTGATAAGACTGACATAGGCAAAACTAGATAATCGGCACAAGTAAATACTATGAAATTAAACAAGCTATGAGCAGGGAAGCAGGGTTGCCATAGAAACGTTGGATTGAGAAGGAGGCTTGGTTAACAGTACAGGAAGTGCTCAATCTAAGGGCGGAAATACACTCTACTGTGGACTCAGAAAACAATACTTAAAGCAGAGCTCCACTCTAAAGTAAGGTGACCAGATTTTTAAAATGAAATCCGGGGACATTTTTTTTTTTTTTTACTAGTAATGGCGGCAATCAGCGACTGTCTGCCCCCCGCCTCACAGCCTGTCAAGTCTCACTCTCCGAGCCCCGGCTACTACTGGGTGGGGAGCGGAGGAAGATCACTCTGCCAGGGAAGGCAAGGAGATAAGCAGGCAGGCGGCTGGCCGGGACTTGAGCCCAGGCAGAAGAACATGGGAGCGGAGCTGAATGGGCATTCACCCGAAACTTAAGAAATATTCCCTCCGCTCCGACCAGCACATGATCATCAGAAAGGGGCACAAATAATGGGAAAAAATACACCCCCTAAGCTAGTAGGTGCGGGGGTCGGGTGTAATTCAGATTTTTTTTTTTCAATTCTGCACTGACTGTCTTTTTAAATTGCCCCAGCCCCTGTTCAAATCCAATCCGGGGTCAAAACTGGGGACAGACTTGGTCCGGGGACAGTGTCCTCAATCCGGGGACTGTCCCCTGAAACCCGGGATGTCTGGTCACCCTACTCTAAAGTGGAACTTCCGCTCATCGGAACCCTCCCCCCTCTGGTGTCACAATTGACACCTTTCAGGGGGGAGGGGGGTATTTGCACCCACTTCCGGGAGTCCTCTCTGCGGGAAATCTGCGGGAAGTACGTCACTTCCCGCAGAATACCCATTGTGTTCTGGGAGACCCTCGGCTCCCTGAACACAGGGGACCAGTCAGAACGGCGCAGCGAGACTCGCGCATGCGCAGTAGGGAACCGGGCAGTGAAGCCGCAAGGCTTCACTTCCTGGTTCCCTCACGAGGATGGCGGTGGGGGCAGCAGAGTGACGAGTGATTGCTCGTCCTCTGCTGCGGACGTCGCTGGACTCCAGGACAGGTAAGTGTCCTAATATTAAAAGTCAGCAGCTGCTGGCTTTTAATATTTTATTTTCGGCGGAGCTCCGCTTTAAGATGGCACTGCCTTACCCATGGAAACAAGTTTTTTTACAAGTTTCTTTAAACAGTAAGTAATATGCGATTTGGGCTGGATTACAGTGGCTATAGATTGATAATTACTTAATATAATGGACTAAATGAAAAGAAGCATCAGAGTGGCAGAGTTTACTTCCTCTTTAACGGGGTGAAGATTTCCTTGTGAGGGCAGTCTCTCAATCTTAGCAGTCCTATAGAGAGGGTCACAGGACATGTGGGACACCAGAGCTGGACATAGGAGAGATACGCCTGGTTGATGTCTCACCTGAGAGGTTGGAACCTTGTACAGGTAATGCCAGTGACTACACACAAAAGCATGCTTCGTTAGAGAAAGGGGAACCACTACAAATAGCTCTTCCCAAACGCTGGCTACCAGGGTACAGTATGCCTTCACCACATGACACTTTAACGTCTCACAGTGGTTGATAAAAACCTATTACCCTATATGTGATGAATATACTCTGAACCAAGTGCGGTCATTGTACCAGTGGCTTACTCCCAGAGATGTGCGGACAAATTCAGGATGCTTATTTCTGAGGAGTAACCGAAAGAGGATGGATGTAATAATAAATTAATGTCAAATCGTGAAAAATGTATTTAGAACACTGCAGCAGCTGCCGTAAAAGGTGCTAAGACCTCAATGAATGGACAAATGAATATAGACAGCGCTTTCAGAAAGTGAATATACAATTTACTAAAGTGCAGGTGGATTACATAACCATATTGAAGTAAAACAATATACAATAGTGAACAAACATCAAAGAAAGACAAAATATATCTGTATGACAAGGGCTAAGTGCTTCAGGAAAAGTGCATAAGTGCTCCAAAACTATTGCTGGTGCTCCAAAAAAATTGTTTTGATGTCGTGTGCCACACTCCTTTCTTGTGACCCCACTCACCAAATTGCATGGACCCACAGCTTTGCAGTCTGGGGTCAGGAACGCCGTTGTAAGAGAACTACTAGAACGCCAATGGTACACACTAGTGCGCATGCGCGCGTTCAAGAACAATGCAGGCTTCCCGGAACACTGGCGCGTGTGTGCGCACTCACGGGCCGCAGCAGCCCTTCCAGAGCGCTAGTGCGCATGCGCGTGCGCAACGGACGGGGTGCACGCGCAGGAGCGCGTCCCTAATTTCACTTGGCGCCAGTCTGCCTATTTAAAGGGGGCTCTGACTCTCAAACAGTGCTGACTGATCTTCAGCTGTGTCCTGATTTCCTGATTTCTGTTTTGTTCTGCTTGATACCTGTTGCTGACTTTGGCCTTCCCTGACTCTGGACTCTGATACTTCTCTGATTACTGGCTCCTGATCCCGGCTTTCATTAACCCTGCTCTGCTGATGCTTTTGTACTTTGCTGCCCACCTGATACCAAACCCGGCTATCCATTTGACCCTGCTCCTGCTGATGACTTGGTACCTTGCTGCCCGCCTGTTACCAAACCTAGCTATTCCTCTGACCTCTGACTTCTAATTAGCAAGCTGCTAATCCAGAACCTGCAAGTTGGTTGGAGTTCCCCTTAACATCGGCTGATCCTCCGAGCATTACCCATGCTCTGTGCCTGTTGACCTGCCTGTGTCTCCAAGCCTACATCTTCATCTGAAAGTTCTGCAAGCAACACCTACAGGCACTCGGGTTCCTCCTGACCCTAGCCACCATCTGTTCCACTCTCAGTGGGGCTTGGTCTGGAGATACAAGAGAGGCCGACCTCATCATATCAGACTCCTACCAGGTACGTGACAGCTGTGATCTGTAAGATCTGATATTGGATAAATGGATTTCTCCGTGACCTCTCACACAAGTTGTTCCCATGGGTATTCAAAGTTGATCAATCATGCTCATATGCGGGAGACAGAGAAGGGACTAATAGTGAAGTACTGATAACCGAATGCAGATTGCGCAAACTAAGTGCTACTTATAAAGAGGCTGAACAAAACCCGGCACCAGTGCAGAGCTCCGGATAAGCTGCTGGTCGGTGTGCGTTCCACGGAGGGCGGAAGTTGTGTCAATGGTTACAAAACCGGAAGTACATCAATGTGTTTCGCCCCTCCTCCGGGGCATCATCAAGGACATCACATCCGGTTTTTCAGATGATCTCATTTATATTCAAGGAGCAGATACCACCTCTCACAAAAACGAATAGGAAACAGCCAATTCCTTTAGGTGTAACAACACCAACTTTCTTGTCTGAATCATATCCTGTTTACCATCTCATATGCTTATAATTTAAAATGTTCTTTAAAACAAATGATAATACATGTAATATTGCTAAACAGACCATTAAAACATGTAATAAACTGAAAATAAAATAATTTTAACAACGATAATTAAAGAAATTATAAAAATTATTGACCTAAACATGATTAATAAAAAATTAAGAATCAAAATAGAAAAATAACATGAAAATAAAATAAAAATAGAAATAAAAATAAAATGAAAAATAAAAATAAAAAATGTAAAATATATAGCCGTACCCTCAGTTAAGAGGGCTGCTGGTATTGATTTGGGCCCTGTAGTGCACCGCTGTCAACCCATGGCAATCCGCTCTTCCCTCCCGTGGCACAGCTAGTAAGAGGAGATAGGACTGTGTGACCGCAACTCTTGGTGACACAGTCCTATGGCAAACACACACAGTGATATACTTTTAAACTCACTTTTAAAGTAAGAGAAACTGACACCAATGTACTTGACCCAGATATTTTACTGAGGCTAATGGGCAAGTAATAAACAAGAGTATATATCAATTTGCAGGTCCCTGCAATAAACAGTATTTAAATTAATAGAATAAACATGTATTACTATGCGAATCTAACGCTGCCTTTTTACAGCTACTTCCCCTCGTGGGCAGACCTATCGCTCAGCAGTATCTACCTACGCAGTCAGGCCTGACTGAACTAAATGGAAGTTCTGTAAAACAATCTTCGCTAGCAACTTTCAGTGGTGCACTTGATGAACAAACTTTGTAATCCAAACGAATAGTAGAAATACAGTATTTGATCTGTGAGCAAGTGCTCTCTCACCACCTGGACCAGTCCAAGTCCGTTTCCTCCGCCGATGCGTCTAGGCACATGGATCCATCGACATCCGAGTCTTCGGTCCTTCTGATGTAGTACAGCAAGGATGAGAAGATGTCTCTGAGGTTCCGCTAGGCTGGCGGAGGGCTCTTTGGAAAAAAATGCACAAGGCCCAGGCTTCAGGCCTTGTGCAAACAGCAGTTCAGCATAGGGATCCTCTTGCTAGGAGTGGGGGTGTCCCAAAGAGACAGAATCAACTCCGCCTCCCCTTTATAAAGTCTGCCCCAGCAGTCCCTGCTCTGTGGCAATGCACCCTGGGTGCTGCAAGATGTACTGGGAAATGTAGTCTCTAGTGCTTAAAGGGGAACACCCCGCTACACATAAAATAGAATAAAAAATGAATAGAAATAAAAAATGAAAAAATATGAAAATAAAAATAGAAAATGAAAAATAGGAGTAAAATTGCAAAAAACTTTCCATTAAGGCAAGGTTAAAGAAAAATATTTTTCTAAATTGGTTTGTAAAAACCAGTGGAACAAGCGGTTTCTACCAATTGGACAAAAAGCAACTTAGATCCAATTCTATGTTTAGGCCCAAGGGACTCATAGTACCAAGCCTATAGATCCATTGGGTCTCATTTTGTGAAATAGCTTGCCTTATATTGGACCCCCTCCAATGTCCCTCTACCCTATCAATTCTGCAAAAGGTCAGACCCCTCAGATCCCCATTGTGTACTAGTCTAAAATGATTTGACAAACCTATGATGTTTTAGTGTATTTAGATTCTATTGACGTGCTCTCTCAGCCTTATCCCTAGCTTCCTTGTGGTCCTCCCCACATACTGGAGACCACAGGGACAGGACAGAAGATATGTGACTTATGGTCCCACAAGTGATGAATTTCCTAATCTCATAAGATCTACCACAAGAATGTGATACAAATTGAGTAGTTTTCCTATATTTTGATATAAAAATTACACATTTGCCACAGCTGAAAAAAAGGTTTGGTCCAAAAAGGTGAAGGACTTTTTGGAAGGACTAATAACATTTCATGCCAACTTCAGCCACAGCGTGGGTGGTTTGGTATAAATGAAATGTGGTTTACTTGGTAGGATGTCTCTTAATTCTCTATCTTTGAGAAGCAGAGGCCAATGTTCTTTCACTATTTTCTCAAACTGTTTATATTGCCTGGTATAACCAGTCAAAAAAGATATACCATAATCTCTCTTTGTCATGGATATGCAGTAGTGTTTGTCTGTCAGCTTACCTTCCTTCCCATGTGTTCATCTTAGAGGCCTGAGCCCTTTCACCTGGCTTCCTTTATAATCTCCTCCCAGCCTGACTCCACCCCAGGCCCTATCACTGAACACTATATTAACCTGTGCACTGCAAGCCTGCTTGGCTGATCAACGTGTTTGTTAGGCATTGTGTGTTTGGGTTCCTGCCTGCCGTGTGCTACGTCTGTCTCTCTGTTACGTTATTGGCTTGTCCCCGACTATCCCTGTCTGCTCGTGACCCTTGACCTTCGGCTCGTTCTTCGTTATCCTTGTCTGCTTGTGGCCCTGACCTTCAGCTTGTTATTCGGTTCTCTCTATCGTGTGCTGCTGCTTCCCCTCTTTTCCCCTTATCCTACGGGGCGTGAGCTAGGAAACTCCAGGGGCCGCGACCTGGTCCCAGCCTGCAGCGTAACATCCTCACCACTAGAGGCCCTGGAGAAGACCAGCTGGGTCTTAGACTCCGCGCCCTGGGGAATCTTGGCTCTCGCTTCCGTTGGGATCCCGGTTGTGCTCCTCTGGTCCCGCTTTCCACAACCACCCAGTTTCCTATCCGCAGAAGCCAGCCATAGGGTTCACTACCTCGCGGTGCACTCCTGTCCCCCTACGGTGTGCATCTGTCACCTGGCCACAGGTGACCCTGACAGTTTGATCAGCCATGAACCCGGCTGACATCCCGCTACCCGCGGATGATCCATTGCAGGGCATAGTTTGCAGACTTGAAACCCAGGAATCGAATCAGACTCAGGTGATGCGATTCCTCCAGGATCTGGCTTCTCGCTTCGAGCAGCTTCAGGTCTCCTTGGGAACCCCGAATCCGCAACCTCAAATACAATCAGCGGCTGCACCTATTGCACCAGTCGCAGCCACACACTCATTACAACTGCCAGCTCCGTCCCGTTTTTCTGGGGACTCCAAGGCTTGCAGGGGGTTCCTTAGCCAATGCACGATTCATTTTGAGCTCCAGCCCCAAAACTTCCTGTCTGATCGGGCTAAGGTAGCCTATATCATTTCCCTCCTCTCTGGTGAAGCTTTAGCCTGGGCAGCCCCTCTGTGGGAACTGAATGATCCAGTGGTTTCTAGCCTGTCTGGCTTCTTGAAACTTTTTCGGAATATCTTCGAAGAACCGGCTCGTGTCTCTTCAGCGGCCAGCGCCCTTTTACGTCTCCGCCAAGAGTCTGCTTCTGTGGGACAGTATGCCCTTCATTTCCGCATACTGTCGGCTGAGTTGAGCTGGAACAATGAGGCCTTAGTCGCATCCTTTTTGCATGGCCTGTCTGATAGAGTGAAGGATGAATTAGCAGGAAGAACCATCCCCACTGATCTGGCCGGCGTTATCTCCTTGTGTAACCAGATCGATATTCGCTTTCAGGAGAGGACCTTAGAAAAGCAACGCCAGCACTCCTTGGTTCTTAGTCAGCCTGAGCTCCCCTCTCTTCGACCCGTAGAGCATCTCCTACCAGCTGAGGAACCCATGCAGCTGGGTCGGACCAGGCTATCCCCCGAGGAACGTGCTAGGCGCAGAACTCTTGGTCTGTGTCTTTACTGTGGGGGCAAAGGTCATTTTCGTGACACTTGCTCTCTTTGTCCAGAAAAACGTTCGGGTCCACTTCATCTGGAAAGTGGAGTATTGGACCCAGAAATATCACCTTCCCCTTCTCGTCGTCTGCTTTCTGTGTTCCTTCATGTTGGTGCTTCTTCTCATTCGGTCTCAGCATATCTGGATTCCGGAGCCGCTGGTAATTTCATGGACTGGGAAATCGCATCGTCCATGAGACTTACTCTTTTGCCCCTCACCACGCCATTGGTGGTCTTGGCGATTGATGGTACTGTTCTCCCAGGGGGACCTATCCGCTTCCAGACCCTCCCTGTTAAGATGTCGGTAGGGACACGCCACCAGGAGTGGATATCCTTCCTTATCTTACCCAAGGCCTCAACGCCTATAATTTTGGGTCTCCCATGGTTACAGCTCCATTCTCCTCATGTGGACTGGACTACTGGACAGATCCTGGCTTGGGGTCCCTCCTGTTCCTCGTCCTGCCTACCCAAGGTTGCCCCCTGTGAATCTGAGCCGGTCATTCATTCCAGGTTGCATAACCATTTACATTTCTCTGTCCCTAACCACCCTTGGACGCACAGCCAGGCTAGCTTGTCTACAAGTCCTGCAGTCGCTACGTCTTGCGATGCGATTCAGGTAGTCGCTACACCTGACTCAGCTTTTCACTCTGCCTCTGTACTAGTTATGCCAGTCCAGCCCATGCCCAGTGAGCCTCCTACTTTTTCTTGTTTGGGACATTCTGCTTGTCCTTCAGCTATTCAGCTTGACTCCGGCAACATGTCACCTTCTAACCAACCTGACTTCAGGGTTCCACTGACATCTGCCCAGTCTGATGGTCCTGTGCAAGATGACCAGTTCCCCTTTAAGGGTCTAGGGGACCCTCCTCAGATTCCTGTTGATCCTCTCATGCCCTTGCTTATTCCTAGAGAGCCTTTGGTCCTCAATAGATCTTCTTGTCATCTCCCTACCTCGTTTTCGGTCTCTGAGGATAATCTTAAGTACGAGGTTAGACAAGTTCTGGATTCTCGGCTCTGCAGAGGCATTCTTCAGTACCTTGTGCATTGGAGAGGTTTTGGTCCTGAGGAAGCGTCTTGGATCGCTGCATCTGATGTCGCTGCACCTCATCTGTTGAGAAGGTTTCATCAGAGATTTCCCTTTAAGCCTGGGTCCAGGCGGGGGAGGGCCCATAAGAGGGAGGGTACTGTCATGGATATGCAGTAGTGTCTGTCTGTCAGCTTACCTTCCTTCCCATGTGTTCATCTTAGAGGCCTGAGCCCTTTCACCTGGCTTCCTTTATAATCTCCTCCCAGCCTGACTCCACCCCAGGCCCTATCACTGAACACTATATTAACCTGTGCACTGCAAGCCTGCTTGGCTGATCAACGTGTTTGTTAGGCATTGTGTGTTTGGGTTCCTGCCTGCCGTGTGCTACGTCTGTCTCTCTGTTACGTTATTGGCTTGTCCCCGACTATCCCTGTCTGCTCGTGACCCTTGACCTTCGGCTCTTTCTTCGTTATCCTTGTCTGCTTGTGGCCCCTGACCTTCAGCTTGTTATTCGGTTCTCTCTATCGTGTGCTGCTGCTTCCCCTCTTTTCCCCTTATCCTACGGGGCGTGAGCTAGGAAACTCCAGGGGCCGCGACCTGGTCCCAGCCTGCAGCGTAACATCCTCACCACTAGAGGCCCTGGAGAAGACCAGCTGGGTCTTAGACTCCGCGCCCTGGGGAATCTTGGCTCTCGCTTCCGTTGGGATCCCGGTTGTGCTCCTCTGGTCCCGCTTTCCACAACCACCCAGTTTCCTATCCGCAGAAGCCAGCCATAGGGTTCACTACCTCGCGGTGCACTCCTGTCCCCCTACGGTGTGCATCTGTCACCTGGCCACAGGTGACCCTGACACTCTTCTTTTTAAATTTTTTCTTAAATAGAGACTCTCTGCCTATATTTCTTATTGTTTCTTTGATTCTCTCTAAATCTCTCAGGTAATAGCCCTTTTCCTGAAATCTTTCCAAAATTATTTCTGCCTGAGTATCATAGTCCTCTTTTTATCACAATTCCTTCTCACTCTTATCATCTGGCTTTTTGGAATCCCACCCATCTTGGATGATGGCAACTCCCCAACGGGATATAGCCATTTCTGTCAACATCTTTGAAAAAGGTCCAGGTTAGCAGTTTTCTATTTTCTTTGTATATGATAAGATTAAGGAAATTGACCGCTTTGTAACCATAGGTTTCTGAGAAAGAGATGCCATGGGAATTATCCTCCATCTCTTTAAGAAAGTTACAAAATGATTCCTGTGATCCTGCCCATACTATCAAAATATCATCTATATATCTTTTATAGAATCTCAGTTCTAGTATGTTTTTGTCATATATGGCTTTATTTTCCCACCGACTCAGAACAAGATTGGCCACTGATGGGGCATATTTGGCCCCCATGGCCACACCCCTTTTTTGTCTATAGAACTTTTTCTCATTCCAAAAAAATCGACTCATTGTCAAATCAAGGGCCTGTAATAGAAAATCCTTCTGTTTAGATTTAATGTTTGTCTTTCCCAGAGCCCATTTCACTGCCTCTAAGGCATGATGCTGTTGAATGTTTGTATAAAGTGAATTAACATCCACACTAGCTAAGATGTAATCCTCGCCAACTGTCATGGGTTTTAGCATTTCTATGAGATCCTTGCTATTTTTGAGATCAGCTCAATATTTTTGGGTGAGAGGACGTAAAAAACAATCCAGCTATAAACCCAACCTAGAAAAGAGTGAGTCAACCCCACTTACTATTGGTCGGCCTGGGGGTCTGAGTGGATTCTTGTGCACTGATAATTGAGTAACTGATAGATGACTGGGACTTTGGGTGCATCTGGTATAAGGTATCTAGCCTCTTTTTTACTTAATATTCCATCCTTATGCGCTTCTTTAATCTTTTCAATTTGGCTTTAAATGTATTTGTAGGATTCCCCTTTAATTCCTCGTATGTCTCTCTATCCCCCACTAGTCTATTTCATTTGTCTAAATAGTCCATTTTGTTGAGAATAACCAACCCCCCCCCCCTGTCAGCTGATCTAATCACTATATTTTTCTTCTTTTCTAACTATTCTAAACCTCTTTTAATATCTTTCTTTTGTCTGCTAGGGTGGACAACCAATTTGTCCAAATCTTGCTCCACCATAGCTTTAAATACTTCAACAAAATGATTGTTGGCTATTTTGGCATTAAAAACTTAATTATTTTTAAGATGGGTGTGCTGGAATTTCTCTACTTCCTGCTCCACTGGTACATTTTTCTTAGCATATAGTTTTTTTAATATATACACTGCTCAAAAAAATTAAAGGAACACTTTTGAATCAGAACTCCTGGGATATTGATCTGGTCAGTTAAGTAGCAGAGAAGGAGGGGTGTATACAGAGGGGGTTGTTAATCAGTTTCAGCTGCTTTGCTGTTAATGGAAATTAACAACAGGTGCACTAGATGTGCAACAATGAGACGACCTCCAAAACAGGAATGGTTTTTCAGGTGGAGGTGTCTGACATTTTTTTTCCCTACTCATCTTTTCTGACTGTTTTTCACTAGTTTTGAATTTGGCTAGGGTCAGTGTCACTACTGGTAGCACGAGGTGATACTTGGACCCTATAAAGGTTGCACAGGCAGTCCAACTCCTCCAGGATGGCACATCAATACGTGTCATTGCCAGAAGGTTTTCCGTGTCTCCCAGCACAGTCTCAAGAGCATGGAGGAAATTCCAGGAGACAGGCAGTTACTCTAGAAGAGCTGGAAAGAGCCGTAGAAGGTCCTTAACCCATCAGCAGGACCGGTATCTGCTTCTTTGTGCAAGGAGGAACAGGATGAGCACTGCCAGAGCCCTACAAAATGACCTCCAGCAGGCCACTGGTGTGAATGTCTCTGACCAAACAATCAGAAACAGACTTCATGGGGGTGGCCTGAGGGCCCGGCGTCCTCTAGTGTGCTCTGTGCTCACTGCTGGACACTGTGGAGCTCGATTGGCATTTTCCATTGAACACCAGAATTTTTTTGTAAATTATGTTTTTATTAGTTTTTTCACAGTACAGAAAACAACACTCCACACAGCGTGGAGACAGCCAGCCACAAAATTTGCCGGCGTATACAGTCATAAAACAGAACACAAATTATCACATTAAACCTGTGACACTCCCACCCCCCCCCCAAAACCAACAAATTATACCTCCCCCCCCTTGCCTACATAGGAACACAGTTGTCACGGGCCAGCCACCAGATGCGGCCCGCCATGATTGAGAAGTACAGTCCAGTAGCTCCCTGCAAAAACAAGTTAGATAAAGCTTATGAAAACAGTTCTCCCCGCACCCCCAAACCCCCCCACCCCGACACAGGACCTCAGGAAAGGAGACACTACCCCATCCCTACAGTTTTAATAGATCAATCGGATGCCGTATCTATAGTAGCCATCCAACCCCCCCAAACCTTGTCAAATTTAGTCAGTGCCCCCCTACTCAAATAAGTGGCTTTATAAAAGGGTATTGCTCTATTGACCAGCGCTTTCCACGTGTCAACAGTAGGAGCTACAGAACACTTCCATGATAGGATGATGCGCTTTTTAGCGTAATATAACAAAAGCATGAGTAAGGTTCGTATAGCCCTGGTAGTGGCCAGGGGTTCAACCAAATGTAGGAGACAAACCTCAACAGACATGGGGATAGATATAGATGTGACCGACCTAATACAGTCAGCAACGGCCTGCCAGTAGTGTTTAATTGGTGGACACTCCCAAAAGATGTGCATAAAGGTAGCTAAGGGTGCAGAGCATCTCCAGCAGAGAGAGCTCTGCGTCCCATACATCCTTGCCAGTCTTGCCGGAGTAAGATAAACTCTGTGCAGAAACTTTTACAGGATCAGTCTGTCCCTACTCGAGACCAAACATTGAAAAGCCGTCCCCCACATGTCATCCCAATCATCTCTGTCCAACCCCGGGGCCACAGCCTCCCAAGCATCTCTGCAGGGTCTGAGTAGGAAAGCAGTTTCCGGGAACAGGTCTTTGTAAAAACTGGAAACTGGTTTTGATAGAGATTCGCTGCGCGCCAATAACTCAAGATCACTGGGCTCCAGGCTAAGGGTCCCCCCAAACTGCGAGTGAAAGGCATGCCTCAACTGCAGATACCTGAAAAAGTGGGAGTTGGGTAAATCATACTTTTGTTTCAGTTCATCAAAGGACAATAGGGTACCATCGGACACAACATGGGCCAAAATCTTAATTCCACACCTCGTCCAAACCGCCGGATCCGGGTAGCAGAAAAAATGTGGTAGGTTAGGGTTCCTCCACAAGGGGAGACTAGGCGATAATCTAGTAGAGCTAGGTGACCGCAATCCCTGGACCACAGCCCAGGCCCTCATCACTGAGCGCATGGAGTGTGTCAAAGAGTAAGGAGCCCTCAGGCCCCTGTAGACCAAATGAGACAATGCCTCATAAGAGCCCACACAGGCAGCCTCCAGGGATACAGATGTATCATCCGGAGGAACAGTTAACCAGCGGTGGGCCACCGCTAATTGCCCAGCCAAAAAATATTTATGGAAGTTAGGGACTGCAAGCCCTCCCTCCCCACATGGCTGCTGCAAAATCGCCAATTTAAGGCGAGGGACGCCTCCCCGCCACAAAAAGGAGGAAATCATGGTATCAATGGATTTAAAAAGGGACTTGGGAATCCACACTGGAGAATTTCTAAGGGTATACAGCAATAGTGGCAGAACCTTCATCTTAATCAAATAGATTTTCCCTATGAGGGACAATGGGAGATTTTTCCAAGCCTGAAATTTTTTAGATATTGCAATGATTAGCGGAGAGATATTGAGATTAACAAAGTCCGTCACAGAGTTAGTGATCTGGAGCCCTAAGTATTTAATTTGGGAGACCCACTGCAAAGGAGCGTCAGGATCAGCCCGGTCAGGGACAGGGTGGGAGCACAGGGGAAGTATCTTAGACTTAGTCCAGTTAACCCGGAGCCCAGAGACTGCAGCAAATTTTTCCAAAAGTGACAACGCCGCCCGTAGAGAAGGCCCAGTATCTCTGATAAACAACACTAAGTCATCCGCATAAAGTGCTGTGGTTTCAGTTAGTGTGCCCACGCAAATGCCCTGGATTTGGGAGGAAGAACGTAGCGCAATCGCCAGAGGCTCCATGACGAGAGCAAACAGGCCGGGTGAAAGCGGACACCCCTGCCTGGTGCCCCTGGACACCGGAAAAGTCCCAGACACCCCTCCATTAAAGCGGAGGGCCGAAACCGGGTGGTCATACAACAACGAAATCCATTTAAGGAACCTGGGGCCGAACCCCATGCGTTGTAGGACATAGGTCATATAACCCCAATCAATGGAGTCAAAGGCTTTTTCCAGGTCAAAGAACACCAGAGCCCCCCCCCCGAAGACACCCCAGTCCCCAACTGTGTGTGAGTAAACACCCGTCTCACATTTATATCAGTGGCTTTCTGGGCATGAATCCAGTCTGGTCAGGCGATACCAAGAGGTGTATAATTTCCATCAGTCTATTAGCTATCATTTTGGTGAGGATTTTCAGATCCATATTTAAGAGCGCTATGGGTCTATAGGAAGAACAGCAGAGAGGATCCTTATCTGGCTTAGGGAGTAACACAACATGCGCCTCGTAAAAAGATGCCGGAAGGTCCCCTAAGTCAAAACAGTCACTATATAGTTTTAAGAGTCTGGGGGATAAAACATCCAAATACTGCCTATACCACTCTGCCGGGAGTCCATCCGGGCCCGGCGACTTAGAGTTAGGGAAAGATGCAATGGCAGACGCCAATTCTTTGTCCGTGAAGGGGGCCTCCAGACTGGCCACCACCTCCTCGGACAACTCCGGGATCTGAAGGGGACCCAGCAGGTCAGTCAGGTCCCGGTGGTCGTATGGCGGGATAGCTGAATAAAGTTCAGAATAGTAGGATACAAAGGCCTGCATTATGCCCCCACTATCTCTTATTATGGTCCCATCTGGGGAAGAGACACACGGGACGACGGTATGCGCCCTAGTGTCCGCAGAGAGGCACGCCAACAGCCTCCCATTCTTATCGCCCCTCTCAAACAATTCTTCAGCCCTACTCTTGCGAGTGCAGTGGGCCAAGTCCTGAAAATTTACCAGAAGGGCCCTCCTGGCCATTTGCAGCTCAATCAGAGAAGCGGGGGAAGGCGCATTGGCATGCGTCTGTGCGCACAGAAGTTCATGGGCCTGCAACTCCTCCGATTTTGAGTTTTTCTCCATCCTAGCAGCCTTTATGGCCGACACATATGCCCCTCGTGTAGACGCTTTAAACGCGTCCCACACCACCGGCCCACCCGCTGAGCCCTCATTATGCTGCCAATATTCCTGCAAATGAGGTGAAACCAGGGCCTCGACGGAGGGTTCGTCCACCCAACCAGGGTGCAGCCTCCATACCTTCCTGCGGTCCTGAGCAGCACAAGTCATTGCCACCCACAAAGGGGTGTGGTCAGAAAGACCCCCGGCTAGATAACGGACCTCCTCAACATGGGGCAAGAGAGCAGGATTGGCAAATGCCAAATCAATACGGGAAGAGGAGGTACTGACGTGGGAAAGATAGGAGTAACCTCTCTCACCAGGATGCTTCCACCGCCAGACCTCCTCCAAAGCCGCCGCGTCTGCCCAAAGTCCCAGGTCAAGGTTCCGCGCCCTATTTGGATTTGAGGAATCCAAGGAGTAATCAAGAATATTATTAAAATCCCCAGCCACAAATAGCCTCAGGGGGCCAAATGCGGCCACCTTGTCCAGGACCTGATAGAGAACCTTGTTTCTAAAGGGAGGGGGGACATAGACATTAACTATTGCAATTAATTGAGACTCAACGGTGAGAACCACAATAGCATAACGGCCACCCGGATCCGTCACCACATGTTCAATGTTACATACCAGTTTCTTATGGATTAAAATAGCCACCCCTCTCGCATAAGAAGAGTAGGTGGAGTGTATGGCCCTCTGTATCCAGTTCCTGTTAAGGGACAGTATCCTAGAACCCATAAGATGGGTCTCTTGTAAAAGGATAATGTGGGGACCAAGGGTTTTAAGATATTGCAGGACCAACGAGCGTTTAAATTTAGAGTTCAACCCACGGACATTCCATGAGATCAGTGTTAGGTCACTCATCACGTTAAAGAGAATACAATATGGGGGAAGGAGAAGAGCACCAGACAGGGGAGGCCGGAGGGGGGAGAACCTGAACACAGAGAGCCACGGACCACCATATAACAGCAGTTACACAATATGAACCATACTAGGCAAGGTACCCACCCACCTGCACCAGCTCGTGAAGCAGGGCGCAAGCGGGGTAAAAAAATAACCCCAAACAACAAAAAAGAAAAAGGAAAAAGAAAAAAAGCAAAACAGTCCAAAAAATTAACAGTTCAACATCCCAACGCCCTGTTTGCTCTAGGCGAACCAAACCAAAAACACGCCCGAGAAACTTTGTTCCCAGAAACCAAAGAAACAGTAGTGGATAGTTCAGAGAGTTCATCCACTCAGTAGGGGGTCACTTCCAGCGGACACGTCGTATCATCCAGCAGGGCTCCCGATGATGAACGGACCAAAGACCCCGGGTAGTAGACACGGTGCCCTCCCCCCAAAAAAAGGATAATTGCAGCTAGATGACCACACAGTATCGGATATTCATGTCGGAAACAACAACCACTTGCCCCAGCAAGGGGACACGCAGTTCCAGAGTCAGGATTCACAACCAACCTGTCACTTGCGCACCTCTCTAGGCAATGGAGTCTAGCCATTCCGCCACCTCCACAGGGGAATCAAAAAATTTTGATGAGCCATGATGAATAACCTTTAGACGACTCGGGTACTGCATACTGTAGACCAGGTTCTTCTCCCTCAATCGCTTGCGGACATCCGTGAAAGAGCGCCTTTTCTTCTGTAAATCCGGAGAAAAGTCAGGATAGAGATGTATGATAGCATTATCATGTTTCAATTCCTGATGCTTGCGGGCCTCCGCCAGGATCAGATCCCTGTCTCTGAAGTTAAGCAGGCGGACCAGAAACGCACGCGGCCATGCGCCGGCAGGCCTCTGACCAGTGGGCACTCTGTGGGCACGTTCCACAACATATACTGGTGACAGGTTCTGCAGGCCAAGGAGTTGTTTAACCACTTCCTACCGGGTCATAGACATATGACGCCGGCAGGAACCCTCCCTCCCTCCGGGCGGACGTCATATGACGTCCTTTTTTCCCGGCCGTCTATGGGGCGCGCGGCAACGCTCGTGACCCGGTGAGTGTGCCCGGCGGTCGCGATGTCCGCTGGGCACCCGCGATTGCCCACGATCACGGCAGAAGTGTGGATCTGTGTGTGTAAACACACAGATCCACCTCCTGTCAGAGGTGAGGAGACCGATGTGTGTTCCCAGTACAGAGGAACACAGATCGGTCTCCTCCCCTTGTGAGTCCCCTCCCCCTACAGTTACAATCACTCAATAGGGAACATATTAACCCCTTGATCGCCCCCTAGTGTTAACCCTTTCCCTGCCAGTCACATTTACACAGTAATTAGTGCAGTTTTATAGCACTAATCGCTGTATAAATGTGAATGGTCCCAAAAACGCGCCAATAGTGTCCGATGTGTCTGCCGCAATGTCACGGTCACAATAAAAATCGCAGATCGCCGCTATTACTAGTAAAAAAAATAAAAAAAATAAAAATGCCATAAATCTATCCCCTATTATGTAGACGCTATAACTTTTGCGCAAACCAATCAATATACGCTTATTGCAAAAAAAAATTACCAAAAATATGTAGAATACGTATCGGTCTAAACTTAGAAAAAAAATTGTTTTAAAAAAAAAAATTGTGATATTTATTAAATCAAAAAGTAAAAAATATTGCATTTTTTTCAAATATGTCGCTCTTCTTTTGTTTATAGCACAAAAAATAAAAACCGCAGAGGTGATCAAATACCACCAAAAGAAAGCTCTATTTGTGGGGGAAAAAGGACGTCAATTTTGGTTAGGTTCAACGTCGCACGACCGCGCAATTGTCAGTTAAAGCGATGCAGTGCTGCATCGCAAAAAGTGCTCTGGTCAGGAAGGGGGTAAATTCTTCCAGGGCTGAAGTGGTTAAAGAAAGTCTCTGCAAATACAACAGGGTTGGGGCCCTCCGCACCCTCAGGGAGCCCCACCACCCGTACATTATTGCGCCTGAGGCGATTTTCGGCGTCCTCAGAGCGCGCCATAAGGACTTTAACCTGCTGCTGCAGCTCAGACACGGAGCGCAATGTGGTGGCGGTGCTGTCCTCCACAGCAGATATGCGGTGTTCTGCTTCCGTAAGTCGGCCCCTGAACCTGTCCATGTCCTGCCGAATAAGCCCACACTCGATGGCTAGGGTATCAATCTTACCCTCCACAGAAGCCTTACTGTCTGCAATGGCCGCCAGGATCGCCGCGGTGGACTGCTCCCCCAAGGGTTCCGGATCCTCACGAGATGCTGCCGAGGCTCCCTCCAGAGCAGATGTCCCAAGAGCCGCCATCCCTGGGTCCGTCTGTACCGCAATAGAGCTCAGGGACAGGGAGATGGCAGGCAAGATGGCCGCCGCACGAGTGACAGGCGGCGAGAGATGGCCGGATTTCGCTGCTGCCTTCTTAGCCAATTTACGTTTCCCAGTCATGGGGAGGACCGGGGTGTCCCCCCAGACCACAGCCCGGTGCTTGCTGAGCAGGATGGCAGGGGAATAGAAGGATTAAGGCGGATTAAATGGACGGATGGCGGGAGCCTATGCTGCACACGTCCTTCCTCGCTCACATCCCGGCCACGCCATTGAACACCAGAATTGACAGGTCCGCCACTGGTGCCCCATGCTTTTCACAGATGAGAGCAGGTTCACCCTGAGCATATGTGACAGACGTGAAAGGGTCTGGAGAAGCCACGGAGAATTTTATGCTGCCTGTAACATCGTTCAGCATGATCGGTTTGGTGGTGGGTCAATGATGGTCTGGGGAGGCATATCCATGGAGGGACACACAGACCTCTACAGGCTACACAATGGCACCCTGACTGCCATTAGGTATCGAGATGAAATCCTTGGACCCATTGTCAGACCCTACGCTGGTGCAGTGGGTCCTGGGTTCCTCCTGGTGCACGACAATGCCCGGCCTCATGTGGCGAGAGCATGCAGCCAGTTCCTGGAGGATGAAGAAATTAATACCATTGAATGGCCTCCACGCTCACCTGACCTAAATCCAAAAGAACACCTCTGGGACATTATGTTTCGGTCCATCCGGTGCCGCCAGGTTGCACCTCAGTCTGTTCAGGAGCCCAGTGATGCTCTGGTGCAGATCTGGGAGGAAATACCCCAGGACACCATCCGTCGTCTCATTAGGAGCATGCCCTGATGTTGTCAGGCATGCATACAAGCACTTGGGGGCCATACAAACTACTGAGGACCATTTTGAGTTGTTGCAATGAAATTTCAGCAAAATGGACTAGCTTGCTGCATAATTTTTTCACTTTGATTTTCGGGGTGTCTGTGAATTCAGCCCTCTGTAGGTGGATAATTTTCATTTCCATCCTTTCATTCCTAACACATTACCCAGTCCATATCAGTATAGATATCCAGCATGAGATTTTTCCCCGTTGAGATCTGATGTGTTTTCAAAATGTTCCTTTAATTTTTTTGAGCAGTGTATATATAGAATGCATGAAAAACAAAAACCTTCAGCCTAAAACCACTTTAAGCTTAGGTTCACACTGCTGCAGATTAGAAATCGTGCAAGTTCAGCTGAACTTGCAAAAAATTTCAAACCGCCAATGCAGACTTTGGGAGCGATTTGACAGACATCTGTGTGGGTTCCTAATTTTGGGAATGGGTGCGGTGCTGCACCGATTCAAACAGGTGCCATTGCTGGCAATAGCCGCTGATTTGGCATGCGATTTGACATGTCAAATCGCATATCAAATCGGCCCCATGTGAACGTGGGCTAAGGGCTGGTTCACACAAGGAACCACACAGGAATGTGCAGTGTGGTTCATTTTGAATGAGCTCAAATCACAATGCACTGCACCAAAAGTAGTGCATGTAGTTCTTGGAAACTGACTGCAACCAGATCACATGGTACTTCTGTGTCTTGTGATCCAGTGCAGGCAGATGCACTGCATTTGCAACGTTGTTAACCACTTGACAACTGGGCACATAACCCCCTTCCTGCCCAGGCGAAATTTCAGGTTTCAGCGCCGTCACGCTTTGAATGACAATTGCGCGGTCGTGCGACGTGGCTCCCAAACAAAATTGACGTCCTTCTTTTCCCACAAATAGAGCTTTCTTTTGGTGGTCTTTGATCATTTCTGCGGTTTTTATTTTTTGCGCTATAAACAAAAATAAAGCGACAATTTTGAAAAAAACACAATATTTTTTAATTTTTTCTATAATTAATATCCCATATTTTTTTTTTAAACTATTTTTTTCCTCAGTTTAGGCCGATACGTATTCTACATATTTTAGGTAAAAAAAAAATTGCAATAAGCGTATAGTGATTGGTTTACGCAAAAGTTATAGCGCCTACAAAATAGGGAATAGAATTATGATTTTTTTTTTTAAAAAATTTTATTAATTTTTTTACTAGTAATGGCGTCGATCTGCGATTTTTTTTTTGTGACTGTGACATTACGGCGGACACATCGGACACTTTTGACACATTTTTGGGACCATTCACATTTATACAGCGAACAGTGCTAAAAATATGCACTGATTACTGTATAAATGTGACTGGCAGGGAAGTGGTTAACCACTAGGGGGCGATCAAGGGCTTAATATGTTCCCTGCTAGATGTTCTTACTGTGGGGGGAGGGGACTGACTGGGGGAGGTGACTGATGGGTGTCCCTATGTACAAGGGACACACCATCCGTCTCCTCTCCCCGACAGGACGTGAATCTCTGTGTTTACACACAGAGATCCACGTCCCTGGCTCTGTGACAGCCGATCGCTCGTACCTGGCGGACATCGCGGCCGCCAGGCACGCGCATCGGCACTCGCCTGACACGGCGGGCACAGTTTTTCCCCGACGCGTGCCCGCGGTGGCGTGCATCGCGGAAGTAAATAAGAGGACGTCCATAGACGTCCTATCAGCAATTGACGACCGATTTGCGGACGTCTTTTGCTTATAGCCCGGGCGCGAAGTGGTTAAATTAACTTAATTGACACCTGCTGCAGATCGCAACTGCAGTGCATTTGGTGCAGGAAAACACACAAGGAAAACAGCTTTACCGCACCACGTTCTGGTGTGAATGGAGCCTAAAGCCTCATACACACGATCGGATTTTCCGCAGACAAAGCGTCAGACTTTTGTCCGAAGGCCTTGTGCCTGGATTTTGTCTTGCATACAAACGGCACACAATTGTCGGCCAACAAACATGAACATAGTCACGTACTAGACGTACTACGGGGTTTTTCAGCTCTTGAGCGCCACAGTTTGGGCACCTTCTGCTAATGTCGTGTTTGGTGAGCATTGATTCCGAGCATGCGTGTTTGTACTTTGGACTTTTGTCTGACGGACTTGTGTACACAGGATCGGAAAATCTGACAACAGACTGTTGTCCGCGGAAAATTTTAAAGCCTGCCATCCAACATTTGTCCGTGGAAAATCCGACAACAATTGTCCGATGGAGTGTACAAACGGTTGGATTTTCAGCCAACAGTCTGTCAACACACAATTCTTGTCAGAAAATCCGATCGTGTATACGAGGCTTTAGAATACATAGTTGAATAGAAATCTCTATCAAGTGAAAGAAATGGGATCCAAGTTAAATACCAGTTTAATATCATGTTTTACCTTAACAGAAACTGATGATCATCTAGTTTTGCAAGCATATTTATGTCAATCCCAATCAGAAGATCCCTGCCCTACCAAGAACTGGGTAAAACAATGGCCTTTGACAACAAACGTTTTCTTTACTTCATTTAAAGCCAGGAACTTCACACTGATCTGATGACCAAGGTGTCATGAGTGTGTAAGTCAATAGGAAACGCTCTTTCCGATAATGAATTACGGGTAATAAATGAACACACATTGATCGTTATTGTTCAAACAAATGAAACGCCTATCTGTGTATGGCCAGTAGGGGACTGGTGCCAGGATCAGATGACAGCGATGATCCTATTCAGGATATGCAGAGTGGAAGCTCAGGAACAAGAATGACAAGATCAAGAACTGGTTCTGTAACCAAGATTATTCTTGGCTCTAGCGCCTCTCTTATTTCGTTTTATTTACAGATCACCGTTTGGACTGCATACATTTGCAAATGACACACTATGCAATCCAATGAGTGTTATATGTATGCTGAGAAAACTGTATTTATTTGGTAGTGTTTGCAAATTGTTTTATTTTTTTTAGATTTCATGCACAAGGTTTTTGGCATATGCATAGCTCCTGACTGTCCCTGATTTCGAGGGACTGTCCCTGATTTGGAGCAATGTCCCTCCATCCCTCTTTCACCTAGGGTGACCACATTTCGAAACTACCATTCAGGGACACCCTCCCTTCCCAAAAATCAGCTTGTGCTGTAACGAATCACAGCACAGTGATTGGACACAAGAGGCGGGATTTATGATTTCTCCAATCACAAGCAGGGGGCGGGGATTGTGCTCCTCCAGGCATTCCTGGCCAGGACAAGTACTGTCAGTGAGTAAAGCGGTGATGTGGCGGCCTTTTTTGGGGCATCAGATTAGCCCGGGGGGTGGCTGTGTCAGTTTTATTCAGGGACACTGTATTGTCCTGGAATGAATGTGCCCGGGACAGACCTGCAAAATGCGGGACTGTCCCGGGCAATCCGGGACACGTGGTCACCCTACTTTCCCCATCATTTGTCCCTCAGTTTGGTCTGATCTATATAGTTGTATATAAAATGAACTTTTTATCTTTCAAAAATGATTCCCAGTGCTAAACTTTTCATCCAAATTCTAAATTGCTGCATTTGTAAATTTTAAAAGCCAATATAAAGGAATAGCAGTGGTAGAAAAAGCCCTTGTGGATTTAATTAACCTTTTTTTTGTTGGTTAATTTTCCTTCAAGGGGGTATGGCAGGGGGTGTGTCCTATGCCTACATACATTTGCTAGTAGGTGTCCCTCATTCCCATCTCAAAATGTTGGGAGGTATGCATATGGGAGAAGGACAGAAAGCAGATTAGGACATCAAAGAATACTAATGAATTAGGGCAGATTCTCAAATATGCATTGAGGAGACGCACAGTATAATGCACATGAATGCATATGTCTATGTGTGCTACTGTATGTTGCACTGCCAATCCTTTAGGAGGGCAAGCCCAACGTTAGGGATGAGCTTCGTGTTCGAGTCAAACATACGTTCGACTCGAACATCGGCTGTTCGATCGTTCGCCGAAGATCGAACGTTATGGGCCGTTCGCACCAAATTCGAGTGACGCGAGCGGCCCACAATACACTGCGCCATCGCAGTGCAATCCCGGCGCTGTGATTGGCCAAGCATGCACTGTGTCCCCGCATGCTTGGCCAATCACAGCGCCGGCAGCGAGGAGAGCCATAATTGGCCACAGGCTGCAGGAGTTAGTGGCACAGTATACACCTGTATATACCCATCATCAGGGCCGGACTTACCATTGGGCTTGACTGGGCTCAAGCCCATGGGCCCCGCCCAATAGGGGGCCCCTGCCCGTGTCCCTAGGCTGGCGGGGTGAGCCGCGAGCGGGCCGGCGTTCTGTCAGATTAGCATGACAGAAAGAACATCACCACCGACACACATTAAAAGTTCCCCCCCTGTTACACCCTCATCAGCGGCAGCAGCCAATAGCAGGCTCCACCGCTGTCCTAGTTGGCACCACATTGCATGATGGGAGATGTAGTTCTCTCCAGCACACACTAGACTTGGCCGGGCTGTGCCTGCACGCTGCAGAGACTACACCTCCCAGAATGCACTGCAGGGCGGGCGCTCAAAGTAGACAGTCGGCTTCTCTTGAATCCTGCTTGTAGTAGGGGACGGAAGACTCGGAAGAGTGATCAACTGTCCTGTCTGGCGTCTGCACCGGGACCATCTGTGGCTGTGACTCCAGTGTTTGGCGTGGGCTGCTCTTGCAATTAGGGTTGCCACCTGTTTGGGATTCACCCGGACAGTTCGGGTTTGGAATCATGCGTCCAGGTTTTAGACTGTCTGAGACCCGGACACATTATTCAGACCAGACTAAGTCACCCCCTCCCCCTTCTTTCTCCTGCCTCTAAGTAAGTACGCTAAGGTAAATCAGGGTTCTCAGAGCACTCATTACATCAGAGCTCCCCTTTACACCACAGGTCACAGTGTTCCCCCTTATATCAGAGTCTGCAGAGTCCTCATTTACAGTAAAAGGGAACTCTGTGGACTCTGATGTAAAGGGGGAACTCTGTGGACTCTGATGTAAAGGCGGAACTCTGTGGACTCTGATGTAAAGGGGGAACTCTGTGGACTCTGATGTAAAGGGGGAACGCTGTGGACTCCGATGTAAAAGGGGACTCTTGTGATTAACTTCATATGATTAGAAATGTTATTTAATAGAAACATCTATGCATGGTTTATTTATGCATACTATAAAAAAAAAAATTGCTGTGCGACACTGAAGTGTTCGGGTTTGACTTGAAGAAAAGGTGGCAACCCTAGCTGCAATGTGATGTTATTACCTTGATAGTCAGGTGAGACAGAGAGTTTTCTTGTCATTACCATGACCACCCCCTGTATGTCTGCACAGTCCCTGACCACCCCCTGTATGTCCGCACAGTCCCTGACCACCCCCTGTATGTCCGCACAATCCCTGACCACCCCCTGTATGTCCGCACAGTCCCTTACCACCCCCTGTATGTCCGCACAGTCCCTGACCACCCCCTGTATGTCCGCACAGTCCCTGACCATCCCCTGTATGTCCGCACAGTCCCTGACAATCCCCTGTATGTCCGCACAGTCCCTGACTATCCCCTGTATGTCCGCACAGTCCCTGATCATCCCCTGTATGTCCGCACAGTCCCTGACCATCCCCTGTATGTCCGCACAGTCCCTGACCATCCCCTGTATGTCCGCACAGTCCCTGACCACCCCCTGTATGTCCGCACAGTCCCTGACCACCCGCTGTATGTCCGCACAGTCCCTGACCACCCGCTGTTTGTCCGCACAGTCCCTGACCACCCCCTGTATGTCCGCACAGTCCCTGACCATCCCCTGTATGTCCGCAAAGTCCCTGACCATCCCCTGTATGTCCCCACAGTCCCTGACCATCCCCTGTATGTCCCCAGCCATCCCCTGTATGTCCGCACAGTCCCTGACCATCCCCTGTATGTCCGCAAAGTCCCTGACCATCCCCTGTATGTCCCCACAGTCCCTGACCATCCCCTGTATGTCCCTGAACCATCCCCTGTATGTCCGCACAGTCCCTGACCATCCCCTGTATGTCCGTACAGTCCCTGACCATCCCCTGTATGTCCGCACAGTCCCTGACCACCCCCTGTATGTCCGCACAGTCCCTGACCACCCCCTGTATGTCGGCACAGTCCCTGACCACCCCCTGTATGTCCGCACAGTCAATTTTTATTCTCAGTTTATCCAGAATTGTGTAGCTCTAATACATAGCTTGTGTGTGTATCATTTTGTTCTATTTAAAGTAATGTATAGAAGGTAGGGCCCGTAAGTGACTCAAGCCCAGGGGCCCCCACCACCCTAAGTCCTGCCCTGCCCATCATTGCTGTTCTCTAATACAGGCATCTGCAGGAGTTAGTGGCACAGTGTACACCTGTATATACCCGTCATTGCTGTTCTCTAATACAGGCATCTGCAGGAGTTAGTGGCACAGTATACACCTGTATATACCCGTCATTGCTGTTCTCTAATACAGGCATCTGCAGGAGTTAGTGGCACAGTATACACCTGTATATACCCATCATTGCTGTTCTCTAATACAGGCATCTGCAGGAGTTAGTGGCACAGTATTCACCTGTATATACCCGTCATTGCTGTTCTCTAATACAGGCATCTGCAGGAGTTAGTGGCACAGTATACACCTGTATATACCCGTCATTGCTGTTCTCTAATACAGGCATCTGCAGGAGTTAGTGGCACAGTGTACACCTGTATATACCCGTCATTGCTGTTTTCTAATACAGGCATCTGCAGGAGTTAATGGCACAGTGTACACCTGTATATACCCTTCATTGCTGTTCTCTAATACAGGCATCTGCAGGAGTTAGTGGCACAGTATACACCTGTATATACCCGTCATTGCTGTTCTCTAATACAGGCATCTGCAGGAGTTAGTGGCACAGTATACACCTGTATATACCCGTCATTGCTGTTCTCTAATACAGGCATCTGCAGGAGTTAGTGGGTGTTGTGTGCCCTAGTACAGTATACACCTGTATATACCCATCATTGCTGTTCTCTAATAAAGGCATCTGCTGGAGTTAGTGGGTTTTGTGTGCCCTAGGACAGTATACACCTGTATATACCCGTCATTGCTGTTCTCTAATAAAGGCAACTGCTGGAGTTAGTGGGTGTTGTGTGCCTCCAGCACAATATACACTACCCAATTGCTGGTTTTCCCATCTCCCTGCAGGCCATTACTATGTCTGGAAGGCTAACAAAGAGAGGCAGACAGTCACGAGCCAATAAAAGAGGGCAAGCAGGCTCTGTGTCTAGAGACAACAGTGCTGGTCGTGGACGCGGTGCATTGTCATCAGCACGTGGCCATGGGACACGCTTGTCCTTATTTTTGGCAGCTGGACGTGTTGAGCCGCATCATGCCGAAGACTTGGTAGAGTGGATGACCAAGCCCTCCTCATCCTCCTCATCCTCTCTCACCCAGGCTCAGGGTACTGACAAAGCAGCTGCCAAAGCGTCCTCTTCCCTCGTATCAATGTCATCATCAGTCACTCCTTCCCTAGACCCACCATGTCCTCCTGAGGAGTCCCCCGAACTGTTTGAGCACAGTGTTGGGTACATGCTCCAGGAGGATGCCCAGCGTTTCGAAGGGTCTGATGATGATACCCAGCTAGAGGAAGGCAGTAGCGTGAGCGCAGAGAGAGGGGATGCTCAAGAAGGACAGCAATCTGGCAGTCATGTTCCAGCAGCTGCAGCATACTGCCAGATTGGCTCCAGTGATGAGGAGGGAGGGGATGATGAGGTCACTGACTCCACGTGGGTGCCTGATAGGAGAGAGGAGGAGGAGGAGGATGAGGAGGAGGCACATCTCCAACGAGGCAGGATGCCCTCCGGGGGGCCAGCGTAAGGGCAGCACACCAACTGAATCACACCGCAGAGCTACGCCTGTGCAGGGCGCTGCCTCTGCCCGTTATTCCAAAAGTTCTTTGGTGTGGGCCTTTTTTGAGTCGAGTGCATCAGATCGCACCGCTGCTGTTTGCAACATATGTCTCAAGCGTATCTCGCGTGGCCAAAACATCAGCCGCTTGGGCACCACATGCTTGACCAGACATATGTTGACCTGCCATGCAGCTCGTTGGCAAGCCTACCTTAAAGACCCACACCAAAGAACAAAGCGGACCTCTCCTTGCGCCTCATCAGCTGGGATCTCCAACCCCATTATACCTTCAGTCCTCTCTGAAACCTGCACTGAGAGGAATGAAGGTGTAGAATTAGGTGTGTCACAGCCAAGTACTTGCGGGCACTCTGCTAGCAGTACACCGACGTCCGATTCTAGCAGGCAAATTTCCCTGCCCCAGCTGCTGGACCGTCGAAAGAAGTTCACTCCCAGCCATCCACATGCCCAGCGGTTGAATGCTAGCTTGGCTAAATTGCTAGCAGTTCAACTGCTGCCTTTTCAGTTGGTAGACTCGGCCCCCTTCCGTGAGTTTATGCAATGTGTGGTTCCTCAGTGGCAGGTTCCCGAACGCCACTTTTTCTCACGGAAGGCGATTCCGGCTCTCTACCGGCATGTGGAAGGCAATGTCCATGCCTCGCTGGACAGGCGGTCAGCGGTAAGGTGCATATTACCGCTGACTCATGGTGCAGCAGGCATGGACAGGGACGTTACCTTTCTTTCACGGCCCATTGGGTCACTCTTTTGGCAGCTGGGAAGGATGCAGGACAAGGTGCAGTAGTGTTGGAGGTTGTTCCGCCGCTACGCCTCCAAAATGCTACTACTGGTTGTGACACACCTCTTTCCTCCACCCCCTCCTCCTCTTCTTTTTCCTCCATGGCCTCTTCCTGTGCTTTGTCCTCGGAACCAGCGGTGCTCCATAGGCGTTCAAGGGGCTACGCAAGTACGCAGGCAAAAAGATGCCATGCCGTGCTTGCGCTGGTGTGTTTAGGGGACAGGAGCCACACTGGGGCAGAGGTTCTGTCTGCTCTGCAGGGGCAGGCCGAGAGGTGGTTGACGCCACGCAAGCTTAAGCCAAGAATGGTGGTTTGCGACAATGGCACCAACCTCCTCTCCGCCCTCCGACAGGGACAACTGACCCATGTGCCCTGTGTGGCTCACGTCCTTAACCTGGTAGTGCAGCGGTTCTTGGGCAGGTACCCAGGCTTACAGGATGTCCTAAGGCAGGCCAGGAAAGTCTGTGTGCATTTCCGCAGATCATATAATGCCAGTGCTCGGCTGGCTGAGCTGCAAAAGGAGTTGAACCTGCCCAAGAACCGTCTTATATGTGACATGCCCACCACATGGAACTCAACATTGGCCATGCTGCAGCGGCTGCACACGCAGCAGAGGGCCATCAATGAGTACCCGTGCGACTACGGCACCAGGACAGGGTCAGGGGAGCTCGCGTTTTTTTCACCACGCCAGTAGGGCATGATCAGGGATGCATGCACTGTCCTGGCACCATTTGAGGAGGCCACGAGGATGGTGAGCAGTGACAGTGCATGCATCAGTGACACTGTACCTCTTGTCCACCTGTTGGAGCATACGCTGCGTGAAATAATGGACAGGGCACTTGAGGCAGAACAGAGGCAGGAAGAGGAGGACTTCCTTGCCTCTCAAGGCCCCCTTTACCCAGACAGTGTTCCATGTGTCCCACCCATCACACAGGAAGAGGACGAGGAGGAGGAGGAGGAGGATTGTGTCAGCATGGAGGTGTAGCATGGCACTCAGCATCAACAGCAGCAGTCTTTTAGGGATGATTTACAGTCCCAACAAACCTGTGGACTTGTACGTGGCTGGGAGGAGGTGGCTGCGGATCATGTCGTCCTTCGTGACCCAGAGGACTCCGGACCGAATGCCTCAGCTAACCTACGCTGCATGGCCTCCCTGATCCTGCAAAGTCTGCAGAAGGATCCTTGTATTCTTCGGATCAAGGAGAGGGACCATTACTGGCTGGCCACTCTCCTTGATCCACGGTACAAGGGTAAGGTTGCGGACCTTATCTTGCCGTCGCAGAGGGAGCAGAGGATGAGACAACTCTGGGAGGCCTTGCAGAAAGGTCTGTGCAACGCGTTCCCAGAGACTGGGAGGTTACAAACTACCAAGCACCTGAAGCTGATGTAACAGAATAATTTATTTTGAAATGTCACATCCCTTCAAGACTGCGTATGCTGATGCTGAGTGACTGTCCTATTATGTTGACTGACTATCCTCCTCCTCCTCAATGATCCGATTCATGATGATAGCTTGGAAGAACATTTTTGTTTCTGGGTGCCGCCACCAGTGGCTAAGGCCCAATTTTTCAGCCCCTGTTTAACAGGGGCATGTAATTACAATTTCTTTTGCAACGCTTTGCAGCACGTCTCATTCCTGCACTCCAACTAGAGTATCTGGGAGAGGCTGCAGTGTCGTGGCACCAGTGCCTAAGGCCCAATTTTCCAGCCCCTGTATAACAGGGGCGTGTAATTACAATTTTTGATGCAATACTTTGCAACAGGGCTCATTGCTGTGCTCCAAGTACAGTATCTGTGAGGGGTTGCAGTGTTGTGGCACCAGTGCCTAAGGCCCAATTTTTCTGCCCCTGTTCAACAGGGGCATGCAATTACAATTCTTGATCTAATAATTCACAGCAGGGCCCATTCCTGCGCCCACCAAGAGTAAATGTGAGGGCTTACAGTGTTGTGGCAACACCACCACCACCACCACCACCAAAGGCCCAATTTTTCTGCCCCTCTTCAACAGGGGCATGCAATTACAATTCTTGATCTAATCATTTACAGTAGGGCCCATTCATGCGCCCACCAAGAGTAACTGTGAGGGCTGACAGTGTTGTAGCACCAGCACCACCACCAAAGGCCCAATTTTTCCTACCACTGTTCAACAATGGCATGTAATTACAATTCCTGATATAATAGTTCACAGCAGGGCGTTCCAGCGCCCACCAAGAGTAACTGTGAGGGCTCACAGTGTTGTGGCAACACCAACATCTAAGGGGCAAATTTCAGCAGAGTATATACGGCAGGCCCCTACTTTCAAACATCCAACTTACAAACGACTCCTACTTGCAAACGGAAGGAGACAACAGGAAGTGAGAGGAAATCTACCCCATAGGAAGGGAAATTCTCTCCTGTAAAAGTTAATATGGGAAAAAGGTGTCTCCTCTCTACTGATGCTTTATCACCAATCCTTGTTTCAATAAAAACCCCACTTTTCAAAAACATTTGTCATTGGGACGGAAAGTGAGGTGAAATGTTCTGAACAGGTGCACAGACAGCAAAACAAATGTTACAGGGGTGATAACCCTTCCCTATGTTTTCCAAAAAGCTTAAAAATATATTTTTTGGCTGGAGCTACACGTACACAATGTACCTGTTCAAAATTTCAAACAGATTCTACTTAAGAACAAACCTACAGTCCCTGTCTTGTTTGCACCGCCTGTATACGGCTGTTCAGAGTATATAGGGCCTTTTTTTATTTTGGGTGCGGGGTTCCCCTTAATATCCATACAAGACCCAAAGGGGCTGGTAATAAGCTGGGGTGGGGGGAGGGGTGATGGGGTAGCTATGCCATTTTTCTCAAAGATTTTCATCCATACTACCGGGACCAGACATTACATTAAAGCCGCAAGCAGTTTTAAATGGCTTTTTTCCCTTTACAAATGTCATTTTGTGCAGGGACAGTTCTAAACACGGGAAACACATGCCACTTCACAGGCATACTTTTTTTTTTTTCACTTTATGCATCATTAAAATGACTGCTCCCGAAAAACGGCAGTTTTTAAAACTTCGTTTTGCATTGATACATTTCCCCTGGGGCAGAACCTGGGTCCCCAAACCCTTTTTAGGACAATAACATGCATATTAGTCGTTATAATTAGCACTTTAGATTTCGAACGTTCGCGTCCATTGTATTTAATAGGGTTCTAACGTTCGTGCGAACTTTCGGTCCGTTCGAAGGTTCTGGTGCCAACCAAACTGGGGGGTGTTCGGCTCATCCCTACCCAACGTATATAGCTTACCACATAGCAACATAATGCACACATGTTAACACAATTATCACCTGAATGCTAGTCCAGTTGGCAGGGAGAATAAGCATTGTTAGCTTTAGAGCTCTAGGTCTGACTCAGGGGGTGTTGTCAGACCCCCCCAGAGAGACCACTGCTTCCACACAGTAGCAACGGGTCCTTCTCTGCAATGTTCATATCATATGTTATTATCGAGCGCACATGACAAAAGACAGATTTGTTTACTCATTGGGCTGTGACTACTTTTTAAAATGTACCAGAAAAAGGAAATCACAATTCAAAGCTTCCCAAAAAAGAAAAAGAAAATTAAGAGGATATTTGCCTTGCTAAATGCTTAAAAAGTACAAAAATACTACGTCTTTCTTTATCTGACCCAATTCAAAAAGGTCCACAACCCGGTGATAGGAGAGCAAAACTTTCATCCATAAGTAATGTAAAAAATAAGTTATATATCGTAGTAAGTCATCGTTCACTTTAGTTTCTCTACCCAAACCAGTTTACATTTGAAGTAAGCCAAAGAATGACCTAACACTCAGCTAAGCACACCCTCCTGTCTGAGCTAAGGACCAGGGCCGCAATCAGGGGGGTACAGGCAGTACACATGTAAGGGGCCCGGAGGTCCCCAGGGGCCCGGATGGCAACCCCCTTTTTTTTTTGTAAGGGGCCCAGACGTCCCCAGGGCCCCAGATGGTAACCCCCCTTTTTATTGATTTTTTATTTTAAAAAAAATGTTTTTTTTGTAAGGGGCCCAGAGGTCCCCAGGGCCCGGGGTGGCAACCCCCCCTTTTTTATTTTTTTATAAAAATAAAATAAAAATATTTATTTTTTTATAATTTATTTTTTTGTAAGGGGCCCAGAGGTCCTCAGGGCCCCCGGATGGAAACCCCCCTTTTTTATGTATTTTTTATTTTAAAAAAAATATATTTTTTTTGTAAGGGGCCCAGAGGTCCCCAGGGCCCCCAGGATGGCAACCCCCTTTTTTTTTGTTGTTCTTTTTTTGTTTGTGGCACCCCCCACTTCTCAATTTGCAGCTGCCCCCCCGCCTTCTTAATCTGCAGCGGCAGCACCCCCCCCCCTGGTTCTCCTCTGCTCCAGGGGGCCCATGCCTGAAGCTGTGTAAGTGGCCCCAAAATTCCTGATGGCGGCCCTGCTAAGGACAGATGGATTCTAGGAAGTAAATGTACACAGATCATCTGCCCTTACTCAGGATGACTACAGACAGAATTGCTAGGTGGTGGTATGTGTTTTTCAAACTGATTTCTCAGCAGATGAAAGCATATAGACAGAGATGGAATGGGGAGTTTGCATTAAATATTATAAATGAATTACCGTAAATAGTGTTTTTGGTTTGAGGTGCTCAGATGCAGTGTAGTTTCTCTTTAATGTACTTATACACAATTGCAAACATTAAGGATACATTCACACCAGACATGGTGGGACTGCATTGGGTGGCTATTCCAGCACAGTCCCACCTCATGATAGGGCAAAAATGATGCCTTGTCTTCTCATCTGCCCGGTTCACATCACTGAATTGCAGCGGTGTGCGCTTAAAAAAAGTACTGCGTACAGTATTTATTTTGCAGCACAGTGCAAGGCAATCCACTTCCCCACATGGGGTCCAATTGAACATTATGAGATTTCTTTGTAACATTTCAATAAAGTTAATAATCAAAAAAAAAAACTGTGCTGATCTGCACAGACCACACCAATACAATGCCTCCAATGGCTTCACTAACCACCAGAGCCCAATATAAATGATGTAGCCTAGACCCCAAACTGGCCCCGCTGTTTGTCCCAGGTTCTTTTCCCTGTTGGGTGCATGGCAGCCAGGCGGCAAGCACAGTATTTTCTCATTCTTTTCATGCAGTAACCAGGCAGATGGTGTCTTTTTGTGTTTTTATTGTTTGAAGAACTGGGATAGGGCGAGCCTTGGGATACCCAGAACTAGTGCAAACTTGATGAGGACACTATCTAGGAACGATTAACTTCTCTGGGGAAAAAAAAGGCCTTCAGGATAGAAGAATGTGAACATTCCACTCAAAAGTATTGGGGTGCCTGCCTTTACACACACATGAACTTTAATGGCATCCCAGTCTTAGTCCGTAGGGTTCAATATGGAGTTGGCCCACCCTTTGCAGCTATAACAGCTTCAACCTTCTAGGAAGGCCGTCCACAATGTTAGGAGTGTGTCTATGGGAATGTTTGACCATTCTTCCAGAAGCCCATTTGTGAGGTCAGGCACTGATGTGAACAAGAAGGCCTGGCTCAAGTCTCCGCTCTAATTCATGCCAAAGGTGTTCTATCGGGGTAGGGTCAGGACTCTGTGGAGGCCAGTCAAGTTCCTCCACCCCAAACTCGCTTATCGCTCATCGCTCACCTTGCTTTGTGCACTGTTCCAAATCATTTGGTGGAGGGGGATTATGGTGTGGAGTTGTTCTTTAGGGGTTGGGCTTGACCCACTAGTTCCAGTGAAGGGAACTCTTATGCCGCGTACACACGATCAGAATTTCCGACAACAAATGTTCGATGTGAGCTTTTGGTCGGATATTCCAAACGTGTGTAGGCTCCATCGGACATTTACTGTCGGAATTTCCGACAACAAATGTTTGAGAGCTGGTTCTCAATTTTTCCGACTACAAAAGTTGTGGTTGGAAATTCTGATCGTGTGTATCCAATTCCGACGCACAAAAATTCTATGCATGCTTGGAATCAATTTGACGCATGCTCGGAATCATTGTACTTCATTTGTCTCAGCTTGTCGTAGTGTTGTACGTCACCGCGTTCTTGATGTTCGGAATTTCCAAGCAACATTTGTGTGACCGTGTGTATGCAAGACAAGTTTGAGCCAACATCCGTTGGAAAAAAATCAACAGTTTTGTTGTCGGAATGTCCGATCGTCTGTACGCGGCCTTAAGGTATCAGCATACCAAGACATTTTGGACAATTTCATGCTTCCAACTTTGTAGAATAGTTTGGGGATGGCCCTTCCTGTTCCAACATGACTGCTTACCAATGCTCAAAGTTTATAAAGACATGGATGAGCGAGTGTCGGCTTTCAAGAAAGCAAATCACTAACTTGTTACACTCTTTCAGCAGTTTAGACCAAAAAGGTCCCACCAGTTAGTTCATCACAGCAAAGAAGCCCCTTAACTGGGTCAAGTTCAAATTCCTAAGAAAGAATGGATCTCCTAGAAAATGGTTAGCCAGTTCTGTTCAATGGCCTATAATGAAACAAGGTAACAGCACTTTGGGATTAGTTCTGGTGATCCAGAGAAAGAAAGATACTGTACACAGTTGTTGGCCATGTAATACATTTCCATAAATGAAAGTCTGAACCATTTTCCCATCCAGATCCCAAATGTTCACAGACCATTACTGATTCCATTTCCCAGCTTTCTTGATGTCCATCTTTTTAGACAAAGCAGCCCTAGCTCCCACTTTTTTAACACTAATGCCACGTACACACGATCGGACATTCCGACAACAAACCGTGGATTTTTTTCTGACGGATGTTCGCTCAAACTTGTCTTGCATACACACAGTTACACAAATGTTGTCGGAAATTGCGAACGTCAAGAACACGGTGACGTACAACACTACGACGAGCCGAGAAAAATGAAGTTCAATGATTCCGAGCATGCGTCAAATTAATTCCGAGCATGCGTAGAATTTTTGTGCGTTGAATTGTGTACACACGGTCGGAATTTCCGACAACAACTTTTGTTGTCGGAAAATTTGAGAACCAGGTCTCAAATTTTTGTTGTCGGAAATTCCGACCGTGTGTATGCGGCATTAGAAAGTCTCCCAGAACCCAGTGTATCCGGGATGGCCGTGGGGTTTTGGCAAATGGAGGAATTGTCATATCCCCTCATTGTACCAATCCTGTCTGCATGCTTCAATTTCGTCCATGACAGCTGAGGGTACGTAAGGGTATTTGTACCCAAATTCCAGAGCTACCTCTTTCTGTACGATCCTCTGTAGTCTGGAAAATCTGATGCACCAGCCTCACACCTGTATCTGCAAGGCGCTCGTACTCCTCAGCCGTCCCTCCATCTTGGAACTTGCTCTGAAAAAGTTTGGACACTGCACAAACACATAACCCGCCAGCCTGGTAATCCTTAAGAAGTGACGAGTGTGCTTCTTACCCGGGACACGGGTTACAGCTCATACACCCCCCCCCCCACCAGGAATCTTGGCTGTTGCTTTTCCCGCTCTGCAAATTAAACCTTTGCTCTCTAAACAACAATGTTCAAACTGGTGGCGGCAGCAACCGCTGCAATCCAGGTGTTCTGCCTCGCTTAACTCTTTCCTGCTCAGCTGGAAATACCTCCTAACTGGCAATAGTATCCACAGTGGCATAAATGCTTCCACATTGACTCAGTCATTAACTGCAGAATCTTTGCATAAAAACATGCACATGTCACTGACTGCAATTTCTCACACAATTGCTAGAAGTGATGGCCACCTGCACCCAGGGATCTTGGACGAGGTCCGACATGTAGCATAGACCCAAAACTGTTTATCAGGAATTTTGGGGCCCCTTACACTACTTCAGGCATGGGCCCCCTGGAGCAGAGGAGAACTGGGGGGGTGCTGCCGCCGCAAATTGAAAAGCGGGGGGGGCTGCCGCGAATTGAGAAGCGGGGGGATGCCACGAATTGAGAAGAAGTGGGGGGTGCTGCAGCCGCGAATTGTTGAGGTCGGGGGGGGGGGGGCTTTGGGTGCTGATGAACAAAAAAAAAAGAACGAAAAAAAAGGGGGGGTTGCCATCTGGGGACCTCCGGGTCTCTGGGGACCTCTGGGCCCCTTACAAAAAAAAAATAATAATAATTTTATAAAAAAAAAAAAAGGGGGTTTGCCATCCGGGGCCCTGGGGACCCCCGGGACCTTACAGGTGTACTGCCTGTACCCCCCCTGATGGCGGGCCTGGGTGCATGGCAGAAAGGTACACTGTATTTTCTCAGTCTTTCCATGCAGCAACCAGTGGCGTCTCCAGCTTTCATATTTAGGGGGGGGCACAGGGACAAAAGTAGGGGGGCCAACTATAAAATGCAATTATATATATATACAGTCAGGTCCATAAATATTGGGACATCGACACAATTCTAATCTTTTTGGCTCTATACACCACCACAATGGATTTGAAATTAAATGAACAAGATGTGCTTTAACTGCAGACTTTCAGCTTTAATTTGAGGGTAACTATTTACATCTAAATCAGGTGAACGGTGTAGGAAATACAACAGTTTGTATTTGTGCCTCCCACTTTTTAAGGGACCAAAAGTAATGGGACAGATTAACAATCATCAATCAAACTTTCATTTTTTAATACTTGGTTGCAAATCCTTTGCAGTCAATTACAGGCTGAATTGCGTCTGGAACGCATAGACATCACCACACGCTGGGTTTCATCCCTGGTGATGCTCTGCCAGGCCTCTACTGCAACTGTCTTCAGTTCCTGCTTGTTCTTGGGGCATTTTCCCTTCACTTTTGTCTTCAGCAAGGGAAATGCATGCTCAATCGGATTCAGGTCAGGTGATTGACTTGGCCATTGCATAACATTCCACTTCTTTCCCTTAAAAAACTCTTTGGTTGCTTCTGCAGTATGCTTCGGGTCATTGTCCATCTGCACTGTGAAGCGCCGTCCAATGAGTTCTGAAGCATTTGGCTGAATATGAGCCGATCATAATATTGCCCGAAACACTTCAGAATTCATCCTGCTGCTTTTGTCAGCAGTCACATCATCAATAAATACAAGAGAACCAGTTCCATTGGCAGCCATACATGCCCACGCCATGACACTACCACCACCATGCTTCACTGATGAGGTGGTATGCTTTGGATCATGAGCAGTTCCTTTCCTTCTCCATACTCTTCTCTTCCCATCACTCTGGTACAAGTTGATCTTGGTCTCATCTGTCCATAGGATGTTGTTCCAGAACTGTGAAGGCTTTTTTAGATGTTGTTTGGCAAACTCTAATCTGGCCTTCCTGTTTTTGAGGCTCACCAATGGTTTACATCTTGTGGTGAACCCTCTGTATTCACTCTGGTGAAGTCTTCTCTTGATTGTTGACTTTGACACACATACACCTACCTCCTGGAGAGTGTTCTTCATCTGACACACATACACCTACCTCCTGGAGAGTGTTCTTCATCTGACACACATACACCTACCTCCTGGAGAGTGTTCTTCATCTGACACACATACACCTACCTCCTGGAGAGTGTTCTTTATCTGACACACATATACCTACCTCCTGGAGAGTGTTCTTCATCTTGCCAACTGTTGTGAAGGGTGTTTTCTTCACCAGGGAAAGAATTCTTCGGTCATCCACCACAGTTGTTTTCCGTGGTCTTCCGGGTCTTTTGGTGTTGCTGAGCTCACTGGTGCGTTCTTTTTTTTTAGGATGTTTCAAACAGTTGATTTGGCCACACCTAATGTTTTTGCTATCTCTCTGATGGGTTTGTTTTGTTTTTTCAGCCTAATGATGGCTTGCTTCACTGATAGTGACAGCTCTTTGGATCTCATATTGAGAGTTGACAGCAACAGATTCCAAATGCAAATAACACACTTGAAATGAACTCTGGGCCTTTTATCTGCTCCTTGTAAATGGGATAATGAGGGAATAACACACACCTGGCCATGGAACAGCTGAGCAGCCAATTGTCCCATTACTTTTGGTCCCTTAAAAAGTGGGAGGCACATATACAAACTGTTATAATTCCTACACTGTTCACCTGATTTGAATGTAAATACCCTCAAATTAAAGCTGAAAGTCTGCAGTTAAAGCACATCTTGTTCATTTCATTTCAAATCCATTGTGGTGGTGTATAGAGCCAAAAAGATTAGAATTGTGTCATTGCCCCAATATTTATGGACCTGACTGTGTATATATATATATATATATATATCCTGGGGCCCTTTACTACGATCCCACAACGGGCCCTTTCACATGTTCTGCAGTGAGCTCCCTTCCTACTATACTGCCCCCCCCCCCCCAGGGTGGCAGAAAACAAGAGATATATGTCACCAGCACACCAAGAAAATATAAGGGTCCAAAGCAGTGGGAGAAGTATCAGGGTTGCAAAGGTTGTCTTGCCACCGGGCCCTGGTGTTCTGCCTCTGTGGGGTTCCCCAGCTGTCCTGTCCCTGTTATTGACAGCACTGGTCTGGCATCTGTCTCCTTGGCAGCGGCGGCAGTCTATTAGGACCTAGTGCTGGTGACATTATGGGTGCATGCAGGGGAAGGCTGGCACTATTGGTTATAGAGTGCCGAGCCCCCAGCTGGTCACCTAGAAGCAGTAATGCTGTATAACCTTCTCTGTTGACATGCTGATTGGGATGTGATCCTAGTGATGCTCCCAGTCAGATCTAATAAACACAGTATTTATTAGCATCAAGAGTACAACCACATATATATAATCAACCGTATGTTCAGCAGCCACGTGGGCTCTATGCCTGTAAAGTGTGGGCTTTGATCAATAAAATCACTGATATTTAACACTAGGATTTGACTAGGAGCATCACCTGGATTGCATCCCGATCAGCATGTCAGAGAAGGCTCCACTGCTGCTAAGCAACCTGCAGGGAGCTCGACTGTCTACAACCAATAGGGATGGGCTCGGGTGTGTTTGAAATCCCACATGCCCGATCCCGCCAGGAAGCCGACACTCCACAGTGCTAATCACAGCCAGTGAGACATTTCCTGATCTGTGCAGCTGCGGACCGGGAAATGTCTCACTGCCTGTGATTAGCGCTGTGCAGTGTGGGCTTCCTGGCAGGCTCTGGCATGTAAAATTTTGAACATGCCCAGCCCATCTCTAACAACAAATTGTGCTGGCCCTCCTGTACATCAGCCCCATAAAGTAACCAGCACTGGGTTCCAATGTGCTGTCACGGCTGCCATGGAGACAGAGGCCAGCGCTGTGAATAGCCGGGACAGGACAGCAACTCTGGTTGTTCCAGCACTGGTTCACACTGGGAGGATTCCCCCATCCACCTATAATGTGTAGATGGGGGAATTGAATCATTTTTTTTTTCATTCAACATAATAGTTGAATGAAAAAAGTGATCAATGTATGGGCTGCCTAAGAGCTAAGACGAGCCATAGACAGTTTAAATCTCAGCTGGTTCAGCAGGAACTGGCTGAGATTTGAACCATCAATGAGCAGATTCTCTTATGATTATCACTAGTGGTTGCTATAGCCACTAGTGATAATCACTGTTTGTTGGGAGAATACAATTGCTGGGCAGGAGGGATATTCCCCTGTCAGCACTGTCTGTGTTGATGGGGGAATTATGCAAGTTTCTTTCCTGCAATCTGTGGATGCAGAAAATAAATTTGCACCGTATTTTACCTGCCTAACTGAAAGTGAAAGGTCTTGAAAGAACAGGAGAGGGGGAGGGAGACAGATGGGGAGAGAAGGAATGGAGATATTGCAGTTTAGTGATTACAGTGTACTGCAGTCTGCAGTGCACACACCCACAGGTCCAGGCTAGAATCTCAGGCATCATTCACACACAGCCAGGAATGTTGCTGATTTTCATATTTCCCGCCCACACATCCCCTCTCTTCAGATACAGCACGCCGGGATAGTGTGGGCGGGACTGGAAGGAGGAGGAGGAGCTGTATTCCTCACTGCTCGTATGTGAGGAGAGTGAGGGGGGGGTGGCTGGACTCGCTGGGCTGTGAAAGGGTGTCATAGACTGACACTCGGCTCAGCTTGCAGTCACCACTCTCGGAATTTACAGGCTGGTTCTCCTGTCCTAAGGATGGGAGAAATCAGTCTGTTTTTCAGTAACTGAGATGAAGGCTTGGGCCCCCCTCCCCCCCCCCCCCACAGTGCTCGTGGAGTCCTTCCTGCAACTCGCTCTTCTCCGTGCCAATGAGGATGCAGGGGAAGGAGCAGATCGTGCGGCTGTGGTTGTGCGAGCGCTCACATTATGCAGTGTCAGCGAGCAGAGGGAGGGGGGAGAAATCCCCCGCAGGAGCTGACTGGGGATGCTCTCCCTCTCAGGAGAGACTGTGTTACTCCAGCAGCAGCCCGAGCGAAATACAAAAATGCAAAAAAAAAAATAAAACATTTTTTTTTTTTGGGGGGGCACATGGTGGGGCACAGCATAATGTTGGGGGGGCCAGGGCCCCCTCTGCCCCCCCCTAGGGACGCCATTGGCAGCAACAGTCTCTCTCCAAGATTTCTCTCAGGCCTCTACTCACTGTGTCCCTGTATATACATGGATGCCTCCTTCCAGTATCAGCCAAACCCTGTACCATGAGCTTCCCAGCCAAATCCTCCACAGACTTTGCTCCAACTGTTCCAGCAGCTTTAGGAGTCAGGTCTCCCTGAGTTGGGATGGCACAGGACTCAATACAAATTCTAACGGGACTATTTTGGAGGGCAGACAGCTCCTCCAGGCTGGGCCACTCTCCTACTGTTTCCGGGTCCCAGAATATTTATACTCACCTCAGCCCCCTGACGGTCACTCACTCGACCAGGGATTGTTTGAGGCTGTATCAATATTCAGCCCAGGATCTGCCTCGATCAGCCCACCATGTTCCAGCACTTTCTGGAATACAAAAAAAAGGAGGCGAGCCTGTAACTGCAGAACCTAGAACAGCTAAAACAATAAACCTGTCATGGATATGCATTAATGTCTGTCTGCCATCTTACCTTCCTCCTCATGTGTTCATCTTGAGACCAGACCACCTTCACCTGGCTTCCTTTATAATCTCCTCCCAGCCTGACTCCACCCCAGGCCCTATCACAGAACACTATATTAACCTGTGCACTGCAAGCCTGCTTTGCTGATCAACGTGTTTGTTAGGCATTGTGTGTTTGGGTTCCTGCCTGCCGTGTGCTACGTCTGTCTCTCTGTTACGTTATTGGCTTGTCCCCGACTATCCCTGTCTGCTCGTGACCCTTGACCTTCGGCTCGTTCTTTCGTTATCCTTGTCTGCTTGTGGCCCCTGACCTTCAGCTTGTTATTCGGTTCTCTCTTATCTTGTGCTGCTGCTTCCCCTCTTTTCCCCTTATCCTACGGGGCGTGAGCTAGGAAACTCCAGGGGCCGCGACCTGGTCCCAGCCTGCAGCATAACATCCTCACCACTAGAGGCCCTGGAGAAGACCAGCTGGGTCTTAGACTCCGCGCCCTGGGGAATCTTGGCTCTAGCTTCCGTTAGGATCCCGGTTGTGCTCCTCTGGTCCTGCTTTCCACAACCACCCAGTTTCCTATCCGCAGAAGCCAGCCATAGGGTTCACTACCTCGCGGTGCACTCCTGTCCCCCTACGGTGTGCATCTGTCACCTGGCCACAGGTGACCCTGACAGTTTGATCAGCCATGAACCCGGCTGACATCCCGCTCCCCGCGGATGATCCATTGCAGGGCATATTTCGCAGACTTGAAACCCAGGAATCAAATCAGACTCAGGTGATGCGATTCCTCCAGGATCTGGCTTCTCGATTCGAGCAGCTTCAGGTCTTCTTGGGAACCCCGAATCCGCAACCCCAAGTACAACCAGCGGCTGTACCTATCGCACCAGTCGCAGCCTCACACTCACTAAGATTGCCAGCTCCGTTCCATTTCTCTGGGGAATCCAAGGCCTGCAGGGGGTTTCTCAGCCAATGCACAATTCATTTTGAGCTTCAGCCTCAAAGCTTCCTGTCTGACCGGGCTAAGGTAGCCTATATCATTTCCCTCCTCTCCGGTGAAGCTTTGGCCTGGGCTGCCCCCCTGTGGGAGAGGAACGATCCAGTGGTTTCCAGTCTGTCCGATTTCTTGAAGCTCTTTCGTAATATCTTCGAAGAGCTGGCTCGGGCTTCTTCAGCGGCTAGTGCTGTCTTACGTCTTCGCCAAGAATCTAGTTCAGTGGGGCAATATGCTCTTCAGTTCCGTATCCACACAGCTGAATTGAGCTGGAATAATGAGGCCCTGGTCGCTACCTTTTTACATGGCCTCTCTGACCGAGTGAAAGACGAATTAGCGGGAAGAGCCATTCCCGTCGGTCTGGACGATGTAATTTCATTATGCAACCAGATCGACATTCGCTTTCAAGAGAGGTCCTTAGAAAAAAGACGCCAGCACTCTCTGGGTCCTAGCCAGTCTGAGCTCCCCTCCCTTCATTCCGTGGAGCATCCTCTACCTGCTGAAGAACCTATGCAGCTGGGCCGGACCAGACTAACCCCCGAAGAACGTGCTAGGCGCAGAACTCTGGGCTTGTGCCTCTATTGTGGGGGCAAGGGTCATTTTCGTGACTCCTGCTCGCTTCGTCCGGGAAACGCTCGGGTCTAATACATTTGGAAGGTGGAGTATTGGACCCAGAAACATCACCTTCTCGCCTGCTCTTGCCGGTGTTCCTTCATGTAGGCACTTCTCCTCAGTCAACCCTTGCATACCTGGATTCTGGGGCTGCCGGCAATTTTATGGATTGGAGAACTGCTTCTTCTATGAAGCTTACCCTTTCACCTCTCACTACCCCATTGGTAGTCTCGGCAATTGATGGCACTGTTCTCCCAGGGGGCCCTATTCGCTTCCAGACGCTACCCATTAGGATGTCGGTAGGGATTCCCCACCAGGAGTGGATATCCTTTCTTATTCTACCCAAGGCCTCTACCCCAGTTGTATTGGGCCTCCCTTGGCTACAGCTCCACTCTCCACATGTGGACTGGGTCTCTGGGCAGATCCTGGCCTGGGGTTCCTCATGTTTCTCGTCGTGTCTTCTCAAGGTGATCCCCAAGGAGAGTCTTCCGGTTGCTGCCACTTCTGTTTCTTCTGATCTTCCTGCTGCATACAGCGATTACCGGGATGTGTTCTGTAAGAAATCAGCTGAGGTGCTTCCTCCCCACAGGTCTTTTGACTGTGCTATTGATCTTGTCCCCGGAGCAACTCTACCCAGGGGTCGTACCTACCCTCTGTCCATCCCAGAGACCCAGGCCATGTCGGAGTATGTCGCAGAGAATCTGGAGAGAGGTTTCATCCGGAAATCCTCATCGCCTGCAGGGGCAGGGTTCTTTTTTGTTGCCAAAAAGGATGGTACCTTAAGACCCTGCATCGATTATCGGGGTTTAAATGCGGTTACTATTAAAAATCGATACCCCTTACCCTTAATATCTGAGCTATTCGATAGGTTGAAGGGTGCCTCCATTTTCACCAAGTTGGATCTCAGAGGCGCGTACAATCTCATTCGAATACGGGAGGGTGACGAATGGAAGACTGCATTCAACACTAGAGACGGGCATTACGAATATCTGGTGATGCCTTTTGGTCTGTGTAATGCTCCAGCCGTGTTTCAAAACTTTGTCAATGAAATCTTCAGAGATCTGCTGTACCAGTTTGTTGTCATCTATCTGCATGACATTCTGATCTTTTCTGAAAATCTGCTCGTCCACAGAAACCATGTCCGCACTGTACTTCAACGTCTTAGAGAGAACAATCTCTATGCCAAGCTGGAGAAATGTTCCTTTGAATGTTCTGAGGTCCTGTTTTTGGGGTGCTTCGTCTCATGTTCGGGTCTTCGTATGGACCCTGGGAAGGTCTTGGCTATCACCAACTGGCCTCTTCCTGCTAGCCTCAAGGCCACACAGCGCTTTCTTGGCTTCACTAATTATTATAGGCAGTTCATAAGGAATTACTCTTCCATTGCCGCGCCTATTATCGCCTTGACCAAGAAGGGTGTGAATGCCAGAGACTGGCCTCCCGAAGCTGTCTCTGCATTTCACAACCTGAAACAGGCCTTTGTTTCTTGCCCCCTCTTGAGGAGACCAAATCCTGGGAATGCATTTTTTATTGAAGTGGACGCTTCCTCAATGGGGGTGGGAGCTGTGCTTCTTCAAATCTTTGAGAAGAGACGCCAACCATGTGCGTTCTTCTCCAAAAAAAATTCTCAGGCAGAGAGGAATTATGCCATCGGTGATCGGGAACTTCTCACAATTAAATTGGCGTTAGAGGAGTGGCGTCATCTCTTGGAGGGTTCCCCTCACTCCATAACGATCTTTACCGATCACAAGAATTTACAGTATCTACAGAATGCTAAACGTCTGAATCCTAGACAGGCTAGGTGGAGTCTCTTCTTTGCCCGTTTTAATTTCACGATTACCTACAAACCTGGTTCCTGCAACGGTCGGGCTGATGCGCTCTCCAGGTCATTTGACACTTTGGACGAGGAGTCCGCCCCTGAACCTGAGCCGATCATTCCAACCTCATGCATTGTTGCCCACTCTACCACCCTGAAGTCAAAAATTCCGCCTGGTAAGACCTTTGTCCCCACTGAGCTAAGAGCTAAGATCCTTCGTTGGGGACATGATTCCAAGGTGGCAGGGCATTCTGGATTCCTCCGATCCTTCCTACTCATCAGTCGTCACTACTGGTGGCCTAATCTCCGCTCAGACGTCAAAGACTACGTTAAAGCTTGTCATGTCTGTGCTCAGTCCAAATCCTCCACACAAGCTCCTGCTGGTCTCCTCATGCCCTTGCCCATTCCTAAGGAACCCTGGGCCCATATTGCCATGGATTTTATCACCGATCTCCCACTGTCTGAGAATAATACAGTCATTTGGGTGGTAATCGATCGATTCTCCAAGATGGCTCATTTTGTTCCTCTTCCTGGTCTTCCTTCTGCCCCTGCCTTGGTTCCCATTTTCATTCGAGAAATTCTCCGCCTACATGGGGTCCCTTCTCATATTGTTTCCGACAGGGGAGTCCAATTCACGTCTCGTTTTTGGAGAGCCTTTTGCAAATCCCTCAATATTGTCTTGGATTTTTCTTCTTCTTACCATCCCCAATCCAATGGACAGACTGAGAGGGTTAATCAGGAGTTAGAGGTCTTTCTTCGCACCTTTGTGTCTTCTCACCATGACGATTGGTCCTCTCTACTCCCGTGGGCAGAATTCTCCCATAACAATCATGTGAATACCAGTTCGCAGAAGACACCCTTTTTCACAGTTTATGGAAAACACCCACAACTTCCTCTTCCCATCATCTGTTCTCCAGACATTCCAGCTTTGGCTTCGGTTCAGGAGTCTCTCAATTCCGTTTGGGGTCACGTTCATGATTCCCTCCGGGCAGCTGCTGAAAAATTCAAAGGCTTTGCTGACCGCCGCAGGCGTAAACCGCCTTCTCTTCAGCCAGGGGACAAAGTCTGGCTCTCTACCAGGAACATCAAGCTCCGAGTTCCTTCTCTGAAGTTTGCTCCACGATTCATCGGTCCATACACGGTAACTGCTAAACTGAATCCGGTTTGTTTCAAACTCCAGATTCCTAAGAGCCTTAAAATCACTAACTCCTTTCATGTTGCTCTTCTAAAGCCTTTAGTCCTCAATAAATTCTCTTGTCCTCTCCCTACCGTGGCGCCTGTCTCTGAGGATAATCAGGAGTACGAGATCAGTCAAATTCTGGACTCCCGACTCTGTAAAGGCGTTCTTCAGTACCTCGTTCATTGGAAAGGGTTTGGTCCTGAGGAGAGGTCTTGGATCACTGCATCTGAGGTCTTTGCACCTCATCTGTTAAAGGAGTTTCATCTGAAGTTTCCCTCTAAACCTGGGCCCAGGCGGGGAAGGGGGAGGCCTCGTAAGAGGGAGGGTACTGTCATGGATATGCATTAATGTCTGTCTGCCATCTTACCTTCCTCCTCATGTGTTCATCTTGAGACCAGACCTCCTTCACCTGGCTTCCTTTATAATCTCCTCCCAGCCTGACTCCACCCCAGGCCCTATCACAGAACACTATATTAACCTGTGCACTGCAAGCCTGCTTTGCTGATCAACGTGTTTGTTAGGCATTGTGTGTTTGGGTTCCTGCCTGCCGTGTGCTACGTCTGTCTCTCTGTTACGTTATTGGCTTGTCCCCGACTATCCCTGTCTGCTCGTGACCCTTGACCTTCGGCTCGTTCTTTCGTTATCCTTGTCTGCTTGTGGCCCCTGACCTTCAGCTTGTTATTCGGTTCTCTCTTATCTTGTGCTGCTGCTTCCCCTCTTTTCCCCTTATCCTACGGGGCGTGAGCTAGGAAACTCCAGGGGCCGCGACCTGGTCCCAGCCTGCAGCATAACATCCTCACCACTAGAGGCCCTGGAGAAGACCAGCTGGGTCTTAGACTCCGCGCCCTGGGGAATCTTGGCTCTAGCTTCCGTTAGGATCCCGGTTGTGCTCCTCTGGTCCCGCTTTCCACAACCACCCAGTTTCCTATCCGCAGAAGCCAGCCATAGGGTTCACTACCTCGCGGTGCACTCCTGTCCCCCTACGGTGTGCATCTGTCACCTGGCCACAGGTGACCCTGACAAAACCCAGCTTCACTGGTTATAGTGAAGCCCCCCCCCCCAAAAAAAAAGACCTATACCTAGTAGCATCTGACTAGGAGGAATTAATTAGTGTTTGTGAGCCAAAAAGCCTCACACGGGAAATTATTTCCCAAGTCGGCCTGACCCCTTGGACCTGCTGGTTATTTGTAACACATGCTGTGTAATTTCTTAAAAAATTTAAGTGTGATTTTATAATTTTATTAAAATCTTGGTGAAATACTACACTATGTGGATTTTCCTCTGTACTTTAACTTCCTCCATGGAGTCTATCTTGGCTTAGGAGATCATAGAATCTTTGCATGCAAGATCGTGGTATATATGGCTTCTATGCAGCAAGGCGTTTAGTGATCTCCTTGTGGGATCAGAGCAGCTGGTAAGGAGCACATTTAATCGTTTTGGGAGCACTTTTTCTTCAGTGGTGCACGTTATCATCATTCCTTCATGGCAAAGAAAGAGGAACTATTGATGTTTAGTAAATCTGAGCACCTTTTTGCACCATATATACCGTATTCATTTTTCTATAAAAAAAAATTGCACAGTGTTTGCACATTTATATGGACTTTATATTTACAGTTATATCAATTTAGGATGAGTTCATCATTCATATGTTTAATGCACTTTTATTGTGTCTCTTATGTGATGTATTAACTTACAGTGCTTTGAAAAAGTATTCATACCCCTTGACATTTTCCAAAGTTTTTCATGTTACAACCAAAAACGTAAATGTATTTTATTGGGATTTTATGTGATAGACCAACACAAAGGGGCACATAATTGTGAAGTGAAAGGAAAATGATAAATGGTTTTCAAAATGTTTTACAAAAAAATATCCAAAAAGTGTGGCGTGCATTTGTATTCAGCCCCCTTTACTCTGACACCCCTAACTAAAACCTAGTGGAACCAATTATTTTCAGAAGTCACAGAATTAGTAAATAGAGTCCACCTGTGTGTAATTTAATCTCAGTATAAATACAGCTGTTCTGTGAAGCCCTCAAAGTTTTGTTGGAGAACCTTAGTAAACAAACAATATCATGAAGGCTAAGGAACATACCCGACAGGTCAGGGATAAAGTTGTGGAGAAGTTTAAAGCAGGGTTAGGTTACAAAAAATATCCCAAGCTTTGAAGCACTGTTCAATTCAACATCCGAAAATGGAAAGAGTATGGTACAACTGCAAATCTACCAAGACATGGCTATCCAGCTAAACTGACAGGCCAGGCAAGGAGAGCATTAATCAGAGAAGCAGCCAAGAGGTCCATGGTAAGTCTGGAGGAGCTGCAGAGATCCACAGCTCAGGTAGGAGAATCTGTCCACAGGAAAACTATTAGTCGTGCACTCCACAAATCTGGTCTTTATGGAACAGTGGCAAGAAGAAAGCCATTGTTGAATGAAAGCAATAAGAAGTTGCGTTTGCAGTTTGCGAGAAGCCATGTGGGGGACATGGCAAACAAGGCAACAACCCTAAACATATAGCCAGAGCTACAATAGAATGGTTTACATCAAAGCATATTCATGTGTTAGAACGGCCCAATCAAAGTCCAGACCTAAATCCAATTGAGAATCTGTGGCAAGACTTGAAAATTGCTGTTCACAGACGCTCTCCATCCAATCTGACAGAGCTTGAGCTATTTTGCAAAGAAGAATGGGCAAAATGTCACTCTCTAGATATGCAAAGCTGGTAGAGACATCCCCAAAAAGACTTGCAGCTGTAATTGCAGTGAAAGGTGGTTCTGCAAAGTATTGACTTCTTCAAGGCACTGTATACCTAGCACAAGGATAGCACACTTTTAATTATTGTTTGGTTGGAGTGCTTTCATTTTAAGTCCACTACATACTACACCCCATAACCTAATGTAACTCTTTTAATGCTCTTGAACACAGGTGTAAATAAAATTGTGTTTTTATCCGTTTTTTTAGTGTTTTTTTTTATGGATCTGATCTGAGTGTGGTTCTATTGTTTTTTATTGGTCCATGCACACTATGCCTAAAGATCATTAAAACTGCACTGCATTCATATCTGTAAGATACAAATCAAAAATACGCATTTCACATGCTGGGAGCTGTAGATGATCCACCATGGAAGGAGTTCAGCTAACTGTATGCTGAACTCTACTGTCCATATACTTTAGTGTACAATATAGCAGCAGTTGAGTGAAACATAACACTAGATAACATTTGCAAGATATCTGAGCCAGCGCTGTATCTTTGCCTAGGCCGACAAGGACCAGGGCTAGGGCGGCATTTGTGGGGGGGCATCAAGAAAGCGCTCCCCCTGCCAAAAAAAACTGCCTCCTCCCGTCTCACCTTCGAAAAGAGTCTCTGCCAGCTTGGGTCCAGGAGGCAAATCAGTCTGGCACCCCCATAAAGCGGGCGCACTGCTGCCTGCTGGTATGATAATACCGGCCGGTGAGGACGTTTGGACAAATAAGTGAAATAATCCCTATGATTACAATCAGTGGCAGCAAACAAAAGTCCAAATATCTTACACAGTAGGAGTAATCTTACTAATCCAAAGACATAAGGCTGCACTGATAGGCACTGATAAGGCTGCATTGATGGCCACTGATGAGGTGGCACTGGTAGACTGCACTGATGGGGAATGATGAAATGCACTGATGGGCACTAATGAGGCTGCATTGATAAGGCAGCACTGATGGCCACAAGGCGGCACTGATATGCTGCACTGATCGGCACCAATCGGCACTGATCTGCTGCACTGATAACCACTGATGAGGCTGCAATGATGAGGCCGCACCTATAAGGCAACACTGATGGGGCTGCACTAATGGGCACTGATGAGGCTGCACTGACAGGGCGGGTCGTAAATCAAAAGGGGTGTGGCCTTGACAGGAAGGGGTGGGTCATATTTAAATTAGGGGTGCACGAGTTTAGTCAGGCCTAGGGCAGCATAAAACCTAAATACATCACTGATTAGAGCGTGACTAAGATTTGCTCCTCTGCTAACACGTTCCTCCCCGTTTTGGTATCCATATGGGAGAGCCTTGGCTGCAGAATCTCCAGAAGCATGTCGAAGGTGGTGATGGACATTCGAGTAAAGTTGAAGGCTAGGTTCACACTTGTGTGGGTCGGGAAAAGCGCATTATTACACACATTCCCAATCCTCAGGCAAAATGCGCTGCTCTTTAGCAGATGCGCGGGGTGCCATTAATTCCTAATTGCACCCTCACGCATTGGAAAACGTTCACGTGCATGAAGCCACATAATGCCACAGCACCATGTGGTTCTGTGGGGCCGTGTTTTTAAAAAAGGTTGATTACTATTTCCCCACATTTTCCGCAGGTACAGCAGCCCATTCAAATGACTGAGCTGCTGTGTCCACGCAAAAATTAGCTGCACCACCTACACAAGTGTGAACCTAGCCAAAGATCCTTGCATAGATCTCCATACCTAGTGGCTCAGTATCTCTGTGTGGGACACTGGGACACCAGAGGATGTGTCCAGTAGGGATGCATTGCTATTTTTTCTTCTAACTCCTTTTGCATTCTTCTCCTCCTCAACATGACCAATAGGATCGCTTTGTCAATTAGATTAACAATGGGGTCCATAATATCAGCAAAAACAAGATATTACTACACAACCAGCTCACTGCTCTCTCAAGAGCAAGGAAAGGGAAAAGTGCAAGAAAAAGCCTCCAAGATGATCTAATTTGAATACATAAACACAATATTCTGGGAATGCAAACAGAGCTAGAAGAAGACAAGAACAAATGTAACCATATAAACACACAAAGCACTTTACGTTCCTTACTTTTTATGCAGGATCTTTCTGACAGTATTTTCAGTATTTTTATTATGCTTAGTATTTTATTATGCAATTTATTATAATGGTACTTTATTTTCCTATGGTTTTTATTATGATCAGTATTTTTATTATGATCAATATTGTATTATGATCAGTATTTTTATTATGATCAATATTGTATTATGAGCAGTATTTTTAATATGATCAATATTTTATTATGACCAGTATTTTTATTATGATCAGTATTTTATTACTATAAGTATTTTTAATATGATTAATACTTTATTATGAACAGTAATTTTTATTATGACCAGTATTTTATTATGATTGATATTTTTAATATGATCAATATTTTATTATGATCAGTATTTTTAATATGAACAATAATTTATTATGATCAGTATTTTATTTTTTTTTGATCAGTATTATATTATGATTAGTATTTTTAATATAATCAGTATTTTATTCTGCTCAGTATTTTTAATATGATCAGTATATTATTATGATCAGTATTTTTATTATGATCAATATTTTACTATGATTAGTATTTTTTTTTCATGACCAGTATTATATTATGATTAGTACTTGTAATATAATCAGTCTTTTATTCTGATCAGTATTGTTTATGTGATCAGTATATTATTATGATCAGTATTTTTGTTATAATCACTACTTTAATATGATCAGTATTTTTATTATGATCAGTATTTTAATATGATCAATATTTTTGTAGCACACAGACCCTTTTCCTGCCTGGCTCACTTGCAGGTCAAGGCACACCGTGCTATATGCCCGTACCCTCCTGTTTGAAGAGGTTGAGCGGTGTTCACTATTTTGGGTTCTGCAGCGAGTTACCTCTTTCCACTGGTTCTCATCCCCAGAGTATAGGGACAAGTCTCTATGTCTTCCCAAGAAGGCCAATGTCCACACCACTTCAACTCTAACGATGAGTTTATTTTCTATTACTGCTTAGTAGACAGGGAAAGATTGATGAGAGAAAGAATAGCAAACTTGGGGAATTAGGTCCAGGCACAAACTAGTAGAATCGTCGACACTCGATCCCGAGTGGGTTTAACTCACCCGGATAGTCCTCTCTCACAGTCCTAGCAGCCGGAGTGATGCTCGAATATTCACTTAAGTTTCCTTGGGAGACGATCAGGAACAGTTCCAAGTCCGAAATTCCCGGTGCTTGCAACAGTAGAACAAGGTGCAACTGAAGCACGTCACAAGGCCCGTGGCGGATCTTTGAATCCCTCTAGTAGGTAACCAGGCCTCACCTGGAGGCGGCGACTCCTTTCACCAAACTCCTGGTTCCCTCTTTCCTAGAACGGGTCACCCTCTCCCGGGCACCGTGGGACTCTTCTTTCGGGGGTAGGCCCTAGCTAAAAGTGCTGGGCCTACGAACAGAGTTGCTGCCCCAGGCTAAAGGTGCCACACCCACACGCACCCCTGGCCATGAGGGCCACCGAAGGTGGGGGTACGTGTGTCACTCTCGGACCAAGTGGTCCTCTCCTCCTCGAAAGATGGCGTCTGCCCCTTATGTACCCTCTCCCGGCATGCACAGCAGGTTGACCACGCCCACTGCACCGCTGCCGAGAGAGGACACCCTAAGGCGTAGCAATGTCACCCATGGTTCAACCCTGACCTGATATGGCAGCGCCACCCACAGGCCACAGGGAACCCTACACCAGGCAGCAGCAATTCCCTAACAATCAAAGTGGTCTGAGCCTGGCTACCAGCTCAGACCAACCCCTAAATTTAGGCGCATAGCTCCCCTGAAAAGTAAAGGGGCGCTACATACACCCCCTCCTAAAATAGACACTGTCCCCAGTGTCTAAAATAAATTCACAACCCCTCAAACCTTAGCAAGCGTGGATTTATTTCCGAACTTATGTACAAAATGTTGAATTGTTGTGCCTGAACCAATATATGGGAAAGACAAAGAGGACCGACATCTGCAAGATTGTATTTGTTTAACAGTCACCACATCCCAAAAATAAGTAAATAAAACAAAAAACCCCCTAGGAGGTGGGACTTTAAAAGTGACTGAAAAACACACATCAGAGTATGTTGAAAATATATAGATTTTAATAAATAGTTACAAAAAGACAAATTTGATGTAGATCACATGGATTATGCAAATCCAAACTGGAAATTAACATGATACAAAAAGAAGAAATTGAAACATATATTATTATTTGTCAGACCCGACAGCTGTTTCGGTTATACCCTTCCTCGGGGGATTTGCAGACAAAAGATTTTCAGATATTATAGACAAACAGATTCTGTTGAATATACAATATATGGGAAAGGGACAAGAGAAAAGAAAGAGAAGAGGAGAAGAGGAACAAATATAGAGAACAAAAATACAAACATTGACATCCATTCTCAATGTCACACTTTCCATATTATACTGTACATGTTCCACCCCCTCCTAAATAACTACTCCACCCATTCTCCGGCAGAGTTGCTTGTAGTTCACCTGCAGAGGGAGAGAAAAAAAACACAACACACAGAATAAAACATTCTCACCTATTTACTATACAAAAAAAAGTGAGCTATCTCCCCGAGAAAAGATAACTTCCTTCACTAAATGCTACAAATGCTAATCCTAGCATATGTTATTTAAAACTTTCCCTAAAGAAAACTATGATAAAGTTTTGCAAATCACCGCCACCTGGTGGTAGTGCAAAGTTACTACAACTGACACTTATTCTATGGAAATACATCACTAGCATCAGACATTCCCCATATTGAACACGGCGATTTCCATCTTTGGCCCTAGCTAAGTCTACCCCAAACGTTCTTTACCGCTGGCTAAGGAGGGGAGAAAAAAAACAGAACAGCTCTCCGATTTCTCAACTGAGTAGAGTTCCCTAGCAAGGGTAAAGTTATATGCTCCACCGCTGACGAAGTCCTATTGGACGCAACGTACGTACGGGGGAGGAGCTTACTCGGTGACGTCACCCGCGTCTGTCCCAGGCTGTGCTCGCGGCTTGCATTGCCGCTTACCATTGATTCATCTTAGGCTGAGTTTACGGCGTTCACCGCCGCTCACACTCACTTCATCTGCCTGCTGTTCACTTTGGTGGATCTCTCACTGTTAATCATCTGGTGCTGCTTATGTTTATTTTTGTTGCTATTAGCACTATCTTTTGCCAGTTTTCAGCATATGATCTCTACTTGTGACTTCCACCAGCTGTATATCATGGTTCATTTATCATTATAAGCACAAGAGACTTGGTCACTTTAGCAGCTGTTTTATATTTTGGACTTCCCCATCATAGAACATCAGCGCCTAGTGGCTTTTGCTGTACTTTTTTGGACTTTGTCTGAATTTTATTTGTATGTATTTTTTATACATTATATTTTTGGATTAAAACAGTCTACACTTAGAACGTTTCCACATCCCTTTTTTATATATCATCTCTACATCTGATGCTGTGCCTACCATTTGGCTGGATCACCGCTTCATCTGAGACCATCTTCCCCTCATGGTGGAAAACAAGCGTTTTTGACCTCTTGTTCATTCAAAAGGTCCATCTGGTCTGGTAAGCAGATTTTCCTTACATTGGATACACAAGTTATATACTGTATGAAGAAGCCTACACCCAGATCTCTTCAGTACATCTTTCTCATCATTGTTCACTGTATATGGACATTTATTGTGCTGCACTGTTATTTCTTTATATTGTGAGGGGGTTAGCTCGGCAGCGGGTGTGTGTGACCCCCGGGATGGGCTCCCCACACAAAAACAGGCCCAGCAAACGGAGGTTGTGGTTTTCAAAATCAAAAAGGTGCGGTTTATTTTCTATTTACAGTGACAAAACACAGCAAAGCAAAAGAAACATAAACAAAATAAATCCTGGTCAACTTGACCTCTGACTAAACATACAGGTTTCCTAACTAACAACTGGGATCAGCCTAGTGCTGTCCTAGTCCCTAAGTCCCTGGTTTTAAATGTCCAAGCAAATAGCCACACAGGCTTTGTCTCACCGCACAGGGGTTCACTCTCCCTAGACAGTCCACACAGGTCTGGGTCCAGGCATGAGCAAACACCTAATGAATCTTGGAGTTCTTATAGAGGCCTAAATGAGCTGACAAGCTTCAGCTGGTCTCATCAACTCCCTGTCTGCACGACGCCCCACACTCTCCCTAGAGGTATGAGTCATCCATGAGCCCACTAGCCCCAGCTGGGCTTATACAACTCTCCACCTAGTTGTATAAGTCGGCGTAAAGCCTGAATCTGGGCGAAATATATCTACCCCCCTGGATGCAACCAGGTGACTTTACCTTCCTGCTGTCACATACCCCCCCCTCTTGTTTTAACCTCGGGGTTGGAACACCAGCAATCAGGCATTCATGTACCCGAGACAAAGCATCCACATTCCCCATTTGAACGCCAGGGCGATGCTTTACTGTGAAGTTGAATTCCTGGAGGGCCAGGAACCACCTATTCACTCTTCTATTTGTTTCCTTGTTTTGAGCCATCCACTTTAACGGAGCGTGATCCGTAACCAAGTCAAAGTGCCTACCTAGCAGGTAGTACCGAAGGGAATCTAGAGCCCACTTCACCGCTAAACACTCCTTTTCAACGGTGGCGTAATTTACCTCATGGGACTTCAACTTCCTGCTGAGGTAAATGACTGGGTGCTCTTCCCCGTTCCAGACCTGGGACAATACTGCTCCTAACCCCACATCTGACGCATCACTTTGTACGACAAAGTCTTTAGAGAAGTCGGGTGAGTACAACACTGGCTGGCTACATAAGGCTTGTTTCAAGAATTGGAATGCTGCCTCAGCCTCGGGGGTCCATTTAATCATGACCGACCCTTTCCCCTTCGTCAGGTTGGTTAGGGGCACAGCCTTAGAAGCAAAGTGGGGAATGAATCGCCGATAATACCCAGCGATTCCCAGAAAGGCTCGTACCTGCTTCTTGCTGTTGGGACGTGGCCAACTCTGGATGGCCTCGACTTTGTTGAGTTGGGGTTTTATTACTCCCCTCCCAATGGTGTACCCAAGATATTTGGCCTCTTCCTGCCCAATGGTACACTTCTTGGGGTTAGCCGTAAACCCTGCTTCCCGAACAGAGTCCAGGACTGCTTGCACTTTTGGCAGATGTGAGGCCCAATCTGTGCTATGGACAATTACGTCATCCAGGTAAGCCGCAGCATACTTCCGATGGGGCCTCAGCATCTGGTCCATTTTCCGCTGGAATGTGGCCGGCGCATTCTGTAACCCGAACGGCATTCTTTTATATTGGAACGCCCCGTCTGGGGTTACAAATGCGGTTTTCTCTTTGGCCGACTTGGCCAGGGGGATTTGCCAATACCCTTTTGTGAGGTCAAGAGTCGTCATGTATCGGGCTGTTCCCAGCCGGTCGATCAACTCATCTATACGTGGCATGGGGTAGGTGTCAAATTTTGTAACTTTGTTCAACTGACGAAAATCGTTACAAAATCGCCAGCTCCCATCCGGTTTAGGCACCAACACAATGGGACTAGACCAATCACTTTGGGACTCCTCTATCACCCCTAAGTTCAGCATTTTCTGTACTTCCTCCCGTATTGCCTCCCGTCGGGCCTCTGGGATCCGATAGGGTTTTAACTTCACCCTTTCACCGGGCGGGGTAACGATGTCATGCTCTACCCCAGATGTTTGTCCCGGCAGCTCAGAGAATACCTCCTTGTTGCGAAGCACAAACTCCTTAACCTCCTGTTGTTGGGGTTGTGACAAGGTGGCTGCTATTCCAACCTCAGGAATCACGCAACCAGTTTGAGCTGGTGACCAAGTGTCTGCGACTAGGGACTCTCTATCCCTCCAGGCTTTCAACAGATTAACGTGATAGATCTGTTCGGGCTTTCGCCTTCCTGGTTGTCTGACCTTGTAATTCACTTCGCTCACTTTTTCCATTATCTCGTAGGGGCCTTGCCATTTGGCAAGGAATTTACTTTCAACCGTAGGGACAAGTACCAGTATCCTATCCCCCGGGGAAAAGGTACGGGTCTTGGCTCCACGGTTGTACACTCTCTGCTGTGCTAACTGCGCTTGGGCCAAATGTTCCTTCAAGATGGGCATTACCTGTGCAATTCGGTCTTGCATCAGGGCGACATGCTCAATCACACTCCTGTGGGGAGAACTCTCACTTTCCCAAGTTTCCTTGGCAATATCCAACAGCCCTCTTGGGTGTCTCCCATACAGTAACTCAAAGGGGGAGAATCCCGTAGAGGATTGGGGCACCTCCCTAATAGCAAACATCAGATAAGGAAGTAGACAGTCCCAATCCTTTCCATCTCTATCCACCACTTTCTTCAACATTTGTTTTAGGGTTTTGTTGAATCTTTCAACCAGCTCATCGGTTTGGGGGTGATACACAGATGTACGTAATTGCGTCACTTTGAACAATTTACACAGCTCCTTCATAACCCGGGACATAAAGGGTGTACCTTGGTCCGTAAGCAGTTCTTTACAAATACCCACCCGGCTAAACACAAGAGATAGCTCTTTGGCTATGGTTTTGGCCGAGGTATTTCGGAGAGGGATCGCTTCTGGATAACGGGTGGCATAGTCCATTATAACTAATATGTACTGGTGCCCCCTAGCGGACTTGATTATAGGACCTACCAAATCCATGGCGATCCTCTCAAACGGGACCTCAATGATGGGTAGAGGGACCAGCGGGCTACGGAAATGTGGCATCGGGGCCGACCTCTGACACACAGGGCAGGAGGAACAATAATTTTCTATGTCCTTCATCACCCCCGGCCAATAGAATCTCTGTAATACCCTCTCTCGGGTTTTCTCTGTCCCCAGATGACCTCCAAGAATGTGCCCATGGGCCAACTCCAACACCAACTTCCTGTAAGGTTTGGGCACCACAAGCTGCTCAACGGTTTCTTCTGCCCTTTTTGCCACCCGATACAGTAGGTCCTTCTCTACGCTGAAGTATGGGTAAGTGCAGGTATTATCTGGGTTCACTAACTCGCCATCTATTTTCACTACGTTTTCCCGTGCCTTTATTAGGGCGGGGTCTTTCAACTGTTCTGTGGCAAAGTTTTCCCTGTGAACCTCAAGATCAGAAAACTCCACAGACGGTAGGTTTTCGTCTGAGGAGGTGGGCTCCTCTCCAGTTTCTTGAGTCTCCCCTGCCAATACTGATAAGGGAAATTCCGGAGAGTCCTCACCACTCTCAGGGGAGTTCTGGCTATCACATTCCTGGTACATAGGGGCACCAGTGGGGGGCTCAGGATCATCCCACAGTTCCCAGAACTTCGGAAAATCCCTTCCCACAATGGCGTCATGCGGTAACTGAGATACTAAGCCCACTGGATGAAAGAGGGTACCTTTGGGGGTCTCGAAACACACTGTAGTCACTGGATACTCTCGGGTGTCCCCATGCACACAAATAACAGCTACCTTGCTATTCCCAGAGACCTCTGTTTTAACTAACTCAGCCTTTATCAGGGTCACAAGGCTACCTGAATCCAGCAATACCACAACATTTCTACCATTAACACACATTTTGCATAAATGTTTCTCAGTTCCTCGAATGGCAGTGCATGCGACTGTCGCACACAGCGACTGACGTCTGCCCGTCAGAAAGTTACACTGCATGGGTTCCTCCACAACCGGGCAATTGGCTGCAATATGTCCCGCTTGCCGGCAGCGGTAGCAAACGATCCTTCTTGCCGCCTCTTGAGCCGCTGATTTCCCAGGCTGTTCTCGCCAAACTTGGGGTAGAGCTCCCACCCTCTCACTCTCTCCACCCTCACCCCTTGGAATCCTCTTATCCGCCCCTGGGGATGGTCTGGTCTTAGGGTGGAAAGTCCGAGTGTCTCTGGAAGAGGCCGTCAGGTTCTCTGTAGCCAAGTATTTCTCCACACGATCCACAAGACCATCGGCCGTCTCTGGGTCTCCATGGCTTACCCACTTTTGGATGGTAGTAGGAAGAGCTCTCAAAAACCGATCCATTACAACACGTTCCACAATCTTTGGTGCGGACAAAGTCTCTGGCTGTAGCCACTTTCTGCTCAGGTGAATGAGATCATACATTTGAGACCTGGGGGGTTTTCCAAGCTGGAAAGTCCAGTTATGCACACGCTGAGCCCGGACAGCCAGGGTGACACCCAGCCTTGCCAATATTTCAGCTTTTAGCATCACATAGTCTTTTGCTTGGTTAGGCTCTAGGTCATAGTAAGCTTTCTGCGATTCACCAGTTAACAGAGGAGCCACCAGTCCAGCCCACTGCTCCTCAGGCCACTTTTCTCTTTCAGCGGTCCTTTCAAATGTGGTCAAAAATACCTCTGGATCATCCTCTCCAGTCATTTTTGTCAATAAACGACTCACCCCAAAGGACGCGGTATTAGTGGGACGGCTTTCCTCACTGGTCTGCGGACGTTGCTGCATTACTGCTTCCATCTGTTGTTGTAGTCTCTGCTCTTGCTTCTGCAACAGGTCTATGAAGCGGGCCTCAGATTGCTGCTGGGCTTGTTGCTGAGCCTCCAGACTCTGTTGCAAAGTTGCGTTTGTCTGCTGCTGGGCTGCAAGGCTCTGTTGATGAGCTTGCTGCTGGGCTGCAAGGCTCTGTTGATGAGCTTGCTGCTGGGCTGCGAAGTTCTGTTGTTGAGCTGCAAGGCTCTGTTGATGAGCTGCAAGGCTCTTTTGCAAACCTGCATTTGTCTGCTGTTGATTGGCATTTGCTAGAGCCAGCTGTTTCAGTATCTCCTCCATGCTGGCTTAAAAAAAAAACTGCCACTGGTTCTCCACCAACTGTGAGGGGGTTAGCTCGGCAGCGGGTGTGTGTGACCCCCGGGATGGGCTCCCCTCACAAAAATAGGCCCAGCAAACGGAGGTTGTGGTTTTCAAAATCAAAAAGGTGCGGTTTATTTTCTATTTACAGTGACAAAACACAGCAAAGCAAAAGAAACATAAACAAAATAAATCCTGGTCAACTTGACCTCTGACTAAACATACAGGTTTCCTAACTAACAACTGGGATCAGCCTAGTGCTGTCCTAGTCCCTAAGTCCCTGGTTTTAAATGTCCAAGCAAATAGCCACACAGGCTTTGTCTCACCGCACAGGGGTTCACTCTCCCTAGACAGTCCACACAGGTCTGGGTCCAGGCATGAGCAAACACCTAATGAATCTTGGAGTTCTTATAGAGGCCTAAATGAGCTGACAAGCTTCAGCTGGTCTCATCAACTCCCTGTCTGCACGACGCCCCACACTCTCCCTAGAGGTATGAGTCATCCATGAGCCCACTAGCCCCAGCTGGGCTTATACAACTCTCCACCTAGTTGTATAAGTCGGCGTAAAGCCTGAATCTGGGCGAAATATATCTACCCCCCTGGATGCAACCAGGTGACTTTACCTTCCTGCTGTCACAATATATATATATATGCTCCAGGCCGGCTGGTTTCCAGAGTGGGCAATAATTAAAAAAAAACAAGTTCCCAGTTTAGAGATAATACTTTGGATCAGGGAGGACAAGAGTTTTCCACTGTCTGTCTAAAGTCTCTATGAAATAGACAGCATCATCTCTGTCCTTGCTGCAGATTACCACACGGTCCGCATGGATGTGCCGACCATAAGTCCAGTCTCTGCGGCAGCCTTTATATCGGGTTGTCATCTCAGCTGAACACTTGAAATACCTGTAGCCTCTTGGTACTTTTATATGATCCCACACAAAGTCAGCGTACCATCGTTCACGGGAGGCCTCAATCTCAAAGAGCAGTTCTTTGGGAACATAGGAGTATTCCCATCCATAGTCTGAGGCGAGCTTTTTATTGAATAGCCACTGTAATCGGGCCAAGGGCGGCATGGTCGCCCGATCTCCTGCTCCAGGAAGGACGATAGCATCCGGAGACCTTCTCAATGGTGCAAGCTCCAGCAGTGGCAAAGTTGGCCGCAATTGTGCTCGAACATCAGTAACAACAAGCACAGAGGGTGCTGGAGCAGGCAAAGCGGGCGTGGGATTAGTTTCTTCCTTTGCAGTAGGGGCTTCCACTCGGGGTGTAGTTTCCCCAGAGTCCATTGGCGAAATTCCCCCTAGACTGCGGGGTGAAGCCACCGGAAATTTGTCCCAACCCTTTTTGATAAACACTTCATCAACATCGTGGTCATCTCCCACATCCGAAGATGAATCCAACTCGGAGGTATCATACTCCTCCGCCGGCAGGTAATTGGTGGTGGAGACAGACACATTGTCCCCGAAAATAGAGGGCTTCTGCGGGCTGGCTGTCCATGCATCCCCAATAGTGCGGGGCATGGGCTTCCTTCCCTTTCCCGGCAAACACAATGCCACAGTTCCCCCAGCCTCCTTACCATCCCCTGACGTGGGTCTCCTGGAGGTCCCTCCGACTTGAAGATCTGGTTCAGGTAGGCGCTGGGCCAGGCTTCGACCGTGGCCGAGGGAGGCCTTAACATATCCCACCCTCCGCTTGGCGGGTGGGAGAGAGGTCTCCATTGTAACGGAGACAGCATCCGCTGAATTCTCCGTTGCTGGCTCCGTGATGGCCGGAACCTCATCCTTGGCTTCCGCTGCACTCACGGTGGTGCGCGTGGGCATGGCAGTGGGAGTATAGGTTTCCTCCTCCGAAGTGGGCAGTTGACCGGGTAGACCCGGGGTTGCTCCGTAGGTTGATCCACCTCGAAAAGGAAATCTCCACAAAGGGTACATCTTCCGAAAGGGCAAAGCTGTACGACCAGTCTCTGGCATTTAGGACAGATCATGCCCAAGGCCTCTGCATCCCTGCATGAATAGAGTGCAAAGCGGCCCCTAGGCTTGAGCCAGATCCCTGTATCCATCAGGGGGGCAGTGAGGGGAGCAACGTCCATGGTTGGGGTAGGTGGGAACATCCGTGGTCATGTTGCTTCTTCACTAGTCCAGCTCGTACTGTCCCTTGGTGCCAAAACATCACGTGCAACACACAAGTTGGCGGGGGCTCCTCCCCCTTTCTTCTCTCTGCACGTAGCTTGTGGGCTTTTCTACATTTGAGGCACGCCCACGAACTACGCAGTTATAAATCTAGTATAGGTTTAAGCCTGTACCTCCATTTCTCTCATAAGTGACGCAGTCCAAATTTTCCCGAAATGGCCGACCTCCACAGAATCACACATGGAAAAAAAAAAAAGTCCAGCCTTCAGGGGCAGCTGCAAAATCCCGGACTCGAGCCCCCACGTGTAGCACACAAACCCTTTTTTCCTGCCTGGCTCACTTGCAGGTCAAGGCATACCGTGCTATATGCCCGTACCCTCCTGTTTGAAGAGGTTGAGCGGTGTTCACTATTTTGGGTTCTGCAGCGAGTTACCTCTTTCCACTGGTTCTCATCCCCAGAGTATAGGGACAAGTCTCTATGTCTTCCCAAGAAGGCCAATGTCCACACCACTTCAACTCTAACGATGAGTTTATTTTCTATTACTGCTTAGTAGACAGGGAAAGATTGATGAGAGAAAGAATAGCAAACTTGGGGAATTAGGTCCAGGCACAAACTAGTAGAATCGTCGACACTCGATCCCGAGTGGGTTTAGCTCACCCGGATAGTCCTCTCTCACAGTCCTAGCAGCCGGAGTGATGCTCGAATATTCACTTAAGTTTCCTTGGGATACGATCAGGAACAGTTCCAAGTCCCGAGCTTCCCGGTGCTTGCAACAGTAGAACAAGGTGCAACTGAAGCACGTCACAAGGCCTGTGGTGGATCTTTGAATCCCGCTAGTAGGTAACCAGGCCTCATCCGAGGCGGCGACTCCTTTCACCGAAACTCCCAATTCCCTCTTTCCTAGAACGGGTCACCCTCTCCCGGGCACCCTGGGACTTTTCTTTCGGGGTAGGCCCTAGCTAAATGTGCTAGGCCTACGAGCAGAGTTGCAGCCCCAGGCTAAAGGTGCCTGGGCCTGATCACACCCACACGCACCCCTGGCCATGAAGGCCACCAAAGGTGGGGGTACGTGTGTCACTCTCGGACCAAGGGGTCCTCTCCTCCTCGAAAGATAGCGTCTGCCCCTTATGTACCCTCTCCCGGCATGCACAGCAGGTTGACCACGCCCACTGAATCGCTGCCGAGAGAGGACACCCTAAGGCAGGGATAAGCAATTAGCGGACCTCCAGCTGTTGCAAAACTACAAGTCCCATCATGCCTCTGCCTCTGGGTGTCATTCTTGCTGCTGTCAGAGTCTCGCTATGCCTCATGGGACTTGTAGTTTGGCAACAGCTGGAGGTCCGCTAATTGCATATCCCTGCCCTAAGGCGTAGCAATGTCACCCATGGTTCAACCCTGACCTGATATGGCAGTGCCACCCACAGGCCACAGGGAACCCTACACCAAGCAGCAGCAATTGCCTAACAATCAAAGTGGTCTGAGCCTGGCTACCAGTTCAGACCAACCCCTAAATTTAGGCGCATAGCTACCCTGAAAAGTAAAGGGGCGCTACATTTAATTATGATCAGTATTTTTATCTTGACCAGTATTTTATAAATGATCAATATTTGTATTATAATCACTACTTTAATATGATAAGATTTTTTATTATCAGTATTTTAATACGATGAGTATTTTTTTTTATGATCAGCCTTAGATCCAAGAGAAATATAATAAAAAGCACATATGAGAGACTGCACAGCAGAGCCATTAAATCCAAGAATCGGAATCCTGGATCTTTCCCAACAATGTGATATTGAACACATATAACCTCGTAGTGGAAAGGGTTAAATCCGGAGCAGTACGTCATTGTGTAAGCACACAGTCAGCACACGAAGGATGGAGCTGTCACTTTAAAGATTCCAGGGTCTGTGAGCATGGCCCCGCCCCCCGGCTGCTCTCCTTCCACCCATCCAGCTGACACAGGTGATCGCATCCTCCTCCGGGGACAGGAGATGACCACAGCGGCCCTATGATGACACCAGGAACAGGTGCGCAGTACAAGGCAGGCAGAATGGACTCTGCTGGGGGGAGGCAGGACTGGTGATCTCCATCTTATGTCTGTGTCATTATCACATTAGGACATCTTACATGGCCAGGCAAGGGGGGATTAGTGTGTGTGTGTGTGCTTAGATCCATCAGTGTATGTGTGTACATGGAACCTAACCATCGGTGTATGTGTGTACATAGATCCCCATCCCATCAGTGTATGTGTGTACATAGAACCTAACCATCAGTGTATGTGTGTTCATAGAACCTAACTGTCAGTGGATGTGTGTACATAGAACCCATCAGTGTATGTGTGTACATGGAACCTAACCATCAGTGTATGTGTGTACATAGATCCCCATCCCATCAGTGTATGTGTGTACATAGAGCCCAACCATCAGTGTATGTGTGTACATAGATCCCCATCCCATCAGTGTATGTGTGTACATAGAGCCCAACCATCAGTGGATGTGTGTACATAGATCCCACCCATCAGTGTATGTGTGTACATAGATCCCAACCATCAGTGTATGTGTGTACATAGAGCCCAACCATCAGTGGATGTGTGTACATAGAACCCATCAGTGTATGTGTGTACATAGAGCCCAACCATCAGTGTATGTGTGTACATAGAACCCCATCCCATCAGTGTATGTGTGTACATAGAGCCCAACCATCAGTGTATGTGTGTACATAGAACCCAACCATCAGTGTATGTGTGTACATAGAGCCCAACCATCAGTATATGTGTGTACATTTGTCCCCATCTCCATCAGTATATGTGTACACAGACCATGGTCCATTAGGCTCTGTTTCCACTATTGCAGCCCCAAAGTCGCGCAATTTACAGTGCGACTTTGCAATGCAATTTTTGATGTGATGTCATGCAACTGGTGAGAACCATGGGAGAACAAGTCGCACCAAAGTCGGGAACAAAGTAGTGCAAGAACCTTTTTTGGAGTCGCTGCGACTTGAGTCTAACCAATTAGAACGGGGGACGTTGAAACCGGATTTTGACTTGTCATGCGACTTCACATGTGTCAAGTCGCACAACAGCTCGCAGTAGTGGAAACAGAGCCTTAGTGTATATGTACAGATTTTAGGCCACCAGTATGTGTATACAGAACCCAACCTCTCAGTGTATGTGTGTACAGATCTCGGCCCATTAGTGTATATGTATAGATTTTAGGCCACCAGTATGTGTATACAGAACCCAACCTCTCAGTGGATGTGTGTACAGATCTCGGCCCATTAGTGTATATGTACAGATTTTAGGCCATCAGTATGTGTATACAGAACCCAACCTCTCAGTGGATGTGTGTACAGATCTCGGCCCATTAGTGTATATGTATAGATTTTAGGCCATCAGTATGTGTATACAGAACCCAACCTCTCAGTGGATGTGTGTACAGATCTCAGCCCATTAGTGTATATGTATAGATTTTAGGCCATCAGTATGTGTATACAGAACCCAACCTCTCAGTGTATGTGTGTACAGATCTCGGCCCATTAGTGTATATGTATAGATTTTAGGCCATCAGTATGTGTATACAGAACCCAACCTCTCAGTGGATGTGTGTACAGATCTCAGCCCATTAGTGTATATGTACAGATTTTAGGCCATCAGTATGTGTATACAGAACCCAACCTCTCAGTGTATGTGTGTACAGATCTCGGCCCATTAGTGTATATGTATACAGAACCCAGACTCTCAGTGGATGTGTGTACAGACCCCATCCCATGGATGTGTGTACAGATCTCAGCCCATTAGTGTATATGTACAGATTTTAGGCCATCAGTATGTGTATACAGAACCCAACCTCTCAGTGTATGTGTGTACAGATCTCGGCCCATTAGTGTATATGTATACAGAACCCAGACTCTCAGTGGATGTGTGTACAGACCCCATCCCATGGATGTGTGTACAGATCTCAGCCCATTAGTGTATATGTACAGATTTTAGGCCATCAGTATGTGTATACAGAACCCAACCTCTCAGTGGATGTGTGTACAGATCTCAGCCCATTAGTGTATATGTATAGATTTTAGGCCATCAGTATGTGTATACAGAACCCAACCTCTCAGTGGATGTGTGTACAGATCTCGGCCCATTAGTGTATATGTATAGATTTTAGGCCATCAGTATGTGTATACAGAACCCAACCTCTCAGTGGATGTGTGTACAGATCTCAGCCCATTAGTGTATATGTACAGATTTTAGGCCATCAGTATGTGTATACAGAACCCAACCTCTCAGTGTATGTGTGTACAGATCTCAGCCCATTAGTGTATATGTACAGATTTTAGGCCATCAGTATGTGTATACAGAACCCAACCTCTCAGTGTATGTGTGTACAGATCTCAGCCCATTAGTGTATATGTACAGATTTTAGGCCATCAGTATGTGTATACAGAACCCAACCTCTCAGTGGATGTGTGTACAGATCTCAGCCCATTAGTGTATATGTACAGATTTTAGGCCATCAGTATGTGTATACAGAACCCAACCTCTCAGTGTATGTGTGTACAGATCTCAGCCCATTAGTGTATATGTACAGATTTTAGGCCATCAGTATGTGTATACAGAACCCAACCTCTCAGTGTATGTGTGTACAGATCTCGGCCCATTAGTGTATATGTATAGATTTTAGGCCATCAGTATGTGTATACAGAACCCAACCTCTCAGTGTATGTGTGTACAGATCTCGGCCCATTAGTGTATATGTATAGATTTTAGGCCATCAGTATGTGTATACAGAACCCAGACTCTCAGTGGATGTGTGTACAGATCTCAGCCCATTAGTGTATATGTATAGATTTTAGGCCATCAGTATGTGTATACAGAACCCAGACTCTCAGTGGATGTGTGTACAGATCTCAGCCCATTAGTGTATATGTATAGATTTTAGGCCATCAGTATGTGTATACAGAACCCAGACTCTCAGTGGATGTGTGTACAGATCTCAGCCCATTAGTGTATATGTACAGATTTTAGGCCATCAGTATGTGTATACAGAACCCAGACTCTCAGTGGATGTGTGTACAGATCTCAGCCCATTAGTGTATATGTATAGATTTTAGGCCATCAGTATGTGTATACAGAACCCAGACTCTCAGTGGATGTGTGTACAGATCTCAGCCCATTAGTGTATATGTACAGATTTTAGGCCATCAGTATGTGTATACAGAACCCAGACTCTCAGTGGATGTGTGTACAGATCTCAGCCCATTAGTGTATATGTATAGATTTTAGGCCATCAGTATGTGTATACAGAACCCAGACTCTCAGTGGATGTGTGTACAGATCTCAGCCCATTAGTGTATATGTACAGATTTTAGGCCATCAGTATGTGTATACAGAACCCAGACTCTCAGTGGATGTGTGTACAGATCTCAGCCCATTAGTGTATATGTATAGATTTTAGGCCATCAGTATGTGTATACAGAACCCAGACTCTCAGTGGATGTGTGTACAGATCTCAGCCCATTAGTGTATATGTACAGATTTTAGGCCATCAGTATGTGTATACAGAACCCAGACTCTCAGTGGATGTGTGTACAGATCTCAGCCCATTAGTGTATGTATAGATTTTAGGCCATCAGTATGTGTATACAGAACCCAACCTCTCAGTGTATGTGTGTACAGATCTCGGCCCATTAGTGTATGTACAGATTTTAGGCCATCAGTATGTGTATACAGAACCCAGACTCTCAGTGGATGTGTGTACAGATCTCAGCCCATTAGTGTATGTACAGATTTTAGGCCATCAGTATGTGTATACAGAACCCAGACTCTCAGTGGATGTGTGTACAGATCTCAGCCCATTAGTGTATATGTACAGATTTTAGGCCATCAGTATGTGTATACAGAACCCAGACTCTCAGTGGATGTGTGTACAGATCTCAGCCCATTAGTGTATATGTATAGATTTTAGGCCATCAGTATGTGTATACAGAACCCAGACTCTCAGTGGATGTGTGTACAGATCTCAGCCCATTAGTGTATATGTACAGATTTTAGGCCATCAGTATGTGTATACAGAACCCAGACTCTCAGTGGATGTGTGTACAGATCTCAGCCCATTAGTGTATATGTATAGATTTTAGGCCATCAGTATGTGTATACAGAACCCAGACTCTCAGTGGATGTGTGTACAGATCTCAGCCCATTAGTGTATATGTACAGATTTTAGGCCATCAGTATGTGTATACAGAACCCAGACTCTCAGTGGATGTGTGTACAGATCTCAGCCCATTAGTGTATATGTATAGATTTTAGGCCATCAGTATGTGTATACAGAACCCAGACTCTCAGTGGATGTGTGTACAGATCTCAGCCCATTAGTGTATATGTACAGATTTTAGGCCATCAGTATGTGTATACAGAACCCAGACTCTCAGTGGATGTGTGTACAGATCTCAGCCCATTAGTGTATGTATAGATTTTAGGCCATCAGTATGTGTATACAGAACCCAACCTCTCAGTGTATGTGTGTACAGATCTCGGCCCATTAGTGTATGTACAGATTTTAGGCCATCAGTATGTGTATACAGAACCCAGACTCTCAGTGGATGTGTGTACAGATCTCAGCCCATTAGTGTATGTACAGATTTTAGGCCATCAGTATGTGTATACAGAACCCAGACTCTCAGTGGATGTGTGTACAGATCTCAGCCCATTAGTGTATATGTACAGATTTTAGGCCATCAGTATGTGTATACAGAACCCAGACTCTCAGTGGATGTGTGTACAGATCTCAGCCCATTAGTGTATATGTATAGATTTTAGGCCATCAGTATGTGTATACAGAACCCAGACTCTCAGTGGATGTGTGTACAGATCTCAGCCCATTAGTGTATATGTACAGATTTTAGGCCATCAGTATGTGTATACAGAACCCAGACTCTCAGTGGATGTGTGTACAGATCTCAGCCCATTAGTGTATATGTATAGATTTTAGGCCATCAGTATGTGTATACAGAACCCAGACTCTCAGTGGATGTGTGTACAGATCTCAGCCCATTAGTGTATATGTACAGATTTTAGGCCATCAGTATGTGTATACAGAACCCAGACTCTCAGTGGATGTGTGTACAGATCTCAGCCCATTAGTGTATGTATAGATTTTAGGCCATCAGTATGTGTATACAGAACCCAACCTCTCAGTGTATGTGTGTACAGATCTCGGCCCATTAGTGTATGTACAGATTTTAGGCCATCAGTATGTGTATACAGAACCCAGACTCTCAGTGGATGTGTGTACAGATCTCAGCCCATTAGTGTATGTACAGATTTTAGGCCATCAGTATGTGTATACAGAACCCAGACTCTCAGTGGATGTGTGTATAGACCCCATCCCATGGATGTGTGTACAGATCTCGGCCCATTAGTGTATATGTATAGATTTTAGGCCATCAGTACAGAGCTCAGCCTCTCAGTGTATGTGTGACTTTGCGTTGCCATATCTGATGGCTTGCTAGTTGAGTGCTTAATAATTAATGAATTCTTGTGTCTGCCTCCCTTATCCAGTAGCATCTGTTGTGCTGGCAGGCTGCTGCCTGTGTGGGTGCAGTGTAACATACAGCATGGGAGATGGCAGGATTATGGCTTCCTCTCACCAAGATCTAAGCATTGCTAGATTTCTTCACATGCTTCTGACTATTTAGTGCCTATAGAACATGAAATCTGACATTTCCAAGGCCCAGGGCCATCATGCTGTGCTGGCTTTCTGCAATATATAAGTATGCATATTACGGTATATCCTTTTATCCAGGAATAAGTTGGTAACACTTTGCTACATGCATACATTCTAATATTACTACATCTAGTAGTAGTAAGAGGCATTCTAAGAACACCAGAAACTACAACGTCAAGGAGTGGTGATTACAGAATAAATGTTAATGTGTGCTTTTCATGCATGTGTGATATGACATGCTTAGTTAGGTTATGTGTGGTAAATCTTGTTATATGCTCCTATTGTCAATGTCTTCAGTGTTTATCATTGGTACTCCTAACCATGGTATGCTACGGTTTATTATTTCATATACGTAGCCTTTAGTAAGGTGTACGTGGAAGAGCATTGCATAGCAAAAACAAACAAAAGTTTTCCCAGCACACTCAGCTAGCCTGCAGAAAAAATAAATGGCGCTTGCTAACAACTTACAACAGACAGAGGGTTTAGTTGCACAGCATTTGAAAAAATATGTGGAAGGCGGACGGCCTCATCAATGCCCCGCTGTAACGTGTAGTTCTAACTTTTATATTTCAGAGTCTCCATGTTGGAGCATACGGTATATCTGATTCCTCTTGTACCAAATTGTAATGTACCTAATGTCTGCCTTTATTTTGTAAAGCGCTGCGCAAACTGTTGGGGCTATATAAACCCTGTATTATTATAATAATTATTATTATTATTATAATAATAATAATAATAATAATAATATAGCAATGGGGAATTTTAAAGTGAAGCTTCAATCCTTTTTTGTTTGTTGAAAGTGAGCAGCTACAAAAACTGTACCTGCTGACTTTTAATAAACACACACTCACCTGTCCCACGATCCAGCGATCTGCTCACCTGAGCCGTCGCTTCTCTTCCTCTTTTCTCTCCCTGGCTCCTTAACTGTGGGCACCCGGCTGTGACACAGTTCACAGCTGGGTGCCCACTGCACATGCGTGAGTCCTGCTACGCCTCCTGAATGGTACATTAGTCTTCTGGGACCTGTGTCGTGTCCCAGAAGACTGCAGGGAGGGAGGGGGAAAGAGCTTTCACTCGGATAGCCTATGCGATCCAAGCTGAAGTGAGAGCGAGTACAGGCATACCCCACTTTCAAGTACACAATAGGGTTTATTTACTAAAGCTGGAATGTGTACCTGTCAAAACTAGCAACCCCCCCTCCTGTAGGAGCCTGTAAAACAGGGGTCTCAAACTGTCAGCCCTCCAGCTGTTGCAAAACTACAAGTCCCATGAGGCATTGCAAGGCTTGCAGTCACAGGCAGAGGCACGATGGGACTTGTAGTTTCACAGCAGCTGGAGGGCCGCCAGTTTGAGACCCCTGCTGTAAAGCATTGCACCAGCAATCAGGAGATCGCTGATGCCATGCAGGTCTCCTGCACGCTGTCAGTGTATCTGTGGGCCCATACATCCCATACAGGTAAGCCGATACTCACTGACAGGAACACTCAATGAACTACCACAGCGCTGCACTGCACCGTGGTAGTTCATTGAGGCTGAGAGCTGCTAAGGTGGTTGGGGCTTGTAGTTCATTCATACACAGAGCTGTGTGGACAGAGCCCTGCACGGAAACGCTGCTTTCACAAACTGACAGCTAGTGTGGGAAACTTCACCTAGCCTGAGGAACGGCGTTTTGTACTTTGCCCAAAAGCTATGCTGTTTGGAACGTGACATGTAACTATTGTCTTTTTTGGACTCCTAATACATTTTAAAGAGGAACCCTGATGGGTTTACTTCCTCTTTGTTTCCCTGCAAAAGTAAAGCATAATGGGCTACTATGCATTTAGCCCATTATGTGTCACTTACCTGCAGTAGAAGTCTGCGATGTCCCCGTCCATCTTCACTCCTCTTCTCTTGGGGTCCGCGAATTACAGCTCTGTGACTGGCCGGAGTCGCGTGACGTCACTCCCACGCGGGAGACGCTTTTCACGGCACGACCCCACCCCATTCATAAAACGGCACGCTCGCACATGCGCCGTAGACATCGGTACAGTCTTTTTTGCAAATATACAGTCTTTTTTGCAAATAGAGATATTGCAAGCACCTACAGGTAAGCCTTAATGTAGGCTTACCTGTAGGTGTAACTTCCCCATAAGAGTTTACAACAACTTTTAAGTGCAGCAATCCCTGTTTGTATTTTTCTATATATGACCAGTGGGATGGTCTGATTGTTTTGTACTTCATCTGAAACCGTTGTACTACACTGGGACAGTATGTAAAAAAATAATAATAATAATGTGGGGTAAAAAATAAAATGTATTTTATACCTTGGGCTGTCTACTTTTCAAAATGGGGTCATTTGGGGGGGAGACATTTGTACTGTCCTGCCATTTTAGAGTCTCAAAAATAGAAACTAATAAAAACGTGTGTGTGTGTGTGTGTGTGTGTGTGTGTGTGTGTTATGGTTTTTTTCCCTTCAAAATTTTGGGGGTTTTTATATAGCAAAAAAAAAAAAACGGTGGTGATTAAATACCACCAAAAGACAGCTATATTTGTGTGGGGAAAAAAAATGATATAAATGTAATTTGCGCACAGTGGGGAATGACCGCGCAATTGCCAGTTAAAGTAGCACAGTGCTAAATGGCAACAAATGCCCTGTTCATTAAGGGGGTAACACCAGGGTTGCCAACTTCCTGTGACATTTTTTACTGAGAAAAATGTCACAACTCTTATTAGAAATGAAGGCAATCAATATTTTAAACTGCCTAAACACAATATGAAAACACTGACAATGCCCAGAACAAGTAATTTACCTGGTGTACATTTAAAAAAAGGGTGCGGTATGTAGAGTTCAGGGGGTGAAGAGAGTGCAGGGTTTAGGGGTGCCGTATGTAGAGAGTGCAGGGTTTAGGGGTGCCGTATGTAGAGAGTGCTAACCATCTTACAACCAAAAAATAACACCCCCTTTTCCTCAAAATCGCCCCCCACACCAGTACAGTGCTCTCCTCCCACTCTCAAGCCCCCCTCTTGGACAGTAACCGCAAAACTGTGGCTGCAGAAGAGCAGCTACAGCTTACCCCCAGGACTTAAAGGAGAGTGTAAAGTGCAACCTGCATGGCAGGCTGTGGGCACAGGTTTCAAGCTGCTGATGCCATGAGTGCTGGGTTCCTAGGGAGAGGTGGAGAGGCAGAGGACAGCTGATATCACTCCACTGACTTTCTGAGGGCTGCAGCCAGAATTAGATGAGCAGCATTGGCAGGTGAGGCCGTCTGCTTACTCCACGACTGGCACTTGCCTTGGTTATATAAAAAAATATGTATGATTTGCTCTCCGCAGCTAGCATTCGACGTGCTTGCATAGAAAAATAAGCCTGCTTTGCACCTACTCCTGTATTGCCAGAGGTGCCAGCACAGTACTTTGCCTAAAAAAGGGTCTGGATTTACGGACGTTTTATGTTTGTAACAGACGTTTACGAACGGTTGCAAAGATCACTGATTTTTACAAACTGTCTGTAAATTTATGAACGGTTGGTAACTACTTGAGCCGTTTCAATATTCAGTGCTGTGATAGTTTGACAACTACTTAGTCATACCCAAATGAATTTTATTTTCGACATATAGAAACTTTATTTTGCTGGTATTTATTAACCATTTGGGGTTTTTAATTTTTTTGCTATATAAAGGAAATTGATGAAATAAACCGAATCCCTTAGCTAGCCTTTATTGATGTCAAGTAAACACCTAGGCAGAGCAAAAACTTGTTACTGACTGATAGAACTCAAGGGCCACACAATAAGTGCCAAGGGCTGCATGTTTGTCACCGGGGTATAGCTGAACTTTGTATTTTAGGCCTCCTGTACAGGGGGTCCCCGACTTGCGAACGAGTTAGGGACTTTCCTCCTGTTTGTAAGGTGGAAATGTTCGTAACTCGGGCCGCGTATGCGCAGACCGGCAATTACGGACATTTCCGAGACTCCGCTTGCCGCGCATGCGCAGAATGGCAGATGGTCCACCGCAGCGTCCCGTTCGCAAGTCGGGCGTTCGGAAGTCGGGGACCCCCTGTACACTGCTGCTGATAAACGGACATTTAGGAGCAGTTGGGCATTTTTTTTTCAGCTGCCCCTGAACACTCCTCTGTTATCTTATTAGTACATGTACACAGGGTCATTTCTAGGCAGTTGAGTTTAGAAGCATTTTTTGGAATGCAAAAAAATTTGTTCAGCGACATTTGAAATGCCTGTACCAGCTTGTAAACACTGCTAAACGCGGTAACTCGCGTTTTAGCAGCGTTTCGTTTACAGACGTTTTTAATTTTACCCCCAAAAAATGAATGCTTCTAGAAGCAAACGCAACTAAACGCTGCATGTAAACGTGGCTAAAACGGCTGTCTTTAGACACCGGTTTCTAGCTGTCAAGTTAAATTGTTCAGGAGAGGTTGAACAATGTCCCGTGTACATGACGCCTACGCCAGACAACACGCTGCCTCCACTAATGCATTCTCTTTTATAATTTCTATATAAAAATAATCTTGTGACATGGCTTGTAACAAATAAGTTGGAGCTTTACATAAAGGAGGACATTGTTCACGTCTGCCTAGGGCAGCTGTGGTCAAATCACGAGGTATTGGGGGACTTAATGTTGCTGCTGACACCATGTATATGTAATGCTTCAGAATTCTATCATAGACTGCGAATATCGTCCAGGAGATGGTCAGAGAGTCGGTAGGGATAGAGACAGGACACATGTTATTTAAGACTACTAGAGATCTCTTCCTCTTTACAAGGCAGTGGAGATCCCACTCCTAGTATTGACTGCTAGGTGTCCAAGGCCTGCACAACAAGTATCAAATCGATGCAGGCTGGGCACTAGGGGCCTGGCCAGCTGAAACTCTATCAGGGATATGCAATTAGCGGACCTCCAGCTGTTGCAAAACTACAAGTCCCATCATGCCTCTGCCTCTGGGTGTCATGCTTGTGGCTATCAGAGTCTTGCTATGCCTTATGGGACTTGTAGTTCTGCAACAGCTGGAGGTCCGCTAATTGCATATCCCTGCTCTAGATGCAGCCCTAGACATTATTCAAATCTGTTGTGTGGAGTTCTACTTTAGTTGTATTTATTTGTTATTGCGAGTAATGGATTCCATGGATTCTTCAACACTTTTCATCACGAATATGTAGATAAATTTAAAGATTAGTGCTATTTTATACATACGCTGTTGTAGCTTTCTGGCCAATAAAAGGCACATAGAACAAATATCTGCAATGTAGACTTTCATAACATAATACCTGAATCAAATTATTGCCAAGCTCACTACTCGTATTCTTGGAAAACAGCCATCAGAGTTACAAGGAGCTACTGGGGGAATTAAGTACTTAAAAGGCTTATATTGTTCATGAACTTTTTCTCACGCTAGAAGAGCATTTATTTAACCCTTCTGTAATGTTGGGCACTAAACTTGGTTCATAAAAGCATCAGTCAATAACTGATTTTCTCTCGTCCATGAAGAGACACAAGAAGTCTTTTATCTTTGGGTTATACTGCCATCTGGGACACAGGTAGATTAAAAAACTGTAGGCCAGGATGACCTATTCTACTACTGCCAGCATGCCTTTTAGTTTTTGTGCTAGTGTCCCCGGATGATGGACATCTATATTTTTTTATTTTTTTTAGACAAAATGTCCATATGAATTTTTTTTTAAATAATTAAATAAAATGTCCGTGGACCACCACCAGAATCTTCAATCCACGTGAGTGATGAGAATCCTTGCAGGCTGGGTGAGATAAAATAGCGTCTTTCACCACCATCAGGCAAACCGTGTACTCACCAGACCAATTTGACACCCATTACAGGTAGTCCAACCCAGCGTAGATACCGATGGAGATATGCCTTCTGAAGAGGGACTGGTCCGTGGCATGATGAGCTCCAACGATTTATCATATGTTAAAAAAAGCAAGAAGGGGCTCCTCATAGTCTAGTATTTAAAAAAGTTTTATTCCATACGAGGCATCGACGTAAACAATTAAAGCGATTTTCCCAATTCAAAAGATGCAGGTCTGCCGTTTTGCATTCCACCTGCGCTCCAACTAATGGAAATGACATATCACGTGCCCTACGACCTGACGTGTATCGTCATCAGGAGTCATGTGGTCGGTTGCGTTAGATAGATCTCTTTCTCTCTTTCTCTCTTTCTCTTTCTCTCTCCTCTTTCTTTCTTTCTCTCTCTTTCTCTCTTTCTCTTCTTCTCTCTTTCTCTCTTCTCTCTCTTTCTCTCTTTCTCTCTTCTCTCTCTTTCTCTCTTTCTCTCTTTCTCTCTTTCTCTCTCTCTCTTTCTCTCTCTTTCTTTTTCTCTCTCTCTCTTTCTTTTTCTCTCTCTCTCTTTCTTTTTCTCTCTCTCTCTCTTTCTTTTTCTCTCTCTCTCTTTCTTTTTCTCTCTCTCTTTCTTTTTCTCTCTCTCTCTTTCTTTTTCTCTCTCTCTCTTTCTTTTTTTCTCTCTCTCTTTCTTTTTCTCTCTCTCTCTTTCTTCTTTTCTCTCTCTCTCTTTCTTTTTCTCTCTCTCTCTTTCTTTTTCTCTCTCTCTCTTTCTTTTTCTCTCTCTCTTTCTTTTTCTCTCTCTCTTTCTTTTTCTCTCTCTCTTTCTTTTTCTCTCTCTCTTTCTTTTTCTCTCTCTCTTTCTTTTTCTCTCTCTCTTTCTTTTTCTCTCTCTTTCTTTTTCTCTCTCTCTCTCTTTTTCTCTCTCTCATCTTTTTCTCGCTCTCTCTTTTTCCTCGCTCTCTCTTTTTCCTCGCTCTCCTCTTTTTCTCGCTCTCTCTTTTTCTCGCTCTCATCTTTTTCTCGCTCTCTCTTTTTCTCGCTCTCTCTTTTTCTCGCTCTCCTCTTTTTCCTCGCTCTCCTCTCTTTTCTCTCTCTCTCTTTTTCTCTCTCTCTCTTTTCTCTCTCTCTCTTTTCTCTCTCTCTTCTAAGCCAAGTTTTTCAGCACTTTTTTTTGTGCTGAAAGTGCCCCCCCTCGGCTTATACTCGAGTCACCTTTTTTGCGCCTGATCTCCCGGAATTTGCGGACACCGGTACCGGCCAGTCCTAGGTCCCCTGGACCCAAAACTTGGTACAACACGTAGCCCCCACTGTTCCTCTACATGTGTGCAAAGTTTGATGTCCGGGGGACCTACGGCCGGGGAGCACCGATTTTTTTTTTTTTTTTTTTTTTTTTTTTTTTTTTTTTTTTTTCCCTCCAAAGTCGGGCACCCGTTCCATAGACTTCCATGTTAAACGGTAATTTCTCTGGTGACTTTGGGGACCCAGTACCGGCCGGTCAGTCTAGGCATGGGCACAATGAGGCATGCACATGGACACCCTAGGTTTATACTCGAGTGAATACGTTTTTCCCAGTTTTTTGTGGTAAAATTAGGTGCCTCGGCTTATACTCGAGTCTATACGATATATATATATATATATATATATATATATACACAACCCCATTTTGGATATCCACTCCACTATATCTATCCTTTTTGAGGTTTACAGCAAAAAAAAATAATTGTTTATTGCTTCCGGGTGCACGGCTTATAGGTATTCCCTATAATTTTTCACTTTTCGGCTTTTTTTTTTATTTTTTTTTAGACCACCTTTTTATTTATTTTATTTTTCTGCAGCTAGAGTTGGTCTTTTAAAGTTATTCAGCACTGCTGCCCCCAGCCTGACTTTTTGGAGTGCCGCATTTGGATCCCACTGGAGTGGACATTACCGGGATAGCCTGGAGGTGACCTTTTGGGCACTGGGTAAGCATAGGGCACCTTTCTTCATTCAGATCAAAAGTAAGTGGTGGAGCGTTTTGCAGGTCCAGAGCTGCTGGCATGGTCTCAGCGCTTGTCTTATCACTGAAGACTTACTTTACGTGTGGGCTGGTTGTGCCGAGCATCAGGAGTTACCATGTGGGTAACTGGGAGTTTTTAACATTTTCTTTTTTTTGTTTTCCACTTTGAAAGGGGTTAAAGTGGTTGTAAACCTCAGACATGAAATATGAACAAAGCATATTCCTCTATAGTGTGTACTTGCCTCACTCCAGAGCACAAAGTGCCATTTCTGTCTGCTGCCCCATTCCTCTGCTATCGGTATGAGTCACTTCTGATAAGTTTTCCTGACACCAAGAGAAAAAAGGTGACAGGGGAGGAAGATATATATATATAATTCGCAGCCCAGAGTTTCTGGTGCAGAGGAGAAAATCTTCAGAGGTTCTCTTTTCGTCCATGGATGGACACAGCTCCTTAATTATTGACCATTGGGTTATGTTCCTGTTCTACAGGAGAGGACTAGGCAGAACATGTTAGAAATTTAATACATGTTACTTTAACAGAGTTGAACAGCCCCACCCAGGGGGCGGTCCCTCCAGACATAACCCTCCACCCTGCAGTCAGCAGCCTCAGTTTTTTTCTGCCTAGTAGAGAAGGACCTGGCTCCCTTTGGGCCCAGAGTCCTGAAGAAATTGTTACTTTTTTATTTTATTTTTTGAATGTTCTATCAACTGCCGGCTGGGCATGACAGGCAGGATATTATAGATCCTTGTAGTCCCCCCAATCCGGCCATCGAGCGTGAGCAGACCTTAGCTACGTGCGGGGTCGGCCACGACATACCCCATGGCTCCAGAGGTGGCCGGTGAGCTATGCTCCAGGGTTCGCATATGACCGAGTGGCTTGCTGCCTCAGTCACAGTGGACCGGGCCAACAGCTACTCCGTACTGCTTGGTTGTAGGTCTGTCAGGAAAGCACCAGGTGGTCCTCGCAAGGATGGGTAATTACGGTTCCTCCTAGTTCGGTGGGATGGAACAGCTGGTCGTTAGGGGGTTCTCCTGCCCTCCCCTCTCTCCTTCTGTCACCCTTTTTCCTCCACTTGCGGGGCTCGCTGCGACCGGGGGAATACCTTTTTTTTTTTTTAGGGGGGGCTCCAGGTCCCGGCGGGGGGGCTGTGGGGGTGTCCCAGGCCCGCTCTCTGTGTGGGGGGTAGTAAATATTTGGAAGCCTCCGCTGCTCGCCTTCTCGTCCACCTCGCTTGCTGGGCGCCATTTTTTGAAGCGCTGGCGCCCTTTTTTTGGGGCCTGTGCATTGCAAATCCCATTGGTGGCCATTTTGCTGTGGCCACACTAGGATGCAGGTCTGCAATTGCGGGTGGTCATTTTCTTGTGGTCTGCGTGCTTTCTCTGAGGTACCCGGCGGCCATTTTGGAGTGGGTTTTGGCCTTTAGTGCTGGCTGGCTTCCTGAACAGCACGAATGGCGCTATTCACCTCACACGGTTCCTCAGTCACACGCGGTGTGCGGATGGAGAGTGGGCAGCGGCGCTGAACAGTCTCTGGCTAGGTGGTGAGTCCCCTGGGTATCCCCCCTCGGTCAGTGCAGCAAGGGGTGTGGACAACATTGTGTCTGGTATCTTGACTAAGTCCCTAAGGGCTGTCAGTGGGCAATATGGATTTAGAAGCTGGTGTTTTTTCCCCAAACATTCCAGAGGCAGCAACTGGTGCCCCTGCACCTGCGGTTCCCATGGACGCTTTGTCGGCAGTCCTGGAGTCATTTGTTGCCAGGGTGGAAGCGGCGTGCAGGCGTAAGGGGGGTACTAAGTGTCCCCTCCCCCCTGCCATCGCCTGGGAATGTTCTGACTCAGACTCTGGCCTGGCTGCAGCTTAGGACCCCGGTTCTGGTATGTCAGAAGAGGCGGACCAGGACCTTCCCTGTGAGGAGGACCCCTCGTCCGGGTCCGCTCAAGACAGGGCACTTGTAAAGTGCACTTATCAATGCTGTAAGGGACACTCTCAAGCTGGAAGATACAGCTGGGACTTCCACTGCAGGGTCTGTCCCTTTTTTGGGTCGCACAAACCGATCCGCTCTGTTAAGGTTTTTCCTTATGTTGATTTCTTTGACAAGTTCATAGATGAGGAATGGGAAAGGCCACAGAGGCCCTTTGTGGTCCCTCAGCACATGGCGGTCTGTTACCCATTTGAAGAGAGCCTTTTGAAAAATGGGCTTCTCCTCTGGTCATTGTTGTCCCCCCCCCCGGTCTCTCGGTTAAATAAAGTAACCACTATCCCGGTGGAGGGGACCCCTGCTTTTAAGGACCCTACTGATGGGAGGTCCGAAGCGGTGAGCCGCTCCATGTTTACCATGCTGGGGTCAGGATTGTGGCCTATATTGGAGTGGGCAAAAATATTGCACCAGACTGTGCAGGAGCATCAGCTCCCTCCAGAATGCGTGTCACTGGCCGAACCGTTGGTACAGGGACTCGTACGTCTGTGAAGCAACCCTGGGTGCAGCCCCCTTGATCTCCAGGGCCTCCGCATCTGCGGAGGTGTTGTGCCGCCTTATATGGCTGAAATGCTGGTCCACTGAAGCTTCTAAGAAAACTCTGGCAGATTTGCCTTTCAAAGGTGGGAGGCTTTTTGGTGCCTCACTGGACGACATCATTAACCACTTAAGCCCCGGACCAATACGCAGCATAATGACCAGGCCCCTTTTTGCGATTCGGCACTGCGTCGCTTTAACTGACAATTGCGCGGTCGTGCGACGTGGCTCCCAAACACAATTGGCGTCCTTTTTTTCCCACAAATAGAGCTTTCTTTTGGTGGTATTTGATCACCTTTTGCGTTTTTTTTATTTTTTGCGCTATAAACAAAAATAGAGCGACAATTTTGAAAAAAATTACATATTTTTTACTTTTTGCTATAATAAATATCCCCAAAAAATATATAAAAAATGTTTTCCTCAGTTTAGGCCGATACGTATTCTTCTACATATTTTTGATTAAAAAAAATCGCAATCGGCGTTTATTGATTGGTTTGCGCAAAAATTATAGCGTTTACAAAATAAGGGATAGTTTTAAGGCATTTTTATAAAAAAAAAAAAAAAAAAAAAAAATTATTTTTTTTTACTAGTAATGGCAGCGATCAGCGTGGTTTTTTTTTTTTTTTCTCTCGTGACTACGACATTATGGCGGACACATCGAACACTTTTGACACATTTTTGGGACCATTGTCATTTTTACAGCGATCAGTGCAATAAAAATGCACTGGTTACTGTAAAAATGACACTGGCAGTGAAGGGATTAACCACTAGGGGCGCTGGAGGGGTTAAGTGTGCCTAGGGGCGTGTTTCTAACTGAGGGGGGCGTGGCTACTAGTGACACGTCTCCGCTCTGATTACACAGAGCGAAGATCGCTGACATTGTCAGTAGGGGAACAGGGAGATGTTGTGTTTACACTAACATCTCCCCGCTCCATGCCTCCGCGAGACGATCGCGGGGATCCCCGCGGCGATCGAGTCCGCGGGACCTGCGGTCCGACTCACGGGGAAGGCAGGGGGGTCGCGAGCGCGGCGTCGGCAGTTAAAGGGCCACGTACAGGTACGTGATTGTGCCTGTACGAGCCATTCTGCCAACGTGTGTGTATATATACAGTGAGGGGTCCTTAAGTGGTTAAGGATGTCACTGGAGGTAAGAGCACACTTCTCCCTCAGTCCACTAAAAAGGGGAAGGAGCCTCGCCGTAAGCCGGGGCCCTCCTTTGCCACACAGAAGTGGTATTTTCGTCAGTCAAGACCTGCCAGCAGACCCTCCCAAGCGGGCAAAGGTCCAGCTGGGGGGCAGTAGTGTCTCTGGGTGCGCAAGCCCACCAAGCCAGCAAACAAGCCTGGTACCGCATTAAGTTTTGCCCCCGCCCGACTCCAGGGCGGGGGGGGCGGCTTCGCGTGTTTGCAGCTCGGTGGACCTCCCTGCTCTCCGACCAGTCTGCGAGGTGGTCACCTCCGGGTACAAGATAGAGTTTTTTTTTCTTGTCCACCAAACAGATTTTTTTTTTCCCTCAAATCTACCTCTCCTTACGGCTCGTCGGGCTGCCCTCCCAGGGGGCAGTGCAAGACTTGTTGAGGTGCGGGGTGATCATACCCGTACCACCACAGGACGGGTTTCAGGGTTTCTACTCGAATCTGTTTATGGTCCCAAAGACAGATGGAGTCCATCCAATCTTGGACCTCAAGGTCCTCAATGGCTTTATAAAGTTTCAAAAATTCCGTATGGAATCGATTTGTTTAGTGGCTGCGCTCCATCCGGGGGACTTCCTGGCATCCTTGGATATCAAGGACGCATACTTGCATGTCCCAGTCTGCGTCAGGCATTAGAGGTTCCTGCGCTTTGCGATCGAAGACCACTATCAATTTGTGGCTCTTCCTTTTGGCCTAGCATCGGCACCAAGAGTTTTCACCAAGGTGCTCGCCCAGAGTCTTGCTTTGCTGAGACAGTGTGGCATTGCTATCGTAGGCTACTTGGATGACCTTCTTCTGAGAGCTGCCTCAAGCTCAGAATTGGAGGAGGACGTGCCTATAGCCAGTCAGACCCTCCGGGAGTTTGGTTGGGTACTGAACCTCCAGAAGGCAGTGTTAGTACCGACCCAGCGCCTAAAGTACCTGGGGTTGATTCTGGACTCCTTGGAGGCCAGAGTCTTTCTTCCTTTGGAAAAGTTGCAGACACTCCAGACTGTGGTGAGGTTTTTGACTTTCCGCAAATGGTCGTCTCTCCGTTTTTTGCATGCGAGTCCTGGGCCTCATGGTAGCCTCTTTTTTGAGGCAGTGCAGTTTGCCCAATTCCACACTCGGGCCTTGCAAATGGAGATTCTCTCTGAATGGAACAAATCTCCGTTGTCTCTGGATCATCGGATTCAGTTAAGTCATCTAGTCAGGGCCTCTGAGTTGGTGGCTGAGATCCCCGGATCTTCGGGCCGGGAAGTCGTTCCTCCCCCTTCATTGGACTGTGATCACGATGGACGCCAGTCTGATCTCCAGGTGGTCTCAGAGGCTAAGAGGGTGTCCAGTCAGGATCCAGTCGGACAACGCTACGGCTGTGGCATCCGTCAACCATCAAGGAGGAACAAGAAGCTTGGCTGCAGCGTCGGAGGTCGCTCACATCCTATGTTGGGTGGCAACGAGCGTGCCGGCCCTATCGGCAGTTTACATTCTGGGCGTGGAAAACTGGCAGGCGAACTATCTGAGTCGCCAGATGCTGGACCACGGGGAATGGTCGTTACATCCGGAGGTTTTTTCAACTCTTTTGCCGGAGATGGGGCACGCCAGATGTGGATCTCCTGGCTTATCGACTCAATCTCAAGTGTCGAGGTTCGTGGCCAGGTCCAGAGTTTCCTGGGCAGACGCGTCAGATGCGTTTGGTGGCTCCGTGGGGTCAGTTTTGGCTAATTTATGCCTTTCCCCCACTGAAGTTGCTTCCTCATCTGCTCCGCAGAGTAGAGACCGAGGGAATTCAGGTGATTCTAATCACCCCAGATTGGCCCAGGCGTTTCAGTTTCAGCCTTGGCTGTTTTCTTTCAGCGACCCCCTGGCAGCTCATTCACTGGTGAGTACGTTTGTGCAAGGGGTCCGACATGTGGCTCCTCCGGTGCGACCACCACTACCTCCATGGGATTTGAATCTGGTGCTCTCTGCACTTCAGAAACCTCCTTTTGAGAACATTGGGGAAATTCCTCTTGACGCTCTTTCAGAAGGTGGCCTTCCTGGTAGCAATCACATCCGTCAGGAGGGTTTCTGAATTGGTGGCCTTGTCTTGCAAGTCCCCATATTTGGTCCTCCATAAGGACAAAGCGGTGCTACGCCTGCAGCCTTCTTTTTTCTCCGAAGGTGGTTTCGGCCTTTCACCTGAATGAGGACATTGTACTTCCATCCTTGTCCTCGGCCATTGCATTCCAAGGAGGTTGCGCTACATTCTTTAGACGTGGTACGTGCCTTGCGGGTGTACCTGTCTGCTACGGCTCAGTTCCGGAGGTCTGACTCACTGTTTGTGTCGGTGTCTGGTCCGCAGAAGGGCCTGGCGGCTTCTTCGGCCACTATTTTTCGGTGGATCAGGCAGACCGTCATCCAGGCCTATGCCCTTAGGGGCGGGCGCCTCCCTTTCCTGTTACGCGCATTCGACCAGGGATATTGGTGCCTCTTGGGCTTTCCGACATCAAGCATCTGTATCGCAAGTGTGTAAGGCGGCAACCTGGTCGTCCGTTCACACCTTTTCAAAATTTTACAAGGTTGATGTGAGTGCATCTTCGGATGCTAGCTTCAGCCGCAAGTTTTGCAGGCGGCTGTTTGAGGTTGCACCTCCTCCGTTGAGGAACTCTGCTTGTTTGGGGTGAAATTGGTTTTGATTGCTGTGCCCACCCCTCATTTTTTGACACTGCTTTGAGACGTCCCAATGGGTAAGAATTAAGGAGCTGTGTCCGTCCATGGACGAAAAGAGAAAATAGGATTTTTGTACTCACCGTAAAATCCTTCTCTGTCGTCCATGGATGGACACGGCACCCACCCCTCCCTTTTTTTTTTTTTGGTTTGTACTGCTTTTCTACGAACTGAGGCTGCTGACTGCAGGGTGGAGGGTTATGTCCCTGGGCGGGGCTCTTCAACTCTGTTAATTTAACATGTATTAAATATCTAACATGTTCTGCCTAGTCCTCTCCTATAGAACAGGAACATAACCCAATGGTCAAAAATTAAGGAGCTGTGTCCGTCCATGGACGACAGAGAAAAGGATTTTACAGTGAGTACAAAAATCCTATTTTCTCATCTCAGATTTGAGCTATCCAGTCTGATTCTCCTATTTTAGTTTTGATTTTCATGAATCCTGGGTTTGACGGTAGTTTGCTTCAAGGCAGTCCAATTTGCCCAGTTTTACTCCAGACTTCTGCAGTGCAACATTCTGTCATTGTGGGGCAAGAAAGTCAAGTCCTCCAAAAGATGTTTTGTTTGGCACCAAGGATCGGGTTGTCCCTGGCTTGGTGACTCAGGAATCTCATAATGCATGCCAGCCTTTCAGGCTGCAGAGGTGTCTTGGGCACCATGGCGATGCAGGGGACTTGGTTGCCATCACCTGTTCAACATCCTGGAGTTTCAGGTTAAGCAGAAGCAATAAATGCTCTGGGGACTCTGTGGGATCAGTACACGTGATCTATGCCTTTCACCCTCTGAAACATCTTCTCTGTCTGCTTCATCAGATTAACATTGAGGGCATTCTGGTGGTCCTCATTGTGCAAACTGGACAAAGGGGATATAGTACATCGACCTGGTAAAACTCTTGGCTTTACCAGATTGTCCAGATCTTGTGTCTCAAAGACTGATTCATCATCGTTAAGTAAGAAATATAAACGTTGCGCTGTGTTAGAGCTGCACGATTAATCGTTAAAGAATCAAAATCACGATTCTACCCCCTCCCAAACTTAAAACAGCATTTCCCAGATTCTATGTAACAAGTGAAGAAAGTTCTCTGCTCACTTCTGACAGCTGACAAAAAATAGATAAAAAATTCAGGCAGCCTGCCAAGTGTATCTCAACAAAGGACATACAAAGTAACATTTCGTTCTTAGATCAAAGGAATAAACTTCGGTGTGTGTGTGTACGTACATACATACATACATACATACATACATACATACAAACAGTCAGGTCCATAAATATTGGGACATTGACACAATTCTAATCTTTTTGGCTCTATACACCACCACAATGAATTTAAAATGAAACGAACAAGATGTGCTTTAACTACAGACTGTCAGCTTTAATTTGAGGGTATTTCCAAATCAGGTGAACGGTGTAGGAATTACAACAGTTTGTATACGTGCCTTCCACTTTTTAAGGGACCAAAAGTAATGGGACAATTGGCTGCTCAGCTGTTCCATGGCCAGGTGTGTGTGTGTGTGTGTGTGTGTGTGTGTGTTATTCCCTCATTATCCCATTTACAAGGAGCAGCTAAAAGGTCCAGAGTTCATTTCAAGTTTGCTATTTGCATTTGGAATCTGTTTCTGTCAACTCTCAATATGAGATCCAAAGAGCTGTCACTATCAGTGAAGCAAGCCATCATTAGGCTGAAAAAACAAAACAAACCCATCAGAGAGATAGCAAAAATATTAGGTGTGGCCAAATCAACTGTTTGGAACATCCTTTAAAAAAGAGAGAATGCACCGGTGAGCTCAGCAAAACCAAAAGACCCGGAAAACAACTGTGGTGGATGACCAAAGAATTCTTTCCCTGGTGAAGAAAACACCCTTCACAACAGTTGGCCAGATCAAGAACACTCTCCAGGAGGTAGGTGTATTTGTGTCAAAGTCAACAATCAAGAGAAGACTTCACCAGAGTGAATACAGAGGGTTCACCACAAGATGTAAACCATTGGTGAGCCTCAAAAACAGGAAGGCCAGATTAGAGTTTGCCAAACAACATCTAAAAAAGCCTTCACAGTTCTGGAACAACATCCTATGGACAGATGAGACCAAGATCAACTTGTACCAGAGTGATGGGAAGAGAAGAGTATGGAGAAGGAAAGGAACTGCTCATGATCCAAAGCATACCACCTCATCAGTGAAGCATGGTGGTGGTAGTGTCATGACATGGGCATGTATGGCTGCCAATGGAACTGGTTCTCTTGTATTTATTGATGATGTGACTGCTGACAAAAGCAGCAGGATGAATTCTGAAGTGTTTCGGGCAATATTATGATCGGCTCATATTAAGCCAAATGCTTCAGAACTCATTGGACGGCGCTTCACAGTGCAGATGGACAATGACCCGAAGCATACTGCGAAAGCAACCAAATAGTTTTTTTAAGGGAAAGAAGTGGAATGTTATGCAATGTCCAAGTCAATCACCTGACCTGAATCCGATAAAGCATGCATTTCCCTTGCTGAAGACAAACTGAAGGGAAAATGCCCCAAGAACAAGCAGGAACTGAAGACAGTTGCAGTAGAGGCCTGGCAGAGCATCACCAGGGATGAAACCCAGCGTCTGGTGATGTCTATGCGTTCCAGACTTCAGGCTGTAATTGACTGCAAAGGATTTTGCAACCAAGTATTAGGCCTCATGCCCACTGACGTTTTTACAGCTGCGTTTTTTACAGCTTAAAAACGCCTGTCCATGTTATTGTAAATATTTTTATTTTTATTTTTTTTGAAAAAAAAACGTCGGAACTAAAAACGCGACCGCGCGTTAGTGCGCGTTTTTGCGCGTTTTTTGACGCTCGCATTTTTTTATGCCTAATTCTGACGCTGAGGAACGCACTGGTCCTGTTTTTTTTTTTTTGTTTTTTTTTTTTTTTTTTTTTTTACAGCTTAAAAACGTCTATGCTATTTGCAGCTCAAAAACGTCTAGGTGGGCATGAAGCTATAGACTAACATGGACAGGCGTTTTTAAGCTGTAAAAAACGCTCAAACGCGGCTGTAAAAACGTCCGTGGGCATGAGGCCTAAGAAAGTGAAATTTTGATTTATGATTGTTAATCTGTCCCATTTACTTTTGGTCCCTTTTAAAAAGTGGGAGGCACATATACAAACTGTTGTAATTCCTACACCGTTCACCTGATTTGGATGTAAATACCCTCAAATTAAAGCTGAAAGTCTGCAGTTAAAGCACATCTTGTTCATTTCAAATCCTATTGTGGTGGTGTATAGAGCCAAAAAAGATTAGAGTTGTCGATGTCCCAATATTTATGGACCTGTGTGTGTGTGTGTGTGTGTGTGTGTGTGTGTGTGTTTTTGGTTTTGGTTTTTTGTTTTTTTTCACAGACCCTAGAGAATAAAATGGCGGTTGGTGCAATATTTTATGTCACACTAAATTTGTGTGTCTTTCAAATGCAATTTTTTTGGGGGAAAATTATACTTTTTAATGAAGAAAAAAAACCAGTAAAGTTAGCCCAATTTTTTATTTTTTTTTGTATAATGTGAAAATTGTGATTTCTCATTTTAGCCAGAATCATGCAGCTCTACGTGTCTGTGTCTTTAAAACACCTTGTGGATACCGCCACGATTTCAAAACCACCATTTCATAAGTGCAATGCATGAACCAAACAATATGCATGTATAAACAATAAATTCAACTTTCAATTTGACCACAAATCAATAAGCATTCAATCAGTGAAAAAGGCCACCTCCCCCCAATTTTTTTTTTTTTTTCTTTCCTCCACTCGTGATTGGCAATAGTAACCTCCTGTGAGCCACCATATGCAGCCTCTTTCCGAATGGATAGACCCCAAATTATTGATGGTCTATAACGGCATGTTTGGGATCATGAATAATCTATTTGTTTTAAAAAAAATGGGCAGACTCAATGGACTACTCCTGTCCTTCTCTTTTTTTTTTTTTTTTTTTTCTGCCATCACTTTTTTTATGTTTCCATGTTTTATCATTCATTTTACAGAAGATCATGGCAGCAGGATGTTCCAACGGCTCTTGGGGAAAGCAGGGCACTCCAGCAGGAAATCACTATCTGCACCTCAACTCCACCATGTATGTCATCTGCCTCGGTGGAGGAGATGAAGGTTATCTCCCCCGGGGGGTTTGGGTTGTTGCTGTGCAGGCGAACACTGGGGCCCGGCTGTGATTTACCATCCTGCTTTACAGTAGTTGGCTTTAACAGCATGGCTTAAGCCCAGGTCCTGAGTGATTGGGACATCTCTGCCCCCAAAGGCTAGGAAGGGAAGTCTACTTCGTACAAGGTCTGTCATTGGACATGGAAGGCAAAATTTTCTTGGTGTGAGTCCCAGGACTTCTACCCTAAGTTTCACTGTAGGACTAATCCTATCCCCCCCCTACATCTGGGTCTGGACCAGCATTTCACTCACAGCACTACTGGAGGTCCGGTTTCTGTCCTTTTTATCTTAATTCAGGAACTAATATTAAAACTTTTTGTACAGGGAGTTTCCCATGTAGCCCCCCCCCCCCCTGTTCATTCACTTGTGACTCTCCACCCACCTAATTCATTTTCAAGCTCTGTAAATATATCCAATAATTTGTGAGTGTAATTCCTTGCTCTGGAAATGACCATTCTGGCATAACAAGCAGCTGTTGTCTGTCTAATCTGGTGTACACACACAATTACTATAATCACTTGTATGGGTACATGGGCAAGAATGAGGTGAAGAAACACAGATCCCTCCAAACAAATGCATGTTCTCTCAAGTATTTGTTTTTATACAGAACAATATGCAGGGTTATTTAGTAATAGTCAAGCAGAGAACAGTCCACATTTTGTCCTTGCTTGTGTAGCGAGGGTTCCAAATTTAGGGACTGCTATGCCAAATTTAGGGGTGATTTGAGTGGTAGTTGACTCAAATCTTTTCAATTGCTGGACTCTGTCTTGTTGCTATTTCACCTGGTGTGCAGTTCCCCTAAGAAGTATGGGTGGCGCTGTCATCTATACTCGGGGTTGAACTACAGGTGATGGGGCAGCGATTTGGTGTCTCCTCTCGGCAGCCGTACAGTGGGTGTGCTGGACCTGCTGTGCATGCCGAGAGGGGGTATAAAAGGGGCAGACATCATAGGGAGAGCAGTGGTGGTTGAGAGGAGAGTCGAGTTGCCTCCCCGGGGACCTTTACCCGGGGGAAGGTATTGTGTGGAGTCCAGTTTCGAGTGCATGGCCCTCCAGGCCATGGGGCCACATGCGCCTCAGACCCAGGCACCTTTAGTCCTGAGACTGCAACTTCAGCCCTGGGCCCAGCACCTTTTTAGCTGGAGCCTGCTTCGGAAGGAAGAATCTCAGGGTGCCGCCTTGCAAGGGGACCCGTTTCTGGAAGAGGAGGCTGGGGGAGGACCGTTCCGAAGGACTGGTGAGAAAATCACAGTGAAGGAAGGGGCCCAGTAACTCTCCGGAGGGATGTCATCCATCCGGAAACCTGGGGCCTAACATCTGGACCATCAGGTGGTTTGGGGTACCATAGATCCTGTGGCAGAGGATCTCCTAGACGCATCCATTAGGGAACTAAATTGACTGTTCGAGCTACACGCCGGCTGCTAGTGCCATTGGGTGACTATCCAGGTGAGCTGTACCCACTTGGGATCAAGTGGCAACGAAGCCAGGAGTGCCTGAATTCCATCTGTCTTCCTAACACCTTTCTCCTTTTCATGCATAAGAAAATAAAGCTCTACGTTGGAGGGATATACTGGTGTGGACCTTGGAGGTACTTGGGGGCATAGAGACTTTTGTCCTTATACACTGGGGACAGAAACCAACACTGAGGGGATCGCTGCAAAGACCCGTAAGGAAACTTAGTGTGCCTAGCCTCTGTAACCCAGGGGGTACGGGCATGGTAGAGACCACGCGCTCCTTCCTCTTCAGTGAACGAGCCAAAGAGTGGAGAAGGAAGGTGGCAGGTGGCCGCTGCACTTGTAAAGAATGCTAAAACTACAAAAACAGTTTTTTACCTTTTAGACATAAGGCTCATTTATGTGTATTTTACACGGATTTTCAGAACTATTTTTAGAATAGAATTCGGATTTCACAATGTTGATACCTGTTTTAGAATCACTGTTTAAGTACATCTAAAGGCTCCTGTATGACAGTCTAAACAAGTACCAAATTTAGCTGGACCCTTACACATGGAATGGGCTCTGTTGGAGTCCAGATTCCCTGATGGGAAAGTGCCCACTGAGCAGGTGGCTGGCTGGTCCATGTCCACGCCGCTTATGCAGAGTGGACACAGACACAGCCTGCTCTCCTCTATGGGTGGGCTGATGTAAAGGGACCACCTTTATATATTATATACACACAATCTCTCTCCCTAACAGCAAATTCCAGTTAAAAGTGGAGCAATCATCAAGGGGGATACTCTGGGGGGACTCTGATGACCAGAAACCACCTTCCACAGAAAGAAGAATACACTAAGGTAAGGGGGGTGGGGCCTAGCTGTGCCCATCGTGGCAGCCTCTCAGTGCCTGTATTACACACAGCAGTCATCTCCCGCTGTGTCACGGAGCTCAGTGTGAAAAGTTTGGCCGCGCTGTGACAAAAGTCCCAGCTCGTGTGATAGACAGAACACTGCGTCTCTCGCACGAGCTGGTCTAGGATGAGGGCGGGACTTTTGTCACAGCGCCGCTGAACATTTCACACTTGGCTCCGTGCCTGCTGTGTGTGACATGTAGAGGAGAAGTGAGGGGAGCTCTGCAGCCACAGCGTAGCTCAAATCGGCCCCAGGGCAGGCGGCCTACTGGGAAATGTCCCCGGTAGGCCAGTCCGGCCCTGCCTGAGTGAGTCGAATTTCTATATTTGTGTCTTGCATTTTTTTTTTTTTTTGGCTTTATTTTCACTTGGTGATCTGTCCAGTAACACACTTCCTGTCTTATGGCCCAAAAACATGATCAGAAAATTTGTACGAAAAATATACCTCTTTCAATGCGATCGTACCATGAGTTGATCGTTGGTACACAGCTTTTGAGAGCCGATCACGACCATTCATGAAAAATTATCTGATGGGACAAGTACGTAAAAATTTACTCGTACGATTTTTGTTTAATCGGTACAGTTGTCATTTGAAAATACAATACCAGACATTATATCGCTTCCAAATTTTTGTAACTTTGGTAAACTCTTAATATTTGATATGAGATTAGCATGCAAAAAAAAACAAAAACAGACGTTCATTTCTCCGATTTAATCTGATCGTGTGTACCAGGCTTTAGGATGTCTCTGCTCTGGATGGAGAGGCAATGGAGCCACCTTTTTGGACAGCAGTATTGTCGGTCTGGGAATAGGGTAGTGGTAAATGAGATAGCAGATTTAAATTAACTTGACTAACAAATTTAAAGGTGAACTATACAGTGGATTTAAAAAGTCTACACACCCCTGTTAAAGTATCCGGTTTCTGTGATGTAAAAAAAATGAGACACAGAATCATTTCAGAACACTTTCCAACTTTTTTAATATGACCTATAAACTGTACAACTCAGTTGAACAACAAACTGAAATCTTTTAGGTGGAGGGAAATAAAAAAATAAGGTTGCATAAGTGTGCACACCCTTAAACTAATACTTTTTGTTGAAGCACCTTTTTGATTTTATTACAGCACTCAGTCTTTTTGGGTATGAATATCAGCATGGCAATCTTGACTTGGCAATATTTGCCCAATCTTTGCAAAAACACTCCAAATCTGTCAGATTGTGGGGGACACCTCCTGTGCACAGCCCTCTTCAGATCACCCCACAATTTTTTTCAATTGGATTCAGGTCTGGGCTCTACCTGGGCCATTCCAAAACTTTACTCTTTTTCTGGTGAATCCATTCCTTTCATTTAGATGTATGCTTTTGTCGTTGTCATGCTGAAAGATGATGTTCCTCTTCATGTTCTGCTTTCTAGCAGAAGCCTTAAGGTTTTGTACCAATATTGACTGGTATTTGGAACTGTTCATAATTCCCTCTACCATGACTAAGGCCCCTGTTCCAGCTGTAGAAAAACAACCCCAAAACATGATGCTGCCACCACCATGCTTCACTGTGGGTATGGTGTTCTTTTGGTGATGTCCAATGTTGTTTTTGCACCAAACATATCTTTTGAAATTATGGCCGAAAAGTTCAACCTATGTTTCATCAGACCATAACACATTTTGCCACATGCTTTTGGGAGATTTCAGATTTGTTTTTACAAAATTTAGCCGGGTTTGGATGTTTTTCTTAAGAAAAGGCTTCCGTCTTGCCACTCTACCCCATAGCCCAGACATATGAAGAATACGGGAGATTGTTGTCACATGTACCACACAGCCAGTACTTGCCAGATATTCCTGCTCCTCCTTGAGTTTGAATGTGATTGCTTAAAGTGGATGTAAACCCAGTGAAGTGAACAGCCTCAGATGATACACAGAGATTAAACCATTCTCCCTACATAAGTTTTACATGTATATCTGCTGTCTACATCTTTTATATATTCTTTAGAAAGTTCAGATCGTGTTAGATTTTCTCTTCCTGTTCAGCACTGGAAGTGAAGTTTAGGCATGCAGCCAAGACAGCTGATTCGAGGAAAGGCACACTCGACATAGGCAGAGACTTTTAGAGCTGTCCTGTGAATGGTTCAGCTCTGCTAATCTACTTATAGCAACCTCCCTCAACACAAAACTCAGGCTGGTTTTGTCACCTGTGTCAGAACTTGTCAAACATTATCATGCTGATACCAGAAGAACAGAGCAGGAGAAAGCCGCGGGACTTGGTGCTTTGAAGAGAGATAACAAAACACTGCAGATATATGTGCCCAGCTCAAATTTAATGAATCAGGTTTACATCCACTTTCATTCTGAACACCGCTACATCCCCAGTTATAAGAGGGTGTGCACACTTATGCAACCGCATTATTTCATATATATTTTTTTTATTCCCCCCCCCCTTCTAAAAGGTGGAAAAAGTTCTGAAATTATTTATCTGTTTTTTACATCACAGAAACCTGTCATTTTAACACGGGTGTGTAGACTTTTTATATCCATTGTAGCTAACACTTTATAAGCAGCAGTCACAGCAACAGATATATATATATTTTTTCTTTTTTCGGGATAAAGGTTTTGCATAAATGAAGCTGATCGTTGTAAGCGTTTTTTATTTTATTTTTTTGCATCCGTTTAAAAAATCAAGATTACCGTAGTTAAAAACCCCCATACAATATAGATATTTTCTGAAAGTGGACACCCTGTAAAATGAAATGGTGGTAGTTCCAATTTTTTTGTCACACATTATTTGTGCACAACATTTCTGTAAAAAAAATACAGGGTGAAGGTGACCCCAGAAAACGAAAGTTACCCTTTTTCTCTTTCAGGTTCATTCTTTGCAGGTCCCAGGCCAGCAGGTGGGACAGCGGACCCTGGGAAGAATGGCAGGGGAGGTTGTACCGAGGGGGTGGGCACACTTCGTGGTCTCAAAGTAATTGAGCAGCTGTACAGGCACCTCATCACTTTTATTAGAAAGCAGACAGTTGGCTTGTGGAGTTTACACATACTCCTGGAGGCTACAGCTGTAAAACTTACGGTGGTGGCAGTAAAAGGAATTTGAAAATTAATAGACTTATTGGCAAGTGAAGAAAATGTGAAAAAATAAAAAAAAAAGCCTAAAAATAGAAAACTAATTCAGCCACCACATGTAAGGACTAGTTGGGTGCAATATAATGTTTTGGGTTTAAATTGATTGTAAAGGCATAAATGTTTATTATTTTAGCAAAAAAAAAAAAACATGTTATACCTACCTGTTCTGTGTAGGGATATTGCACAGAGCGGCCCTGCACTTCCGCTTCCTGTGTCCCCCCCCCCCCCCCCACCTGCACTCTTGGTTTCTCCTCTACTATCTGCGCCATCATAGCAAGCTGCTTGTCATGGGGGCACATATGCATGCTCGATCCCGAGCCGAACTGTGTGTGTGTCCGTCCATAGAGGCACACAACGTGGCTCAGCCCCTGCCCACCTCTCTACTCAGGAATTGATTGACAGCAGCAGGAGTCAATGGTTCCCACTGCTGCCTCTTGAGTCCTGTGAGGAAAGAGATAAAGCAAGCAGTGCTGGATCGAGATAGGACTCGGGTAAGTATTTAGGGGGGCTGGGGGGAGCTGATCATGGAAGGTTTTTTACCTTAATTTTCTCAGTTAAAGTAGAACTCTGACCATTCTTGTAATTTTAGACTGGGAAAGGGTTAGAACCCCAATCAGGTTTTTATAGTTGTCGGTGTCCCTTTTTGCTTCCAGTTGGGCCAGGAGCAACAGGAAATTTTACAGAAGAAACAAGTAGGGTAGGTTTAGAACTTTTAGTAAATAACCTATTTTTCTTTTTTGAATTACAGACCAGCTGACATGAAGGAATCGTCACGCTAATCTACAATCCTTAGCACACGGTAAAGAAACACCTTCCAAGATGGGGAACGGCTTACCTTCTACTGCCACCTTTGTTCGGTTCTGCCAGAAACTGAACAGGGTGAAGACTCTGGAAGATGACTTAATGGAGACCTCGCTAAAGAGATGCCTTTCCACTCTTGACCTCACCCTTTTAGGCGTGGGTGGAATGGTGGGTTCTGGTCTTTATGTACTTACTGGCACTGTAGCCAAGGAAATAGCAGGCCCAGCTGTGGTCATATCATTCTTTATTGCCGGAATTGCCTCTCTACTTGCAGCTCTGTGCTATGCTGAATTTGGCGCACGGGTGCCAAAAACTGGTTCCGCATACATGTTTACATACGTTTCAGTTGGTGAACTTTGGGCATTTCTGATTGGCTGGAATGTGATTTTAGAATATATGATTGGTGGTGCAGCTGTAGCAAGAGCTTGGAGCGGCTATCTGGACTCCATATTTGACCATAAAATAAAAAACTTTACTGAAACTCACATTGGAACTTGGAATGTGCAGTTCTTGGCTCACTACCCTGATTTTCTTGCTGCAGGAATCTTGCTCTTTGCCACAGCATTTATAACATTTGGGGTTAGGGTGTCATCCTGGCTGAATCACATCTTTGCTGCCATTAGTATGGGAATAATCATTTTCATCCTCATATTCGGATTCATCCTGGCGGAACCAAAGAACTGGTCAGCTGAATATGGGGGCTTTGCTCCATTTGGGTTTTCTGGCATTATGTCTGGCACTGCCACGTGTTTTTATGCCTTTGTTGGGTTTGACGTCATTGCAGCATCAAGCGAAGAAGCAAGGAATCCTCAGAAAGCTATTCCCATTGCGACCGCTGTGTCTCTAGGCCTTGCCACAGGGGCGTACATTCTGGTGTCTACTGTCCTGACTCTCATGGTGCCTTGGAATACATTAATACCCGACTCTGCCCTTTCTGATGCTTTTTACAGAAGAGGCTATTCCTGGGCAGGATTTATCGTAGCTGCTGGATCCATTTGTGGTAAGTCTCAAATATGAAGTTCATTTTGGTTTACTAATTTTGCAGTACACAATATTCACAACACAAGTTCACAATATTTTAGCACAGTGGCTTCCAACACCAGTCCTTAAAGTGGAAGTCCAGGCTAAAACTAAAATCCCTGCATCAATAGCCACCAACATTCTAACACTAACCTATCTAGCCCTCAAAAGAAAAAATTTGTATACATATCTTTTCTGCAGGCGATCTGACCCGATCTCCAGCAGCGGGAGCTCTGTAGAAGACACAGCCGACAATGGCTGTGAATTGAATGGGAAGTTAGGTCACCCATAGACTTACTGTGGGGCTTCCGTTGTCAGATGTGTCCTCTGCACCTGCCTACACAGCGAAGCCATGGCTGACGGCTCAGCGTGGGATCAGAGCTTCTGCCTATAGAGATCGGGTCGGATCGCCTGCAGAAAAGGTATGTATTGTTTTTTTTTTTCGTTTTTTTTTTCTTTACAGAGCTAGATAGGTTAGTGTTAGAATGTTGGCGGCTATAGATGCAGGGATTTTAGTTTTATCATGGACTTCCACTTTAAGTTCCTCCAACAGGTCAGGTTTTCAGGATTTATTTCTTCTTGCATAGGTCAGCATCAATGGCTTGTATTTACAACAAATATTTTAGCTAAAGGAAATTCCCAAATCATGAGGGTTCCTGAAGACTGAGGTTGGGAACCACTTTTTTAGCACAAGGATATGGATCTTTATTTTAGCCATGTAGTTGAATTGTCAAATCTCATTGGCCCTCGCTTAAAATAACTGTCAAGCCCTGTACACACGGCGTAAACGCGTACCTTTCAAAAGAACCGCCGTTCTTTTGAATGGCACGAACGCGGTGACGTCATCGACTATGACGAGCGTGTGCTCGTCACATTCGATGCCGTCGCCGCCATCTTGCTACACCCTACCTATGCCTAGGAAGCTACCGCGCATGCGTCAGTCATTTCGAGCATGGGCGGGTTTCCACGGCGACAGGTAAGTGTACACACACTCGAGTTTCTCGTCGAGAAACAGGCCGACGAGAATCCCGACGAGAAAAAAGAAAGCAGGTCTTCTTTTTTTCCCGTCGAGATTCTGGTCAGTTTACCTGACGAGAAACCTGAAAGCCTCGTACACACGGCCGGTTTTCTCGGCAACAAAGCTCTGCAAGCAGTTTTCTTGTCGGTTCTTGCCGAGAAAACCGGCCGTGTGTACGAGGCTTCACTGTTTTGAAAATAACCTTGCCCTAGTGTGTTAGCTTTCTGAATTGAGCCTTGGGTGTGAAACTATAATTAATAATAAATATCCCCACCCCCTCTCCCCCCACACCTGCCATTAAATGTCAAATTTGCATTGGAAAATAACAGCTGGAGCATGAACGGTAAAACCTGCCACAGGACAATACAGACGAGTCTTATTAAAAACACAATACATCAGGCTCATCGTTGGTTCTTGATCACATAAATTACCATTTACACAACACATAGTAGCCATTTCTGCACTGACTGCATGTGAACAGAGTGTAGGGGCAAAAAGCCAACCTAAATCAGCAATCTGAGTTTGACATGCACACTTTCACCCCATGCAATGCAAAGTACACCACTTGGAAGAATGGGACGCAATTCCCCTGTGCCATTTATTAGATTGGCTATTCTCAACCAGGAGTCCGTGGAACCCTAGGGTTTCTCCAGTGGGTGCTAGGGGTTCCTTGAGCTGTGGCTGATTGAACTTCCATCTGATGGTGCTTGCGTAGTTTTGGGTCTAACACAACTTGGCAGAGCCAGCAGTATGACACCAATGATTTCTAGTTATCTGTAAGGGTGGCCATTCTGACCATTCTTCCCACTTACCTTCAATGAATTGGTTTTATCTGGGGTACCCCAAGACCTGACAATTATTTCAAGGGTACCTCTATGGCAGGGGTTGGCAACCTACGGCCTGCGGGCCGCTAAATGTCTGGCCCATCGGTGCACGTGATGAATTTGCATGCACCCGACCCATGGACATTTTAACCTCTTCACGCCGACTGTATGCAAATATGTGGCCTCGACTTGAAGGGGTTGTACTGGGGGGGGGGGGGTGCCTGCAGCTGCACGCATCACCCTGGTACTGCTTTTTTTTAGAGCTGGCGTTTGGCTTTCTTGGGATAATCGATTCGGCTAAGAAGCCGCTTGGCTGTTATCCCAAGCAGCGGGAGGGGACTCTGCCTTCCGCGGCTCACCCGGGCTCTCCCATCCCACCGCAAGGCTCGAGCGACTAGCCGGCATGTCCGCCGACTGACCGAAAAACCCGAACGAAGCCGGGATCGGGTCTCAGATCTAGTAACCGTAAGCGATGTCATGACATCACTTCCGGTTTACGGAAGACTTAAAGGCACCAAATAAAAAAAAAATTACAATATTCAAAACAGCCAAACTTGGTGCAAAGGAGGGATTTGGGGTCTTATAGACCCCAAATCCCTCCATAAAGGGTACCTGTCACTGACTATTGCTGTCACAAGGGATGACCGAAATAAAAGTGCTCAGAATTTTTTTTTATTTTTTCAAAGGGACAGTGTAAAAAAAAAAAGTGCCCCATCCCTCAGTGCTTACACAGCTGGGGAGGGGGGGCTGTGTAATGTAAAGGGGTCCAGAGGTACGGGAATGTGTAATGTAAAGGGGGCCAGAGTTGCGGGGGTTGTTTTTTTTGTTTTTTTTGTTTTTTTTTCTTGAAAACGCTAATGAAAAAATGCTGCAAAACTTGCATTTTTAACATGGCATTCTACAGCTAAAACTACTGGCATTTTTTATAACGTCCAGTGTGCATGATGCCTAATCACTTGGAGGTATCCATAGACCCCTTTCACACTGGAGCGTTTTCGCAGGCGCTATAGCGTTAAAAATAGCGCCTGCAAACTGCCCTTAAACAGCTGTTACATTCACTCCAGTGTGAAAGCCCTCCGGCTTTCACACTGGTTCGTTGCGCTAGCAGGACGGTAAAAAAAGTTCTGCTAGCCGCATCTTTGGAGTGGTGTGTATACCGCTCCTGCCCATTGAAATCAATGGGACAGCGCGGCTATACCGGCCGCAATGCGCTGCTTCAGCAGCGCATTGCGGGCGGTTTTAACCCTTTCTCGGCCGCCAGCGGCCGAAATGCGCCGCAAATCCGCCCGTAGCGTCGGGGGTAAAAATGGCGGCGTTTTACCGCCGCCGCTATGGCCGGCTCAGTGTGAAAGGGGGTCTATGAGTGTTTTTAAAATGTCATCTTTATAGAAAATTGTTTCTGGAGCAGGGAGTGTCTTCACATTTTTTTTTTTTATAATCAAATTTTTTTTTATTTTGTCATAAGCTTCAACATTTCCATTCAGCATTGTACATTTATATAAGACACAACATTGCAAGAAGGAACTAGGTACAAAATTGTCCTATCGAAAAAATGTATCAGTTATATTATCTATCCCCCCCCCCCCCCCCAAGGGAAAGGGAAAAAAAAAAAGAATACATAAAGATAAGACAATTCCCTCTCCCACTCCCCCTCTCCTCCCCATCCCCGGCTGCGGTGGATTAAGTCTGCTCTGTCCCCACTCACTTCATTCCTTCTACTTAAGTCACATGTTCTCCTACTGTGTTCTTATTTATCACTTATCCCGTACCCCCTCCTACTTCCAAAGAGGCCTCTAATGGCCATAGTGCCTATTCTTTTTGTGTGAGGGAAAAAAAAAAAAAAAAAAAAGAGAAGAAAGAAGAGAAGGCAGGAAGAGAGAAAAGAGAAAAGAAAAAAAAAATATATATATATATATATACCTCTCTCTCTCTCTCTCTCTCTCTCTCTCTCTCTCTCTCTCTCTCTCTCTCTCTCTCTCTCTCTCTCTCTCTCTCTCTCTCTCTCTCTCCATACACATACATTCCTCTTTTTTTTTATTTGTGCCTCGTGATTAGGTGTTGATTACCCATACTTGTGTATAGCGGCCTCCATGGCCTTATTCCCACCTTGAATAAAAGCAAACAAACTTTAAGAAAAAGAAAGGGAATAGGGGAGTGGTCTCCTCTCCTACTTCCATGTGTTTATTTATTAATTCCCCTCTACCAGGCCCTCTTAAGAGGCCACTAATGCCCCTGGTGTTTGAAAATAAGTGATTATACCTTGGGATCTCTTACCCGTGTTTTTCCATTCAAGCTATCCTCCTGACCTATTCTTCCCTCCAACTTTAAACCCGTATTTCCCATAGGAAAAATAAAAAATTGTGATACCTCACCGTGGTCATATACAAACTCTATCTTATATACTACTTAAAATCCCTCTTCCCCTTTGTGTGCCCTACTCCTTACCCCCCACCCCCCTCCTATCCCTCCCCTCTTTATTTCAACATGGCTCAACTCCTTCTTTCTCTCCTAGTTAGGGGCAGACATCTCACTCCACACTATCCACGCAGTCAAAATCTGTCAGGGAGGTCAAGGAGAGGGAGAGGGAGGGGAGAAAAGAAAAGAAGAGAGGAAAAAAAAAAAAAAAACCTTAAGTCTTGGTCCGGGTTCATAGTTCGGTACTTTATACTTCTATGGCTAGCCCATAAGCAACTTTACTAGGGGTCCCTATGGGTCTGCCATGCCCCTTGCTTTCCCCCTCCTTGTCTCCTATCCTCAGCCCATTTCAGGGGCCAACTGTATCCAGCCCGCCCAAGTCTTCTCGAATTCCCCCTTTTCTATCCTTCACTACGTGAGTCCACCTTTCGGCTTTCTTTATCCGATTGACCTCCTTTTTCCAGTCATCTAGTGTTGGACAGGTGGCCTGTTTCCAAAATCTGGGGATCAGTAATTTAGCTGCGTTCAATAGGTGCAGTGTAATACTCTTCCTGTAAGCTTTAATGGGGTCAGGTGTTCCGTGGAATAGGAAGCATAGGGGTGTAAACTCCATAGGTCTAGGGGTCAACCTCTCAATCCATGGTGCGATCGACACCCAGAATGTTTTAATCCTGGGGCACTCCCACCAGAGGTGGAGAAATGTACCCCTCTGCTCACATCCTCTCCAACACCGGGCATCTGCCTCTGGATACATCTGAGTCAATCTTACTGGTGTCCTATACCACCTTGTCATGAATTTATAAGCCATTTCCTGAACGTACGAACTTATAGATGTAGAATAAGTTGATTTGATCATTTTTTTAATTTGTTCCTCTGACAATTCTTTATTTAATTCTCTTTCCCATTCCCTGATGAAATATGGGACTGTACTCTTTTGGGCTCCTAGTATCAGTCTATACATCCGAGACAGCAGATGCCTAGCGTCTCTCAAATGCAGACACTGGCCCTCAAACACCGTAGTTGAGTCTAATGGTCTCAGTAAGGGTTTCATCTTGTTAAAGAAGCCTGTCATTTGATAGTATCTCCAACCTGATGTGGGTATATTCCCTAGGGCCGAGACCAGCTCCGAATAGGTTAAGGTTCCCCGCGGGGCGAATTTACCACACGTGGTATCTCCATCTTGACCCCATGCTCCCAGGAATCCCCCCCCTCCCCCGGCAGGAACCACGGGAATCCCTCCAGTGGAGCTAGGGGGGACACCTGGGGGGAATACTCCCCCGTCTTGTTCAACTTATCCCATATTGACAATGAGTTCCAGGTCAGGGGAGATGTCCATTTCGAGAGTCCTCTGGACGTACTCGGGATCCAAGGGGCCCCTGCAAGGTTCCTCCCTGCTATTGTTTTTTCTAGTGGGACCCACATTTTATTAGAGGAATCATGACACCAGTTTAAAATTCGAACCAGCGACATAGCCTTATAATACACTGATATATCTGGCAACCCCATTCCTCCCTCTGCCTTACTTCTGCGCAAGATGTCATATGCCAAACTTGGTCGTTTGTCATTCCACACGAATGCTACGAAAGCCTTCCGTATCTGTTTAAAAAAGGTTTCTGGGGGGGGGCGTGTCCGGGAGCCGACTGAGGAAGACGTGCAGACATTGAGCTCTGCAACCATACCTTACATCCATAGCCATCCTCGCTACTTATTACTTGGATGATACTCCAAATCTACCCCCATTGCTCCTGAGGGTCTCCTACCTGCAATCCGGTGTGCATTTTTGACTTTGGGCCGGCCGTCCAGAACTTGCCAGGCCAGTTTCATGCAGCTCGGGCCCAACGCCATCTTGGGGCCCACAAAGCCTCCAACACCTCCCAGGGGGTCTACGGATACCCACAGGACACCCTGCGTCTCCATCCAGGCTTGGATGGGGGTGTCTATACAGTAAGGAGCCCCCTCGGTCTTCTTCCTGGCCCGTGGTCGGCTCCGGAGCCTGACAGCCATCTTGCGGCCTACAATAACATCTGCATCCTCCGGCCTGGAGTGCCGCGGTCGGCGGGGTTTACGGCGAGAGGCTCGGCCACACCTGTGCCTGCACTGGATGGAGCTAGCTGCCTGAGAGATCCCGGAACGTTCGGCCTCACACACCCGCGGCGGCCAGCCTTAGGAAAGTCCGCGGCTCCGGCCTACCTCTGGAAGTCAGCGGCCATCTTGCTGCTCCCACTACACCCAACGCAGCATCCAGCAAGAAGGACCATCCCACACAGGGTAAGCGGGGCAGGGGTGAAATACAGGACATTAGACCTAGGCTAATCCCCCCCCCTGGCTGGCAGACGGGAGTACCTGGTGGGAGCCCTGATCCCATAGGCTTAAGGGGCGGCCATCTTGCTACACCCGACCATAGTGCTGCTGGGTCCCCCCCCTGCCCACTTGAACCTGCTTCACCCTATACATCAAATCCTGGCTATTCTGGCCTACGGGGCAGCTGAGCCTATACCTCATCCATCTCGCCCTCCCCGCACTCCTCCAGTCACACACTGACAAGGAGTGTAGCGGCCATCTTGCTCCACCCGGACTCAGTGCTAACTCTTACCACTGACCTCCATCCACTCCCTCCTCGGCCACCGGTACTGCCTAAACTGCCGTGTCGCTGTGCTGCAGCACATGCACAGGCACTCCAAAAGGACAGTAACATCACAGTAAGCACTGATCCCCATTTGCAACACGGGTCGCATCCTCTGCTCATCCGTTCCACCTTTGATGATGCGTGGCTGAGGATGGAGGGCTGAAGACATGCACCGCTGAGCTCTGTGCTCTCCCGACGACCGCAGGCTACGTTCCCAACCAATCACGCCCAACCGGCTGATGGCGGCTTCCAGCTCTACCTCTGCTGACTCCGCTGAACTGCAACAAGGTACTATTCAACGGTACCTGCTACGCACAACATCGCAGGACTCCCGTACAGGGAAGGATAAACCTTCGTCAACCCGAGCCTCAGGCAGATCACAACCTCCTCCCCCGACTGCAGCAGCTTCCTCTGCCGGTGGGACCGGCCCGGGTACACACCCGACTCCTCTGATGGATCCCACTGCCCTTGGCGAGGGCACTGTCTCAGCGGAGACGCTTTCCCCAGGCGCCACATCCACTGGCATACTGTCTGCCTTTCGAGCTGACTTTGATTCCTGGGCTTCCAAAATGGAAACTTCTCTCCCATGTTGAACTAAATGCCCTCAAACAACGGGTCTCCGCGTCTGAGGTCACGGTTTCTGCTATGGTCACCACCCAAGAAGACCACTCAGCCCGCATAACGGCGCTTGAAAATGCATCTACGGCTCATCTCTCCCATCTAAGGCAACACCAGCTCCGGATAGAAGATAGTGAGAACCGGAGTCGCAGGAACAACATCCGGCTGCAGGGGGTCCCGGAGGCGACCTCAGGTACTGATCTCAAACCCACTGTCATTGCTATCCTTAACCAGGTCCTGGGCAGGGAAGTTACATCTCCCATTGAATTGGACAGAGTACATAGAGTGGGAGGCATAGGAGGGGATCGCAGGGACCGCCCTCGTGACGTCCTCTGCCGGGTGCACTACTATACCCTAAAGGAGGAGATTTTGCGCAAGGCCTGGCGCCTGGGGCCACTAGACTTTCACGGATCATCTATACACCTCTATCCGGACCTTTCCCGCAACACGCTGTACATGCGGCGAATGGTCCGCCCTCTGCTGGACTTGCTTCGCCAAGTAGGCGCCACGTACACTTGGGGTCACCCATTCAGCATCAAAGTGACCCGGGAAGATAACCACAAATTTGTCCTCTCAGACCCGGACCAGCTTCCTGCCTTCTTCCTGTTCCTGGGCCGGGACCCTGTTGTCGTCCCGAACTGGTTGGACCCCCCAGATGACCGTCAGCGGCTACCGGGCCCTCCTCTGCAACGTCGAGGACGCCCTCAGTCTAGATCGGTACCTTCTGGTCCTAGAGAGCGGCGAGCCACGTCACCAGAGGACTGATCCGGACTCTGTCGTCTGAGACCTGAAATGGTTCTTTCTGCTATGTCCTTTTACCTACTAGGTGGATACAGCTCTTTTATGAGACTCCGGCCAGGTCCACCTTCTGTTTTCCCTGTTTTGTTATGTCTTCACAGTGTACTTGCACTCTCAGCCCACTGACTCTTGCTAACGTTGTTATTTAAATGCTGCTGACAGTTTAGTTGTCTCACATGGCTCGAAAAGCAGTTCGCTGCCCTCGGCTGGTGCGGTTGTACTTGATGGGGTTCTGGAAAAGCGGCCAGTGATGTTGATATGTTCTCTCACGGCTCTGGCTCTGCGGGTTGGCTTGGGGTTTCCCGGACATAGCCCTTTGGCTTGTCCGGGGACCTCCGGGTCTTCCCTTGGGCTCTGGGCATTTATGTCCTTGGGGCTTGAAACTGGCTGACCTTGGCACTGACACCTTCTGTGCGTTTACACAGATATCTGAGCTGAGCCGTGATGACAATCATAGTTAATGCTGCTATAAATGTAGCAATTGATGTTTCCTACCCCCGCATGATTACGCGGGAATACCTGTGCCTTTATCTTGCCACCAGTTTGTATACACCTTGTTCTTCACTGATGTTCTTTTTTCTTTTTTATGTCATTTTTGATTGTTTATTGTACTCAAGCGCACCAATGGTATTTAATCTGACATTGCTCTTTAGTGACTAGACAGGTGAGCTTTAAATACCACGGTCATTGGGTGTGTTACTTTACAGTTATGTTATTTATGCCTGCTAGGTTGTCGGGAACACAACTCAGCTGTTCTAACCCCGTTCTCTCCCCCTAAATAGGATTGGCACAGTTCGTGCCTACTACGTGATATTTCACGAAGTGTTACGTTTTTGCGCACACTTTAGTATTTTTGAGCCACCTTCCCCAGGTGCTCTCTCTGTTCAATCTCTTCCCCACATCGCTCTACCTCCTCTCTTCCTCCCCTGCTGTGTTTTCCCCCTTTTCTGTTTCTTTCCTTATTTCTCTCTCACCTCCCCTCACCCTCCCCCCCTGTCGCTCCGTCATGGCTCACACGGTGATCTCTCGCCCTAGGCTACAATTCTGTTCCTACAATGTCAATGGGCTTAATATTGCCACCAAAAGAGGACAAATCCTGTATCAAATGCACAAACGCCAGGTCAATGTGCTTCTTCTCCAGGAGACACATTTTCACTCTGCCTCCACCCCTTCCTGCTCCAGCAGATATTTCAACAGGTGGTTCCACAGCACTAGCCCAACCCAGAAAGCCAGGGGAGTGTCTGTGGCTTTTCATAAGACGCTCCCTATAGAGGTACTTGATCATCTCTCGGACCCACAGGGGAGGTATGTTTTTGTGAAATTCATGTTATGGGGTACCAAATTTACGGTAGCCAACATTTACCTCCCTAATATTAACCAAGTATCGGCCGCGTTACAATACTCGAGGGTTCTGTCGGGATTCATGGAGGGTAAGCTCGTACTGGGGGGAGATTTTAACACCCCTCTTGAACCACTTTTAGATTCCTCCACCTCGCGATCGTGTATCTCCTTCCCCAAACTGAGGGCTCTAAAACGGGCATTTTACGATTTGCGTCTAGTGGATGTTTGGAGGGTGTTGCACCCCACGGCCCGCAACTATACCCACTTCTCCCATGTCCATCAAACCTATAGTCGCATAGACTACCTAATGAGTGACCATAGCTGTCTAGACTGGTCCCCGGACTGCACCATAGACCCAATGGTCTGGTCTGACCACTCTCCTATACATATGACGTTCTTGCTCCCCTCCACTCCGAATAGGGAGTGGTCATGGCGCTTGAACGATTCGTTGCTTACGAATCCAGAATGTGTGAAAAGGGTTTCGGATACAATATCTAACTTTTTTGCGGACCACGCTTCAGATACGACATCGTTGCCCTTTCAGTGGGAGGCACTGAAGGCGGTTCTACGAGGTGCCTTTATCCAAATGGGTACGCGTCTTAAAAAGGAGCGCTCAGCCGCCATTGAGGCAGCAAACCAAAAGCTTAGGAACTTAGAAACTGAACACAAACGATCCCCGACAGTGACAACACTGGCGGACGTTTCTAAGGCGCGATCACAACTCAGAGAGCTTTATGAAGCCTCTGCACGCACATATGCAGATAAGCTCGCTTTCCATCAATATAAGTTTCGAGATAAATGTGGTAGGCCATTGGCTCGCGCCCTGCACCCAAAAGCGACTTCCACCTTTGTGCCTCATATTCGGGGGGCGCAGGGAGAATTGGTCTCCTCACCCACTAAGATGGCAGAGGAATTCAGGGACTTCTACCAGTCCCTGTACAATATATCTAAGACTCAAGGGACTGGTTCCCCTTCTTCCAGGGTGGAAGACCAGGTGTCATATATCTCAGAAACCGCGCTCCCCACATTAGATGATGACATCATCGCTGATCTGGAAGTCTCAATCACAGAAGAGGAGGTTGCCAAAGCCATAGCGGGTACGCCGAGTGGAAAGAGCCCGGGCCCAGACGGCTTCACTTTTAAGTTTTACAAACTTTTTGCCGCCCTCCTCACACCTTTTCTAACTAAGATGTTCAACTCTTTGTCGGAGGGCTCCTTGTTCCCCTCACAAACACTTGAGGCCCACATATCCCTCATCCCAAAGCCAGGCAAAGACCCTACTCTATGTGCAAGCTACAGGCCGATCTCTTTGATTGGGGTCGATCTGAAAGTCTTTGCTAAAATTCTAGCCAATAGAATACAACCGTTGTTGCCTGGGATAATACACTTAGACCAGGTCGGCTTTGTGAGTGGCCGTGAGGCTAGAGATAACACCCTGAAGACCCTTCTTCTAACCAACTATGCCCGGTCCCACGATATCCCACTATGCCTCTTAACAGTCGATGCCGAGAAGGCATTCGACCGAGTCGACTGGCAGTTCCTTCGATTATCCCTGCAACAAATAGGTGTGGGAACTAATATGATGGCGAGAATAATGTCCCTTTACTCCTCTCCGTATGCTAGGATTAGACTGAATGGCTCGCTTTCTCCAGCCTTTTCTGTATCCAACGGGACACGACAGGGATGCCCACTATCCCCCCTCCTGTATGTTCTCACTATGGAACATTTGGCTACTGCTCTACGTAACAATCCCTCTATCCAAGGCATAACAGTCGGGCCCACACATACGAAACTCGCTCTTTTTGCAGATGATCTGCTCTTGTTCGTGACACATCCACACACATCTTTGCCCTCGGTATTGCAGGAGTTTCAGAAATTTGGAGAAGTTAGCAACTTCAAGGTTAACTACAATAAATCGGAAATCCTTAACATATCTCTGCCCACATCGGCCCTACGACGACTAGCGTCTACTTTCTCCTTCAAAACTGGTTCCCCCTCCATAAGGTATCTCGGAATTCAAATACCGGCAGATGCTTCCCAACTTTTTTCCCTGAATTTTGCCCCCCTACTCCTTAGGACCCAAGCAGATTTAACCAACTATGCGTCCAAACAGCTCTCTTGGCTGGGTAGAGTGAATGCCCTGAAAATGGACGTTCTCCCTAGGTTCTTATATTTGTTTCAGACCATCCCTATTCACATACCCAACTCGTACTTCAAGAAAATACGCCAGCTGTTTTCCAAATTTATTTGGAATGCGGCCCGTCCAAGGATACGGTATGAAACACTGTCTCTCCCAAAGGCTCGGGGGGGGGGGGCTGGAGCCCCAATTGCCTCCCTATACCATAAAGCAGCGGTGCTTACCCGCATACTAGACTGGTTTCACCACTCTTCCACCAAACTTTGGGTCCAATTAGAAGGCCACATGAACCCAATTGAACTCTCCACTCTCCCGTGGACCTTGCCCACGGTCCGGGGGGGTTCAGGCCCTCTCAATGACCTTACCCGTCAAACGATTCGGATCTGGGACCGCATGTTGTCCAGAAGGGGCTTATCAAACCACATGGGGCCTATGACTCCCTTCTTTGGGACACCGGCCTTTCCACCAGCTATGTCTGTAACAAGATTCGGACCATGGCGAAAGGAGGATCATAGACGACTTGCCCAGGTCCTTCGTGCAGACCCCACTTTACGGTCAGATACCCCTGCCGGTCCGACCCCCCGTCACCCCATGCAGTGGCTTCAGAGGCAACAGACTATCTCCTACATCCGGACTTTCCCGTCTATTACAGACATTCTTGCTGAACTGACGAGATTCGAGGAACTGCTCATGCAGGTGGAGCCTCCAACACATGTTGTATCTCAACTGTACTCCATTCTGCTCGATATCCACTCCCCTGACCTTCCACCGTACACGGTGGCCTGGGAGACAGATCTGCATCACCCTATCTCCCCTATTGACTGGCAAAAATGTTTCATCCTCACACACAAATTATCCCTAGCCACTAAGACCCAGGAGAAGGGGTTTAAACTAATAACGAGATGGTACAGATGTCCATCATCTATTCATCACTTCAATCCGGAAGTGTCGGATGCCTGCTGGCGGTGTCTCGACTCCCGGGGAACCACGCTCCACATCTGGTGGGAGTGCCCTCCGGTGCGGAGGTTCTGGCAGCGAATTTTCACACTTTACTGCAAACTGATGGCGACCTCTATCCAGCCTTCACCTGAGGTGGCCCTCCTGTCTATAATCCCGGGGTCATTTAAATCCATCAGAAATGATGTATTGCGACACTTCTTGGCGGCGGCCAGAATAGTGATTCCCCGTCATTGGAGATCGACAACCATGCCTTCCCTGGGAGATTGGGCTGTTGAGGTGGACCACATTAGAGACCTGGAACGCTTGCTGGCGGAGGAAAGCGGTAAAAGTGAACAGTTCTCTCTCACATGGACTTCGTGGTCCGTGTTCCGATACTCCTCTGAGTTTGTGTCCTGGGCGGGACGTGACCTGGACGGGTCCGCCGTGGGACCGTGATGGAGTGATTGGGATTCTGATTCCTGTCCCCTACCTAATTGTCCCCTTCTATCTGCCCCTGACCCTGATTCTTTTTTTCTTTTCTCTATATCTAATTACACCTCTAGGAATACAGTGAGACAACGTACCAGGGCTTCGATCTACTTAATGCCAATAACCCAATGAGTGACCCTACGTCATATTCTCCAAACAGATTTGTGTATAATCTCATCTGATAAGTTGCATACGGGGGAACTAGGATCCCCTTCGCAGAAATACAGATAAAGGTTTCCTTACCTCATGTATTTTTGTACAGGGACTGATATTACAAAAATCCCACGGAGGTCCTCCTACACAGGTGCTCAATCCTTATATGTGTAACTTAACCCTGCTTTGTTTTGCCATACATGATGCCTGTCGAAGGTGTATCCTATCACTGTTTGTAATGTTTAAGACGAAGTATGTCTTTTTCTGTCTTTCTCTTGCATATAATATAATAAAATAAGATTGAATTAAAAAAGGTTTCTGGTAATTTAATCGGGACTGTATGTAATATATAGATAATTCTAGGTAGTATACCCATTTTAATGGCGCTTACCCTTCCGAACCATGTTAGGTATTGTCCTGTCCATTTCTTTAAGTTCCCCACTATCCTGGCCATTAGGGATGCATAATTAAGGTTATATAATATTTTTTGGTCTGAGGTGATGTGTACCCCCAAGTAGAACAAGGAGTCCTTCTTCCATACAAAGGGGTACACCCTCTTCAGCATCCTTGCCATCTCTTGAGGTACATGGCTGGGTAAAAGTATTGATTTTTCAAAATTAATTTTAAAGTTAGATACCCATATCTATCCACTTCCTGCATAAGAGCTGTCAAGGATGTCTGTGGTGTTAAAAGATAAAATAATAAATCGTCAGCATAAGCTGATACTTTGTGTTCCACATCCCCAATACATGTCCCTGATATCTGCCCATTACTTCTAATCTTACAAAGAAATGGTTCTAATATTATAGCAAATATCAGTGGTGAAAGTGGACAACCCTGTCTTGTCCCATTTCGTATGTTAAGATAATCTGATAATGTGCCATTTACTTTAACCCTTGCTCTTGGGTTTACATAAAGGGCCATTATCCATCCCATCATGCGGTCATCCAGGCCCACCCCTCTCAGTACTCCGCTCATAAAGCCCCAGTTCACCCTATCGAAAGCTTTTTCAGCATCCATTGATAGTACGATCTTTGGGGTTTTCTCTGGGCCATATTTCATCCAATGAAGAAGGTGAAGTGCCCGGATGGTGTTATCCCTTGCCTCACGACCTTTCATGAAGCCTGTCTGGTCTGGATGCACTAGTTCCCCGATATATTCTTGCAATCGCAGCACTAGGATTTTGGCCAGCAGTTTAGTATCCGAGTTGAGCAGAGAAATAGGCCTATAATTAGCGCAGTGCTGCGGATCTTTCCCTTCCTTTGGGAGTACAGTAATGTACGCCAACAGGGCTTCTGAAGGCAACAAATTAGTCGCATTAATTGTATTCAGGTACTTGCATAACGGTCTTATCAGCTCAGAGGAGAATTTTTTATAGTAGGTATTTGTCAAGCCATCTGGGCCAGGGCTTTTACCTATCGGCAAGGCTGCTATTGCTCTGCTCAACTCTTCAACCGTAATTGAATGTTCCATTTCTGCTGTAGCTGTCTTTGATAGGGTGGGCATTAATGATTCCCTAATATAATTTTGTGTCTCCTCCCTTCTTTGATCCTCTCTATCTTCTTTTGGTGAAGTCTCGGTTGTCTGAATATTGTATAGTGTTTCATAGAATCTGTGAAATTCTTTTGCTATGGCCTGGGTTTCCACTATCTTTTTGTTTCGGATTAATAAGTTATGGACATGTCTAGATTCTTGTTTCTTTTTAAGTTGTTTAGCCAATAGCCGACCGCATTTGTTCCCTTTCTCATAGAACCTATGAGCAAAGTATCTATATTTATTATTAATTTTTCGGTCTAAACATTGTGCGAGTTCTGCTCGAAGGTTCTCTAGTTGTTGGGTCTCTAAGGGGTCAATGTTTTTTTATGTTTAATCTCCAGTACATTGATTTTCTCTAATAAACCTGTCACTTCCTTCCTCCTTTCCTTCTTAATGTGGGCCCCATAGGCTATTAGTTCTCCTCTTATCACCATTTTAACTTCACATTTTGGAAGTTCAGTGTGAGGAAAACTTCACATTTTGGAAGTTCAGTGTGAGGAAAACAAATCATGTGTCAGCAGGTCAAGCAGCATATTGGATTCTGTCAATCATAGTCAGTTTTAATAAGTTGTCCTCCATAATATTCAGGACTTGGTGTGCATGGTTTGACTGTTAGTCTAGGCTCACCCCTATGCGGCTGCGTTTGATGCGTTTTTTCAGTAATTTTTTCCGTGCACTAAACCAGCGTTTTTATGTGTTTTTGCATGCAGTGTTCATGCATTTTATTTTTTTATTTTTTTTTCCTCTCTTTAAATGCACTGTAAAACACACTGTATAAAGCTGGTTGCTAAGGAGGGGTCAGAAAGCCGGCCGATGCGTCCCTAACAACGGATGAATGAAAGCTGAATGTAAAAAAAAAATTGACGGTGGAAAAACGGTGTGGGGTCCCCCCCCAGATCCATACCATGCCCCTCGGGTCTAGTATGGATTTTGGAGGGGACCCCCACGCCAAAACAAAAAAAAACGCATGGGGTCCCCCCCGGCAGGTCAGGATAGGGAGGGGACGAGTGGGTGCTTTGGGGCAGGGGAGGCTCTGCGCCCCCCACCCCAAAGCACCTTGCCCCCATGTTGATATGGACGATGACCTCTTCCCGACAACCCTAGCCGGTGCTTGTTGGGGTCTGCGGGCAGGGGGCTTATCAGAATCTGGAAGCCCCCTTTAAACAAGTGGACCTCCAGATCCCGTCCCCCCCACCCTATGTGAATGGGTATTGGGTACATCGTACCCCTTCCCATTCACAAGAAAAACTGTGAAAAGAAACAAGAGCCAGTTTTTGACAATTCCTTTATTGGTAAAATAGCTCTGAGCTGCCGTCGTCTTCCGTCACCATTTTCTCCTTCCTCCTTTTCCTAGCCTGCCGGGCAGCATCCTCTGATAAGGGTCTGGCATGGATTTTGGGGGGGACCCCATGCCGGGTTTTTTTCGTGAATATGGAGCAAGGGTTTAAAAACACGAAATTCCATTGCTCAGAGAAGGTAAGTATAGACGTGTCTGTTAGTTAAAAAAATAAAAAATTTAATTACCTTTTACAATTGCTTTAAATGATGAAAATGAAGTTGTGTTATGTAGGTTATTTATGGGGAGCATGTGAAGTACAATGCTATTAACTTGCTGTTTTTGTTTTCTTTTTAAAGCTATGAATACGGTTTTGCTAAGTAACCTCTTTTCCCTACCGAGAATTGTTTATGCCATGGCTGAAGATGGACTTTTCTTTCAGTTTTTCGCCAAAGTAAACCCAACCACCAAAGTACCAGTCATTGGAATTGTGGTGTTTGGTATCCTGATGGCTCTACTTGCTCTGATTTTTGACTTGGAAGCCCTGGTGCAGTTTCTGTCTATTGGCACATTGCTGGCCTATACTTTTGTTGCAGCTAGTATCATCGTATTGCGATTTCAGCAGGAGAAAGGGGACGCTTCAGCTTCAAGTGATCTAGAACAAAGTCCTCAGCACCGAGAACCTGAAGTCAATTTAGATAGGATCATTGGGGAGGAAATGAAGGAATACGAGTCTTTCTCTGATAAGCTTCAGCTGGTTGAAAGTCAGAAAAAAGCCAAAGAGCGTAGAGAAACTGGACACTTGAAAGCTGCCTTTGAACCATACCTCCGGTTCCTGAGTGACTGTTATCCTGGAGAGGTTGTCACTATTGCAGTTGTGACAATGATGGTCTCCGCCATCTGCATGTGCTGCATCTTGGTGTTTGGAAGCAATCAGCTACACCTTCCTACATGGAGTTTTTATCTTCTGCTTGTGATCTTCCTGATTGGGTACCTAATCAGTCTGTTCTTAATCTGGGTCCATGAGCAGCAAAAGAAAATAAATACGTTTCAGGTAATCATGGAATTCAAAACCTTTTTCAGCTCCTATATGTACCTTAATGCAATGATGTAAAAACACTAGTTTGGTTTCCCCCGTTAAGGAGATTCACCCTCTCTATTTGTCCTGTTTACTATTATCGTTGAAAGAGAAAGTAAAATTGTCCCCAGAAAAGTAATCGAGGGGAAATCTTCCAATAGAGACACTAGTTCTGGTGACTGGGGGTCCCCAAGGATTTCCCTCAAAGTGGAGTTCCACCCAAAAATGGAACTTCCACTTTTTGGAATACCCCCCCCCCACTGGTGTCACATTTGGCACCTTTCAGGGGGGAGGAGGGAGCAGATACCTGTGTAATACAGGTATTTGCTCCCACTTCCTGGCATGGTGATCGCGGTGACCTACGCCACGTCTGGCGCCTACTCTGTCCCCCCCTTCCCCGCTGTCTTCTGGGAGACACACAGGTCCCATAAGACAGCAGGGACCAGTAAGGACGCGCAGCGCGACTCGCGCATGTACAGTAGGGAACCAGGAAGTGAAGCCGCAAGCCATTAATGTCTAAACCACTGGCAACAAAAGTGAGTACACCCCTAAGCGAAAATGTCCAAATCGGGCTCAAAGTGTCTACTACTTTTTCGTACATCACGGGACACAGAGCAGCCATAGTAATATCTATGTGGGTTATAGGCCACCTTCAGGTGATGGACACTGGCACACCCAAGACAGTAATTTCCCTTTCCTATATAACCCCTTCCCATACAGGGAGTACCTCAGTTTTTTCGCCAGTGTCTAAGGTGTTGGTCACGGTTAAAGAAGTGCTATGAAGAGCTCCGCTGGAGGATCCTTACTGGATCATGCCAGCTACTCAACCGGATCCATTCAAAGTGCCATTGAGGCCAAAGTTGATGGTACCAGGGCCTCTGAGAAGAAAACGCTTTTGCCTGTAATGCCTCTCTTGTGGGGCTGGACCCTGGGACCCAGTTCCTTGGTTATGCATCAGATACCAAAGGTTTTTCTGGCAGGGTACTATACAGGTCAAGGGGAGTGGTACCCCTATTTAAAAAGGGACCTGGTCCTTAAAGGTCTTTTTCATTTGGCCCGCCGTGATGGGTGAAGATTGGGTCTGTCTGATTTACAGCAGAATCCTGCAGCGGGGGAGGTAAGTGAAGTTTCCTAAGGAACTTAGTTCACTTATGGATTCTTCTTTGAGCAGATGTTGTCATGCCTGCAAATCGCCACTAGAGGGTGTTAAAGCTTACCTGATCCATACCTCCTCAGCGTATCGCTCTGAAGATCTATTGGCGTCCAGGTTCAACAAGAAACTAGACAACTTTGTGTCAAGGACAAGGGATCCACTCAAATATGGGACGGATGCGTTGGTAACTCCTTGGGATCGGTTTTCACTAATTTATGCATTCCCCCCTGTTCAGCTGCTACCACTGCTTCTTTGCAGGATAAAGGAGGAAGGGAAGCAGGTGGTTTTTGTAGCCTGGCATTGCCCAGAAGATCCTGGTATGCAGAGATCGTAAAGATGGCAGTAGGGGACCCATGGACCCTTCCACCACGTCTAGACCTGCTCTCCCAGGGACCAGTGTTCCACCCTTCCTTACAAACTCTAAATTTAACGGTTCGGCTGTTGAAACCCACATTCTAAAGAATAGGGGGCTTTCAGGGTCAGTGGTATCTACCCTGATTAATGCTAGGAAACCGGCTTCCATTAACATTTATTATAGAGTCTGAAAGGCATATGTTTCTTGGTGCGAATCCAAGGGTTGGCATCCTCGGAAGTATGTCCTAGGTAGAATTCTTGCCTTTCTGCAATTGGGTGTAGAAATGAAGCTGGCCTTGGGTACTATCAAGGGTCTGGTCTCGGCCTTGTCAGTATTGTTTCAAAGACCACTTGCTGCGCATTCTTTGGTCCAGGCTTTTATGCAAGGGGGAACGCGTATTAATCCGCTAGTTGGGTCACACCTGAATTTGGTTTTTTTCGGTTTTGCAAAAACAGCCTTTTGAGCAATACGCCATATTCCCTTTTTGTCCTGTAAGTCCTTTTCACAAGGACATTTTTTTTCTGGTTGCTATATCCTCTGCAAGAATGGTATCAGAGTTGGCTGCTCTTTCTTGTAAAGAGCCATATTTAATTATTCACAAGGACAAGGTTGTGTTACGTCCTCATCCAACCTTTCAACCTAAAATAGTGTCAAGTTTTCATTTAAACCAGTTGTCCTGCCTTAATTTTTTCCTGGAACCTCGTTCTGCGGAAGAAAAATCATTAAATTCTCCTGGATGTAGTGAGAGCAGTTAGTCTATCTGAAGGCAACTGCTCAGATTCGGAGAACTGATGTTTTGTTTGTTCTGCCAGAAGGCCCCAGGAAGGGGCAGGCAGCATCGACATCTACTATATCAACGTGGATTCGGCAAGTTATTGTTCAGGCTTGTGGTTTGAAAAGCAGAGTTCCACCTTTTTTGAGTTAGAGCGCACTCTACCAAAGCAGTTAGTGCTTCATGGGCGGTCCATCACTAAGCCTCCATGACTCAGATCTACAAGGCTGCAACTTGGTCTTCAGTCCATACATTCACTAGATTCTTTCAGGTGGATGTAAAAAGGCATGAGGATATCGCCTTTGGGCGCAGTGTGCTGCAGGCTGCAGTATAGGTCCTCGTGTCTGATGGCGCCCTGATTTTATTTTGTGTCTCCCTCCCCTCAAATCGCATTGCTTTGGGACATCCCACATAGTTCTTACTATGGCTGCTCTGTGTCCCGTGATGTATGAAAAATAAAATAGGATTTTTATAACAGCTTACCTGTAAAATCCTTTTTTCGATTACATTATGGGACACATGGGTCCCGCCCCTCTTGTTGGGATACTTATTGCTTTGCTACAAAAACTAAGGGACTCCCTGTATGGGAGGGGTTATATATGGGCGGGGACTTCTTGTCTTGGGTGTGCCAGTGTCCATCACCTGAAGGTGGCCTATAACCCACATAGTTATCACTATGGCTGCTCTGTGTCCCGTGATGTACTCGAAGAAAAGGATTTTACAGGTAAGCTGTTATAAAAATCCTATTTTTGTGTAGCCACCATTATTTTCCAGCACTGCCTTAACCCTGTTAGGCATGGAGTTCACAAGAGCTTCACAGGTTGCCACTGGAGTCCTCTTCCACTCCTCCTCCATGATGACATCACAGAGCTGGTGGATGTTGGAGACCTTGCGCTCCTCCACCTTCTGTTTTTAGAGTGCCCCACAGATGCTCAATAGGGTTTAGGTCTGGAGACATGCTTGGCCAGTCCATCACCTTTACCCTCAGCTTCTTTAGAAAGGCAGTGGTCATCTTGGAAGTGAGTTTGGGGTCATTATGTTTGAATACTGCCATGCAGCCCAGTCTCTGAAGGGAGGGGGATCATGCTCTGCTTCAGTATGTCACAGTACATGTTGGCATTCATGGTTCCCTCAATGAACTGTAGCTCCCCAGTGTCGGCAGCACTCATGCAGCCCCAGGCCATGATTTTCCCACTCACCTAGTTGCCACCACACACGCTTGACACCATCTGAACCAAATAAGTTCATCTTGGTCTTATCAGACCACAGGACATGGTCCCAGTAATCCATGTCCTTAGTCTGCTTGTCTTCAGCAAATTGTTTGCGGGCTTTCTTGTGCATCCTCTTTAGAAGAGGCTTCCTTCTGGGAAGGTAGACCAATTTTGATGCAGTGTGCCACGTATGGTCTGAGCAATGACAGGCTGACCCCCCCCATCCCTTCAACTCTGCAGCAATGCTGGCAGCACTTATACGTCAAGATGACCACTGCCTTGCTAAAGAAGCTGAGTGTAAAGTTGATGGACTGGCCAAGCATGTCTCCAGACCTAAACCCCATCAAGCATCTGTGGGGCATCCTGAAACGGAAGGTTTCTAACATCCACCAGCTCCGTTATATCTTCATGGAGGAGTGGTAGAGGACTCCAGTGGCAACCTGTGAAGCTCTGGTGAACTTCATGCCCAAGAGGGTTAATGCAGTGCTGGAAAATAATGGTGGCCACACAAAATATTGACACTTTGGGCCCAATTTGAACATTTTCGCTTAGGGGTGTACTCACTTTTGTTGCCAGCGGTTTAGACATTAATGGATGTGTGTTGTTATTTTGAGGGGGCAGCAAATTTACACTGTTTTATACAAGCTGTACACTCACTACTTTACTTTGTAGCAGAGTGTCATTTCTTCAGTGTTTACAAAAATGTGAGGGGTGTACTCACTTTTGTGAGATACTATATGTACTGCACAGTGTCACTAGGGCAGCCAGGGGCCAAACCTCTTTTTTATTTACCATAATCCTGTACATATCATCAGCAAAGATAAAAACAAATGTCAGTAAACAAAATGTCTACTTTCTGTTAGTCAATTGATACATCACTTCTACCGACCTAAGGCCCCTTTCACACTGAGGCGTTTTTACCGCGTTTTCGCGGTAAAAATAGCGCTGTAATAACGCCTTAAATAATCCTGCCCCAGCATTCTCAATGTGAAATCTCTGAGGGCTTTTACATTGAGGCGTTTTGCTGGCTGGGCGTTGAAAAAAATCCTGCAAACAGCTTTTTTAGAGCAACTTTAGGGCGCATAAAATAGCGCTGTAAAAACGCCTATCCCCATTGAAATGAATGGGATTTGCGGTAAAAACGCATAGGCGTTATGTTAAAAAATAGCGCCAACGCCTATGCGTTTTTACCGCGTTCAGGCTAATTTTAGCGCGATCGCGGTAAAAACGCATAGGCGTTGGCGCTATTTTTACCGCGATCGCGGTAAAATCGCGGTAAAAAATGTCATTATTTTTTTGCGTTTTTTTTCAACGCCTCAGTGTGAAAGGGGCCTAAATAAGGAAAATTGTAGGCAGAAAAGGGGTAATGCTGAACTAACTGAGCTTTCAGGAGCCTAGAAGCATTAATCGTTGTATAAAAAGTGTGTTGACTTTATTAAATAAATTTTGTATTTTGGTTACTATTTTTTATTTTTTTATGCACATGTGAAGATTTTAATAGAGTATTTGTCAACCCTAAACCCATAGGTTCCACTTGTACCACTGATTCCAGCTCTGAGTATCTTGTTAAACACATATCTCATGCTTAAGCTGAGCGCTTTGACGTGGGTGCGGTTCGCAGTATGGCTTGCTGTTGGTAAGTTTTTTTATTCAGGTGTTTTTTTTTTGTTTTTTTTTATACAACCCAGATATATTTTGATCCCTATTCAGGTCTTTAGTGAGTGATTCTGTTTATGAAAAATGATTTATTTAAAAGTCATGGTTATGTTGTAGTCCATGTACATTTTTGTTCTGTGCGAATCGGGCATACATACTAAACAAATGTCCTTTTTTATTATGGGCAGTAGTAAATACCAATCCTCCTAATTTTAATAATCAAACTGCAATAAAAAAAACAACATAATAAACTTGTGTAATTACACTAAACTTTTGTGGCTATAAATATTATGTATAGACACGTTTGAAGTGGTTGTAAGCCCTAAAAAAAATAAAAAAAAGTCCATTGTAGCAGTGCTGTCAAATCTGCCCCTTTCTAAGACCCCTTTTACACTGGGGCAGTTTGCCGGCGCCTGCAAACCGACCCTAAACAGCGGCTGCTGTTTCTCCAGTGTGAAAGCCTGAGGGCTTTCACACTGGAGCGGTGCGGTGCGCTAGCAGGACGGGGGAAAAGTCCTGCTAGCCGCATCTTTGGAGCGGTATGTTTACCGCTCCTTCCGATCAGCCCCTCTGTTCTACCAATCTATCCTACACTGTGTAAATGTGTCTTTTTTTTTTTTTTATTTAAACAATGCCAGTAAATACCTTATTTCCGATCTGTTCTGGCTGGTCACGTGACCAACACGGCAGTCATGTGACCTCCCCAGCCGACATATCTCGGCTCCTCCTATCTGTAGCCCATAAATCAGAGGAGGCGAGCTGCCGGAGGTCATGTGACAGGCCATAAAAGAGCAGAGATAATGTATTTACAGGCATCCTTTTATCATAAATGTACACAGTGTAGGTTAGATTAATAGAACAGAGGGGCTGGCTGTAATTGTTTCTTTACATTTACAACCACTTTAAATGAATTAATAAAATCCATCTATGCATTTGTTACTGTAATGTAAAAATATGCCAAAAAAGTGTCTGTATGCGGTAATCAGTAAATACATTTGTGTGTGAGACTTCTTGTTGAATTCAACAACACTGTGTCCACCCAAGCCTCTTCCTCTCCTTTTCTATACAACGGTGTGCTCACAATACAATTCGTGCTTTGTGCACCCTCCACCGGATGTGCTCTCACATGTGAATCTGACCACACTTTTACACCTGATGTTCTTTGCGTGTGAGAGCGGCGTGGTCATTTTGTTCGTGGTGGCATTGTGATGATCGGAAGTGGCCAGTTTTCCTGAGGTTATCTGGATTAGGCTCTATGCACACTGGACGTTAAAATAATGTTATAAAAAACGGCAGTAGCTTTGCAGTGAGTCTCTCAAAGTTTTCCAAAGTTTTTGCAATAGCATTTTTTAGGGTGTTTTTTTTTTTCAATGGATCAAAAAAGTTTTTGAGCGTTTATCGACGTTTATGAGCGTTTGCCATTTTTTGTGGTCAGAAAAAACTACTCCTGAATGTGATTTTAGGGTGTTCAGAAAACAGCCCATTAAACTCCACTGCTGATAAACATCCAAAAACGTCCATGTGTGCATGGACACATAGGATATCATAGAGTGGAGTTTATGGGCTTTTAAAAAAAAAAAAATCCAAAAAGCGTCCGTTTTTATGAGCTCCAGTGTGCATGGAGCCTTAGTGCATAGAACAAGTTCTATACAAATGAAAGGCTACTTCATTGCATTTCACCAGCCCCTTGAATTTCCTCCCAAAATCAAAAAGCACTGTTTAATACAGTGGATTAAGAACCACTTAACAACATTCTACCACACTTAAGGAGGAGGAAAGAGTTGTATGTATGCATACAGCAATCATGTGGCCCTTGAAATGGCTTTCGGTTATTTTCTTGTCAAACAGAAGTGCTGTTTTCTTGAGCTCTATAATAAATTAGATGGCACAGACACCTGCTGTCTTTTCCTGTGCCATGCTACAAAGACGAGCTGAGGCGCAGATGAGCGTGAAACCTGAAAATGTAAAGCCGAATATGTGTCTGGTAGGACATAGAAAGATGTCCTAAAAGAGGAAGAATCAGCACAAGGGACATATTTTACGAACTAGAAGTCCTGTCCCTTGTGCTGATTTTTATCGTTTTTGATTTTAGCTAAACTTGGGCTTTAAACTAAAAATGGAATTTAGTTAAAAACATTGATTTGCACGTGTCACTCACCCATGTGCTTTTATAGAATATAAAATATTATAGAATAAAATATATAGCAGGGTGTGGCCTATGTTACTTGCATTGCAGGATGGCTTACAGCTTACATTTGTACCAGGTGATTCTTCTTCCTGCTAGAGAATTTTTCCAAAGTGGTTGTAAGCCTCAGACATGAAATATGAACAAAGCATATCTCTCTCTAGTGTGTGTGTGTGTGTGCTTGTCTCAATCCAGAGCACCAAGTGTCATTTCTGTCTGTTGAATCACATGTGACATGTTTTCCTGACACCAGGTGAAGAATGGTGGCAGGGGAGGGCAAAGTCTGTGATTGACAGCTTCAGCTCTGTTCCTTCCCACCAGTCAGCTCTTGGAGCTCTCCTCACTGATGTAACTTCAAATCCCCATCCCCTGCTTTTCAGAGCTGAGTGATCCTTTGTAAATTCATCACTTTCAATGGCTGTAGAGAGGAGAAGACTGCAGATAAACGGGCACAACTTATGTAGAAGGAGGCCAGTCACTTCACTGTGTATATGTAAGGGTTTACAGCCACTTTAACAGTTTTTCATTCAGGCCAATTCTTTTTTGCTGATGAGAAACATTCTCAGTAGGCTAGAAACCAGATAGGCTTTTGGTACCAACTAACGCCTTGGTATCTATGCAGGAATAAACCTAAATCCTTCTTTCTTTCTGCTTTTTTGCAGGGCTCGTTGTTTACTTTGGTTATGGCATCTGGCACAGTAAAGAGAACTTGCGAGGACCGAAGAACCATGGGGTCACCGCACGTTATGTGGTGTTTCCAAACAGCAGCCTTGAAGAAACCGTGCAGCAGGTCCAGCCAAACGTTCAGGACACCATGGGAAGGGCAGAGGTCACAGATGATGAAATCCAGAAGAGATGATACCTAAAAGGTCTATTCTGACCCAACATGCTAGGAAACCCTTATGTTGTACACTCCTTTCCCTGGAAGGAAATTACCATTTGCACTGAAAATCACATTAAACAAGTCTTGTATACTTGTACAAGAAAGCACAGAGAACATAATCAAGAGATATGTTTCTTCTACAGTTTGTAACTTTTGGTATGTAAAGAAGCCTCACAAGCTAGATCTAACTGCACAAGGATAATGTTTTGGTCATATCATACAATTACATAGGTAATGTGTCCCATATATGTCTCCATATTGGGATAGACCTGAGCCCCACAACCGTCTTTATGTTGGAAAGACAGTCCTCTGCCCCATAACCTTCTCTATATTTGAAAAAAAAGTCCTAAGCTTTTGATACCTTAAGGTCTGGCTAATCAGGACCTCAAATCCAGATATCTGACCTACTGGTGTTATGGGAAAGTATTATATAGATTTGGTATGTTTTTTAATGAATTGTAGTTTTTAGTTATCCCAGAACAATTGCTTGTTTTGGGCCTAGTCAGGGTTTTAAAAAAAAAAGGACATTTCTAGACTATTATTATTTATACATAAGTTATGTACACCACTAGGTTATGTAATTAGGGAAAAAAACACATACAAGATACAGTAACCCATGGTCACTAATTAATTGGCAAATACCTGTATAATTTCAACTGATGAAGGTTAAGGTACGACTGGTTCTGAAATTCACATATTTTGTCAATAACAAGAAAAGCTTGCACATAAGTAACCAACCACAAGAGTTATGTAAGTAATCACTCTGTCTCTCTATGGCAAAATTGCCTTGATGTAGTAAGCTATGTGTTCTTGCTGTTGAAATCGGCTTGGAACCACCAACACTTCCGGGTGCTCATTGGGTTTTATTGCGGTATTAAGGAAGATCCTGCTATACATCCACTAAGACAATTATGGTTTTGTGCTTTTTTTGTAAAAAAAATAAGCACCAGAGAAGTGTTGGCTGGAGTCTGCTGGGATAATCCCCTAATAAGCCTTGGAAGTATTGTGTGCTCTGGTTTATTCAGTTCATCTCTGCTGAGTTCTAGGGATGTTTGGCTTGTGTGCCTTTCAGGATCCAGCAGTTGGCCTTGGATGGGTTGTATCTTTGAATGTTTTCTCTTGCTGTCTCTCTAAAGTAGCTATTGGATTTTGTGAGGTTGGCACATTTTTTCTTTCTCCACATGGGCATGGGACAGGCCATGTCAAAATTGATTCAAAGCGGAACTTTACTCCATAACCGCTCGATAAAAAATAATGTTATTTAGCAAGGAGCATACATTCCAGATTAATAATTATGCTACCAAAATAAGTGTGTGCTGTAAATTGCCTCCAGCGTTGCTCCTGTTTCTTCTTGCTGGAGGCCGCCATTTTTCTGAAGCCCAGAGCCCCTGAATAGGTTTCAAAAAAGTTACATTCCTATAATTCTGAGATTGCTAACTGTCACATTTTTGCTTGTGTCCTTAACCAAACTGTCAAACCATGAAATGGCTGGTGTCGTAGCTGATTACATGTGCACCACTATGGCAGTTGCAGATGAAACAGAAGTAGCTTCATTGGCAGTAAAGGATAGGAGGGTTTAATTCCACTTTTACAAGGGATTGTTGTTGTTAATCAGTCGAATTAGCAGAGCCAGAAATTGGACAGTTATATTCAACAATGAAAAAATGTGAGCATGAAAAGCCCACATAGCCAATGTACTGAGCCATATAGTATAAAATATAGAAGATTTAAAGTTAACATAAAAATGTTAGCAACATCAGAATTTAACAATGGTTCTAACGATACAAATGCATAGACTTAGAAGTGTAATGTTTGAAGGCTTGTTTCAGTACCAAAAGTAAAGATTGTACATATCGTAACCATCTAAGCCATGCCTACGCCTGAGGGCTGGGCTTTCATAGTAACTGATCAAAAGATATGAAAGCTAGAAAAAGAGAGGAAGGAGTCAGGGAATCGCAACACAGGATTTCTAGAGCGATAAAAGAGCACTATCAAACCAAGATGGCTGAACATGGGCAATCTAGGGTTGACACACCCAGAGAAATTTTCAATGAGTGTCTGACAATATGGCTGTTAGCTTTTCATTGACCATCATTTCGTTCATTTTGGCTTTTGACCGCTTCAAAACTAAGAATTGGGGTTTTCCAAGCCCTTGCTTTAATCAATTTAATTGCAGTAAAAGGGTGTAGTGTTAATTGTCGCGCTCTGCAAAGTATTTCTTCAATCCGTTTGCAGAGAAGGGTTTCGTATGGGTTCCGTTTGAGGTTGGTAGGAAGCAAAGTACGAAGTAGGGCATAAACCCTGACCTAAGGTCTGCACACCTTCGGGCAAGACCACCAGATATGTCATCAACCTGTGAGTATCCTTAGAAACAATTTGGCGGGTAGGCAGGGCTAAAATGTGCAAGCCTAGCCAGTGTGTAATACCATCTATACAAAATCTTGTAGGCATTTTCCAAGATAGGGTTTATTCCACTTTAAGGCTGTCAGCAGATCGGAATCTACAAATTTGGTGGTGCCTGAAAATGGAGAGCAACTGAGCATGTGCAGAGTGAGACAGTGTATTACTGGATTTTAAACAGCATAGGCATTTATTTTTTAATGTTTTTTTACATAGCTATACCTGCAGAAGGGGCCAGCCTGAAGTGATCTAGCAGGCCTTAATTTTTTGACTAAAGTTCCACTTTAAAGCAGAGAATACAACCTAAAATAGAAAATTCTTCAGTGTGAATGTTATGGTCTCCTTATTCACACATTCAAATGAGTGGTTCAGTAGAAGAGGAGCTTTCAGTATGAGCTCCAACCTGAGAAATAAGGACAAGAGCATATACTGGAACTCACAGTATTGCCTTGCTTTGTCTAAAAAAAAAAGTAATTACCCAGTGGCGCACAAATGTGGAACAGATCACTGCTGTGACCTTTTCAATTATATAATTATATAATGGTTTTCATTACAAAACACAATTTTATAGTGAGTTGTAGAAAATTGTGTAAGTAAAATCTGGTGAGCGGGACCTCAGCATGTGTTGCACAAATGACAGGTTCTATAGACTATTATGATATCATTTGGTGGACAGTTAACACTTTTAGTCACAATGAAGTTATGTCAACTGTTCTGCAAAGATGCAAAGTCACCAGCATTCCAAATACCGTATATACTCGAGTATAAGCCGACCCGAATATAAGCCGAGGCACCTAATTTTTCCACAAAAAAATGGGAAAACGTATTGACTCGAGTATCAGCCAAGGGTGTCCATGTGCATGCCTCACTGTGCCCATGCCTCACTGTGCCCTATCTCCCTACCTGATCTCCGGTGCTGTGTGACTAGACTGACTTTTAACATGGGAGTCTATAGAAGGGGTGCCCGGCTTTGAAAAATCGGTGCTCCCTGGCCGTAGGTCCCTTGGACAACAAACTTTGCACACTTGTAGAGGAAGAGTGGGGCTACATGTGTGCTAGGTTTGGGGTCCAGGGGACCTAGGGCCGGCCAGTACCGGGTCCCCAAAATCACTGGAGAAATTACCATTTAACATTGGAGTCTATGGAAGGGGTGCCCGGCTTTGAAAAATCGGTGTTCCCTCCCCGTCCATAGGTTCCCCAGACACCAAGCTTTGCACACTTGTAGAGGAAGAGTGGGGCTACTTGTGTGCCAAGTTTGGGGTCCAGGGGAACTACAGCTGGCCGGGATCAGGCGCACAAAGTGGAAGTCGGACACAGACTTGAGTATAAGCTGAGGGGGGCATTTTCAGCACACAAAAAATGTGCTGAAAAACTCAGCTTATACTCGAGTATATACAGTAAATGCCTTTTTATGTGTTTATTGTGAAGATTGCGTCACATGAGGCATAAGAAACCGACATTTTGGAGCCTGGCGGGGTCACTTTCTCAAGGCAACATAGAGAGAGACACTGCGAGGCAACCAAAGCGTCTGTTGCTCGTGCCTTATGTGATGTTGTCATCACAATAAACATGTAAAATGTATTTATTTGGAGTGTTAGTACCATACCAGAATCAGATGCAAAGTCACTATCTGGGGCATTCGCTGCCATCACCTAGTTGCTGTGAGGATGGCAGCTTCTATTTGGACTTTAGTTGTCAACTGTTCTGTCATTTAGCAAATGGTGCACAGTGATCATTTTATACTTGAAATTCTACTATATTCAGCAGAATGCTCAATATAGCTACGTGTAAGACATTAATACTGACGAGGACATTGGAGTTCTGCCTTTGTACAGCTAGGATTTGTATCAATGTGTCGTTGTTTGTCGGCTTTAGAGGTCCACATGTTTCGGACCACAAGTTGTACTTCTCATAATAGTAGTATATATGGGTATTATACTGAGTAAATATTACCAGATCATAAATGAAATACTGTAGAAAATCTTTCTTTTGGGAATTTAAGACCTTGTTTTTCTTCTTTGAGTTCATGCCATTGTTACATCAGAAGGTTGGCATTACCAAGTACTGAACGGAAACTTGTTCAGAAAAAGTCAGTTATAAGTCACGTTTTGAACATTTGTCATTTAATGAACAAGATAAAACTATTCCCTCCAAGAAATGTTTAGTTCCAGTGAAAGATGTTTGTAATGGTCATTAGCTTGTTAAATGGTATAGCAAATATTTGACTGGCATATTTATTCATGACTATTTTGACTAGGAGCAATATAGATTCCTACATATATGTATCTGCCTTGTCTAAACCACAGATAAAGGATTGGATTAAACTCCTGTACATAAATACCCGGTGATCTTGCTAGTGCCTACGAATTTTAGTAGGGTGACAATGCTGATGGAAATCACTGCAGCGTTGTCACGGGTAGGAACCTTTTCTCAGTGCAGGCTTTGCTTGATCCACCTGTGGGCGCTGTAAAGCCTTGTACACACGATCGGATTTCCATTGGACAAATCCGTGGAATTTTGTGCGAAGGGCGTTGGCCGTGAACTTGGTATGCATACAGATGGCAGAACTTTTTCAGCCAACATACAGGAAACAATGTGTTTTTCAGCTCTTTAGCGCCGTACTTTGGGCAACCTGATAATGTTGTCTTATGGTTAGCATTGGTTCGGAGTAGTGGTGCAACGGATCGGTGGTGATCCGTGATCCGAATGGGTATCCCTGTTCGGATCACCACGCGATCCGCGGAGCGCTCCGGAGCCTCGGCCGTAGGAAAGGCCGCGGCTTCGGCCTAGCTCCGGAGTGGCGGCCATCTTGGTACACCTGGCGGCGGCCACTGTAGTGACATTTCGCCACTATCTTGCTCCACCCCACACTTCTGCACAGTAATGATAGAGAAGGGGCCAAGCGGACATCTTGTTACACCCAACAGAGTTTTAGATTTCAACACAAAACAGAGCTTATCAGCTTTAATACATTATTTGGAAATCCATCGGACTGTTTACATTTTAAATTTTAAAAGCAGCAGCAAACCTTACATGATTGCTAATGTTACGGAACACCTCTGATTTTCACATTTAGTTAAATGTGAAAATCAGAGGTGTTCTGTCACATTAGCAATCATGTAAGGTCAGCAGGTTTGCTGCTGCTTTTAAAATTTAACATGTAAAGAGTACGTTGGATTTACAAATACTGTATTTAAGCTTATAAGCTCCGTTTTGTGTTGAAAATAACTGTGAAATCGAAAATTCTGGTGGGTGTAGCTTTTTTTTTATTTGCTGATCCGAAAATGATCCGATCCGAGCCGTGAGTTTTTTGATCCGTTGCACCCCTAGTTCGGAGCATGCGTGTTTGTACTTTGGATTTTTTTTCCCAACAGACTTGTGTACACACGATCGTATAATCCGACAAGACACATTTGTTGTCGGAAAATTTGAAAGCATGCTATCCAACATTTGTTGTTGGAAATTCTGACAACAATTGTCCGATGGACGTCCAAATGGTCGGATTACCCAGAAAAACTCTGCCATCACACATTTGTTGTCGTAAAATCCAATTGTGTGTACGAGGCTTTACTGACAGCATAACACCTGGGGAGAGGTGTCGGCATGGCTGCAAATCGGCAGAGTGGGATGCTCTGGATTGAACACAAGATCCCCCCCCCCCCCCATGCTTTTGTGGCAATAAAGTGCAGTCATTTAAATCTCTCCTTTGCATGACAAGACATGTTGGTAACTAACAAAAGACCCCCGGAACCTGTTACTGGGACCCTAGACATAACCATCATTTTTGGGATGTGGCCATACTTGAGTGAAATTTTGAGCCACGCTGTTTTGCATTTAAAGGAGACATCCTTAGGGTTATGCTAGGGTACTTTTAACTAGACTAGGCGGCAAACCCTCTTCAAGGTTCACATTACGCTGCAATCCCATGGGGTTGATTTACTAAAGCAGACTCTCTTCCCTTTGCAAATGTATGTTCACTCAGCTTGGTAAATAAGGTTAATCTGTTGACTTTGATTACCCAATCATGTGCAAGGGCTATCTAACAAGACCGAATATGATTGGATTAGTGGCGTTCTAATAACTTGACCCTGTTTACTAAGCAAAGTGAACATTCACTTTTACTTTCCAAAGAAAGGCCTTTACTCCCTTAGTAAATTCATCTTGATGTGTCCATCTGTAAAAAAAGGGGAGGAAGAATTTGCCATTTCTGTGTATATATCACTGTTTTTTCTTTAGTCATAACTCATCCATATGCTGCTGTTACATGACATCGACTCAAAGCTTGCTTTGTACATATAGTTTTTTTTTTTCGTTTAAGCCTTCGGGCTGTACAAAAAAAAATCTAACTGACCCTCTATCCATGCTATTCAGGACACATTTCCTGCTGTGGCCCTTGTATATTGACAGCTGGCTGTTAAATACCCCAAGAGCAGCTGCATCTGATTGGATGCAGGCACCACTTGGTTGACAATTTTCTTCCCTGCTCCTTCAATTTTTCAGGGATGTTGGGTGGGAAGGTGGCAACTTGTCCACCCTAGCAGTGAATTCTGTAAATTTCATCAGGAACCAGGGAAAATTTGTACAGCATATGGCCAGCTGTAGACGGTATACTTGTTTTAAGCAATCAAGGAATGTTGGCACACTTTTCATACGTGCTCCTATACACTGATCAGCCATAACTTTGACTGCCCATCTAATATTGAATAGGTCCCCTTTTGCCTTCAAAACGGCTTTGCCTCAGTTAGGCATGGATGCCACTGGACCTCAGAAGGTATGTTGTGATATCTGGCTCTAGCAGATTCTGTAAGTTGTGAGGTGGGGCCTCCATGGATCAGACTTGTTTTTCCAGTGCATCCCACAGATGCTTAATTGGTTTGAGATCTGGAGAATTTGGAGACCAGGTAAATAGTCGTGTTCCTCAAACCATTCTTGAACCATTTTTGCAATGCAATTATTCTGCTGAAATGGGCCACTGCCATCATGGAATACCATTTCCACAACAATATGTACTTGGTCAGCTTCAATGTTTAGGTAGGTGGTACATGTCAAAATTATATCCACATGAATGGCAGAACCCATGGTTTCCTAGCAGAAGTTTGCCCAAAGCATCACACTGACTCTGCTGGCTTGCCTTCTTCCCACACTGCATGCTGGTGGCATCTCCTACTGAGATAAGCGAAGCACATGCACCCGGCCCTCCATATGACGTTAAAGAAGACAAGATTCATCAGACCAGGCCACTTTTTTCCATTGCTCTGTGGTCCAATTCTGATACTTGCCTATTGTAGACACTTTTGGCTGTGGACATGGATCAGCATGGGCACCCTGCCAGTCGGCAGCTATGCAGCCCCATACACAGCAAACTGCGATGTCCATTTTTTAATTTTTTTCTTCTTTTAACACATCAACTTCAAGAGGAACTAAAGTCTTCCTCTTTAATTGTTCCTACAGTTAAGCATAGAGTAAGGCTTACCTATAGGTACTGTAAGTATCTCCTAAACTTGCACTGTTTAGGAGATATTTACTATATACGCTGCCGGCGCATGCGCACTGAAGGAATGGCCTGCTCGTGGCGTGTCTTCAGGACCCGTGCCGTGACCGCCGACACCCATGCGTGGGAGTGACATCGTCGCGGCTCCGCCCAAGCACAGCGCCGGAGCCCGTGAACCCAGAAGTAATTTTGGGAAAGATGTTGACCGTGGGAACGGCGTGCAGGCAGCAATGCAGGGCATCGTACTAAGATAAGTATTTCATAATGAGCTAGTATGCGATTTATACTAGCTCATTCTGCCTTTTTTGTATTGCAGGGTTGTTGTTTTTTTCGGAGGTTTACAACCTCTTTCCAGGGCAACATGTTTATTTGCTCCCTAATATATCACATATGCCATTGTAAAGAGACAATCTATGTTATTCACTTAACCTGTCGGAGGTCATAACGTTATGGCTGATCGGTGTTAATTTGAATCGCGTAGTCACATAGTTGGTAAATAAAGACACCAGTCCGTCCAGTTCAACCGGTGTGGGTGTGTGTTTATGTCAATATCACAGTTCGTGTATATTCTATATGGGTTCAGCAAGATAATTCTTCTAACTGTGAAGTGGGACCAAAACAGCTGGACATGCAGATGTATCTTGAAGAAAAATCTTGATATTACACTCGCGGCATGTTTACAAACTTCAAAAAACTGTAGGAATATCTGTTCACGTTTTCTGCCGGTTTGATATTTGATTTTGCATCTAATATTCAGCAACCAGTACTGTACTCAAAGCTTTTTTTTCTCTAGCTGGTATAGAAAGGACTGTGTACGCAATGAACTTGTGAACTGGCTTTATTCATGTGACGTCAACGTCGCGATAATCTAATCATGCAGTTGTTTTATTGTATTAACAGTGCTTATTGCAACATGGTGGGGGGTTGTATTTTTGAATCCACTTATTTCACATTCTTTTAAAAAAAAAAAAAAAGTGCTCATCTTAAATCCTTCATTTGCTATAATTTTTAAATTTTTTCCTGTTTGCTTTTAATGTACAGTAACGTATTTATTTAAGGAAAAAAAAAATAGATAATAAATGTTTAGAGATGCAAAACCGAGTGTGGCTTTAAATGAATAAATGTTTACCTATTAAAGTATTGTACATACAGCACATGTGAAGTTCTTTAGTAAATTGGCTTAAAGTCGTTGTAAACCTTGGTTATGAAATGAGAAGAAAGCATATCCCACTATTGTTTCAATTAAAGCTGAACTTCACTCTCTCAATCAACATTGATTATTCGTAATGCTTATGCTGCTAGCATTAGTAAATAGATAGGAAAGTATACCATATTTACTTGTTAAACTTCATTTTTACATTTCTTCAGTTACTTCCTGGTTTCAAGCACTAGGAAAATAATGTCCTACATCCCAGGAGTCTTCAGGAGGAAAGGAGGGGTTTGCTAAACTAAGCACACCCTCCTACATGTATGCCTGCGCTAAGGGCAGATGGATTTAAAAAAAAGTAAATGCTACATGATTCATCTGCCCTACTCAAGATGTCCACAGCCAGAAATGCTAGCGGGTGGTTTTCAACGTGATTTCTCTGCAAAATGAAAGCATGGATGTTTACGTTTTGCTTTGAATAACAAAAATTTTATAAATAGTGTTTTTCATTTGTGGCACTCAGATGATGTGTAGTTCTGCTTTAAGAGCGCTGAGTGTCATTTCTTTCTACTACTTTGTTTTTCTGCTAACAACATGAATCACTTCTGACAAATTTGCCTGACACCAAGAGAAAATAAGGTGACGGAAGGGATCTGCAGCTGATTTGAAAGTCCTAGCTCTGTTCCTGTGTGCTGTGTTAGGGGGATGTGTCCCTTACCTCCAATCAGATCTCTCCACACTGAGCTCTGCAGAGTGTAACTTCAGCTCTCTGCCCCCCTTTTTTACTGAAGTTTTTAGACAAGCTTTGTAATTCAGCACTTTGAATGGATGTAGAGAAGAGAGCAGGTAAACAGGTACAACTTATATTGGAAGCTTTTGTTTTATCTCTGTGTATCACCTGAGGCCAGTCACTTCACTGGGTATTTGGAAGGTTTTACAGCCACTTTTAGGCTGGGTTCACACTAATACTACATGATAGTCATACAACTGTCATCCTAGATCCATCCGACTTGAATGAACAGGATACTACTTTGGTCTGACTTTGTGATAGTATGACTTGTCCTTTAATCAATCAAAACAATCCCAGTGTGACATAAATTCCTTTTCCTGCTGCTGTAATCACCATGTCAGATGGTTATTACAAGAATCCTACTTTGATCTGACTTCAATGATATTCAATGGGCTGAAGTCGGACCAAAGTAGTACAAGGAGCATTTTCAAAGTCGGACCGACTTGTGTCGGACCAGTTAAGACGGCTCTCTTAGGGAAACATTAATTTTCACATGTCATGCAACATGAGCTCCCAATGTCGGAGCGCTTGTCGTACCAGTGTGAACCCGGCCTAAAACTGACTTTGCACTTCCTCTCATGCACATGTAAGGTTACTAGGTTCGATGTGCTGGAGTGTAAAAATCCCTGGTGCTTCCAGGAGCCCGGGAAGCTGCTTGTGTCATATACAGCCACCAATACAAGTAGATAGCAGTATGCAGGTGTGCTCTGGTACATGCTGATGGCTTCTGAATTGGCGGTTACCTGCACATGTGTGTACAGGGTCTCTTCCCAAAGGCAGAAGCCATCAGCGTTTAGCTGAGCATGGGTGGGTGTATAGCCATTCACTTGTATTGGCAGCAGTATCCGGCATGTGCAGTTACCGTGTGCCTGAACGTGTCGGGGATCAGTGTAAAAGTTTAAATGCCTGGAGAGGGGGGATAGATAATGTACTTGCCTTTCCTCCAGCTTCTGTGTGCAAGGAGTAAGGTCATACTCCTGCCAATGAGATTGCAGAGAATGGTGAGCACTCCATTTTGTGAGAAGTAGCTGCAAAACACCGCTGGGTGCATCTTCTCCATGACATTTGGACTATTGTGCATTTCCCAGATCGTGCCAGGAAGACAATGTCACCTTGGCCTAGACACTGTTGGCAAAAGAATCCAGAGAAAAGGTAAGTATACTAGCTCACTCTTTCCCCAAACACTTTTTTTTTTTATTTTTATGATTTATGTTACTCTTAAAGCGGGGTTCCACCCAAAAGTGGAACTTCCGCTTTAAGTACTCCTCGCCCCCTGGCATGCCACAATTGGCATGTCATTTTTTTTGGGGGGGGGGCTGGGTTACCTGGTTTGGAGTCGGACTTCCTGTCCCACTTCCTCCTCCCGATCACCTAGGCGACTCCTCCTCTCCCCCTAGGCGGCCCCTCCCTCCCGGCAATGTTCTGGAACACGTCACAGGTTCCAGAACATTGCCTGGCCCTTGACGGAGCGCAGCGCGGCTTGTGCCCGGCTGTGAAGCCGCAAACTGTCACAGCCGGGCACCCACACTTACAATGTCGGCGCTGCGAAGAGGAGGGGGACAGAACGGAGGCCTTGGGGTGGCTGTATAGCTGGACAGGTGAGTGTCGGTTTATTAAAAGTCAGCAGCTATTTCTCCTTTTTTTTTTTTCCCCTCCTAATTTCAATACTCTTTATTATTTTCTCCAATACAAAACATTAAAATACACCACCAGTGTAATACATACAGCACATTGTATTAGCCTTAAAATACTCTACACCCTTTACCCTCCCTTTCCATTCCCTCCTCCCTAAACTTTGACTAATCACACAAATATCCTATACCCAGCATCATTGCTATTTTCTTATTCTCTAGAGGGGTTGCTATTTCTGATTTACTGCTGTTTCTGCTCTCTTCCTTTCCCTATTACATATAAGGCATACTCCCGGCTCCTACTCTGATCTTTTTCTCGCCATCCTTAAGGCGGGCAACCCATTCTACTCAACCAGGAGGTCCACATTCTTTTAAATTTACTAAAATTACCCCGTCTAGTAAGGACTACCTTTTCCTTCCATACTGTCATATTTATCACATTGACCCATTCTTCAGATGTCGGTGGTTTCAATGATTGCCAGTTTTGTGCTATTAATTTCCTCGCCTCGTACAGACACCTCAGTACTACTTATATAGTGCTTATTTTCTCACTTGTTTCCTCCATACATCCCAGTAAGCATATTCTAGCCTCCGGTTCCAGTTTGGTTCCGAAGGTTGTATTTATGATTTCAAGTATCTCGGCCCAGTAACAAAATAATTTCGGTCACTTCCACATCATGTGTATAAGGTCTCCTGTTTCTTGACACCTGGGACACCTTTCTGATCTCCTGCCAAACATATGCAATCTCTTTGGGGTGTAATAGACTCTATGCACTAAAAACAAATTAGATACCTTCTGCGATGGGGAGAGTGACACCAATGGCCCCAATTCCAGTATCCTTGTCCATTTCTCCGCTGTTATGACGCCTATATCCTTCTCCCATTTCCCTTTTGGTTTTCCCTACCCTCTCCCCAGTTATAATTCTGCTACAAATCTGTGTGTATAATTCTGAGATGAGGCTTTTAGAGGGTCCTGTCTTAATTAACCTTTGGAGATGAGGGATTTTTTGCCATACCATTGGATGTATTTGAAATTGGGCTTGCAAGGCATGTCTAACCTGTAGGTAGCTATAAAATAAAGTATTTGGTATACCATACTCTCTACTCAATTCTACAAAATATTTCAATGTAGTGCCCTCATATAATTGAGCCAATCTGCTTATACCCAGCTTTTCCCATCCCTTGATCTTCCCCGTAGCTTGGGTTTCTTGCAGGTATTTATTGTCCCAAAGGGGGTAGTATTCCGTTAAAAAAAAAAAAGGAGAGAAAAGTCAGCAGCTATACTTTTTTGTAGCTGCTGACTTTTAATAAACTAAAAAAACAGTGTCACTCTGCTTTAAACAAGGAGGAAAAAGCGCATCATGCATTATAGCTGTAAGATCTGCTTACGTAAAGAAAAATAAATTGCATATATGTTTACAAAACATGTGGTTTTCAATGGAATACTCACCTTCTCCCTTGTGTTGTCCACTGCAGACACTTCTTTTCCACCTCTTTCTATCACTCAGCCCACTTTCTGTGAGCCCAGGCCATCATGGACACATTCTTGGGGGTGCGTTATAATACAGCCTTGGTTCAAAGAATGCTGAATAGAGCATCACTAAACCATCACAGTGTCACAATGCAGCACTGAGAACCAAGCAACAGCAGAGAAGAAGAGAAAATACACTCTTTATCACGTGGCCAGCTGGAAGAAACCTGGTTTTAGGAAAAGTGTGATGGAAATTTATGTATGAGATGTTGCATATAAATATTTAGCATTCTTAATTTTCAGGTGGCACGTTAGGCTCCACATGCTTTTTGCGGGGGTTTTCTTATCTGCTTTGATTAAATTATTGACAGACACAATGGAATAAGTCAGAGCACCGACTCCTCTGCCTTCCTGCCTGCGCTCGATATGACATTTTAATTAGAGACAGTCTGAAAGTAATCAGTGATCCTGCTATGTTCTTCAGAATATCCATTGTCTGTTGGTAACCCTGTAGTAAATGTTTGTTTGCAAAAAAAAAAAAAAAGATATAATGAAACATTAGTTTGCCTATATTTTTTAACAAATTCTGCAACCTTTGACAGTGTACATAGACTATTCACATAAGTCCTGGTTTTAAAAGATGCTTTATTCTTAATATCCCTACCACAATTATACACAAATTCTTCCTTAAAATGCACATACTTGCGCACACTGTAGGGCCAATTTAGGTAGAAAGCAAAAAAGTTACTGTATTTGCACTAGGGGCAAATGTCTATACACCTGAAATCTCTGCGCAGATAGTGTACTTGGTGTGAACTGAGCTTCAGCTGTATAAAACAAGAGTATCAATCACCTAAACTGGTCATACATGGGCAGGGACAGACCAAATTTTGACACGTCGATGGCCACAGTGGCTGAACTGTTCAACTGCCCTGTTGGAGGAAAAACATTCGATCAGTTCTGCAGGCTATAAACTGCAGTGCTGATCTGTCTATTCCGGCGGTGGGGAAGTACAATGATACAGCGGGGAGGATTTCTCCATCCACCTTGATTGTGTAGTAAAGCAGTGGTCATCCACCCTGTCCTCAGTGCCCACTAACAGGCCACATTTTATGTATTACCTTGGGGAGATGCAGACTAGAATACTGCAATCTCTGAGCAGCAAATGTTCTCACCTGTGATGTATTTCAGTTATCTTACAAACCTGGCCTGTTGGTGGGCCCTGAGGACAGGGTTGATAACCACTGGTGTAGAGGGAGGAATGGGTCAGTTTTTTTGCACTTAACCTGCTGGTTGAATGGAAAAAAAAAAAAAAGACTCCTCTGTTGCCTGCACTGTATAACACAGATGGATGTGTTTTTTTTTTTTTTTTTCATATGTTCAGCCTGCAGGTGTATGCAAAGTATGGCCAATTTTATTTATTAATTTATTTCAGGTACTTATATAGCGCCGTCAATTTATGCATCCCTTTACATTTACAATGTACGTTCACATCAGTCCCTACCCTCAAGGATTTATGATTTTTAATTTAGTGGAAGCACTAGTTTTTTGGTGGGCATTCAGATAAGAATTTTTGGTTTCTAATTTAGTGGTAGCACTAGCACTAGTTTTTTGGCCTTTCCAAAAGTCCCTTCCATAAACCTTCTTTCTGTATCTACCCTCAAGGAGCTTACACTCTAAGGTCCCTAACTCACATTCATACATACACATACTAGGGAAAATTTACACAGGAGCCAATTAACCTACCAGCATGTCTTTGGAGTGTGGGAGGAAACCGGAGTACCCGGAAGAAACCCATGCAGGCACAGAGAGAACATGCAAACTCCAGGCAGGTAGTAGTGTCGTGGTTGGGATTTTATATAACACGTTCTTTCATCCACGCTATACAGTGCGGATGGATGAGCCTCCCATTGTGCCTATGTATTTTGTCAGCCGCACCGCTGGCTGTCAAAATAGAGGGACAGTGGCTGCGTTCGATTGGATGCAGCTACTTTTTGGCCAATAATTTAATTTTCCTCCTGGCTCCTTCAATTTTCCCCATTGACCCCAATGAATTGGTTTTATTACTAACCCACAACTTTCAATAATTCATTGGCCACTGATCAGTCTTCAGTAGAGGGAAGTCAGGTTGTTCGTGTTTAGTGCACTTTTCACTTCAAGTTTGCTCTTTGTAATGTCTTACTAAAGACATATACTACTTATATACTTATATTAATAATATAGTATAAAATACTGATCAGCAGGAAACTAACACCCAGTCGTATCTCAGACCACAGGAAATCGCAAGTGGATGCTGCATGTTTAGTTTAGAGCTTTAACCACATCAAGCTATGTAGAAAATAGTCTCTGACCAGCAGACTTCTCACATTACCTAGATAGATGCTTCCATGGGAACGACATGTGATAGAAATCAGCAGAAGACACAGAAACACCACATCTCCGGAAAATAAAACCTCCTCTGATAGTTAAGCAGCCAGTCCTAAAACAAGAAGAAAACAAAGTATCTGGTAGCTACACGGATTATACACTGGGGCTCTCTGACAACTGACTAGCGAGGAGCGATAAAATCAGAACTTACTTATGCTTCATAAAGCTATTTTTTTTGCGCAGATAATCTGCCGCTCTGGTCAGTGGCTCGAGCCTCTGCTCTATACATATATACTCAATGAAATGGGGAATATTTTGAGATTTCCTATAGTTCCAGCATGTGCAAATCTAGGACTGAAGTCTTCAAATGTACCCATGGCTTTACTGTAAAGGCCTGTACACATCATACGAAAATTGCAAGTAAAGATTTGTCCAACGATCTGACGATTTTCAGATCGTTAGTATGGTGCTTTCGAAAGCCGATTCTGGTTTTTCATACGACAAAAACTGGATGTGCAGACTATAAAATTTTTGTTGGATGTGAACACAACATCTGATTTTCATTTAATTAGTACTGTTATCGTCCGAAAAAAACAGTGAGAGCAAGACTACGCATATTCAGAAACGAAAGAATACATACGAAACTATTTAAAAAAGAAAAAAAAGGGCAAAAGACAGCCCTGGGTCAGACTTTAAAAGGCACTTTGGACGAAGAATAGGTAAAAAATATATTTTATTATTAACAATTCATTATGCAAACAGAGCAAAAAAAAGGTAAAGGATTAAAAACATATATCACACATTAGACATAAGTACATGGTGCAGAGATAATGTATGCCCCATGTAGGCAACAGTGAGCCCCTGTGCGTCCAATACAAAACTATTCACATGACGTAACTTCTAAAGTTGTATTCTGTCGTATGAGAATTTTCGTATAGTGAGTAACCTCTTCACTTTCGACATGAGACTAGGATGCCACAAAAAAAATGAAGGACGGTGGTCTGAAAATCTGATCATGTGTACAAGGGTTTAGACTCAGTTCACATACGTTTGGGCACAGTTTCATTGCAATTTTTTCAAAGGAGTCCGGTGCGGTTTCGTTCACTGGTTTAGGCGCATGTTAGATGCGAATTTGACACTTGAAATTGCACCTGAACCAGACCTAAAATTGTACAGGACTCTTGAAAAACGCACTGCAGTAGCCCAGAGATATGTGAACCGACTCCATAGAAAACCGATTTGGTTCACATGTCATGCCAATCGGATATGGTTCAAAATGCATCCAACTCACATATATGTGAACCGAGCCTAATTAGTAAAGTGGCAGCTTCCGGCTAGGGTCACACCTATGCGTTTTGCAGAAAGGCACTACAGTCCATCAAAAGCACATGAAAAATGAAATGCTTGCATTTTTGATGCGTTTCCCCTACTTTCTCCTGCATGACAACAAACACCTACGAAAAATGCAATAAAAACGCGTGTCAAAAAATGCAAAACGCACCGGAAAAACGCATTAACCGCAACCTGCATAGGTGTGAACCTAGCCCCAGTAAGCAGCAGTCAGTATGACGTGGACTTACTTCATTAGAAGTAAGTTATGTGACTGAAGCTTTACGCCAAAAAATTTAACTAAACTTCACCTTTGAGGGCCGGTTCACACCTGGATGTCATCCTTTCAGTCATGCTTTTTTCAAAGAAAAATTTGATTCAGTTTGCACATCCGAGTCCCGTTCAGTTTACCTCAGTCTACATGTTTGCACTTCAGTTTAGTTCCATTTACATGAGTACCCCCCTTCTAACTCCTATTCTAACTCCCCTGTAGAAGGAAGATGCTTATACTTACCTATTGTCAGGGCACTCTGGTCTGGTCATGTGATCAGCTCCCAGCAGCCAGTTCAGGAGAGAGGAGTGACAAGCGACAATAGATGGCCCATAGTAAACCTATGGGTGACATCATTGCCCAGGCATCCATTGTCAGCACTCTCTCCTCTGCATTGAAGCTATCTGCTGGGGAGATCACGTGACCAGACTGGAGCGCTCTGAGAATAGGGAAGTACAGTGGGGGAAATATTTATTTGATCCCCTGCAGAATTTGTAAGTTTGCGCACTTACAAATAAATGAAGAGTCTATAATTGTTATCATATATGTGTTTTAACCACTTAAGCCCCGGACCATTTGGTAGCTAAAGGACCAGAGGTGAATTCAGAATTTTGCACTGTGCTGCTTTAACTGTAAATTGTGCGGACATGCAATGTTGTACCCAAACGAAATTTGCGTCCTTTTCTTCCCACAAATAGAGCTTTCTTTTAATGGTATTTGATTGCCTCTGCGATTTTTATTTTTAGCGATATAAATGGAAAAAGACCGAAAATTTTGAAAAAAAATGATATTTTCTACTTTTTGTTATAAGAAAAATCGAATAAACTCAATTTTAGTCATACATTTAGGCCAAAATGTATTCAGCCACATGTCTTTAGTAAAAAAATGTCAATAAGCGTATATTTATTGGTTTGCGCAAAAGTTATAGCGTTTACAAACTAGGGTACATTTTCTGGAATTTACACAGCTTTAAATTTATGACTGCCTATCTCATTTCTTGAGGTGCTAAAATGGCAGGGCAGTACAAACCCCCCCAAATGACCCCATTTTAGAAAGTAGACACCCCAAGGAAATTGCTGAGAGGCATGTTGAGCCCATTGAATATTTTTTTTTTTGTCCCAAGTGATTGAATAATGACAAAAAAAAATAAAAAATTACAAAAAGTTGTCACTAAATGATATATTGCTCACACATGCCATGGTTATATGTGGAATTGCACCCCAAAATACATTCTGCTGCTTTCCCTGAGTGCGGGGATACCACATGTGTGGGACTTTTTAGGAGCCTAGCCACGTACGGGACCCCGGAAACCAAGCACCGCCTTCAGGATTTCCAAGGGCGCAAATTTTTGATTTCACTCCTCACTACCTATCACAGTTTTGAAGGCCATAAAATGCCAAAATAGCACAAACCCCCCCCAAATGACCCCATTTTAGAAAGTAGACACCCCAAGGAAATTGCTGAGAGGCCTGTTGAGCCCATTGAATATTTTTTTTTTTTTGTCCCAAGTGATTGAATAATGACAAAAAAAAATTACAAAAAGTTGTCACTAAATGATATATTGCTCACACATGCCATGGTTATATGTGGAATTGCACCCCAAAATAAATTTTGCTGCTTCTCCTGAGTACGGGGATACCACATGTGTGGGACTTTTTAGGAGCCTAGCCGCGTACGGGACCCCGAAAACCAATCACCGCCTTCAGGATTTCTAGGCACAAATTTTTGATTTGACTCCTCACTACCTATCACAGTTTCGAAGGCCATAAAATGCCAAAATAGCACAAAACCCCCCCAAATGACCCCATTTTGGAAAGTAGACACCCAAGCTGTTTGCTGAGAGGCATGGTGAGTATTTTACAGCTCTCATTTGTTTTTGAAAATGAAGAGAGAACATTTTTTTTTTTTTCTTTTTTTTTTTTCAATTTTCAAAACTTTGTGACAAAAAGCGAGATCTGCAAAATACTCACAATACCTCTCAGCAAATAGCTTGGGGTGTCTACTTTCCAAAATGGGGTCATTTGGGGGGGTTTTGAACTGTTCTGGCATTTTATACACAACATTAGGAAGCTTACATCCACTCTTCTAACCACTTGAAGACAAAGCCCTTTTTGACACTTTTTGTTTACATGAAAACATATTTTTTTTTGCAAGAAAATTATGTTGAACCCCCAAACATTATATATATTTTTAAAGCAAAGGCCCTACAGAATAAAATGGTGGGTGTTGCATTTTTTTTTTCTACACAGTATTTGCGCAGCGATTTTTCAAACGCATTTTTTGGGGAAAAAATACACTTTTTTTAATTTTAATGCACTAAAACACACTATATTGCCCAAATGTTTGATGAAATAAAAAAGATGATCTTAGGCCGAGTACATAGATACCAAACACGACATGCTTTAAAATTTCGCACAAACGCGCATTGGCGACAAACTACATACATTTTTAAAAGCCTTTAAAAGCCTTTACAGGTTACCCCGTTAGATTTACAGAGGAGGTCTACTGCTAAAATTACTGCCCTCGATCTGACCTTCACGGTGATACCTCACATGCATGGTGCAATTGCTGTTTACATATGACGCCAGACCGACGCTTGCGTTCGCCATTGGGCAAGAGCAGGGCAGGACAGGGGTGCTTTTTTTTTTTTTTTTTTATTATTAATTTTGCTTTTTTATTTTATTTTTAAACTGTTGCTTCCATATATTTTTTTTTTATCATTTTTATTGTTATCTCAGGGAATGTAAATATCCCCTATGATAGCAATAGGTAATGACAGGTACTCTTTTTTGAAAAAACTGGGGTCTATTGGACCCTAGATCTTTCCTCTGCCCTCAAAGCATCTGACCACACCAAGATCGGTGTGATAAAATGCTTTCCCAATGGCGCTTTTTATATCCGGGGGGACATTCCCTCCCACCGCTTGTAAAAGCAGTCCAGAGGCTAATTAGCCACTAGGATTGCTTTTACATGAAAGCCGGCCGCTGGCTGAAAAGAATGATACCAAGATGATACCTAAACCCGCAGGCATCATTCTGGTATAAACATTTAAAGTCCAGCAACATACCAGTACGTTGCTGGTCCTTGTTGGACATGTATTGTAATCTTTTTTTTCATGCAGCCTGTTGGCTGAACGAAAAAAAAAGATTGATCGGTGGGTATGCCCACCATTAGAATACCGCCCTTCATCAACCCACTTCTAATGATTGTCATACATGCACCATTTATATATGCCGAAGCATGGGGGCATCTTCCCGCAAAAGTTATGCCGCGTACACATGGTCAGACTTTTCCACGGGCAAGCCTCCGTCGGAATTTCGACCGTATGTACGCGGCATTAGGAGCAAAATCGCTCCTCCGCCCCTGCTGCCCCAACGCTTCGGCATATATGCTTTTTTTTTTTTTAACTGTGGTGGTGAAATCACCTCCTACAGCACTGGAGTCGCAGGGATCAGGCCTGTCTCTGCGAACGCTGCAGTTATGTGTGTTGTGTTTTGCAAGTGACAGTGATCGATCGATACTGCACTTGGGTGGCCTGGGCTGGACGGAGGGGCAAAACGCAGGTGCTAGCAGGTATCTGGGCTGATCCCGCTAACACTGCGTTTTTGGGAACCCTAAACTGCTGGGGACGCTAGTATAGATCTGATCAGATCAGATATTGATCTGTTCAGATACTATACAACTAAGGGGAGTGTATGCTTAACGCGTGGGTGTTCGCGCTACTGGCACTAGCCTGACGCTGCCTGGGGTGTGACGCAGACCCTCTCTGACGCTAAAACCTAATTGATATCACCCGCCGGGCGATCAGGGGGTTAAACCTTTATTGGGTTATATACGGCGGGTGCCCTGACACTATAAAAAGCAAACTAACTAACCAGCGTCATCCGTAACACTTATATGATGATCACTGGTGAAAGGGTTAACTAGGGGCAATTAGGGGGTTAAAACCTTTATTAGGTAATATATGGGGGTACCTGACGCTATATAAAAACCTGACGGCGAACCTAAAAAAAAATTACTGGCTACCTATCTGCATCACCGACGCTAAGACATCGATCAGAAAAATGATCGCATAGCGACGGCGGTGCTAGGGCGTGAAAGGGTTACCTGGGGGGCGATCAAGGGGGTTAAACCCTTATTAGATAATATATGGGGGTACCTGACGCTATAAAAACCTGCGGCGAACCTAAAAAAAATTACTGGCTACCGATCAGCATCACTGACGCTAAGACATCGATCAGAAAAATGATCGCATAGCGACGGCGGTGCTAGGGGGTGAAAGGGTTACCTGGGGGGTGATCAAGGGGGTTAAACCTTTATTAGGTAATATATGGGGGTACCCGACGCTATAAAAACCTGCGGCGAACCTAAAAAAAATTACTGGCTACCGATCAGCATCGCTGACGCTAAGACATCGATCAGAAAAATTATCGCTTAGTGACAGTGGTGATAGGGGGTGAAAGGGTTACCTGGGGGGCGATCAAGGGGGTTAAACCTTTATTAGGTAATATATGGGGGTACCCGACGCTATAAAAACCTGCGGCGAACCTAAAAAAATTACTGGCTACCGATCAGCATCACCGACGCTAAGACATCGATCAGAAAAATGATCGCTTAGCGACGGCGGTGCTAGGGGGTGAAAGGGTTATCTGGGGGGTGATCAGGGGGTTAAACCTTTATTAGGGGGGGGTTAGGGGGCTACACTGGACCTAAAACTAAATGTAGTGACACTTTTACAGTCACAAATGTCTATGATTGCAGTGATCACTAAATAAATGGTCACTGCAATCAGTGACACTGTGACTGGGGGCTGGGGGGTGATCTGGGGGTGTCTAGGGGGGCCTGGGGGGGCGATTTATGTGCCTATGTGTCCTGGTGTCAGTGTGCTGTTTTGTGTACTAACCTGCATCTTCTCCTGTACGGCGCTCGGTATATGTGAGCGCCGCAGGAGAGATGACATCACTTCCTCCTGCCTGGCAGGCAGGGGAAGCTCTCTCATTCGCCGGGAGCGATCGAGAGGGGGGGGGGGCCGGAATCGAACGGTCGTCCCCTCATGCCGGATCGCTCCCGAAGGTAAAACGACCACCCACTGTAAAGAAGGGGGGTCCGATCGGACCCCCCAACTATACAAAGGCAATCACGTATATGTACGTGATTCTGCCTGTCGGTGCCATTCTGCCGACGTATATTTACAGTGGGCGGTCGTTAAGTGGTTAAATGGCAGAGACATAATATCAACCAAAAATCCCCCAAAAAGTTTGGTGAGTAAAATAAGTACTTGATCCGCAAGCAAAATATGACTCCTCCAAACATGGCGAGTCAAGTTAATGCCAAAGAGCTAAATTTTGGTCTCATCTGACCACAGCACTTTCTCCCAATCCTTCTCTGAATAATTTAGATGTTCATTGGCAAACCTCAGATGGGCCTGTACGCGTGCCTTCTTGAGGAGAGGGACCTTGCGGGTGCTGCAGGATTTCGATCCATACCGGTGTAGTGTGTTTCCAATGGTATGTTTGGTGACTGTGGTCCAAACTGCCTTGAGATCATTCAATTCACAAGCTCCTCCTGTGTAGTTCTGGGCTGATCCCTCACTTTTCTCATGATCATCCCTCCCCCATGAGGCAAAATCTTGCATCAATTTATAACATTTGTATCGTGTTTATTTCTGAATTTTTGGTTAATATCCTGTCTCTATCATTTAAAATACACCTATGATAATTATAGACCCTTCATTTTTTTGTATGTGGACAAACTTACAAAATCTGCAGGGGATAAAATCATTATTTTCATTAGTGATGAGCCGAACACCCCCGGGTTCGGTTCGCACCAGAACCCGCGAACGGACCGAAAGTTCGCACGAACTTTAGAACCCTATTAAATACAATGGATGCGAACGTTCGAAATCTAAAGTGCTAATTATAACGACTAATATGCATGTTATTGTCCTAAAAAGGGTTTGGGAACCCGGGTTCTGCACCAGGGGACATGTATCAATCCAAAAAAAAGTTTTAAAAACTGCAGTTTTTCGGGAGCAGTCATTTTAATGATGCATAAAGTGAAAAAAAAAAAGTCAAATATTCCTTTAAATATCGTACCTAGGGGGTGTCTAAAGTATGCCTGTGAAGTGCCACGTGTTTCCCGTGTTTAGAACTGTCCCTGCACAAAATTACATTTCTAAAGGAAAAAAAGCCATTTAAAACTGCTTGCGGCTTTAATGTAATGTCTGGTCCCGGTAATATGGATGAAAATCTTTAAGAAAAATGGCATAGCTACCCCATCACAGCCCCCCCCCCTACCCCAGCCCATTACCAGCCCCTTTGGGTCTTGTATGGATATTAAGGGGAACCCCGCACACAAAATAAAAAAGGCTCTATATACTCTGAACAGCCGTATACAGGCGGTGCATACAAGACAGGGACTGTAGGTTTGTTCTTATGTAGAATCTGTTTGTAATTTTGAACAGGTACATTGTTTAAGTGTAGCTCCAGCCAAAAAATCTATTTTTAAGCTTTTTGGAAAACATAGGGAAGGGTTATCACCCCTGTAACATTTTTTTTGCTGTCTGTGCAGTGTGCACCTGTTCAGAACAGTTCACCTCACTTTCCATCCTAATGACAAATGTTTTTTGAAAATGTTGGGTTTTTATTGAAACAAGAATTGGTGATAAAGCATCAGTGGAGAGGAGACACTTTTTTTTCCCATATTAACTCTTACAGGAGAGAATTTGCCTTCCTAGGGGTAGATTTCCTCTCACTTCCTGTTGTATCCTTCCGTTTGCAAGGAGGAGTCGTTTGTAAGTTGGATGTTTGAAAGTAGGGGCCTGCCGTATATACTCAGCTGAAATTTGCCCCTTACATGTTGGTGTTGCCACAACACTGTGAGCCCTCACAGTTACTCTTGGTGGGCGCATGAATGGGCCCTGCTGTGAATTATTAGATCAAGAATTGTAATTGCATGCCCCTGTTGAACAGGGGCTGAAAAATTGGGCCTTTGGTGGTGGTGGTGGTGGTGTTGACACAACACTGTAAGGCCTCACAGTTACTCTTGGTGGGCGCAGGAATGGGCCCTGCTGTGAATTATTAGATCAAGAATTGTAATTACATGCCCCTGTTAAACAGGGGCAGAAAAATTGGGCCTTAGGCACTGGTGCCACAACACTGCAACCCCTCACAGATACTGTACTTGGAGCACAGCAATGAGCCCTGTTGCAAAGTATTGCATCAAAAATTGTAATTACACGCCCCTGTTAAACAGGGGCTGAAAAATTGGGCCTTAGCCACTGGTGCTGGTGCCACGACACTGCAACCTCTCCCAGATACTTTAGTTGGAGTGCAGGAATGAGCCCTGCTGCAAAGCATTGCATAAAAAATTGTAATAACACGCCCCTGTTAAACAGGGGCTGAAAAATTGGGCCTTAGCCACTGGTGCTGGTGCCACGACACTGCAACCTCTCCCAGATACTCTAGTTGGAGTGCAGGAATGAGCCATGCTGCAAAGCATTGCATAAAAAATTGTAATTACATGCCCCTGTTAAACAGGGGCGGAAAAATTGGGCCTTAGCCACTGGTGGCAGCACCCAGAAACAAAAATGTTCTTCCAAGCTATCATCATCATCAATCGGATCATTGAGGAGGAGGAGGATAGTCAGTCAACATAACAGGACAGTCTTTCAGCATCAGCATCAGTCTTGAAGGGATGTGACATTTGAAAATAAATTAGTCTGTTATATCAGCTTCAGGTGTTTGGTAGCTGGTGGTGATCCAAGACTGGTTCATCTTTATGAAGGTCAGTCGATCAACAGAGTCGGTGGACAGGCGCACCCTGTGATCCGTGACAAATCCTCCAGCAGCACTGAATGTGCGTTCTGAAAGAACGCTGGATGCAGGACAGGCCAGTAGCTCAATTGCATACTGTGCAAGCTCTGGCCAGTGATCCATCCTCAGGACCCAGTAAGCCAGAGGATTTTCGGTGGGGAAGGTGTCCAAGTCTGACCTTGCCCCTAGGTATTCCTGCACCATGTATATCAGACGCTGGCGATGGTTGCTGGAACCGATCATACCTTGGGGCTGCGGACTAAAGAATTGTCTGAACGCATCGGTTCAGACGGCCACCTTCCCCACCGCTCCTTCTTTGACTGACCGAAGCCTCAGCAACTCGTTGTCCAGGACCAGGAGTTTGTAACCTCCCAGTCTCTGGGAACGCGTTGCACAGACCTTTCTGCAAGGCCTCCCGGAGTTGTCTCATCCTCTGCTCCCTCTGCGACGGTAAGATAAGGTCCGCAACCTTACCCTTGTACCGTGGATCAAGGAGAGTGGCCAGCCAGTAATGGTCCCTCTCCTTGATCCGAAGAATACGAGGATCCTTCCGCAGACTTTGCAGGATCAGGGAGGCCATGCAGCGTAGGTTAGCTGAGGCATTCGGTCCGGAGTCCTCTGGATCACTAAGGACGACATGATCCGCAGCCACCTCCTCCCAGCCACGTACAAGTCCACTGGTTTCTTGGGACTGTAAATCATCCCTAAAAGACTGCTGCTGATGATGCTGAGTGCCAGGCTCCACCTCCATGCTGACACAATCCTCCTCCTCCTCCTCCTCCTCCTCCTCTTCTTCCTGTGCGATGGGTGGGACAGAAGGAACACTGTCTGGGTAAAGGGGGCCTTGAGAGGCAAGGAAGTCCTCCTCTTCCTGCCTCTGTTCTGCCTCAAGTGCCCTGTCCATTATTCCACGCAGCGTATGTTCCAACAGGTGGACAAGAGGTACAGTGTCACTGATGCATGCACTGTCACTGCTCACCATCCTCGTGGCCTCCTCAAATGGTGCCAGGACAGTGCATGCATCCCTGATCATGCCCCACTGGCGTGGTGAAAAAAACCTGAGCTCCCCTGACCCTGTCCTGGTGCCGTAGTCGCACAGGTACTCATTGATGGCCCTCTGCTGCGTGTGCAGCCGCTGCAGCATGGCCAACGTTGAGTTCCACCTGGTGGGCATGTCACATATAAGGCGGTTCTTGGGCAGGTTCAACTCCTTTTGCAGCTCAGCCAGGCGAGCACTGGCATTATAAGATCTGCGGAAATGCACACAGACTTTCCTGGCCTGCCTCAGGACACCCTGTAAGCCCGGGTACCTGCCCAAGAACTGCTGCCCCACCAGGTTAAGGACGTGAGCCACACAGGGCACATGGGTCAGTTGTCCCTGTCGGAGAGCGGAGAGGAGGTTGGTGCCATTGTCGCAAACTACCATTCCTGGCTTAAGCTGGCGTGGCGTCAACCACCTCTCGGCCTGCCCCTGCAGAGCAGACAAAACCTCTGCCCCAGTGTGGCTCCTGTCCCCCAAACACACCAGCGCAAGCACGGCATGGCATCTTTTTGCCTGCGTACTTGCGTAGCCCCTTGAACGCCTACGGAGCACCGCTGGTTCCGAGGACAAAGCACAGGAAGAGGCCATGGAGGAAGAAGAAGAAGAGGAGGGGGTGGAGGACAGAGGTGTGTCACAACCAGTAGTAGCATTTTGGAGGCGTGGCGGTGGAACAACCTCCAACACTACTGCACCTTGTCCTGCATCCTTCCCAGCTGCCAAAAGAGTGACCCAATGGGCCGTGAAAGAAAGGTAACGTCCCTGTCCATGCCTGCTGGACCATGAGTCAGCGGTAATATGCACCTTACCGCTGACCGCCCTGTCCAGCGAGGCCAAGACATTGCCTTCCACATGCCGGTAGAGAGCCGGAATCGCCTTCCATGAGAAAAAGTGGCGTTTGGGAACCTGCCACTGAGGAACCGCACATTGCACAAACTCACGGAAGGGGGCCGAGTCTACCAACTGAAAAGGCAGCAGTTGAAGCGCTAGCAATTTAGCCAAGCTAGCATTCAACCGCTGGGCATGTGGATGGCTGGGAGTGAACTTCTTTCGACGGTCCAGCAGCTGGGGCAGGGAAATTTGCCTGCTAGAATCGGACTTCGGTGTACTGCTAGCAGAGTGCCCGCAAGTACTTGGCTGTGACACACCTAATTCTACACCTTCATTCCTCTCAGTGCAGGTTTCAGAGAGGACTGAAGGTATAGTGGGGTTGGAGATCCCAGCTGATGCGGTGCAAGAAGAGGTCCGCTTTGTTCTTTGGTTTGGGTCTTTAAGGTAGGCTTGCCAACGAGCTGCATGGCAGGTCAACATATGTCTGGTCAAGCATGTGGTGCCCAAGCAGGTGATGTTTTGGCCACACGATATACGCTTGAGACATATGTTGCAAACAGCAGCTGTGCGATCTGATGCACTCGACTCAAAAAAGGGCCACACCAAAGAACTTTTTGAATAACGGGCAGAGGCAGCGCCCTGCACAGGCGGAGCTCTGCGGTGTGATTCCGTCGGTGTGCTGCCCTTACGCTGGCCCCCCGAGGGCATCCTGCCTCGTTGGAGATGTGCCTCCTCCTCCTCCTCCTCCTCCTCCTACTCTCTCCTATTAGGCACCCACGTGGAGTCAGTGACCTCATCATCCCCTCCCTCCTCATCACTGGAGCCAATCTGGCAGTATGCTGCAGCTGCTGGAACATGACTGCCAGATTGGTGTCCTTCTTGAGCATCCCCTCTCTCTGCTCTCACGCTACTGCCTTCCTCTAGCTGGGTATCATCATCAGACCCTTCGAAACGCTGGGCATCCTCCTGGAGCATGTACCCAACACTGTGCTCAAACAGTTCGGGGGACTCCTCAGGAGGACATGGTTGGTCTAGGGAAGGAGTGACTGATGATGACATTGATACCAGGGAAGAGGACGCTTTGGCAGCTGCTTTGCCAGTACCCTGAGCCTGGGTGAGAGAGGATGAGGAGGATGAGGAGGGCTTGGTCATCCACTCTACCAAGTCTTCAGCATGATGCGGCTCAACACGTCCAGCTGCCGAAAAGAAGGACAAGCGTGTCCCATGGCCACGTGCTGATGGCAATGCACCGCGTCCACGACCAGCACTGTTGTCTCTAGACACAGAGCCTGCTTGCCCTCTTTTATTGGCTCCTGACTGTCTGCCTCTCCTTGTTTGCCTTCCAGACATTCTAATGGCCTGCAGGGAAATGGGAAAACCAGCAATAAGGCCTAGCTTCAGGAGTATATTTTGCAGGAATCACACTACGCCTGCTGTAGGTGCTGCAAATGCCTGTTGGTGTAACACACCAGGAAAAAGCAGCAATACAGGCTAACTTCAGGTGTAATATGATCAGGAGGCACACTCCGCCCGCTGTAAGTGCCGCGAATGCCTGTTGGTGTAACACACCAGGAAAAAGCAGCAATACAGGCTAACTTCAGGTGTAATATGATCAGGAGGCACACTCCGCCCGCTGTAAGTGCCGCAAATGCCTGTTGGTGTAACACACCAGGAAAAAGCAGCAATACAGGCTAACTTCAGGTGTAATATGATCAGGAGGCACACTCCGCCCGCTGTAAGTGCCGCAAATGCCTGTTGGTGTAACACACCAGGAAAAAGCAGCAATACAGGCTAACTTCAGGTGTAATATGATCAGGAGGCACACTCCGCCCGCTGTAAGTGCCACAAATGCCTGTTGGTGTAACACACCAGGAAAAAGCAGCAATACAGGCTAACTTCAGGTGTAATATGATCAGGAGGCACACTCCGCCCGCTGTAAGTGCCGCAAATGTCTGTTGGTGTAAAACACCAGGAAAAAGCAGCAATACAGGCTAACTTCAGGTGTAATATGATCAGGAGGCACACTCCGCCCGCTGTAAGTGCTGCAAATGCCTGTTGGTGTAACACACCAGGAAAAAGCAGCAATACAGGCTAACTTCAGGTGTAATATGATCAGGAGGCACACTCCGCCCGCTGTAAGTGCCGCAAATGCCTGTTGGTGTAACACACCAGGAAAAAGCAGCAATACAGGCTAACTTCAGGTGTAATATGATCAGGAGGCACACTCCGCCCGCTGTAAGTGCCGCAAATGCCTGTTGGTGTAACACACCAGGAAAAAGCAGCAATGCAGGCTAACTTCAGGTGTAATATGATCAGGAGGCACACTCCGCCCGCTGTAAGTGCCGCAAATGCCTGTTGGTGTAACACACCAGGAAAAAGCAGCAATACAGGCTAACTTCAGGTGTATAATGTGCAGGAGGCTTAGCAACAATGACACTGTCCCCTGCCTATCCTTCTCTCTCCCTGCACACAAGGTTTATCAAAGTATATGACACTGACACTCTCCCTGTCTATCCTTCTCTCTCCCTGCACACAAGGTTTAGCAAAGAATATGACACTGACACTGTCCCCTGCCTATCCTTCTCTCTCCCTGCACACAAGGTTTATCAAAGTATATGACACTGACACTCTCCCTGCCTATCCTTCTCTCTCCCTGCACACAAGGTTTAGCAAAGAATGTGACACTGACACTGTCCCCTGCCTATCCTTCTCTCTCCTTGCACACAAGGTTTAGCAAATAATATGACACTGACACTGTCCCCTGCCTATCCTTCTCTCTCCCTGCACACAAGGTTTATCAAAGTATATGACACTGACACTCTCCCTGCCTATCCTTCTCTCTCCCTGCACACAAGGTTTAGCAAAGAATCTGACACTGACACTGTCCCCTGCCTATCCTTCTCTCTCCCTGCACACAAGGTTTAGCAAAGAATATGACACTGACACTCTCCCTGCCTATCCTTCTCTCTCCCTACACACAAGTTTGAGGTACAAATAGCACTGACACTGTCCCTGCCTATGTAACTCCTTCCCTGCGCCGGAACACACTACACAAGGCCGCCGCGCTGGTGGCCTTTTATAGTGTGGGGCGTGTGCTAAACCCCCTGAGCTATAATTGGCCACAGGCAACCTGCCTGTGGCCAATTATGGCTCTCCTAGCTGCCGGCGCTGTGATTGGCCAAGCATGCGGGGTCACAGTGCATGCTTGGCCAATCACAGCGCCGGGATTGCACTGCAATGGCGCAGTGTATTGTGGGCCGTTCGCGTCACTCGAATTTGGCGCGAACGGCCCAAATCGTTCGATGTTCGCTGAACGGTCGAACAGCCGATGTTCGAGTCGAACTTATGTTCGACTCGAACACCGAGCTCATCCCTAATTTTCATATCAGGCTTTTCCTGTTGTAGGGTGAAAAATCTCTGTCCCTGTCTTCTTGTCAGTGTATTTTTTTTGGGGGCGGGGTGGCAGACAACTCACACCACCCCACAGGTCGGTCGTGTCACAGGCACCTTCCCCCGGGGGGCGTCTCCTCCTCCTGGTGCTTCGTGGCAGCTTTCCCTGCATCCACTCCCTCCTCCTTCTCAACGGCCAATAGGATCGCTTCTCCTCTTGGCCAATCGGGTGACGGGTCTCAGGACCTGCTTCATGATTAGCTGAGAGGAGAATCAGGAAGACAATCGCAAATATTAATTCGCTATTGTCACACAACTGGGTGCTCTGTCTCAATAGAGGAATACAAGAAGCCAAGGAGACACCTATTGCTCAGGAACTAATATCCCACACCTGCACAACCAGAAAACAATAGTTGAATTGTGAGAAAATATATAAATGTATTGCAACATAAAAATAAAAGGATACAAACTGCAATGTAAGAGCTGCTCGTCGTCAGGCTTAGAATAAGTCTAAAGCTGTTCAGAAAAATCCTACCAAAACCTAAGGACATTGACGGTTGTAAGAAAGGAATTTGCACGATTCCCCCATAAACACAGACGGTACTAACAGGGGAATCCCTCCTGCTGAGCAATTGTATTCTCCACAGTCATTGTCTTCTCCCGGTAAGGACAGCTTCCCTCACACGGAGGTGGAATTGATTATAAATTCACAATACACACGGATTGTATTACAAGGCACTATATTTAGAATACCATAGCACAGTCTGAATTAATGCATGTCATTTGGGACACTATAAACGTTTGTGCACAAGGTTTTAATTTGAACACAATTTTTATTATTTTGTTTAATGTGATGCTTAGTTATAAATATATAGGTGTGATTGGCCTTATATGTAATAAGGCACACTGATTCACTTGTATACATCATCCCATACAATTTTGTCTTTAAAATGTCTGGTGTCATAACTGATCACATGTGCAGTACAACGACAAATACAGATCAAACAAAGGTTAAGATGGCAGCTTCCTTGGCTGAAAAGGTTTAAAGGGATTGTAAAGGTAAAAGTTTTTTCACCTTAATGCATCCTATGCATTAAAGGAACACTAAAGGTTCCCGTTTTTTTTTTTTTAAATAACAAACATGTTATACTTACCTCCACTGTGCAGCTCGTTTTGCACACAGTGGCCCCGATCCTGGTCTTCTGGGGTCCCACGGCGGCTGTCTCGGCTCCTCCCCGCAAGGACTCCACACCATAATGCGAGCGAGCTCGCATGGTGTGGAGTTACTGCGGGCGCGCTCCCGTGATACAGCGGCGTCCATAGCCGCCGACTGTATCACTCGGCCCCACCCCCCGGCGTGCCGCGTCATTGGATGTGATTGACAGCAGCGCCAGCCAATGGCTGCGCTGCTTTCAATCCATCCACAGTAGCCAATCAACGGCCAGCCAGAGGAACTCGGAGGATGACGGGAGCGAGCACGGGACTTTCGAGGGGCCAGGTAAGTAAAACGGGGGCTCGGGGGGGGGCGGTATTGTCAAATGTTTTTTCACCTTAATGCATAGGATGCATTAAGGTGAAAAAACATGTACCTTTACAACCCCTTTAACCACTTAAGGACCTTGCCTGTTTTTCAAATTTGGTGTTTACAAGTTTAAAACATTTTTTTTTTTGCTAGAAAATTACTTAGAACCCCCAAACATTATATATTTTTTTTTCTAACATACTAGAGAATATATTAGTGGTCATTGCAATACTTTTTGTCACATCATATTTGCGCAGCGGTCTTACAAGCGCACTTTGTTTGGAAAAAAATCACTTTTTTAAATTAAAAAATAAGACAACAGTAAAGTTAGCCCAATTTTTTTTTATATTGTGAAAGATAATGTTACGCAGAGTAAATTGATACCCAACATGTCACACTTCAAAACTGCGCCCGCTCGTGGAATGGCGTCAAACTTTTACCCTTAAAAATCTCCATAGGCAACGTTTAAAAAATTCTACAGGTTGCATCTTTTGAGTTACAGAGGAGGTCTAGGGCTAGAATTATTGCTCTCGCTCTAACGATTGCGGGGATACCTCACATGTGTTGTTTGAACACCGTTTTCATATGCGGGTGCTACTCACGTATGCGTTCGCTTCTGCGCGCGAGCTCGTCGGGATGGGGCGCTTTAAAAAAAATAAAAAAAAATATTTTTTGTTTTCTTATTTATTTTACTGGATTCTATTTATTTTTACACTGTTTTAAAAAAATTAAAAAATGGATCACTTTTATTCCTATTACAAGGAATGTAAACATCCCTTGTAATAGAAAAAAGCATGACAGGTCCTCTTAAATATGAGATCTGGGGTCAAAAAGACACTAAAATGCAATAAAAAAAAAAAAATGTCATTTGAAAAAATGACAAAAAAAAAATGTCCCTTTAAGACGTATGGGCGGAGCTGACGTTTTGACGTCAGCTCAGCCCTGCTATGGTATGGAGACGGGTGGGGGCCATCTTGCCCTCACTCTTATCCATACCACAGAGGGAGAAGGACCCGATCGCCTCCGCCGCTACCGACGGCTCTGGTAAGCGGCGGAGGGCGCGGGAGAGCGGCGGGAGGGGGGGCCTCTCCCGCCGCCGATAACGGTGATCTCGCGGCGAATCTGCCACGGAGACCACCATTATCGTAAACACGACCGCTCACTGAAGAGATGGATATCTCGGTTGTGGCAGCAGCTGCTGCCGTTACCGAGATATCCCTCTTCAAAAAAATGACGTATATATACAGTGAGCGGTCGTCAAGTGGTTAAGGTGGAAAAACATCCGACAATACCGCCCCCCCCAGCCCCCGTTTTACTTACCTAAGCCCTCGAAAGTCCCGCGCTCACCTCCGTCATCCTCCTAGTTTCTGAGCCTGGCCGTTGATTGGCTACACTGGATGGATTGAAAGCAGCGCAGCCATAGGCTCACGCTGCTGTCAATCACATCCAATGACGCGGCGCGGAGGGGGGCGGGGCCGAGTGATACAGTGAGCGGCTATAGCCGCCGGCTGTATCACTGGAGCGCGCCCGCAATCACTCACCACCATGCGAGGTTGCTCGCATATAGGTGGTGAGTTCTTGCGGGGAGGAGCCAGCCGCCGAGGGATCCCAGAAGACCAGGTTCGGGGCCACTCTGTGCAAAACTAGCTGCACAGTGGAGGTAAGTATAACATGTTTGTTATTTAAAAATATATATATATATATATATTTATTTACAACCCTTTTAGTGCTTTTCCCTCTTTTTCAGTACTGCAAATAGTACATTTCTAAATATTGTGTCTGCTACTTGTCAAGTAACATATATAAATTACTGATTACTGAGTCTTCAGCATCTTTGCTTGCAAATCCAAAAATTCTATTCTAGCTCTTCTGTGAGATAGCCTGTGTAATTGTACACGCAAACAGATCTTCAATGAGTCATCTTTCCAAAAGGGAAGGTTGGCATGGATACGCGTTAAGAGGTGACACAGGCTTCCTTGTGATCAATGGTAATATAATAATAGCTGGGATCCGGGTTCTGTTTCTTTCTATTGTGATCCCAAGACACAATACAAAGCCACTTTCAGTGGGTGTAAATGTAAGGAGATTTATTAGCACTATTCAATATAGAGAATACAGGAGAAAAAGATTTTCAGTCTTTTATGATTTTTAGGACTTTCTATAGATAAAGACCACGTAGTGGTATATATATATATATATATGAAGCTTAAAGAGAATTTTTTTTTTTGGAAGATGTGTTTTGTTCTAAACATATACAGTATGACAGAATAAAAAATATGAATTTTGATATACCTGTAAATGTCATATCTTGGGGTACAGTAGAGCAGTGCTCTCCAACATTTTTGGCACCGGGGACCGGCTGCGTGGAAGAAAATCGATCGGGTGGTCCCTTGCGCGCGCGGGGTAAGCGATTTTTTGTGGGCAATTTAACGGGGCAATAGCTGGTGTTCTGGTGTTGGCGCTTCAATCATCACGGCACCATGGTTGGTGTGGTGTCAGAATGATTGAAACTTCTTATATTATGTAGCGGCCTCCTCACTCCCCTCTTTGCATCAGCTCGTCTTTCTCTTGTCTAGGGGTACCTTAAAGGGGAGAGAGCGGGGTCACCACGCCAAGCCTTCACCACAGGTGTCTGTGCGGTGTGAGCAAAGTTCTTTCTCTACCTTCGGGTCAGTGTTGTGCACCTGGAGTTACCTTGAACAATGTCCACCAGAAAAGAGCCCCACACCATTAAAGTCCAACACTCCTTTATTCTTCTCGAATGAACAGCATAATCAGTTAGACTCCCTTAAAGAACAGAACAAACAAGGAGGTGTGGATGCGAGTAGGCCCAGACACAATGAACTCTCCACTTTCCTCCATGAAAGTGGGCTGAGGTCTCCGAGCGGGGGGCGGGATTTCCTTCCAGGCGGTCTCCGTTAGGAGGCTCACCCGTCACTGGCAATCTGCTGCACCCGGTCTTCAAGTGAGTAGCTCCCCCCGGTCCATTACGCCTTCCGGATTCGGGTACCCAATCCCTGGGTTCCCTAGGATCTCCTTCCCTCGCGGAACTCAGTGTTGGGCACTGAGCTCCAGACCTACATCCGAGTACCTCACCCCAGGCTAAAGGTGCCTGGGATGGAACACGACCTCCGGACATCCTCCAGGCCAAGGCCGCCTAGAGGACCGACACGAACCACCGCCCTCAGGCTGAAGGTGCCTGGGACTTGACCCCGTGACAAAGATGGCCGGCCCCTTTATACCCTCTCCCAGCAAGCACGGCGGGTTCCCTGCCCCACCATACCGCTGCCGAGGGAGGACAAAAAGGAGGCACGGCACACAGCAATGGTTCAACCCCAGCCCAGGGCGACAGCGCCACCTGCTGGACCGCAAGGAACTGCACACTGCTGGTGTCTCTGCCAGTTTTAAATAGAGGGAAAAGTGTATACCCGCTACAATTACATTGTAATATAAATGAAATAATTCAACTCACCATAATGCAGAATCAGTGGAAGCCCCAAGTGTGTCACTTGCCACATCGCCTGCCACTAGATGCAGCTTGTCACTTTCCACGTCACCTGCTACCGATGAGGAATGCCATACTGCCTGCCACCAGATGAGGAATGCCACTTGCCACCCTGCCTGCCACCAGATGAGGAATGCCACTTGCCATGCTGCCTGTCACCAGATGAGTAATGCCACTTGCCACTTCAAATATATCCTTTCATTTTGCTACACGCATTGCCAGCACCCTTGGCTTCTGAGAAGAGGATAATTACAAACTAGACCAACCTGGAGCGGTAACTCCCTTTCCCCACTTGCCACTTCACCTGCCAGTGCAACCAGATGAGGAATGCCACTTGCCATGTCACCAACCAGTGCCACCAGATGAGGAATGCCACTTGTCACGTCATGATGTCATCTCTCTGCTCCCCGCCGCACCTCTGACGTTTAGGCTGACAGGGCGGAAGAGCAGCGATGCGGGGGGCGGAGAGAGATGATATAATCTCAGCTTGCCTGCCCGCTTGCTTATATCTTCCGCGGCGCTCATATGCCGGCCACCCGGCTGTTTCATGCCGGCAGCCATCTCTCGCATGCCGCCCACCCGCGGCCCAGGTAGTGGGCCGCCCGGGGGTTGACGACCCCTGCAGTAGAGGACACAGGTATTGCTTATTAGACCATGCCGCTACCTTAAAGTGATTGTACACTGGCAAAAGCTTTGCTAGGACCACCCCCAGTATACCCAAATAACCATGCCCACTCCTTTTTTTTTTTTTTTTTTTTTTTAGCAAGCAGTAAAGAGATTATAGCGAAAAGAAGCAAAGAAACCTGTTTCCTGTATTGTACTACAGGATATGAATTTATAGGTACATCAAAATTCCTGTTATCTTAATCGTGAAGCACGTGACACAGGAATCTATTCTTTGATCATGAGACATCCCTAAGTAATAATTTGCACAGTAGGCAACAAAATAGCCAAAATAGCAGGAACTGGCTCACAAACAAAAACAAGCAAAAACAAGAAGGGTCAACGGACCCAAACAGACAGTTGACAGCAGGGGCATCTTGCAGCCTTGCACCTGGCCCTGCAACTTATGAGAAAAACAGATGCTAGATGCTTTAAAAAGCCCCAAAACCCCTACATCTCTGGAATAAAAGGCTCAGATGGTAAGGAGGAACTTGTTCCCTGAGGGCAGAAGCCCTAAATAAAATTAAAAAAAAAGCAAAATAACTACCCGACCAGGCAGAAGAGGAGGGAGGAATTCCATAGAGGGATTGCCCTGTGAGGAAACAAAAGAGGAGTGGCAAATAGCCTTACATGACAGCTCAGCGGCGCAAAAAGATAGTAGAAACTGAACACATTGCTAACACCAAGCTCTATCTTTATAATACATTAATTTGTACTCACTTCACAATTAATAACTGATCTTACAGTGCATCTTTTAGTACCCTCACTATTGAAAAAATATCTCCCTTTTTGGACATAGTCACATGCAGAGCAATGGCTACATCTGTACATACCCAATACCAGGTTTCTATTTAACCAGGTGTCGTTTACTCTAGGAACCAATTTACTATTTGGTCTTTCAAAATTGCCGCTCGTCCCAATACCAGTGATGGCATTAATAGTCAATAATTGTCAATGTTTGTTAAGAGAGGATGATGGCTAGTCACAAGGAGAAGAGTACTCCCAGCCATACTTAGGAACTTACATGTCATAATTTTTGGACCCTCTTTCTTAATTTTTAGGTCCAGGAATTTAAAATATATTGTATAGATATTCATTTAATTTAGAAAACATGCTTTAAACTCAACTTCACCCCCCTCCCCATTCAATGAGCACATCATCTATATTACTTATTTTCCATAATGCCACATGTACCCCAGACTCACACACTCCTTACTCTGGCACGTTTCCAAAACCTTAGGTGAAGGCTTCTATGGGTACTCCTCTTATTTGGCAACAGAATCTGCCTGCAACTGGAAATAATTATTTTCCAAAACAAACTTCTAAAGTCTAAAACCAATTGATTCTGTAACTCCATTTAGGGTCAGTAAAGCTAAGGGGACAAAAAAAGGAAGCGCCACCTAAGTGCAATATGTCAGATAAAAATGTTTAATCTCAAAGGAAATGCACTTACAGGACACAAGTACAAACAGGACACATCACGGTCTCATAAAACGCGGTGCTGTCCGGTCTCAGGTCCATCTGGATCTACGGCCTGTAGAAGGAGCTAGTCTCCGAGCGCGTAGCCTGTTGTTTCCTGTCTCACCTTCCTTCCGGTGCTCTCCTTGGTTCTGGTTTCCTGTGACGTCATCATCTGTGCTCCACGCTGAATTCTGTCTGTTTCCTGGTGGCCACAGGATGGACTATCTTTTTTGCCTGCAGACCCGTGAATCCAGATGGACCTGAGACCGGACCGCACCGCGTTTTATGAGACCGTGATGTGACCTGTTTGTACTTGTGTCCTGTAAGTGCATTTCCTTTCAGATTAAACATTTTTATCTGACATATTGCACTTAGGTGGCGCTTCCTTTTTTTGTCCCCTTATCTTTCTTTAACAGAGTTGGCTTTTCTCTGAGGACAGCTGCTGCCCACCATTCTCATCATCTCCTTTTTTTTAGGACTGGTCATTTGTACCACCATATGGACTATTGAACTGTGACTGTTTTTTAGACATATGCATTGCCGTTTTTAAGTGTTCAGTAATACCAGTGTGTGTGCTGACAGTTCACTTTTATCCTTTTGTATAGGGTCAATAAAGCTGCCTCTAATCCTACCCTACAGGGGTGTAGGTAGACAGAGATTTTATTAAAACCAAGATATCACTTAGTTCCAAGTGTGTTGTATAAAGGATTGCATAGTTGCCAACATTGCAAAAAAAACATCTGGGACACTTTTTTTGTATTGAGGCGGAGCCTTGCTATAATTAGGGGGCGGGGCATTCGTTTGTAGGCGTGTCATGCTGAAATGAAAAATGGGCGTGGTTTACGTACGATAGTGGGTGTGGCTTAAATAGGCGTGGTTCAAAGGGGTGTGGCTAGAGTCCGAGGTGAGAGAAAGAAATAGAAAGAAAGCCAGATCCTACACCACAATAGTAATGTGTAACAAAATTGGCAGATAAGGATACTCCAAAACACCTGTTGGCGCTTCAATCATCCCGGCACCATGGTTGTTACGGTGTCAGGATGATTGAAGTGCATTATTTCTATTATTACATTGTAATATAAAATGAAATCATTCAACTCACCATAATGCCGAATCAGTGGAAGTGTGTCACCTGCCACCAGATGCCTCCCCAGCAGTCCGTCCTTGCATCAGGTGCTCCCAGAAGCATAGCCCCTCTTTACAGAACTGTGTCCCTGGCAGCGGAGCCCTCCTTTACATCTGGTGTTCCCGGCAGTGGAGCCCTCCTTACAGATCTGTGTCCCCCAGCAACAGAGCCCTCCTTACTTCAGTGTCCCCAGCAGCTGGCAGCAGCGGAGCCCTCCTTTACATCTGGTGTCCCCGGCAGCAGAGCTCTCCTTTACATCTGGTGTCCCCCAACAGCGGAGCCCTCCTTTACATCTGGTGTCCTCCAGCAGCAGAGCCCTCCTTTACATCTGGTGTCCTCCAGCAGCAGAGCCCTCCTTTACATCTGGTGTCCTCCAGCAGCAGAGCCCTCCTTTACATCTGGTGTCCTCCAGCAGCAGAGCCCTCCTTTACATCTGGTGTCCTCCTTTACATCTGGTGGTGTCCCCCAGCAGCAGCGGAGCCCTCCTTACAGGTCTGTGACCCCTAGCAGCGGCAGCCAGCCCCGGGGAACAGATGCTCTCACCTCCCGGCGTCTCCGTGTATGTGCTGGAGGCAGAGGCAGCTCCGCGGTCCATGATCATTTCCCAGCGGTGTCGTGCCGAGAATGGTTCCCCCGCCGGATTCTGTTCCCCCTGGCTCTCCCGACTCCTATCCAGGCCCGGATTTACTCCCTTTGCCGCCCCAAGGCCGGGTCCTTCAATATCCCCCCCCAGCAAGCAAGCGGTTGCTTTTCTCAAAGGGGCGGATATGGGCGGATATGGTTAGAAATAGCATGATGGCCAGTGATTTATGATGGGCGGTTGCTTTTCTCAATACAGCAAGGGGCTCTTCTAACCATATCCGCCCCTATCAAATGCAGCCACTGTGCCCATCAAACGCAGCCACTGTGCCATCAATTGCCACAACTGTGCCCATCAAATGCAGCCACTGTGCATATCAAACGCAGCCACTGTGCCATCAATTGCCACCACTGTGCCCATCAAACGCAGCCACTGTGCATATCAAATGCAGCCACTGTGCCCATCAAGCGTAGCCACTGTACCAATCAAATGCAGCCACTGTGCCCATCAAACGCAGCCACTGTGCCCATCAAACACAGCCACTGTGCCCATCAAACGCAGCCACTGTGCCCATCAAACACAGCCACTGTGCCCATCAAACGCAGCCACTGTGCAATCAATTGCTACCACTGTGCCCATCAAACACAGCCACTGTGCCAATCAAACGCAGCCACTGTGCCAATCAAACGCAGCTAATGTACCCATCAAACGCAGCTAATGTACCCATCAATAGCCCCTGCTCATTAAACAGTCCACATTCAGTGAAAGTTAATGCACTGCAAAGTTTGTAGTAGATGAACTTTCACTGAATGTGGACTGTTTAATGAACTTGTTGCACAAATCACTTTATTACACTTTATTAATGATATCTATGGCTATGCCTATTTATAATTTATTTAATCCATATTGAGCACTATATTTGATGCCTGGCACACACGCACAATCGCACATGATGATGACTTAAAAAACTTTTAAGCCATCATCATGTGCGATTGTGCGTGTGTGCCAGGCATCAAATATAGTGCTCAATATGGATTAAATAAATTATAAATAGGCATAGCCATAGATATCATTAATAAAGTGTAATACAGTGATTTGTGCAACAGCTGTTCACAAATCACTTTATTACAGTTTATTTATGCTATGGCTATGAATATTTATTGAATCCACTGAGCATTATCAAGAAGTAGTACCTGGCTGGTGCTTTTCTTGGTGCTGCTGCTGGGGGTTCCCCATCGGGCTGCCATATATTCTTTCTCCCGTCCTCTCTTCTCCTCTTCACCTCACTTCATATTCCCCGCTCAGGGGGGGAGGAGGTGATGGCGCGCAGAGGAAAGGTAGGCGGAGCATTAGGCTCTGTTTCCGCCACTCTGGCCAGTCATCGGCCGTCATGGGGGTGCCTGTCACTCCCCTCCCCAGGCCAAGTAGGATCAGTAGCATTTGCTGTGCCAGCGCTGCCCCTTCACTCAGTGCTCCTCCCCTCACCACTGAACACAAGAGGAAATAATCCTTGTGTCTGCAGCGGCGGCCATCTTTGTGTAGCCCGCCGTTTTTTTACCTCAAGCATTCCCGATTTTCCCGGCGGCCGGGACAAAGGCAAAATACCGGGAAAATAGACGGGACAAAATAAATACGGGACGAGGGTCCCAAATCCGTGATTGTCCCGGGAAAAACGGGACTGTTGGCAACTATGGGATTGTTAGTATGTCCTTACCATCTTTAGCATAGAAAGAGAGTTGAGTGACAAGATCTTTTAACATTCTATCCACATACTCAACTATCCGAACAGTCTATGGCAGAAATAATAGTGTGTCCATGTATTGACTCTTTATATTAATGTACTTTTGGGGGTATATAAAAAGGCTCATATTATTACCTTTCATGAATGCCCATTGTCATTTTTAAATTAATTTCTGCACTAGAAGGGAAAAGATATGTCCTCTATTCTCTCATAGCAGTTGGTGCCTGCATGTTGTCTTTCAATTTCCTCAATATAGTATTCCTCCGTGAGGAGGACAACATTGCTCCCCTTATTACTGAGCTTCACAATTTTTTCTGTTCTGCCTTGAGGATCCTCCAATACCTTATTTTCCTGTCTATTCAGATTATTTAACTTTGCTTACACCTCTCAAAAACATAGATGTTTTTATTCAAATGAAGCGGGCATCTTTCTTATTTTTTCACTTTTTAATTATTATGTGTAGTGTAATATTGGGGGGTGTTTAGCTCAGTGATTGATGCTTTTTCAGTGAGTCCATGGCAGTCAACTATCAGGTTTAAGGGTGTGGCAGCCCGTTTTTATTAAAAGCAACAAAATAAAAGTTCATACCTTGTATTGCTCACACAGGATTCTTCTCCAACAAATGCAACAAATGACAAAAATACAGAGCCACCGGGCTCTTAAGCCGCGTACACACGATCGGTTTTACAGATGAAAACAGTCCGATGGATTTTTTTCATCGGACAAACCGATCGTGTATGGGCCCCATCGGTCTTTTTTCCATCGGTGTCAAAAAATAGAACATTTTTTTAATTTTTCCGATGGATAAAAAACCGATAGCAAATTCCGATCGTCTATGGGCAAGTCCATCGGTTAAAAAACCCACGCATGCTCAGAATCAAGTCGACGCATGCTCAGAAGCATTGAACTTAATTTTTCTCGGCTCATCGGAGTGTTTTACGTCACCGCGTTTGGAACGGTCGGTTTTTTGACTGATGGTGTGTAGGCAAGACTGATGGAATTCAGCTTCATCGGTTTTCCGATGGAAAAATCCATCGGTTTAAAAACCATAGGAAATACGATCGTGTGTACAGGGCTTTAGGCTTACAGTTCCTTGCTGCACAGGCCTACTCCTGGCCCTAACAGGATTCTGTAGCCCCCCTGGGTTTGCTCACTCTCCCCAAGACTTCCTCCAGCCCCCTTGGACTTTGGTCTCCCAACGTTGCCTATCCTTTAGGCAAGAAGTCCCCTTCACTAGAGATGCAGTCTCAGAAAGAGACCACCAGGTTCTCTGAGAGGGCCCTGAATCCAAACGGCAGCAACTGCTCACACTCCAACTTCCACCACTTCCTACTCTCACCAGCCCATCGTTATATGGGCTGTGTGCACCTGGGCACACACCCTGCTGGCTGTCCACAACACCTGGACACTGGGTTCGAGATTCCATCCCACCCAAGACTCTTGAGGATCTACAAACTACAGAGCCCCATCCACAAATAGCAAAATCCGGAGAAAGCTGCCAGAGAAGTTTTCCCCTCCCAAAATAACTGGGCTGTAGCCCTGCAGTCAGCAGACGTGCAAACTCTGTATCTTTTTAAACCTAATATTCCCAAGGTAGGGACTCTCACCATCACATACCCCCCCCCCCTTTGTTTTGATCCAGAGGGATTATTCTCTTTTCTTGGGGGAATTCTGCTTTCCCTGATCCTAACTTTCAACTCAAATTCATTTTTCACTCTTAGCAGTACTAACCATTAGCAGATCATACATTTCAATGTCACAATTTCCAATACAATCAGTGCTGTCTATCTCAGTGCTTGTTAGAACCAGACCTGAAGAGGGACCACACACAGGCGAGCGACTATACCCCACGGGCCATAGCACAGCTCCACCTCACCTGTTGTCAAATGCTCCATGGGCAACTGTCCTAACAAATTACACTGATCCACGAGAGTGAGAGAGAGCTGTGCATGATGTCATAAGCCTAGGCTTTTTACCAGACAAGAAACAGGAAGTGGGCTGTATAAGGTATTTACTAGCAGAAAAAAAATGTTTTACTATCTACAGTTAAAACAACAAGGGCAGAAGATTTAATAGATGGAAAGTTGAAAAAATGACTAAAGGTCTGCTTTAATAAGCATTTGTCATACCAATTCCATTTTTGATCAAGGTTACCCAGCACGGCTTGTCCCGCCTGGCTCTACCCATTGGTACTACGCAGTACCACCTTGTCCGACTGCAGTGGAGACATCCAAGTGTACAGCAAATGTGTCACATTGTCACCTTGACACTTGACATGATTTTGCTGTTGGGCTGTGGACAACACATCTGCCATGCCAGCATTCTGAACCGTTCCTTCAGACTGGAGGGGATCAACCTTCGTACGGGCTAACAAGCCGTGGAGCACCGACTGTTCTGCGATCCTTCCGTTGGGCATAGCAGGTGTTATGCCCACCACATTATTATACACCATAGCCTTGTAGAGCATGGTCACATTGTTTAGTATCGTGAGTGCATTCTCACACCAACCATCCCAGTCCATTGTGGTTCCATCATGGGCGCTCCACAGCACTCCATCACATGCTCTAGAAGGCCCCACAGGAATCTGGGATTCTTTAGCCAACACAGCACATTTATCAGTTCTATATGCATCACATGGTGCAAGCACACTTTTACCTATGTGACATTGGGATGATGCTTCATTAGTCCAGGCAGGTTGCAATACACTATTTTTACCAGCTGGCTCTGGTGGCACTACTGACACACACAGCTCTGCACTTCCAGCTTTGACAGGCTGAATTAACCCCTTACCAACTGGGCTACACTTAGGGTTGTGGGGCTGCGTCTACATACTCTCACTGCATGGTGCAGTCCCCCTTTGTTCCACCAGACCTGTACCAGTGTTGTCCTGAACAATCACCAGCTCCAAAGCACAGAGACCCCTAAAGACTTCCTTGGACAACCCTGTGGTTCTACCTCTGGTTATCATGGGAGATATCCTACTCCCATCATTCTCAGACATGACATTACCAGAAAACTGAAAATGTATTACCAAATACTTATCGTAATTTTCCTTTCCTGATAGACTCCATGGCAGACTAAGTGTGGGTTAACCCCGCCTCCTCTCCATAGCTATAGGACCCCTTACCCATAAATTTGAGCTCACCTCCACAGACAGGTGTTTCGTAACTAGCCGACTCAAATTTCAGCTCTCATATTTTATTCATGGGTGGGAACTCCATCTGCCATGGGGTCTATCAGAAAAGGAAAATTACGGTAAGTATTTGGTAATAAATTTTCCGTTTTCCTGACAGACTCCATGGCAGACTACGTGTGGGAAATAACTAGCCAATCCACATGGGAGGGTATGCTTGAGCAAAAAATATTTAATCTTTCCCATTGACTGATAGGATTTTTCGACCAAAATTTACAGAGGAAAGGGAAGCAGGCTCAGTACAATAATGAGTCATAAAAGTATTAATGGAAGACCACGAAGCTGCCTTGCAAATCACTTCAGGAGCCACGTGTCGAGCTGCTGCCCATGAGGCTGCCATGCCTCTGGTGGAATGAGCCGTCACCGCCTCTGGAGGGGCCAAGCCCTTTGCCCTGTAGGCCTGTTGAATAGACTGAACGATCCAGGCTGCTATCGTTCTGGAGGAAGCTCTCTTTCCTTTGTTGCTGCCAGAATGTAATAAGAACAGGTAGTTCGAGTTTCTAAAAGATGAAGTGACTCTCAGATACTCTTTCAGAGTCTCGCCAACATCCAGGGGATGAGCATCTGCTCATTCTGGAGAATTGAAGGTAGGAAGGACTATTTCCTGGTTTTCGTGAAAAACTGACGTGACTTTGGGTTTAGACCCAAGCATGGGAATAAAGACCACACGGCCTGGAAAGAAAGTCAGAAAGGGTTCTTGAAGACCCAGGAAGCTTATTTCTGAAACCCTTTTGGCTGAAGTAATGGCCACTAGAAAGGCCAGTTTGATTGATAAGTCTTTAACAGAAAGATCCTTGTTGTTGAGCGCTGAAAGAGCATCAAGGACGAGCGGAAGATCCCATTTGGGGAATCTGGGTTTCCTCTGAGGCCTGATTCTCGAAGCCCCCCGAAAGAACTGTTGAACCAGGGGATGAGTTGCCCATGATGTTCCTGAAAATGCCGATAAGGCTGAAACTTGTACCCTGAGGGAACTGATTGACAAAGGAAGATCCAAGCCTGATTGGAGAAAACTCAGGACGTCTTGAACTCCAGGATTTCTGAAGGATTTTCGGGCAGAAGTCATGAGGCTGACGAATCTTGTCCAGATTCTGTTATAGGTTTTGTTTGTGTTAGGCTTTCTGGAGCTCATAAGGGTAGAGATTACCCTTGAGGCACACCCAAGACACTCTAGCCTGTCCCTCTCAAAAACCAAACCATCAGTCTCAGTATCGCTGGACAAGGGTGCAGGGTCGCCCCCTGAGAAAGAAGGTCCGGCCTGAGAGGAAGAGGCAGCGGGTCCCTAAAGCTCATCAGGTTCAGGAGAGGAAACCATGGCCTGCTCGGCCAGTATGGTGCTATTGTTATTACTTCGACTTTCTCCAACTGGAGCCGCTGCAGGAATTTCAGCATGATCGGAGGTGGAGGGAAGGCGTATGCCTTGTTGAATCTCCATTGGCTTGTTAATACATCTATTCCGAAGGCTTGACTGCACCGACCTCGAGTGAAGTATCTGTCTACTTTGTGATTGCAGGGGGATGCAAACAGATCCACTTCTGGATCGATTCCCAACGATAGGATCCACTTAAATGTTTGTGGATACAGTGACCATTCGTTGTTGTCTAGGTTGCTGCGTGACAGAAAGTCCGCTTGAATGTTCTGCTTCCTTGGAATGAGCCCAGGTCATGATAGGTTCGACCTTTTGGAGAAGGGTGGAGCTCCGAGTGCCCCCTTGTCTCTTCACATATGCCACAGCGGTGGTATTGTCCATTTTGAGTAGGACCGACTTCCCTTTCAGAAGATGGGAGAAGGCTTGAAGGGCGCACCATGCCGCGCGCAGTTCCAGAAAGTTTGACCCTGGAATGTGGAGACGGGCATCCCATTTGCCCTGAGCCAATTCTGCCCCACAATGTGCCCCCCAGCCCACATTGCTGGCATCGGATGTAACAGTCATCCATTGGATGGGAGCAAGAGAGTGGCATGTTAACAAGTTTTTGTGTTGAAACCACCAGGGGAGACTGTTCCTCATTGACTGAGTAATCCTGATCAGCTGATTGAGATCGTCTGTCTTCCACTGCTGGAGGAATCCTGATTGGAAAGGACGAAGCCTCTACATTGCCCATTTGACCATGGGGGATGTGGCCACCATCGTGCCGATTATCTTCAGGCACTGTGACGCCCTTAGGTGAGGGTAGTGTAGGGCTAAGGATATTCTTTCCCGAATAACCGGCATTTTTCCTTCGGGAAGAGAGATGGTATTCTCTGCGGTGTCGAATTGGGCTCCTAGATAGGTTAGGCATTGGGTCGGCTCTAGCTGACTTTTCTCCCGGTTTAGGAGCCATCCAAACTCTATCAATGTAGAGATCACTTGGTCTTTGTGGATCAACAGCTGCTGCTTGTCTTGGGACAGTAGTAGCAGATCGTCTAGATAATGATAGAGGTAGTTAGTTCGAATGGAAGACAAATAAATTGTAAGTGCTCTCGTTCGACCTGAAATCAAAGGTATTTGTGGAATTCTTTTGCCACGGGAACATGAAAATACGCGTCCTTTAGATCTATTGAGATCAACCAGTCGCCTGGTTGTATGACTTTTTGGATGGTTGAGAGTGATTCCATCTTGAATTTCTCGTGTTTTATGTACCTGTTTAGGAAAATGAGATCTATAACTGGTCGCCAGGAGCCATTCTTCTTTTGTACTAGGAAGAGGGGGGAGTATACCCCTTGGAATTCCTTGTCCTTTGGGATGGGCACCACTGCTCCTTGACCTTTCAGGGCATTCACATAAGAAAGAAGAACTTGTTGTTTTTCTTCTGAATGAGGCATAGAAGTTTGCATTGGTCTGCATGGAGGGACCTTGGTGAAGGACCATGTGTGACCTATTGAGACCGTTTTGATGGTCCAATGGTCTGAGATCGAGGCCACCCAAACGTGCCGGAAGAGACATAGGCGAGCCCCTACCTGACCCGCTTGGGCAGGCCCAATCTCAAAAGGACTTGGTTGGCTCGCGCCCACCGGGCGTCTTTTTCTTGCCAGTTTTCTGGAAAGATGTCTGCCTGTTCCAGTTCCAACTTCTCCTAAAATCCCGTCCGGGCCTATAGGAGCGTGCCTCTCTTGAACGCTCTGTACTGCGTCTCGGCTGAGGTTTTCTTTGGTTAAACGGACGTCTGTCCTGAGGGAGGAACCCCGAATTTCCGCCTGTAGCCTTTGAAATGGCGTTGTCTAGTTTGTTTCCAAACAAGGAAGTTCCTTCAAAAGGAATTTTGCACCATGCCTGCTTTGAGGCTGGATCAGCAAGCCAGGGGCGCAACCATAGTGCTCGTTTGGATGTGACCGAGGATAGCATGGATTTAGCCATCAAGCGGATGAGATCAATTGATGCTTCTCCCAAAAAGGCAACAGCTAGTTTAAGTTCCTGTACTGCTGAACTTTGTGCTAGTTCCTCCGAGACACCTTTCAGAACGGAGTCTACAATTTCCACCCAGGCCTCCATTGCTTTGGAGGTGACTGCAAGGGCTAGGGCTGGTTTGCAAGCCATACTGTTCAAGTTATATATCCTCTTAAGATCTTGGTCAATCTTTCGATCCAGATCATCTTTAACAGCCACGGTGTCATCTAGTGGGAGGGTGACATGCTTCGCTAGGCGCATTACTGCTGCATCCACGAGGGGAGCATTTTCCAAATGCTTAACTTCCTCGGATTTAAAGGGAAATAGTCTAGAGGTTTTGCTTAGCATAGAAACCTTCTTATATCCCTTGCTCCATTCTTCCTCAAACACTCCTTTCAGCTCGGAGGGAAATGGGAAATTGGAGCGTTCCTTCCCCAGTTGTTTAAACAGTTTTCTTTGTTTTTCTGGGGGGGCAGTGGCATCCTCCAGCTTTAAGGTTTTCTTCACTGCCTTGATCAGTGGAGCGACTAAAGCGAAGTCGAATCCCACTACATAATCATCTCCCTCCATCTCGTCTTGCGAGGAAACATGGGAGGCATCATGGGGCTGGAATTGGCCGGGATCCTCCTGGGCCTCGTCAGCAAAGGAGCCAGACAAGGTGGTGGACTGGCTCCTTGTGTGGGGGGCATCTATTTCCATCATAGACTGCTGTACCACACGTTTGACAAGAGACTCAAGATTTTGTTTTTCAGTCTCTTTCTCACCGACCGCTCGGGCATAGCATGACTCACACAGCGATTTGCCCTCTGGGATTCTAGTTTTACATCCCCAACAGGCTCTGTGGTCAGAGCGACTATCGTGGTGGTGGTGGCGGTGACTAGAGGAGGAATAGGAACGTCTCCTATGTCTAGAGGGGGAATGTGAGCGTCCCCTATGATGGTGGGTCCTAGACGGAGTATCACGTCTGGACCTAGAAGATGGTTGGTGATGATGATGTTGTGGCCTGGCAAGGCCCTATCCTGTGACCGATGAGATGATGTAGTCGGGCTGTAAGAGATAATACAGACAGAGGGAGGGGGGAAGGTGGGCAGGTTGTAACCGTTAGCAACCACCAGCATAATGACACCAAGACACCAACCCCCTACCCACTCCGCACATACCTTGTGCGGGAGGGCTGGCCAGTGCCACACGGCGGTGAAGATGAGTCCATGACGAGGAAGATACACAATGATCCGTGACTACTCTACCTAGACTAAGGATAAGCAGATCAATGCAAGAACAGCACAAAAAAAAAAGTTTTTTTTTTCTTTTTTTTTAAAACTGTCCCTTTAAGAGACACTAAGCATTAAGCATTACATGCATTACATTGCCAAGAAGTGCTTACCCCGTCCTGGTAGTATTGAGGCTCCGGGAGGCTGCCGCTATATGCCCACAGGTTGTCCCACCTGTATAGGGCTCTTCAGCGGCACGTCACGGCCGGTCCCGCTGCGCGCATGCGCCGAAGGGACCGAACCTACTGCGCGTGCGCGGCCCCTGACCCCTCCGCCGCACTGCGCATGCGCGAAAACCAAGCCTCGGTTTCACCGCAGCTTCGCGCGTGCGCAGACGCACGGCGGACCGGTGAATCAGGAAGTGAAGTGGCGTCCTGGAACGCAGAAGCGTTCCACACACGGCGCGGTATAGGGAAAACAAACAATGCACAAGGCAAGAGGGAATACAGACAAACAACACACATAAACGGTCTGCCATGGGGGGGGCGCATGCGCGACATCCACGGGACCGGTCGCATGACTGAGTAGCTCCGCACTACTCCAACCATTTAGCCTGCTTCCCGGGGCCATAAGCTCATAATCTTCACCATAGATACTCTCCATAACCCCCGGACCGAGTTGTGCATGCCTTCGAAGCAGAAGAAGGACGATAAGACCGCTCAGAGGTCCCTAACCACCTATCTGCTAAGGAACCAGGTCCGCTACAGCATGTCCCAAGATGGCGCCGGCGGCCCGGCTTCTCCCTCACTGCAGGCCTCACAAGATTCGCAGGATACCGCTGCTTCTGCTCTGGACTCTGCACAAGACTGTGAGTACTTTCCCCCCCTGACCAAAGCAGACCTAGACAGGAGCTTAGAATCTATATATAGCAAGATTGCTGCCAAGTTCCAGACGGAGCTACACAAAAGCACCAATACACTAACGCAGGAGATCTCGGCCCTGGGCACCCGCACGGACCGCTTAGAGACTATGCACGATGAGCTCAATATCGCTCACAATGATCTCTCCAGAGAGTTTGACTCCCTCAATGCCACGGTCACTCAACTGCAAACCCAAGTTGAAGACCTCGACAATCGAAATCGTAGGCACAATCTTCGGATAAGAGGGGTCCCTGAAACCAACACGGATCTCATCCCTGCCATACATAAGCTGTTCCATTCCCTCTTGCCAGACCGTGAGGTGGTAGCATTCACATGCGACCGCATTTACAGGGCTCTACGCCCCAAGCCTCCCCCAGACAAACCCCCCAGGGACATTGTCCTATGTCTAAAAGACTTTCTTATCAAGGAGGAGATTCTTAGGGCTGCCCGCAATTCCCATTCCATCTCCCTGGACGGCTCCCCTATTCAGATCTACCCGGACATCTCCCCTGCTACCCTGGATAGGCGCCGCAATATGAAGGAGGTCACCACAGTGCTGGCAAAAGCGCACATTCGCTATAGATGGGGCTTCCCCTTCAAGCTTACCATTCCACATAATGGTACAACTTATACTGCCACCACTCTATTGGAAGGTCAAGAGATTCTTGTCAAAATGGGCCTCCTGGAGGCTGAAGCCCTTCCTCGCCAACCCTCTACTCCTAGACCTAAACCCATTTGGAACACCCCCTCTCCTAGACGAGACCACAGACGTCACAGACAAGATGCTGGCCCTAACGCCTTTCAACACTAGCTAATCCTTCGCCACTTTTGTGAATTCTCCCTGCTGCACGTCTTGAACTTCTGCACACCGGTGCCACTTCTGGCATCGGTACGCCATCTACTGCTCTATTTTTGAACTACTGATCTACTGATGGTTCCACATCTCTTCACCCTGTCTCTACAAGCAAGGTTTCAGCCCAGCAGGATTCTCCCATGCACTTCAGACTTTCTGGGCCCTCTTCTGATTCGACACCCCGCATGTCTTGCTTTTCTTCGTTACTCTATTTTCTACAGGATGAGGGTTCCCGGTTCATTTAATGATCTAATATGGCAATCCAACACATGCTGGCATGCACAAACTTTTTTTTTTCTGTTTTTAATTTGCTGCAGGCTAGTTCGGTTGATGTCGATGCCGTGCTGCCCCACTCCTCTCATATCCAGACCTCCTTTGGAGCTCTGGATATGAACTGGGGAGTTAAGGGAGCTTTTGCCCCTTACAAGATTTACCTCACTGTTTCAGGCTTTTGCTACTTGCAACCTGACCCACTGTTTGCCCAGCACATGTTTGCACTGCTGGCACTATGTTTAGACGCTTTTTATGTTCTATCATTTCTTTTGTTTTTTTTATTTAGGATGTTGAAGCACTTCAGATGTATTTTCTATTACTATGTACTTGAAGCGGTATATTACTCTCAGCTCTCCCAGACTGACGTCCCCCTAGTGACGGAGAATTTGGACTCAGTTATCTCAGGGTCCTTAAATCCCCCAGGTGCGCCTATGACATCCCTATATACATAAATGGTGATTACATGTATTACACATAATGTCCAGGGCTTCAATTCTCCCCACAAGCGGAAAAAGGCATTCACAGCATATAAAAAACTAGGGGCACAAATCCTATTATTGCAGGAAACCCACTTTGCTGCTGACAGACACCCAATTTTTTTTCATGGCTCATATAAGCAAGCCTTTTACACCTTATACGACTCTAAATGTAGAGGGGTGGCAATCTTCCTTCACAATTCATTCCCCATGGAAGTTCAGCAGGTCTATAAGGATCCTGACAGTAGGTTCCTTATTGTTAAGGGACTAGTAGCAGGACGCGAACTCACGATCGCTAATGTCTATGCCCCTAATGTCGCACAGGCCACCTTTTTTTCCGCCTTCTTTAGGACACTTGAGAAATACTCCTCGACACACATGTTCGTTGGGGGAGACTTCAACCTCGTCGCACACCCACAATTAGACAGAAACACCTCCTCCCAACTAAATTTGGCTTTTCCTAAAGCCCTGTCCAGATCTCTACAGGCTCTCCAATTATCCGATGCTTGGAGAGCACACAACACGGGTGCAAAGGACTTCACCTTTTACTCCCACCCCCACAATTCCTTTGCCAGATTGGACTACATTTTCTGCACACCCATCATTCTTGCCAACTCCACACAATCGGTGATCCATCTCTGCCCCTGGTCCGACCATAATATGGTCTCCATGTCAACCTCCCTTATAGGCCTATCTGATACGCCCTATACATGGAGACTTAATGTCTCTCTCTTATCTGACCCTATCATACGTCAGGAAGTATCCAACGCTATTCAGGAATACTTCATGATCAATGCCACCCCGGACATATCCCCTAGCACTCTCTGGATGGCCCATAAGGCAGTGTTACGAGGCCACCTTATTAGTATTGCTTCACGGAAAAATAAATAAAGATGGCAGCAAATCTTCACGCTGACCACAGAACTGGACCGCCTTCATAAATCCCAAATAGGTAACCCGTCGATTGCCAACGCACGCCTGGTGGCACAAAAAAGATTAGACCTGGATACTCTGTTATCTGCTAAGACAGAAAAAGCACTAAGGTGGTCCAAAGCAAACTTTCTCCTTCACAGCAACACAGCATCTGCTATGTTTGCTCGCAAATTAAATCACACACTACGTCCTCCCCACGTGTACAAACTCCGCAATTCCTCAGGCAAAATAGTCTCCCACCCTAAGGAAGTCCTGGGAATCTTTGAGGACTTTTATTCCAAACTTCTTTCTCGCCCTCCGCCGTGTCCTTCTCAGCCCTCCCTAGACTGGCTAGCCTCCCTTCCCCTTCCCACTTTGTCCGATTTACAAATTGAATCCCTTAATGCCCCCTTCACAGAGGAAGAACTGCTCAGCGTTGTTAAATCCCTAAAACGCTCTGTGGCCCCAGGCCCAGATGGTTTCACTGCTAGCTACTATAAAAATTATGCTCCTATACTACTCCCACGCCTCACTAGCATGTTCAACAAGATTCTTGCAGGAGAACAGTTCCCCTCTGAAATGACCTTAGCTAGCATGTCTCTCCTGCCCAAACCTCTTAAGGACCACTCTCTCCCCCAAAATTATAGACCGATTTCAGTCATTAACAATGACCTTAACATTTTTAGTCGAGCCCTAGCTGACAGACTAGCCGCTATTATTGAAACACTGACCTCCCCTGACCAATCTGGTTTCATCCCCAATAGACTCATCACGGACAATATTCGTTTGACACTTAATGTACTCCAAGACGCTAACATACGTAAGAAACAAGTCCTACTCCTTAGCTTGGACAATAATAAGGCGTTTGACAGCGTACAATGGCCTTATTTACTTGCAGTGCTTCAAAGACTTGGCTTTCGGGATGAATTTTTGTTGGGTGTACAGGCCCTATACCACCACCCACAAACCAGAATCAAAATCCCAGGCTGCAGCTCTGGGTTTTTCACACTGGGCAGGGGCACCCATCAGGGATGTCCCCTATCACCCCTTTTATTCGCCCTGGCCCTGGAACCCCTTGCAACCGCAATTAAACAACACCCTGACATCTCCGGATACCCTATGGCTTCCACCACATCTCATCTCTGTATGTTTGCAGATGATGTCATGCTTTTTCTAACTCAACCCCAGATTTCCCTGCCCAATCTATTTTCCCTGTTGTCCCGATTCGCCTCTATTTCTGGACTCACTGTTAACATGTCCAAATCCACTGCACTCCCAATCAACATTCCCCCTGCTCAGTGTGAGACCCTCCAGAGCTCCTTCCCCCTGCAATGGTCTACTGACAAAATACCCTACTTGGGCATCTATATCACACCACATTGGTCCTCTATTTTCGATGCAAATTATCCGGCGTGTGTGTCTCGTCTCCGCAACTTGCTCAAACTATGGGGCACCTACCATATCTCGCTCCTCGGGAGAGTCACGGCGATCAAAATGACCCTCCTACCCAAACTCCTATTTCTATTCAGAGCCCTTCCAATCCTGATCCCTAAAGCTTTTATAGATAAACTACAACAAGATATCCACAAATTTATCTGGCAAAACAAACGACCGAGGTTCTCTAAACATGTCCTGTTCAACCCACAAACACTTGGGGGACTGGGCCTGCCAAATCTTTGGCTCTATTTCCTTGCGGCTCGCTTCTCCCAGATGGCACAATGGACCATCACTAACTCTAAAGTACCCTGGGTAGAATTTGAATCACATTCCATCGATCCATACAGGCTCTCTGGTATACTTTGGTCCCCCTCTAAAGTGGGTCATAAAATTATCTCCCTTAACCCCCTAGTTGCCCACTCTCTTACCCTATGGTACAGATACAAACATAAACTAGGCCTGGCGTCCCATGCTCCCCGAGGCTCCTCCTTTGTAGGAGAACCCCTATTTCCCTTAGCCTTCTATAACCCTGAGGGTTTCTCCTGGTGGATCTCTAACTCTGTGGTCACGTTAGCCGACCTGCAGATTGGTGACGCCCTTGCTTCATTTGACCTGTTACGTACGCATAAACAAATCCCGCTAAGAGAACACTTCCGTTATTTGCAAATCAGACACTTTTTTCTCTCCCACTTTGCCCTCACCCCATCAACCCCTTCTACCACGTTTGAACAGATCTGCCGTGACTCCCCCAGGGGAAGGGGGCTTATCTCTACCCTCTACAAATCGGCCCTCACTGCGTTGTTTCCCGGGGTGGTCCCGTATAAGCGTAAATGGGAAGCTGACTGCAACGAAATCTTTGACTCGGACGACTGGGACACAATGCTGACTAACCTACGCAAAGCGTCCAAATCCCTAGCTGTCAGAGAAACAGCATATAAAATATTGACCAGGTGGTACTATACCCCATCCAGACTTCACTCTATTTTCCCGGGTACCTCTGACCTCTGCTTCAGAGGTTGTCACCTTCCTGGGACCTTTATGCATATATTTTGGGACTGTGATCGACTTTCCCCTATTTGGACCACAGTGATGGCTCTAGCATCAGCACTATCAGGTACTCCAGTACATCTTACGGCCTCTATGTGCCTCCTTGGTGCATCTATCCCAGGTACGCTTCCCTCTGAAGAATGCCTTATCCACACAGTTTGCTTGGCCACTCTGTGGGCCATTGCCCTGCACTGGAAGTCCCCTACGGTCCCTATCGCCTGCATCCTTCATAGGATGGACTCGATTATGATAATGGAAAGGATTCTATATACGCTAAATGACAGGATGCACTTATTTGACCAACGGTGGAATCCCTGGAACTCACATAGGCATATTCTATTGCCACAATCTTAGCCGCTGACGCAGACTCCCCAACAGCTTTAGTCCATGGGAGGCTACTACTCCCGCTCTCTGTTATACCTCATATGTAAGACTATGTTTCCTGTAGGTTCTCTGTAATCCGCTATGGCTTTTCTCAGAAGCTTCAAAGTAAATTTTTTTTTTTTTTTTTTTTCTTTCTGTCTCCTTTTTTGTCACTGCGTTGACATTTATGATTATATTTCAACCTGTATTATGTGATACGCAGATTCTCAGATGTATGTACTACTTTATTGTCTTCTCTCAATAAAAAAAACGTTTGTAATAAAAAAAAATAAACGGTCTGCCATGGGAATACATGAAAAGTCTTCAGACCTTGCCAGCCAGTCCTACGTCTGTCCTGGTACACTTGGCCACATCCCTTCCACCATAGGGGTATTAACTGCCCGAAAACCACTCGCCCACTCATATCTGGGCCCTGGGTGCACCGCATAACTGGTACCTGATCCGACGGACATCCTGGATATGCACTGAATCACATGATGAAGGGTCCATATGAGGAGGACAAAAAAGAAACACCTGTCTGTGGAGGTGAGCTCAAATTTATGGGTAAGGGGTCCTATAGCTATGGAGAGGAGGCGGGGTTAACCCACACGTAGTCTGCCATGGAGTCTGTCAGGAAATACATTTTTCCATGTCATTACCATCAATAACATTACATTTACCAACAGTTAAGCCCTGTACACACGATCGGATTTCCTATGGATTCTAATCCGATTGATTTTTCCATCGGAAATCCGATGAAGCTGACTTCCATCAGTCTTGCCTACACACCATCAGTCAAAAATCCGACCGTCCCAAACGCTGTGACGTAAAACACTCCGAAGAGCCGAGAAAATTGAAGTTCAATGCTTCTGAGCATGTGTCGACTTGATTCTGAGCATGCGTGGGTTTTTTCTCAGACGATCGGATTATGCTATTGTTTTTTTTCCCCATCGGATAAATTTAAAACATGTTCTATTTTTTCACACCGATGGAAAAAAGACCGATGGGGCCCATACACGTCCGATGAAAACAGTCCAAGTAAAACTGATCGTGTGTACACGGCTTAACACTTTTGTCAGCATGACCATCATCATTCTCATTACATGTAGACATAACAGTGGGTTTTGTGGGTTGTCTCTGTCTATTACCTACCACAAGCTTGTGAGCTGCTCTTCACAGCACCCTCTCTTTAACCACTTAAGGACTGGAAGAATTTCCCCCTTAATGACCAGGCCATTTTTTGATACGGCACTGCGTCGCTTTAACTGACAATTGTGCGGTCATGCGATGCTGTACTCAATCAAAATTGATTTTCTTTTTTCCCACAAATAGAGTTTCTTTTGGTGCTATTTGATTACCTCTGCGGTTTTTATTTTTTGCGCTATAAACTAAAAAAGTGTGACAATTTTGAAAAAAAAGCAATATTTTTTACTTTTTGCTATAATAAATATCCCCCCCAAAAATATAAAAAAACAAATTTCTTCCTTAGTTTAGGCCGATATATATTCTTCTACATATTTTTGGTAAACCAAAAAAAAATCACAATAAGCATATATTGATTTGGTTTACGCAAAAGTTATAGCGTCTACAAAATAGGGAATAGATTTATGGCATTTTGATGAAATTTTTATGATTTTTTTTTTTTTTACTAGTAATGGCAGCGATCTGCGATTTTTAGCAGGACTGCGACAATGCGGCAGACAGATCAGACACTTTTGACACATTTTTGGGACCATTGACATTTATACAACGATCAGTGCTATAAAAATGCACTGATTACTGTGTAAAAGGGGTTAACACTAGGGGGCGATCAAGGGGTTAAATGTGTTCCCTGCTAGGTGATTCTAACTGTGGAGGGGCGTGACTTACTAGAAGAGGAGCCAGATCGCTGTTCCCACTTTGTAGGAACACATAGTCTCTCCTCTCCTGACAGAATGGGGATGTGTGTGTGTTTACACACACACGCATCCTCATTCTGGCTCTCGTGCCCGCGATTGCGCATGGCGGGTGGACATCGCGGCCGCGCGCACCATGTCCCCTGTCGTGCAGCGGGGAAGCCAACGTACAGCTACAGCGATTTGCGGGAACTTGCCAGCCTGCCGCAGTATAATGATGGCGGCTGGTCAGCAAGTGGTTAAAGGGACACACTTTCCTATTTGGGCATCTCCATAGCTGACCTGAGAAACACTCCACGCAGTCACTGCGAGCTCCTTGGAAGTCTCCCTGGGCAACTCTGCAGCACCTGTCTCTAGGGAACATGATACAAGGACAGTTTTGGTCACCCCTAGTTTAACTTTCCCAGCACTCTGCTGGATTATAGCAGTCCCCATGTCCCTTTGAGTCTTTAACCTTGCTGCCAGCTGGGCTTCACCCTGTGCCTCCCCACTGCTCAGGGTAGCACATTGCAGCAAGTCCATGTCCATACATGCAGCGGATCTTCCCAGTGGACACACTCCCACTTCATTGGGTTCAGTCCCACAAAATGAAACAATCTTAAAAGTTCCTGTAGCTGGTGTCAAACCCTTAACTTGAGTGCGATGTCTCTCATCTGTGGTGTCTTCACAGGCTAATTCCCCCATGCTGTCATGGGGCAGCACTGCAGCCTTTCTGGATCCACTGACGCCCCCTGCAGGTAACACAAGATCCCTATTGCTAGGAGTAACCTGCAGACTTGCACTCCAAAGATGGTTGGCTATCCCTCATGCAGGATGCTGGCTGTTGTGCCCTCCCTTCTGGGCTGACCACTTTCCCTAAGCAGTCCTAACACAAATCTTTGCGTTTCTCTGAATTTCCAATACCTTGACCTCCCGGTGACACCTCGCCCATCCTGGAGCATTGCTGGTGGACCATGATACGCTTGATCGCTCCTCTAAGAAGGATTTCCTCTTTAAACTTGCGGTAGTCATCCTGGTCCCAATCCATCAAATGGTAAATCGACCCGCAATAACGGTTGCAGCAATTCTGGCCACCGGTTGCTAGGCCATTTTCTCTGCATAGTGACTTTTTACATTTTTACTAGGAAGTCCCCGACCTCCTCTGTAGGTAGCATGGGTGACATATAGTCAGAGGCCCAGGCCTCAGCCATTCGCACTGCACCCCAGCCTTTATTCTGGTTCTGCTTGAACCATTCATTCACTGTCTCTTACACCACTGGACCCTCTGGACTGGCCCTCCTAGGTGGAGACATTTTCTCAGGCCATGCTGCGCTCTCACATCCACAGTTACACTACCTGCATGCAACACAGTTCATCAATTGAACTCCTTCGCAATGCTGTTTGCCTAGCTTGTAGCAGTTCCTGGAAGGATTTTAGGAGAAGTTGGAACTGGAACAGGCAGACATCTTTCCAGAAAACTGGCAAAAAACATCACACAACTGTTGTGGGAATATCCGATCGTGTGTACGGGCCTTACGGGTGAACTTCTGTCACTAACCCAAAAGAGTAGTATGCATATCTGGAAAGTTAAAAAAATGTCAGCAGTCCTCATCTTTTGTTTACTTGTTTTAGGTCAGTGACTGCAAACAGGGCCGCAATCAGGGGGGTACAGGCAGTACACCTGTAAGGGCCCCCGGATGGCAACCCCCTTTTTTTTTTGTAAGGGGCCCAGAGGTCCCCAGGGCCCCGAATGGCAACCCCCCTTTTTTTTTGTTCTTTTGACCTATTTTTGTTCGTCAGCACCCAAAGCCCCCCGACTTCAACAATTTGCGGCGGCAGCACCCCCCTTCTCTCAATTCGTGGCACCCCCCCGCTTTTCAATTTGCAGCGGCAGCACCCCCCCCATGTTCTCCTCTGCTCCAGGGGGCCCGTGCCTGAAGCTGTGTAAGGAGCCCCAAAATTCCTGATGGCGGCCCTGACTGCAAGCATCAAAGCTGGACTTTCAGATCACCTGCCAGGCAGCAAGCATTTTTAAAAAAAGACAAATTAGCAATTGCATCCTCCATAATTTTTCAGCACAGATTTCCTATAAAGGCCATCTCCACCAAAAATGAATGGGATGTAAAAAGCAAGCCTATGATTTAGATTGCCAGCAGAAATACAAATCTATCCATTTTGGACAAAGTTAGCCTTTACAAGTACAAGAATTGCCAGTTTGCAGAATGTTGTGGCCATGTACAATCACAGTGTTTGGCCATATCTTTATATTTTATAGCATATGGTGCATTATGCTAAAATAATATATCCCTCCTCTGGTGTTGAGGACAGCTAATCCCAACCTACTGTATATTATCCACAATGGATTATACTTTTCCAAGACCTGCCAAGTATTCTTTTAAGTCAATATCTGTGATTTGTTGTACATTAAAACAGAGCTTGATGTAGATGTTATTTTCTTCCAGAACTATAGCTCGTTTTTTGGTTTTGCTTTTGCTTTTTTATAGCTAGGGTGAACATCATGTGGCAGTTTAAAAATATGTGATAGTTCTGGATTGCACATTAATTTACATTTATTTTATAGGGAAGATGGGAAGAAGCTATTGCCCCACAAAATAAATAACATTAGGTCTATATATTATTTACTGTTCTGTTCTACAGTTGCTACATAAGCAACTGAATTAGTAAAATCCACAGTGACAACATATTTTTAAAATATACACATTGCAACAGGAGGTGACTTGTCAGAATGAATATTTAAATGCCTGTGTATTTCCAGATCAAGAAGACAGGGCTTTCTGAAATGCACTGCAAACCAAAAGAAAAAAGAGGGAATTAGTTGTGTTATAATATACAATATAGCATAACGTGATACTAGAAGTAATTTTATAAAAGTATTTGATGGAGAGATAAATCACATAACATACCATTGTGCTATAAATATAGTTTATTTTTGCTAAATAGAACCTTTTTATTTCTCAAACATATTTTATTAATTTCCAAAGTTGTGGGAAAAAGTTTAGTGGTGGCAATTTTTATTTTTTTAAGTAAATATGCTAACAAAAACTTTGGAAATTCAAATATGATAAAAAAAAAAATCATGAGCAATGAATTCTCAACTTTTCCAGTGAAAATGGATCTTGCCCCACCTACAACCATTATCATCACCTTCCCCCTGCCTCCCTACTGGGCATGACAACAGCCTACCCTATTAAAGTGGAACTTCAGTCATTTTTTCAACTTTCCATCTATTAAATCTTCTGCCCTGCATTTGATTGCTCAAGCAGCCTCCAGATCACTTATTAACACCTCTATCATAGAGGCAAACTATAAGGTTCTTTTAAGGTGGTACATGGTGCCGACCAGGTTGGCTGCTTATGTCCCAGGAGCTTCTTCAAAGTGCTTTAGAGGTTGTGGGCAGGATGGAACAATATACCATATATGGTGGCAATGTCCCAAGGTGCGAAGATTTGGGATAAGGGTTTACAACTTTATTTTTACCCTTTCCCAAGTCAACCTCACTAAATCCCCTAAACATGCCCTGGTGGGGCTTAAAGTTTACTCAGCCTCAAAAAAAAAGAGAAGGCTTCTCATGTTCATATTTATCTTTGCCAGAATCACTATAGCTAGAAATCTGAGGTCAGCTGCCATCCCATTTGACCAACTTAAGCACAAGCTCTGCTGGCTCATGATAAATGAAAGGCTCTTGGCAGTCTTGAATGACAAAATAGTGACCTTCGAAAAAGTCTGGGGCCCGTGGATCAGATACTTAACTGGAGATCCCCGAATGGCTCTGAGTTGACGAGCCTTGGAGTGGCAGGACCAGAGCGTGGGTTCTCCTCCCCTTCCTTTTTCTTTTCTTTCCTCTTTTCTTTCTATTTTATATCTTCTTGGAATCATAAGGAGTCTGACATATACTATCTGAATGCCAAAAAAGAGGTACCCAATATCCCATCAAACCCAACAAACATCAGGTACCCTGCAACTGTCATAAATACTTCCGATCTCGGCCACGACCGGAAGTGACATCACCACGACTCTGTTTCTCTGACGCGTTGCGTCACTGTCCACGTGACTTTCTCAAAGTCACGTGGACACTTGACGCCCTTTGAGAAAGTCACGTTGACAGTGACGCAAAGCGTCAGGGAAACAGAGCCGTGGTGACGTCACTTCCGGTCGCGGCCGAGATCGGAAGTCTTTTCATATATGCTGTTTGTTTGCCATTTAACTGTAAGTGCATTTATCTATATAATAAAATATTTTTATCAAACTTACTGCACCATGGAGCCCCCCTTTTTCTCTTTATGTTATTTGAGCATGAGAATCCAGGGAATCTGACTGTTTGGACGAGCAGGAAATCGATCTACCAGTGATCGCTCAGCCAGTGGAATTTACCAGAAAGGTTTATTTATGAGCCAGATGAGGTGAGAAGCTGGGGGAAATGTGGGCACCTGCACTGGATGGAGGCACATGCACTTTGCATCTGATGATATTTCAATAGAAATTGGATTCTGCATTTGCACTTGGACTGTATGCACTACTTATTGGACTACTCAGAAATTTCCTAGCACAGAGACTATCTTTGCACATCTTTGCTTGGAAGCTCAGAATTGTATTTTGCACATCATTTTTGGCACAGACTTTTTTTGCACATTTCCTGTGTTTGGAAACTTAGAATTACTATTTGCACATTTTTGTTGCACTATTGCTTGTTTGCACCATTGATGCCTGCATATTTATTTGCCTATTTGCACATTTGTTTAGTTTTGCAATTTTGCACAGGAAGAATTGGGCACAGATTAAATTTGTCATTATTTACTGCACTTATTGCCTTTATTTGCTCATTTGCACATTTGTTTAGTTCTGCAATTTTGCACAAGGAAGAATTGGGCACAGATTGAATTTATTGCACGCATTGCTTATTTGCACAGGATCATTTGGCATGGTATTTGCTTATATTGTATTTGCAGTGCTTTTTCTATTTAGATTATAATTTTTAGTAAGCGCCACATTCTACTCCCTATTTTAGAATGGCAAATATGTTTTTATTACAAATTATGTGAGCAGACTGCAGTTCCTCTTTAAGGACTGATAAGAAGGCTTACAATGGTGGGAGGAGTCACATTAAACATTTGCAAGATACGGTGATAGCTGCATATTACTTCAGTCATTTAGAATTCTTAAAGTGGTTGTAACCCTGAAAAAAAAAAAAATATGATCCTGTTCCTTTGTATTTTGTCCCTTTGTATCATTTAAAATACCTGGCTGATCCTGCCTGGTGCTACTCCCCCCCCCCCCCGTAAACTGACCACGTTTATCATGGCTGCTGAGCCCCTGATACCGTGGTCAGTTTATGTGCCTCTGTCAGCCTGCAGTCTCTCCTCTGTCCCCTCTCCCCCCTCCTCCCTGCCCGTCAGCTTGTGTATGTGAGCCATCCCCTCCCCGTCTGCTGCTATACTATGTAAATTAACTATCTCTACCTAGTGGAATCGTCTTTTTTATATGCTGTTATATCGCTCAGTGCCTTTGTTTTATAAAAATGAAGTAGCGCAATACCTTATTGAAGAGTGCCGCTGAGCGGTCACATGACCGCCCGCCACTCTCCTCCTCTCCTCCTGGCTGATGTCAGAGGGAACCTCAGCCCCTCCTTCTGTAGTCCTCGGAGCGAGGCAGCAGAGCCCAGGACGTCAACCGTGCTGTAAAATAAGGTATTGCGCTGCATCATTTTTGTAAAACAAAAGCACTGAGCAATATAACAGGATATAACAGAAGGGATTCTACTAAGTACAGATCGTGACTTTACAACCACTTTAATCTAGTAACCATTTTGACAGTGGTTTTCATTGAAGTTGGCTTCATACCTATGAACTTCCGTTTTCAGATTTCGTTTTTTATAAGCATGGTTTGTATTGAGTGCTTGCATGTGTTTACATGCATTTTTATCATGCATTTGCTAAAATTATGAGCACAGCATCTAGAGGTGTAAGAAGAGCCTACCAGATTCCAAATGTAGATAGGCCTGGAGCATATGGATTGTTGCCAGGGTTGGGTCTTATGATACATGTGTTTTAATGCAATGCAGACAGATGGTTACTGAGTCCACTGCCTTCTATAAACCTCATGATGCACACTATCAGATGAAAAACGTACCTGAACAATTTTCCATGACACACCACAATGCAGTGCATATATGTTTACCAGAACCAATGAAAATAATTGGGATTCTAAGTAACACGCATTTTGATGCGTTGTAAGGTGTGCACAGGTAGGCTTCCTTTGTCTAGTTTTCCATCCTATGCTCAGTCTGAATTGTCTGGATTTCTATCAGGTTTACTTTAGGATATACTTTCCTTTTTTTTTAAGTAGAAATGAGACACCAGAAGGTGACCTCATTGCTCTCTGGAGATGCTGAGCCTTATTTGGTGCAAGTAGGTAAAGGTCACAGTTCAAGCCAACATGTGACCCAGCTACAAACTTTTTACTTTTCATTTGTTCACTGTTTAGTCCATTTGGAAAATGATTTTTAATCGTCGGCTAGTAATGTTACCTGAAATCAACAAAGCCCATTTTGTCCTTGTCCAGAAAGTCTATTAGTTGTTGTATTTCTTCTTCTGGCATTCTAATTCCGGTAACCTACAGTTAAGAATGCAAAATCAAAAGCTGCACATACAAAACACATAAATATAATAACAATATAGTACTATAAAATGAAATATATGATTGAAATGATGACTCCTGTGTTACTTTTTAAAAAGCAATCAGTAGTTTTTAAAGCATGAACATATAAAATTCTCAGTATATAAAAACACAGCAAAGTTACTAGACATAGAAATGTTTGCTGCCATCTTCTGTAATTTAATTTCAATACTTATTTATTGGAATTTTTGTTTTTTTTTCACAAACAGAATTAAAGCAATGAATAAACACAAATATGAGAAAACAAGCATAATATTTGAGGCGCAATACAAGGATAAATGTCGATGTCCATATATTCAATCCAGGTTGCCCTATAATGACCTAATCTGGTCCAAGTTAGAAGCAGAATAGTGAAAAGGGAAAAAAAACTGCGCTAACTAATATAAATGATAAATAAAATAAAAAATTATGAATAAACCCTTTGGCAGCAGCAATAATAGTGGGATAAACACAATATAAACATGGAATGGAAAAAATTGCGCTATGGGTAAAAAGTTAATTAATAAAAGTCCAAAGATATAGAGTCCTTATAGAACAAAAGTAATGACAAAACCAACGCAAACAGCAAAAGGCACTGTGCTTGTCATAGATGTCTGGGCAGATCTTATCAAGGTATATGCTTACCAGATGATAAGCCAATATAGACAAATGGCTATAGCCCAGCCTAGGCCTTTGTTTGACACGCCAGTGTCAATTCCTCCAATGAAAGTGAATAGCAGCAATGGGGGGATGGCTCCACAGAATGCGTTGGTACGTGTATCCAAGGAAGCAAATTTTTGGAATAAAAAAACAAAACAAAGAAAAACACATAGCGTAATCCTGCTACATGAAATGTCTCTATGTTATGTAAAAAGTATGGGATGGAAAAGACAAAACAGCACCCAGTGTGTGGCCTCTATTTATCGTGAACCATCACCATATATGGGGTCTCCTCACCAGATATAAATGATTATTCTGGTAAGCAGACTCTGTGTAAGGTGGCGGTTTTCACACACTGGTGGATGTGTTCCATGAAGGCTGTCTATTAACAAGGTTTTTTTCACATTTATATCTGGTGAGGAGACCCCATATATGGTGATGGTTCACGATAAATAGAGGCCACACACTGGGTGCTGTTTTGTCTTTTCCATCCCATACTTTTTACATAACATAGAGACATTTCATGTAGCAGGATTACGCTATGTGTTTTTCTTTGTTTTGTTTTTTTATTCCAAAAATTTGCTTCCTTGGATACACGTACCAACGCATTCTGTGGAGCCATCCCCCCATTGCTGCTATTCACTTTCATTGGAGGAATTGACACTGGCGTGTCAAACAAAGGCCTAGGCTGGGCTATAGCCATTTGTCTATATTGGCTTATCATCTGGTAAGCATATACCTTGATAAGATCTGCCCAGACATCTATGACAAGCACAGTGCCTTTTGCTGTTTGCGTTGGTTTTGTCATTACTTTTGTTCTATAAGGACTCTATATCTTTGGACTTTTATTAATTAACTTTTTACCCATAGCGCAATTTTTTCCATTCCAGAAGCAGAATAGTGTTGCTCTTCTGGTAAGCATCACCTATGCACCCAGTGGGCTGTTATTAGACATTTTATTTTTTTTCCCCCAATATCATATAGCCCCGGCCCTCCCCCCCGCGCACCCCAAAGGGATCTGACTGTACGCCGAAGGGAAGACCACAACCCCACAAGTTTCCAATTTATACATTGTGCAAGGTATAAAATTCCTGGGAAGGCCCAAGAGGCCATGTTTCATGCAACGCCTCTATTAGTACATAACATCGAATAAATGTTTCCATCATAGAAAAGTTGACAGGACATGGTTCATAAGAGTGATGCAACATTGAACAAAAAGAAAACAAAAACGTAAACATAAACAAAGCAGTCAGGCTGTGTTTGCTGAGTTCCTATAGAATTATTAACCTTCGCATCAAGCAAGTCTAAGTACAGTTATAGTCATTCTTTCCTTTAGTGGTATACCAGGTATTCCACGGATTCCATATTTTATCTATCATTAAATTTCTGCCTATCCCATATGCAAAAAGGGTTTCGTATGTGCCATGTGTATTGATTAGTTGTACAACCTCATGTAAAGTAGGTTGGTTTGTGTCTTTCCAGTCTCTAACCAGAACTAGCCTGGCTGCTAGAAGAATGTGGGATATTAGAGCTCTCCGGTGAGGAGGGAGTGTTTCCATCCCCAGAGAAAACAGTGCCATCCCTGGTGTAGGCTCGATCTGGATGTTGAGAACATGTAGGATGAGATTGAATACCAGTTTCCAATATTGCCCTATCTTGGGACATGTCCATAGTATGTGATACAGCGTACCTAATCCACCACAGTGTCTCCAACATAGGGATGATACTTCATGGTTAAATTTGGACAGTCTATTGGGAGTAAGATACCAATTCAGAAGGATCTTTAGGGAGAGCTCCCATAGATTAGCGCATTTGGTAGAGGTATATGTCGTGGCTAAGGCCATTCGCCATTGATCCTCCGTATATTCAATGCCTAATTTTCTTTCCCAATTCCTCATGTCTATAGTTTTAAGAAAAAGAAGTTTGTTTTGGAGATGAGAGTAGAACAACGATATGCCTCTAGTGTTGGTGAATTTAGACATTAAGTATTGAGATATTCACCATGGAAGGGAGATGGATAGTTTGTGTGACTTCAAGAGGTGTGAAATTTGAAGGTATTGGTAAAAATCAGTCGAAGGTACGTCAAATTCCAGCTGAAGAGCCCGGAAGGTTTTCAGAGCAGGTCCTACTAAGAGGTCTTCTATTACTAGGTCTCTATTTGAGCTCCAATGGGCTAAAGACATATTAGGTATCAAATGGGATATGGCAGATAGAGGAAACTGCAATGGGGTAAGTTTCGTCTCTAGGAAATCATATGTAATCAGTGATCGCCAAGCCTCTAGTGAGGCGCTTACGGTCGGTCCTATATCAGTGGGATATTTAGGCATGAAGGGGCTAGCTATGAGAAAGTCGTATAAGTTTCTATTTGGAATCTGGTTTTGTTCAATGAGAGCCCACAGAGTAGGCGGAGAGGGACAGAACCAATTTTTCAGCTGGGCCAGTATGGCAGCTGTATAGTAATCTCTTATATGTACATGCCCTATACCTCCCACATTCCTGTGTTTTATAAGTTTGTGAAACGCACAACGAGCCTTCTTGCCTCCCCATATGTATCTGTTAATGATGGACTGTGCAGAGGAGAAAAAGGAGGATGGGACCGGAACAGGGACAGTTCTGAAGATGTATATCAGTTGTGGGAGAATTTGCATCTTAAAAGCCGCCAACCTACCCAACCAGGATAGCTCATATTTCGCTAGATTACTAAGCCTGGATTGGAGTGTCTGAAGCAGGGGGGTATAATTTTCCTTGACTAGGTCTGAGATGTTTGGGGTGAGGGTAATGCCGAGATATGAAATACCCGTGGTTTTCCAAGTATATGGGAACTTAGTACCTAGATCTTGTTTGATTTTGTCTGGGATCCCTAAGCCTAGGACATATGATTTGGTGTTATTGACTTTATAATAAGACACTTCAGTGAAGGTTTGTAATACAGATTCTTACCTGTCAGTTGAGAACGGACGTGTGTTGCAGGAGCTCCTGCCGTCTGCCTTCCAGGGCACATTCCGCGGTTCTTCCTCCCATACAGGGGCTGCCTAACAGGCCACGGCCCCTGGCACCCGGCCCTATCCTTCCACAGCTGCTCCCAGAGCGGAGCACTGCTCGTCCACTCGCCATCGGAAGATGCCATCCGGGCCGCCATTCGCCATTGACCGGCAACTGCCGGCAAGATAGTCCGTGGCTGAGGCCTAGTTCCGGCCTCCTCCAGCCAAGCATCGTCCCCCCTCTCCCCCATCCTTAGCGGGCAAGCCGTGTCTCCCGCATCGGAGCTCCCCCAAGCGGCCCGAAGCCGCAACCACCACCGCCTGTCCTTTTTAGGACAGTCCGCGGCTCCGGCCTAACTTCCAGCCGCGGCGGCCATCTTGGTACACCCGCCCGGCCTCAGCACTTCCTGACTCAATCTAGGCACCAGTGGCCATCTTGGTACACCTGGGCCTTTATCTATCAGGACCCTGACAGTACCAAGAAAAGTATAGCAGGAAATATACTCTGCAAATACCATCATCTTCATCCTTATCCTCATTCTCATGACAATACTCATTCTCAGCACCATCATCTTCACCCTCATCATCATCATCCTCATCGGTATCCTCATCAGCAGCATCTTCCTCATCATCATCCTCATCCTCATTCACATCATCATCCTCATCCTCCTCTCAGCATCACCACCAGTTGTCCTGGCAAACCTGACAACTAGGTAAGTATACCGGGCTCCTCCATTAGCTAGCTGATCCAGGGCAGACCCGTTCGCCTCTAGAGGGATCAGGAAGGAATTTTTTCCCCCGCTCTAGCACTATTGGCCCGTGCTTGGCTGGGGTTTTTCGCCTTCCTCTGGATCAACGGGGGGATTAGATAGTTGGGGAGCAGCGCCGTCTACACCAGGATCATCATCATCATCATCATCAGTCGTCCATCAAACCTGATAACCAGGTAAGTATATCGGACTCCTTCCATTAGCGGGAAGGTTAGGGTAGCTCCAACCGCCTCCAGGGATTAGGAAGGAATCATCATCACTAGGATCATCATCAGCATTGGATCATCATCAGCATTGGATCATCATCAGCATTGGATCATCATCACTATCGGATCATCATCACTATCGGATCATCACCACTATCGGATCATCATCACTATCGGATCATCATCACTATCGGATCATTCATCACTATCGGATCATCATCCTTGTCAACATCAAACACCAACTTCAAGCATTAGCACACCTCAGCAGCTCTCTCATCGCATCGCTCATCATCATCATCATCAACATCAGGATCATCATCGTTATCAACATCATCTCATCGCCTCATCATTATCAGCACTTTTTCAACATGGTTAACATTATATACTCAGCCGACACCATCCAAAGCCTAAAGAACTTTGCCACAACACTACCAACACCCATCCAAAAAAAATTACAAAAAGAACGAATCGTAAGAATCAGTCGACTATCAACAGGAAAAAACAGAGCACCATGGCATCTACAACATCTATCAAGTGCCCTAATCAACACCAGATCTGCAGTCAAACACAGACAGGAAATCCATGATTTCATAACCCAACACAACATAGACTGCCTCTTCATCACGGAAAGCTGGCTAACACCCGACTGCAATACCATCCTAGCAGAACTAGTGCCGGAGAACTACCACATCCTAACGGAGCATAGAACAGGACAAAGAGGAGGGGGCCTAGCAGTAATTTACAAAGACCACCTTACGTTCATCAAACCAACTCTACAGAACTCATTGCCTTTCATGGAAACACTCACTCTGCAACTACAAACTACACCCCAGGATACCATCCACATACTGCTCTGCTACAGACCACCGGGACCCAAGACACACCTCCTCACACATTTAAATGAATTTTTCTCGACATACACCATGAAAACCAAAAATCTGCTGCTACTTGGAGACTTCAACCTTTGGGCCAACTCCCCCGAAGACCCTATCACCACTGCCTGCATCGACCAACTAGAAAAACTAGGCTTGCAACAATTGATAAATACTCCCACTCATGTATCAGGTCACACTCTTGACCTAATCTTCAAACAAGATATGGACATCAACACACTGGACAACCAGCCTCTACCATGGACAGACCATCATGCCATCAAGTTTACTATAACGACCAACACGGCCCTCCAAAAATCAATACAATCAGCAACAACACACTGGACAAGATCACAGAAGAAACTATACTCTGAGCTTTTCAAAACCACGCTATTGAACAATATGGAAATGCTAAACCAAAACCACTCAACAGAAGAAACACTCAACTTCCTGAACAATGCTTTGCTACAGACAGCAGATACGGTTGCTCCAAGACGCAGAGCACTCATCCGCAAAAACAACGCAGGCTGGTTCAATGACGCTCTTACTTTACTGAAACAAGAACGCAGAAGAGCAGAAGGAGCCTGGAGAAGAAATGCAACAAAGGAGAACTACACAATCTACAAAGCACTCACTAGGAAATATCATAAAGCAATCTTCAAAGCAAAAAGAGACCATTTCGCAAACACCATCGCAAAAGCCCTAAACCGCCCCCGCGAACTCTTCAAACTAGTAGCTCAGACCATGAATCCCACCTGTTTGGAGTCTTCAGCAAATGAAACACAGGAATTCTGCAATGAACTATCCAATTTTTTCATCGACAAAATTGATAACATTAGGAAAATAATTCAGCAGGAAAAATCAAACAACCCCACACAGCCAAAGGAAGAAAAGAACCAGATAAATATTCTGCAATCAAAGAAATTTACTCTGGTCCCAATTAATATCGACACTACTAAAAACATCATCAGAAGCCTCCGAGATAGCACTTCACCGAACGACATCATTCCGGCAAAACTGCTGAAAGAATGTACCGACATCTTGGCACCCCACATAACACACTTCATCAACCAATCGTTCAAAGAAGGTATTGTGCCGACTTCCCTTAAACAAGGAATAATCAAACCCCTCCTAAAGAAACCTAACCTTGACCCGAATGACCCAAATTTTAGAAGACCGGTAACAAGCCTGAACACCATCTCCAAGATTATCGAGAAAGTTGTAACACAACAGCTACAACTTCATTTGGATACCCACAATCTCCTGGACCCACTTCAATCGGGGTTCCGCCCAGGCCATGGGACGGAAACGGCACTTCTCAAAATATGGGACGACGTACTAGAAGCAGCAGATGACGGAGAATCATGTCTCCTGGTGCTGCTGGACCTCAGTGCAGCCTTTGACACAGTAGATCACAAAATCCTACTTACGCGTCTCACCGAAGTAGCAGGAGTCGCAGACACGGACCTACCATGGTTCGTATCCTTCTTAGAAAACCGATCCCAGACAGTGAAACTGGGAGCCTTTACCTCGGCACCACTCACAAATACATGCGGAGTACCTCAAGGATCACCCCTGTCACCGGTACTCTTCAACATCTACCTTCGGCCACTCCTCAAAATCATCAGTGAACAGGACATGCGTTATCACTCCTATGCAGATGACACTCAACTATACTTTCGCATCAACAACAAAAAAGATCAATATTACGGACTGGAAAAATGCCTTACATTGATCAACAATTGGATGACAGAGAGCTCCCTCAAGCTTAATGGATCCAAAACAGAACTGCTCATTTTCCACGCTAACCGAAAGAAAAACGCCAGGACCACATGGACGCCACCCACCATCCTGGGACAAAACATAACCCCAAGCACCAAAGTTAAAAGCCTGGGAGTTATCTTTGACTCAGACATGACTATGGACGCACAAATAGGATCAGTAGTCAGTGGATCCCACCACCTTCTCCGCCTGCTACGAAGACTCATCCCGTTCATCCCGGAAAAAGACAGAGCAGTAGTAGTCGGAACCATTATCAATTCACGGCTTGACTACGCTAACTCACTTTACCTAGGACTACCCAAATACCAAGTTGCACGTCTACAAGTCGTCCAAAACACAGCGGCCAGACTGGTAACAGGGAAAAAACCCTGGGAATCAATCGCACCATCCCTGAAAAGCCTCCATTGGCTAGCCGTAAAGGATCGGATCACATTCAAGACCCTCTGCCTCACCCACAAATGCGCACAAGGAAACGCTCCTGAATACTTATGCGAGAAAATAAAACACTACACCACTACTCGTGACCTTCGATCAACTAACCAAAACCTCCTCCACATCCCCAAGACCCGCTACAAAGCCAAGGGAGAACGAAGGTTTGCTGTCCAAGGACCAAGGCTATGGAATGCGCTACCCACGAATATCCGCATGGAAGAAAACCATCGGGCCTTCCGGAAAATACTAAAGACCCATCTCTTCTAACGATCTCAACGACACTGGATGCAAAGCGCCTTGAGGCGATTTAGTTCGCAATTGCAGCGCTATACAAGTTACTCACTCACTCACTCACTCACACTATGCACCGTAGCTAGGGATTCTTCAACATTGGTGAGCATAAGGATAATGTCGTCAGCAAAGAGGCTAATGGTGTGGAATGTGTCTTTAATTCTAAATCCCGTTATAAGGGGGTGTGAGCGTATAAATGTTGCCAAGGGCTCCATGAGGAGGTTAAAAATGAGTGGGGAGAGCGGACATCCCTGTCTGGTCCCATTGCTTATCTTGAATGGCTTGGATAGCATTCCCGATATGCACACCTGGGCTGATGGGGTGGTGTAAAGTGCCATGATAGCCGAGTGAATCCGGCCCACAAACCCAAATTTGGTGAGTACTGTGGCTAAGTACTCCCAATGGATTCTATCAAACGCCTTCTCCGCGTCCAAAGCTAGGAGCAGAGAAGGCGTTTTGGATCTGTTAGCGAAATGTATTACATTAATGAGACGCCTTGTCGCATCAGCCGTCTGTCTACCTTTTGTGAACCCTGATTGGTCTAAGTGTATCAGAGAGGGTAGAAGGTCTACTAATCTATTGGCCAGGAGCTTAGCGTATAGTTTCAGGTCACAATTCAGCAGTGATATAGGTCTAAAATTCTGTGGTGTATTAGGTTCCTTTCCCGGCTTTGGCAAAGCTACTATCAATGCCTCAAGCATCTCCGATGGGAAAGAAGAAGAGGAGACAGCGGTGTTGTAGATTTTCATGAGATAAGGGATTAGTTCTAACTTGAAAGTTTTAAAGTACTCTCCTGTAAAACCATCTGGTCCAGGCGATTTGTTTTGAGGGAGAGAGTCAATGGCTTTAGCTATTTCAGCTTCAGAGAAAGGGGAGTTGAGGTTCTCTAACTGGCTAGATGATACCTGGGGGAGGTGGAGTTTATCGAGGAATTTTGTGATCATGGGTGTCGTAGGTTGGACCACAGAGGGATCATCTCTGAGATTATAGAGAGAGCTGTAATAGCAGCTAAAAGCATCCACTATGGCCTGTGGATGATAGACCTTTTCCCCAGTGACAGGGTGGATAATAAAAGGGATTGTTGCCTTGATCCTCCGACCCCTAAGGCGGTTGGCTAACCGTTTTCCGGCTTTATTGCCGCTCACATAATATGTCATCTTCATGTGTTTAGAGGACTTTTCAAAGTCATCTAGCAAGGTTAGGCGTAGGTCATATCTGAGTTGCGATAATTGTGCTGATTGTTGCGGAGTGGCATTTTGTTTGTTGTGTGCTTCTAGAGTGTGGATTTTAGAAATGAGGTCTTGGACATGTTGTCTCCTCTTTCTCTTAACCCTTGCCCCTAACTTTATCAAAACCTCCCTCATAAAAGCCTTATGGGCATTCCAAAGAACCATCGGGTCAGAAACAGAATCAACATTATGAGAAAAAAATTCAGACAATTCATCCTGTAGCTGGGATTTGGAGGGATCAGCCTGGAACAATCTCGGGTTGGATCGCCAAACGAATGTAGTATTAACGCTTGGCGAATCTTCGACCGAGAGCGTCACCGAGGCATGATCCGACCATGTAATGTCATTAATTTTGGAGTTGGCAATTTTAGGCGTAAGCCATTTGTCCGTAAGAAATAGATCCAGTCTTGTGTATACTCTATGGCTAACAGAAAAAAAGGAGTAGTCCCTTTCAGAACCATGCAGACATCTCCAGGCGTCATATAGCTCTTGCGAGTGCAATGTCGACTGAAGCGATTGCTGATATCTATTTGAGGCAGTTGTGGAGTCCATGTGAGGGTCAGGTGGAAGGTTAAAGTCACCACAAATCATTAGAAACCCCATCTGTACCCTTCTCACTTTCTTAATTACCCGGTTCAGGAAGCGAACTTGATGCTTGTTGGGTGCATATACATTGACTACCGTATATGCAACAGAATTAATATCACAGATCAGGATGTGATAGCGACCTTGGGGGTCTGCATATTCGCTGTGGAGTTTGAATGTGACTGTATCTTTAACTGCGGTCATGACACCCCTCTTTTTTGCTGAAGTGCTGGCTGAGAAAACGTGCGGGAATTTAGGATGAGTGCAGCGGGGAGCTTTGAGATTGTGAAAATGGGTCTCTTGCACGCAGAGTATATCACATGTGTGTTGGTTCACTTCGTTCCACAATGACCTTCTCTTTACCGGATGATTAAGGCCCCTGGCGTTAATAGTCATAAAAGTGATAGTCATCTTGGAAGGAGTAATTTCCGGCTTATAAGTGATGTGTGCATAGCACTTACATTAAGTGGTACAGGACCCCATACCAGAATAGGTGGTTGGAAGCCCACCCCACGAGACCAGGGACGATGGTGACTATTCAGTAGTTTTCCAGGAGGAAGGAAGGTAGTAGTACAGCCGACTGCAAACACGAAACACTGAAACACATAAAAGTAAAAAGAAACAGAAAAAATAAAACACAAAAAAAGTTCTTTGGTCATGGTGACCCAACTGTAGCGGATAGCTACTCTAGGTTGTAGGGGGTATAAAGTTTAGCTTAACAGGATGTCTCCAGAACAGGGACATGTAACATTATAGGGGCCATGGGAGGCCCTTAAGCCACTCTAACGGTGTGACCGAGCATTTTTAGCATTAACCAGGTTCCAATCAACTGTGGTGTGATCCGGTTTGCGGTTGTTGAAGCCAGGAGGAGGTTCATCAGGAATAATCTGCCATGTTTTGAGCAATTCCAGTCCCCTGGCTAGGGTATCAACTGCGTGGTCTTTTCCATCCCTGGTTATTATGAGTTTGGTCGGAAACCCCCATCGATAGGCTATTTTATGGTTGCGCAAAGTTTTGGAAATAGTATTCAGGCTCCTCCTTTTTTGTAGAGTGTATTGGGACAGGTCTGAAAAAAATTGCAATTCTTTGTATTGCGCAGGCATTGAGTCTTTATTGCGCACCACAGACATCAAGCGGTCCTTTATATGGAAAAAATGCAATCTTAGTATAATGTCTCTGGGTACTTTCTCAGGGAGATAGGAAGGTTTTGGAAGCCTGTGTATCCTATCGATAGTGACGTCGATTTCGCTAAGATCAGGTAAAATAGAGGTAAATACCTGGACGGCATAACTACGCAGATCCGCCTGCTGCACCGTCTCAGGGACTCCCCTAAGCTTGAGGTTGTTCCTTCTGGAACGGTCCTCGATGTCTGCGATTTTAGCCTTTACTGAGTCCATCTCCTCATCCCTGGCATCATGTGCATCAACTAGATTGTTGATAGTAGAGGCAAATTCCCCCATCTTAGTCTCCACATGCTCCACTCTCTCCTGCACTGTTTGCAAATCCTTCCCAAACTTATACACACAATCCATCATGTCTTTATGGAGAGATCCCCTAAGGGAAACTAGCATGTCTTTCAGGGTGGTGTCTAAGACGGGCTGGTTGCTGGTTGGGAATCTATCTATAGAGTCAGGAAGTTCCCTAGTGTCATCCCCTGAGTCTAGGCCCGTGCTCACCTGTGGAGAAGCATCTGTGCCATCCCGCTTGTATCTGGACTTCTCCGGGCTTCCAGAGGCAGAGGAAGGTGCAGGAGAATTCTCTTTGCTTGAAGGCGAGTTCCTTTTGGAAGGCTTGTCCTTCTTATGTGTGGTTTGAGGAGTGCTAGTTGCGGCAGGCCCCAGAGACCTGGCGCCATCTTGCCTCTGACCCCAGGAGAAGAACTCCGTTAGTTTCTGGGGTTTCTGGCCCCCCCTCCGCTTGCCCGGCATGATGGTCGGTGACAGCGGTGAACGATCACCGTGGATGTCTGTTCCGATCGCCGTTCTGAGGCTGCTAGTTGTCGCTTAGTCCCTGTATAGCCCGGAGCTCCGGTCTCATGCGGCCATCTCGGCTGCCGTCAAGCTCCGCCCCCTCATCTTCTGTAATTTGAGAGTATTGCTGCTCACTATGGTTGGAAAGTTGTTATATTCAGAGAAGGTTATCTGGAGATGTGTCCAATTACATGACGATTCTTAAAGCGGAGTTCCACCCAAAAGTGGAACTTCCGCTTTAAGCACTCCTTGCCCCCAGACATGCCACATTTGGCATGTAATTTTTTTTTTGGGGGGTGTACCCTCTTTTTAGTGGGTCTGTCCCACTTCCTGCTTCCTTTCTTTGGCCGCCTAGGCGACTCCTCCTCTCGCCCTAGGCGGCCCCTCCCTGCCAGCGATCTTCTGGGACTCAACTCAGGACACAACTTAGGAGAGCGCTGCCCGACTCGCACATGCGCAGTGAAGCCGTAAGCTGTCATGGCCGGGTGCCCACAGTTACTATGACGGCGCCAAGGAGAGGAGAGGGAGAGGAGAGGGAGAGGAGCGAGCTTCCGGGCGGCCGCATCGCTGGACCGTGGGATAGGCAAGTGTTGGTTTATTAAAAGTCAGTAGCTATGCTTTTTGTAGCTGCTGACTTTTAATAAACTAAAAAACGGGTGGAACTTCCGCTTTAATAACGATACAGAAAATTTTATTGAAGATAAATGTGTATAAATAACTGTCTGTAGAGGTGCCCTGACTCACTAAGGGCTCATTTACACTTGCTTCGCCATCAACACACCTTATGCCTTGTACACACGATCGGATTTCCAATGGAATAAAATCTGATGGACTTGTTTCATCGGAAATTCTGATCGTGTGTGGGCTCCATCTGACTTTTTTCCATCAAAGTAAAAAAATAGAACATGTGTTAAATTTTTCCGATGGAAAAAAATCCGATGGAATTCCACACAGACGATCGGAATTTTCCATCGGATTTTTTTCCATCGGAAAAATTTAACACATGTTTAATCCATGCATGCTCAGAATCAAGTCGACGTATGCTCGGAAGCATTGAACTTAATTTTTCTCGGCTCGTCGTAGTGTTTTACGTCACCGCGTTTTGGACAGTCGGAATTTTGTCTGTAGCACTACCCCCAGTTAAGAGAGACGCTGGATTTGTTTCGGGCCCTGAATACAGCACCGCCAACCCCCGGCAATCTACTCGACCCACTCTGGCACAGTTAGTCTAAGGGTTGTTATCTTATCACAATCTAGCAATATGCACAATGACAACACACTGAGGGTGAAGTGTTAAAGTATAACTAGTTTACTTCTGTGTAAAAGGCATAGGTTAACACATAACACATATATTGTCTGCAGAGCCCTGCAACGGTAAATATAGTACACACTGAGGATGCTGGCGATTACACGCCAAGTGCGGCTATTCCTATCTATGCGCCCTTATGGCGCAGCAACAAAAAGTTCTAACTCCTGGTCAGGCCTGACTCAGATATAACTTAGTCTTTTGGGGAACAATTTCTTTGCATGCAACTTGAACGGTGGTGCACATTTATAAAGAAACAGTATTTGTAATCCACACGATAGGTAATAGAAGAACACTTCACCGGAGACTACATGACCCAGTTCTGCTACTAGTCTCCGGTGAAACAACAGATAAAACTTGGTGGGCCAAGGCAGTCTCTAGGCCTAATCAGAGTAAAGTATTTTTTTGAAAAGAGCAGGTGCTCGCTCACCACTCCGGATGCGATCCCAGTCCGGGACTTCCACCGACTGTGTCTGCAACGGCCGGGTCCCCGGTCCAACTGATGTCAGCAACTTGGAGAAGTCGGATGCCACCCAGGCTCGCAGTGGGGTGGAAGGCTCTCTGGAAGTTGTGCAAGGCCCTGGCTTCAGGCCCTGCACTGCAGCAGGTCCGCACGGGAAGACCTGTTGATAGCAGCGCGGTGTCCAAAAAGGCCGAGCTCAGCCTCGCCCTCCTCTTATATAGTCCCACCCATGAGTCTCTGCGTGGCAAAAATGCACTCTGGGTGCCAAACGGGGTTATGGGTAACGTAGTCCCGGGGCCTTAAAGGAGACCCCGCTACATGTCTGATGGTGTGTAGGCAAGACTGATGGAAGTCAGCTTCATCGGAATTCTGACGGAAAATTACATCGGATTTTATTCTATCGGAAATCCGATCGTATGTACAAGGCATTAAAGCGCCTAACGCTTCAACATGCTTTTATGATGTGTTTTTGATGCTTCGGTGGTGCTTCAATTAAGCTTTAGTGATGTTTCGATGATGCTTCGGTGAAGCTCTTTTGAAGCTTTGTTGAAGCTTGGCAGGTGCACTGTGTGTTTGTATATTTCTCATACCTGCAATTTCTCCAAAACAAAGCAAAGCTAAAGTTGAATTAAAGCCTCTAAAAAGCTTTAGGTGGTTTAAGCAAGCTTTGCCATAGACTTCCATGGAGGCTTTGAAGATGCTTTGAAGCACCACTGAAGCTACATGGGGTATCATTTTTTGAAGCGAAGCTGAAGCAAAGCAAACGCAAGGTGTAAACAGGACTGTAAGCTAACCATTTATTTAGTGACAGTAGCTTTGACTGGCCTTCAGAGAGCTTTCACAAAGCGTGTCCGAAGCCTTGTTTTTTTTTTTCAAATAACAATTTTTATTGTGGTTTTCTACAAAGAAAGTACAAAGGGATGTAAGACTTCACAATATGGAGAACATTACGTTTCCAGGTTGTCAAACAAATACAGTAAGGTTTTATCCATATACGAAGCCTTGTTTTAAAGCAGGCCATTCATATCTTTGGGCAGCACCTGGGCATTTCAAGCATGGGAAAATATGCTGGAATTTATGTAACAGGAGCATGTGTGCAAGAGCCCTAAAGATGTTTGGTTATGGAAACCCTTGGTGCATGAATGAATGGTGCATATTCGTATTCGTATGTAGCGATACCTTCAGCTAAGATTTCGTTTGGGCCCTGAAGACAGCTCCGCCAATCCCCGGCAATTTACTCGACCCCCCCTGGCACAGATAGTCTAGGGTGATGTATATATCTTATGCTCTATGGTTAAATTCAGACACCAATGCAATGATAGAAGAATAACTAGTTTACTTCTACTGGCAATAAAATCAACAGTTATAACAAATCACAGGAATATATCTGCAGAGCCCTGCAGCAATAGACACACTACAACTAGTAAGATATGGCGCACACGCACCACGTGTAACAGTACTTCACTATGCGCCCTATGGCGCAGCAACTAAATAAACTATATGGGTGGCCAGGCCTGACCATATAACTCAGTCTCTAGGGGATAAAATTCGTTGCATGCAAGTCTTTAAACGGTGGTGCACATTTCAGGAACACATTTGTAATCCAAGGGGTAAAAATGCCAACACAGTACACTCCACTAGAGATCCGTTTGACTTAGTTCTGCTATGGATCTCCAGGGGGGGTGGGGGGACTGAAATAGGAACTGGTGGGCCACGGCAGTCTGTAGGCCTAACAATGGTATACAGTATATGGATTGAGCAGGTGCTCGCTCATACCTCCGGACGCGATCCCAGTCCGGGAACTTCCACCTGCTGTGTCTCCACACACAGCGTTTGCAGCGGTCTGGTCTCCGGCTCAGCAGCGGTTGGAGATGACCGAGTCAGATGCCACCCAGGCTCGCAATGGGGGTGGAAGGCTCTTTTGGGTAGCAGCGCAAGGCCCCAGGCTTCAGGCCTTGCACCACAGGGGATCCGCACAGGAAGATCTCTCCACTGAATTCTCGTGTCCCAAAGAGGCCGAGCGCAGCCTCGCCTCCTCCTTATATAACCACACCCATGAGTTTCTGGGGTGGAAACATTGCATCCTGGGTGCCGAATGGGGTTCTGGGTAAGGTAGTCCTGAGAGTCCTAAAGGAGACCCCGCTACACGTATATTTGTAAGATAGCTTATAAATCAACACCTGTTAGAACACCTGTTCTAAGTAAGGGCTCATTTACAAGTGTGGCAGACACTACCGCTCCTCCAAAAAGCAATCCATGCTTGGATTGCTTTTAAGAGGTGGTTTACAGGAGGTGAGGAGGGCAATATATCGCCTCGTCACCACCTGTTTTAAATGTATTACTGCCGTACATTGCATGCAGTTGTGGTGTGGTTCTAATCAGCTGTATTCGGCAGCACCGCCACGTAATGTTTCAATTTTGCCACAATCATGAGCTCAGCATCGTGGCCACATCATGTGTACAGCTGTGAATATAACCCAGTGGCGGATCCAGGGGGGGGCAACAGGGCAATTGCCCCCCCCCCCCGAGACCATCTGTCACACTCGCTTGCTCTGTTTGTTTTTTTTGCGCCTGATCTCCCGAACTTTGGGGACCCGGTATCGGCCGGCCGTAGGACCCCTTAACCCCAAACTTGGCACACATGTAGCCCAATGTATCTTCTACAAGTGTGCAAAGTTTTGGGTCTGGGGGACCTACGGCCGTGGAGCATTGATTTTTTAAAACCGGGCACCCCTTCCGTAGACTCCAATGTTAAACGGTAATTTCTCCAGTGAATTTGCGGACCCGGTACCGGCCGGTCGTAGGTCCCCTGAACCCCAAACCTGGCACACAAGTAGCCCCATGTCTTCTCTACAAGTGTGCAAAGTTTGGTGTCTGGGGGACCTACGGCCGTGGAGCACTGATTTTTTAAACCCGGGCACCCCTTCTATAGACTCCAATGTTAAACGGTCATTTCTCCAGTGATTTTGCGGACCCGGTACCGGCCGGTCGTAGGTCCTCTGGACCCCAAACTTGGCACACATGTAGCCCCATGTCTCCTCTATAAGTTTGAAAAGTTTGGTGTCTGGGAGAACCGATTTTTCAAAGCCGGGCACTCCTTCCATAGACTTCCATGTTAAACATCAGTCTAGTCATGGGCACAGTGAGGCAAAGTGAGGCAAGTATAAGCCTAGGACACCCTAGGCTTATACTTGAGTCAATAAGTTTTCACAGTTTTTTGGGGTAAAATTAGGTGCCTCGGCTTATATTCGGGTCGGCTTATATTCGAGTATATACAGTACTTGTTCTGCGGCTGCCGCTGCCTCTCTGAGTCTCTCTCTCAGTTTCTCACATCAGTCGATCAGCGGCGCTGAGAGAGAGACTCGTCTAATGTAGTTACGTGGCGCACTGACACGATACCAGGAGCGGAGGAGGAGGTGGGTGGAGCCTCTTCCCTGCACTCGCTGCTAACGCCTGGGCCGCTTGGCGTCTAGCAACGAGTGACGTCAGTGAGTCACGTCGGGCCGCTCTGCGGGCAGGTGCAATAGCGTGCGGCTCCACAGACGGGTAAGAAAGCGGGCGGCTCCGCTTGCGGCGCGGTTTGTTGTCGGGGGCGGCGCGGTTCGTGGGCAGACCGTGCTGCTCAGTGTGTTGGCAGTGCAGGTGAGAGTGAGAGAGCAGGCTCAGTGTGGCAGCTGGCCAATCAGCTAGCCGGGAGCGGGGGAGCAGAGAGATGAGATTATCTTTCACCGCCCGTGCTTGCCCTGCATTCCTGCAGTGACTTCCGCCCTCACTGTGCAGGCAGCAGAGAGATTACAGTACATTATCTCTCTGCTGCCTGACTCTGGGAGTCTGGGACACAGCAAGAGACAACCAAAACTACACCTTAGCAGGCAAGTTAGTGACAATCCGCAAGGTGTGGCAGGCGACGTGGCAAATGACAATCTGCATCTGGTGGCAGGCAAGTGACAATCAGCAAGGTGTGGCAGGTGACGTGGCAAGTGACAATCCACAACGTGTGGCAAGTGACACGCTCAGGGCTCCCACTAATTGCAGGCGACGGTGGCAAGTGACACACTCGGGGCTCCCACTGATTCTGCATTGAACTATTTAATTTCATATTACAATGTAATAATAGAAATAATGCGCTTCAATCATCCTGACACCATAACAACCATGGTGCCGGGATGATTGAAGCGCCGACACCAACCATTTCCCCGATAAATTTCCCACAAAAAAATCATTTTTTGGCAGTGCCCCTCCCGAGAAAAGACTCTGGATCCGCCCCTGGTATAACCGCAGCTCAACCGCCTGGTTTTACTGCCCCCTGACCTCATGTGTGAAAGAGCCATAAAATAAATAAATTACTGTTTGCATAATTAGCTCACACCCCTTCGCTGCCAGGTTCACACATAGTACAAACCTGACATTGGGGTGCTTCCGCACAACATCCGGTGGCTGCAGCCACCGGATGGTGTGTAAAACTGACAGGCAGGCTCCTGCCTGTCAGGTGACAGCATTGCTTCCGCACAGCCCTGGTACCTGAAGTTTTTTGCCATTTTTTGCCGTTTTTTGCCATTTTATGGGCGCACATAAATTTAAGGTTTGGCATGTTGGGTATCTCTCTACTCATCTTTTATATTTTACCAAAAATAATTTTATTTCCTGTGAATGAATAAACTACAAGTACCGTCTACCACTACAGCAGACAGACTTGTAATTTCAATGGGCTGTGGGGGCACTGATGAGCACCCTCATAGTCCAGACAGGTATGGGCTGAAAGCCAGAGGACATGTTTGCAGAAGCCCCCATTGCATATGTCATCTACTGATTATGGGTGCAATGCTTTGCAGGCTCCTGATGGAAAATAATAATAAATGCACATTTCCTTCTGTAAAAATATGTGCATATTTTTAACATAAAGGTGAACTTATCCTATCACACCAGTCACTGCTGCTCTCCGCGTGCAGGGTGACTGGTCTTGTACCCACCCCTTCCTGTAGTTCTCTGTAGGAAAAGTCTAGTGGCTGGATCTCTTGGGTCCCTTCCACAACTCTCTTAACAAGCTATGTAAAGCACAGTGGTGATGTCACTGTTACCTTTACAAGATAATAACTGGGTTTGTAAAGTCATCTGGTGCACACAAAGTAGATTTATTTATTTTGGGGCTTCTGGACAATATATATTTAAATAAATGGTTTTGTGTCCAGAGTTCAGCTTAAAGCCCTTCCCGACCAGCCGCCGCAGTTATACTGTGGCAGGTTGGCTCCCCTGAGCGAGCCGCCTTAGCTGTACATCGGCTCTTTAAGACGCTTTAGCAGCCGATGCGCATGCCTGGCGGGTGCGATTACTGCCGGGCACCCGCAAACGCTCAAGACAGAGCGAGAACCGGGATCTGTGTGTGTACTAGTAAAAAAATAAATATAAATGCCAGAAATCTATCTCCTGTTTTGTAGACGCTAGAACTTTTCTTTTACTTCATGCTAAACTGTCGAGCAGAAGTAGCCCTTTATACGTTTACCCCGTTTCTTACTCATTCCCTAAACCCCCCCCTTTTTTTTTTATTCTCTCTTTTTTCCTTTTTGGCTGTTTTACTCATCTCGCTCCTTTTTTTTTTGTTGTAAAAATTGTATGGGAATTGTTATGATGTATACAGAGGCAAGACTTTGCCTTTCAGACCTATTTACCATATCATTATAGACCGATTATGATCTTGACATTGTATATGTATTGGTTTTCGACTGTTCTTTCGGTTTTCTTCTTTTTTATTTATGTAACTGTCAAAAATTTTACTCAACATTTCCTAAATTGACCTCCAGCTTTTTCCTGGTTCTCCTCCTATCTATCACAGCGCTCCTTCTTCAATCACTGTTGGAAGCTTTTATGCCCTGTACACACAGTCGGTTTTTCCAATGAAAAAAAGGCAGATGGACTTTTTTCATCTGAAAAAACGAACGTGTGTGAGCCCCATCGGACTTTTTTCCATCGGAGTAAAAAAATAGAACATGTTTTAAATTTTTCCGATGGAAAAAAAAACTATAGGAAATTCCGATCCTCTGTGGGGAACTCCATCGGAGAAAAAATCCACGCATGCTCAGACTAAATTACAAGACGAGAGCGCTCGTTCTGGTAAAACTAGCGTTCGTAATGGAGATAGCACATTCGTCATGCTGTAATGGACTGAAAAGCACGGAGAATGAAAAGCGCGAATCGGCTAACACCAAACTTTTACTAACACGCGGTAACACAAAATCAGCAAAAGCAGCCCAAAGGGTGGCCCCATTGGATTTGAACTTCCCATTTATAGTGCTGTTGTACGTGTTGTACGTCACAGCGTTTTGGACGGTCGGAATTTTGGCTGATGGTGTGTAGGCAAGACTGATGGAAGTCAGCTTCATCGGCATTCCGACTGAAAATTCCATCGGATTTTATTCCATCGGAAATCCGACCGTGTGTACAGGGCATTAGACCTCACCTCTCTAACACATCTAAAATTCGCCCCTTTTTAACTAATGAAACCACCAAGCTACTTATTCACTCCCTTGTATTCTCTCACCTTGACTATTGCAACTGCCTTTTCATTGGCTCCATAGGCTATCTATCCCCTCTTCAGTCTATCATTAATGCTGCTGCCAAACTCAACTACCTTACCAACCGTTCAGTGTCTGCCATCCTCTCTGCCAACCCCCCACTGGCTTCTGATTGCCCAGCGAATTGAATTCAAAATACTAGCAACAACATACAAAGTCATCCACAACAATCCAAGTTAAAGTTGTGTGTCACTCTAAAAACCATGCCTATAAGGGAAATTCTTAAGAACATTTAATTTTAGTGCAAAACATAAAAAAAAAAAAAAGGTTTCCCAATTACCCAATTATAAATACTTATACAGAAGAACTTACTGTTAATTTCTGTTTAAAGTCTTCATGAGTCATCTGAATCTGCTCATCAGTTTGGCTGAATAATTCCGACAGCTGCATGTTGTTCGCCTTTGCATATTGTCTAACTTTTTGAATTTGATCTGCCTGGGGGATAGAATACAGATCATACATTACAGAGCAAGATAATAATACCTATAGAGGGGCAGAAAACAGGTTGTTGTTTTCCTTGTTCTGCTTTTTTTAGTATTTAGGCTTAAAGCAGAATTAAACCCTCCTATCCTTTACAGCCAACGAAGATGCCATCTTGGCCTAGTTATGACACCAGCCATTTGATGGCTTGACAGCTTCGTTGAAAGCACAAGCGAAAGTGACAGTTATCATTCATAGCATGCCTTAAATCTAATTGTTTTGGGAAACAATGAAATTGATGGGTTTAGTCAGGGCCAGCCCAAGACATTGTGCTGCCTGGGCCCAGGATCAAAATGCTGCCCCCCTCCTCCCTACCGCCCCCCCCCCCAAAAAAAATAATAATAATCACGCCCACCAAAAGGCCCCCACATTTATTATTTTATATTATGACAATAATAAACAAAATTACATTTATTAGGAAGTCAGATTTCGACGTAATAGTGGTGGTGGGGTTCAGACAGAGGCAGCGGCGGTTGTGGTGAGGGGGGAGGGGAGGTTAGACACAGGCAGGGGTGGTAGGGGAGGTTAGGCACAGGTAGGGGGGATTAGACACAAGCAGGGGTGGTAGGGGAGGTTAGACACAGGCAGGGGTGGTAGGGAGTTTAGATACTGACAGGGGTGGTAGGGGGGTTAGACACAGGCAGAGGTGGTAGGGGAGGTTAGACACAGGCAGAGGTGGTAGGGGAGGTTAGACACAGGCAGAGGTGGTAGGGAGGTTAGACACAGGCAGAGGTGGTAGGGAGGTTAGACACAGGCAGGGGTGGTAGGGGGATTAGACACAGGCAGGGGTGGTAGGGGGATTAGACACAGGCAGGGGTGGTAGGGGGGATTAGACACAGGCAGGGGTGGTAGGGGGGATTAGACACAGGCAGGGGTGGTAGGGGGGATTAGACACAGGCAGGGGTGGTAGGGGGGTTAGACACAGGCAGGGGTGGTAGGGGGATTAGACACAGGCAGGGGTGGTAGGGGGGTTAGACACAGGCAGGGGTGGTAGGGGGGTTAGACACAGGCAGGGGTGGTAGGGGGGTTAGACACAGGCAGGGGTGGTAGGGGGATTAGACACAGGCAGGGGTGGTAGGGGGATTAGACACAGGCAGGGGTGGTAGGGGGATTAGACACAGGCAGGGGTGGTAGGGGGATTAGACACAGGCAGGGGTGGTAGGGGGATTAGACACAGGCAGGGGTGGTAGGGGGATTAGACACAGGCAGGGGTGGTAGGGGGTTAGACACAGGCAGGGGTGGTAGGGGGGTTAGACACAGGCAGGGATGGTAGGGGGGTTAGACACAGGCGGGGATGGTAGGGGGGTTAGACACAGGCAGGGGTGGTAGGGGGGTTAGATACAGGCAGGGATGGTAGGGGGGGTTAGACACAGGCAGGGGTGGTAGGGGGATTAGACACAGGCAGGGGTGGTAGGGGGGTTAGACACAGGCAGGGGTGGTAGGGGGATTAGACACAGGCAGGGGTGGTAGGGGGATTAGACACAGGCAGGGGTGGTAGGGGGATTAGACACAGGCAGGGGTGGTAGGGGGATTAGACACAGGCAGGGGTGGTAGGGGGATTAGACACAGGCAGGGATGGTAGGGGGTTAGACACAGGCAGGGGTGGTAGGGGGGTTAGACACAGGCAGGGATGGTAGGGGGGTTAGACACAGGCAGGGATGGTAGGGGGGTTAGACACAGGCGGGGATGGTAGGGGGGTTAGACACAGGCAGGGGTGGTAGGGGGATTAGACACAGGCAGGGGTGGTAGGGGGGTTAGATACAGGCAGGGATGGTAGGGGGGGTTAGACACAGGCAGGGATGGTAGGGGGGATTAGACACAGGCAGGGGTGGTAGGGGGGTTAGACACAGGCAGGGGTGGTAGGGGAGGTTAGACACAGGCAGGGGGGTTAGACACAGGCAGAGGTGGTAGGGGAGGTTAGACACAGGCAGAGGTGGTGGAGATGGGATTAGTGACACTTACTTTCTCTCAGTGTCAGCCGCGCCTATAGCGATCCCTCTTCCATCATGGGGTCTATGCTCAGCCGAAAGCTCCTCCCCCTTTACGCTGTTGTTCGTCAGCTGACTTTCTCATCAGCAGCATGGGGGGGGAGCTGTGGAGAGGATGGGCGGGCGGCCAGCTGTGCGGTTATGGCAGCGAATGGTCTGCCAATACTTCTAATAGCAGCGGCGCTGGGCCATCCACATAGTGGGATGAAGAGCGGAGCGGGTGGGCGTAGCGGAGCCCGATTGGGCGGGATTACTGTATTTATGGGCGTCAATGTGCCGCCCCTCAGAACCTGCCGCCTGGGACAATGGTCCCATCGGGTCCCATGGTAGGGCCGGCCCTGGGTTTAGTTCCGCTATAAGTTAGCTCAGTGTTTCTCAACTCCAGTCCTCAAGGCGCACCAACAGGTCATGTTTTCAGGTTTTGCATTATTTTGCACAGGTGATTTGATCAGTTTCACTGCCTTAGTAATTACCACAGTCATTTCATCTGAGGAAAATCCTGAAAACATGACCTGTTGGGGCGCCTTGAGGACCGGAGTTGAGAAACACTGAGTTAGCTTTAGACATGAGATGGCATTTGTAAGATCAGACAAACTATAATGTGTGAAACTGGTCACAATATCATGTTTATGCACCTTGAAGACATCCAACACCAGCCTCTAGCTCCAAATGACACTCTGGTCACTATTATCTGCACAAGTAAGCCATTGTCACACTTTTATACTAGGGTTCAATTGGGCTTTAAAAGCTTCCCTACAATTTAACTAGCAGTCTGACTAAAGCCTCGATACACTATTCGTTTTTTTGCGTTCAACCTGCTGGCATCTCAGGTCGGAGCCACTGTACTAACAATCCAACGTTAATACAGCGATCTCCCCCACTAAACTATTGTGTTCTAAGGATGGCCACCCCACCAGAACACTCCGGTCAGTGCTCTCAGCTGTTGGTTGAGAGCACTGATCGGGAGCCAGTCGTCAGACCTTTTTCGGTCATGACACTTGGACAGAAGCCGACCGAACGGCCGGCTTCTGTCGGAACCAGCTGTTGTACACATGGTTGGTTTCTATTGAACCAGGCATATTGGGGAAAAAACTCCATACGTGCCTATAATTAAAAGAGATAGAGGATGTAAGCATTAGCCTAATATCGCTCAAACTGTGGATAACAAATCCACAGGAGATTAGAGTTCTTGATCGAAGTATGTCTGTTCTGCAAAAAAAAAACATATATATATATATATATATATATATATATATATAGCGCCACCCCTGAAGGAGCTGCTTGGTGAATTTGGATTCTCTGATCTCCGCCTCAACTCCAAGAATAACCTCAGCCCCTCTGACTCACCTGGTTAAATAAAATTACTGCAAATACATTGAAGGACACATGCGGTAAATACTGTTATCCTGGCTGTGGATTATCACTAAAAAGAATAGACACACACCTGGCAGTGATGAATAAGTTGAATACAGTGGGGCAAAAAAGTATTTAGTCAGCCACCAATTGTGCAAGTTCTCCCACTTAAAAAGATGAGAGAGGCCTGTAATTGTCATTATAGGTATACCTCAACTACGAGAGACAAAATGTGGAAACAAATCCAGACAATCACATTGTCTGATTTGGAAAGAGTTTTTTTTTGCAAATTATGGTGGAAAATAAGTATTTGGTCAATATCAAAAGTTCATCTCAATACTTTGTTATATATCCTTTGTTGGCAATGACAGAGGTCAAACGTTTTCTGTAAGTCTTCACAAGCTTGTCACACACTGTTGCTGGTATGTTGGCCCATTCCTCCATGCAGATCTCCTCTAGAGCAGTGATGTTTTGGGGCTGTCGCTGGGCAACACAGACTTTCAACTCCCTCCAAAGGTTTTCTATGAGGTTGAGATCTGGATACTAGCTAGGCCACTCCAGAACCTTGAAATGATTCTTACGAAACCACTCCTTCGTTGCCCGGGCGGTGTGTTTGGGATCATTGTCATGCTGAAAGACCCAGCCACGTTTCATCTTCAATACCCTTTCTGATGGGAGAAGGTTTGCACTCAAAATCTCACGATACATGGCCCCATTCATTCTTTCATGTACACGGATCAGTCATCCTGTTCCCTTTGCAGAGAAACAGCCCCAAAGCATGATGTTGCCACCCCCATGCTTCACAGTAGGTATGGTGTTCTTTGGTTGCAACTCAGCATTCTCTCTCCTCCAAACACGACGAGTTGTGTTTCTACCAAACAGTTCTACTTTGGTTTCATCTGACCATATGACATTCTCCCAATCCTCTTCTGGATCATCCAAATGCTCTCTAGCAAACCTCAGATGGGCCGGGACATGTACTGGCTTAAGCAGGGGGACACGTCTGGCACTGCAGGATCTGAGTCCCTGGCGGCATAGTGTGTTACTGATGGTAGCCTTTGTTATGTTGGTCCCAGCTCTCTGCAGGTCATTCACTAAGTCCCCCCCTGTGGTTCTGGGATTTTTGCTCACCGTTTTTGTGATCATTTTGACCCCACGGGGTGAGATTTTCCGTGGAGCCCCAGATCGAGGGAGATTATCAGTGGTCTTGTATGTCTTCCATTTTCTAATTATTGCTCCCACAGTTGATTTCTTCACACCAAGCTGGTTGCCTATTGCAGATTCAGTCTTCCCAGCCTCGTGCATGTCTACAATTTTGTTTCTGGTGTCCTTCGACAGCTCTTTGGTCTTCACTAGTGATGAGCCGAACACCCCCGGGTTCGGTTCGCACCAGAACCCGCGAACGGACCGAAAGTTCGAACGAACATTAGAACCCTATTAAATACAATGGATGCGAACGTTCGAATTCTAAAGTGCTAATTATAACAACTATTATGCATGTTATTGTCATAAATAGGGTTTAGGAACCCGGGTTCTGCACCAGGGGACATGTATCAATGCAAAAAGAAGTTTTAAAAACGGTCGTTTTTCGGGAGCAGTCATTTTAATGATGCATAAAGTGAAAAAAAAAAAGTCAAATATTCCTTTAAATATCGTACCTGGGGGGTGTCTAAAGTATGCCTGTGAAGTGCCACGTGTTTCCCGTGTTTAGAACTGTCCCTGCACAAAATGACACTTCTAAAGGAAAAAAAAGCCATTTAAAACTACTTGCGGCTTTAATGTAATGTCTGGTCCCGGTAATATGGATGAAATTCTTTAAGAAAAATGGCATAGCTACCCCATGACCCCCCCCCTACCCCAGCCCATTACCAGCCCCTTTGGGTCTTGTATGGATATTAAGGGGAACCCCGCACATAAAATAAAAAAGGCCCTATATACTCTGAACAGCCGTATACAGGCGGTGCATACAAGACAGGGACTGTAGGTTTGTTCTTATGTAGAATCTGTTTGTAATTTTGAACAGGTACATTGTTGAAGTGTAGCTCCAGCCCAAAAATCTATTTTTAAACTTTTTGGGAAACATAGGTAAGGGTTATCACCCCTGTAACATTTGTTTTGCTGTCTGTGCCCCTGTTCAGAACATTTCACCTCACTTTCCGTCCCAATGACAACTGTTTTTGAAATGTGGTGTTTTTCTTGAAACAAGGATTGCTGATAAAGCATCAGTACAGATGAGACCCCTTTCTCCCATATTTATTCTTACAGGAGAGAATTTTCCTTTCTAGGGGTAGATTTCCTCTCACTTCCTGTTGTCTTCTTTCGTTTGCAAGTAGGAGTCGTTTGTAAGTTGGATGTTTGAAAGTAGGGACCTGCCGTATATACTCTGCAGAAATAGGCCCCTTAGTTGTTGGTGTTGGCACAACACTGTAAGCACTCAGTTACTCTTGGTTGGTGCTGGAACGCCCTGCTGTCAACTATTATATCAGGAATTTTAATTACATATAATTGTTGAACAGTGGTAGTAAAAATTGGGGCTTTGATGGTGGTGCTGGTGCCACAACACTGTAAGCCCTGACAGTTACTCTTGGTGGGTGCAGCAATGGGCCCTGCTGTGAATTATTAGATCAAGAATTGTAATTACATGCCCCTTTTGAACAGGGGCTGAAAAATTGGGCCTTTCGTGGTGGTGGTGGTGGTGGCGTTGCCACAAGACTGTAAGCCCTCAGAGTTACTCTTGGTGGGTGCAGCAATGGACCCTGCTGTGAATTATTAGATCAAGAATTGTAATTGCATGCCCCTGTTGAACAGGGGCTGAAAAATTGGGCCTTAGGCACTGGTGGCACAACACTACAACCCCTCACAGATACTGTACTTGGAGCACAGCAATGAGCCCTGTTGCAAAGTATTGCTTCAAAAATTGTAATGACACGCCCCTGTTAAACAGGGGCTGAAAAATTGGGCCTTAGGCACTGGTGCCACAACACTCCAACCCCTCACAGATACTGTACTTGGAGCACAGCAATGAGCCCTATGGCAAATTATTGCTAAAAAAATTGTAATTACACGCCCCTGTAAAACAGGGGCTGAAAAATTGGGCCTTAGCCACTGGTGGCGGCACCCATAAACAAAAATGATCTTCCAAGCTATCATCATCAATCGTATCATTGAGGACTCGGAGGAGGAGGATAGCCAGTCAACATAACAGCACAGGCACTCAGCATCAGCATCAGTCTTGAAGGGATGTGAAATGTTAAAATCAATTAGTCTGTTATATCAGCATCAGGTGTGTGGTAGCTGGTGGTGATCCAAGACTGGTTCATCTTGATGAAAGTCAGTCGATCAACCGAGTCGGTGGACAGGCGCACCCTGTGATCCGTGACAAATCCTCCAGCAGCACTGAATGTGCGTTCCGAAAGAACGCTGGATGCAGGACAGGCCAGTAGCTCAATTGCATACTGTGCAAGCTCTGGCCAGTGATCCATCCTCAAGACCCAGTAAGCCAGAGGATTTTCGGTGGGGAAGGTGTCCAAGTCTGACCTTGCCCCTAGATATTCCTGCACCATGTTTATCAGACGCTGGCGATGGTTGCTGGAACCGATCATACTTTGGGGCTGCGGACTAAAGAATTGTCTGAACGCATCGGTCAGACGGCCACCTTCCCCACCGCTCCTTCTTTGACTGGCCGAAGCCTCAGCAACTCGTTGTCCAGGACCAGGAGTTTGTAACCTCCCAGTCTCTGGGAACGCGTTGCACAGACCTTTCTGCAAGGCCTCCCGGAGTTGTCTCATCCTCTGCTCCCTCTGCGACGGTAACATAAGGTCCGCAACCTTACCCTTGTACCGTGGATCAAGGAGAGTGGCCAGCCAGTAATGGTCCCTCTCCTTGATCCGAAGAATACGAGGATCCTTCCGCAGACTTTGCAGGATCAGGGAGGCCATGCAGCGTAGGTTTGCTGAGGCATTCGCTCCGGAGTCCTCTGGGTCACTAAGGACGACATGATCCGCAGCCACCTCCTCCCAGCCACGTACAAGTCCACTGGTTTCTTGGGACTGTAAATCATCCCTAAAAGACTGCTGCTGATGATGCTGAGTGCCAGCCTCCACCTCCATGCTGACACAATCCTCCTCCTCCTCCTCCTCCTCCTCCTCCTCCTCTTCCTGTGCGATGGGTGGGACAGAAGGAACACTGTCTGGGTAAAGGGGGCCTTGAGAGGCAAGGAAGTCCTCCTCTTCCTGCCTCTGTTCTGCCTCAAGTGCCCTGTCCATTATTCCACGCAGCGTGTGCTCCAACAGGTGGACAAGAGGTACAGTGTCACTGATGCATGCACTGTCACTGCTCACCATCCTCGTGGCCTCCTCAAATGGTGCCAGGACAGTGCATGCATCCCTGATCATGCCCCACTGGCGTGGAGAAAAAAAACCAAGCTCCCCTGACCCTGTCCTGGTGCCGTAGTCGCACAGGTACTCATTGATGGCCCTCTGCTGCGTGTGCAGCCGCTGCAGCATGGCCAACGTTGAGTTCCACCTGGTGGGCATGTCACATATAAGGCGGTTCTTGGGCAGGTTCAACTCCTTTTGCAGCTCAGCCAGGCGAGCACTGGCATTATAAGATCTGCGGAAATGCACACAGACTTTCCTGGCCTGCCTCAGGACATCCTGTAAGCCCGGGTACCTGCCCAAGAACCGCTGCACCACCAGGTTAAGGACGTGAGCCACACAGGGCACATGGGTCAGTTGTCCCTGTCGGAGGGCGGAGAGGAGGTTGGTGCCATTGTCGCAAACCACCATTCCTGGCTTAAGCTGGCGTGGCGTCAACCACCTCTCGGCCTGGCCCTGCAGAGCAGACAGGACCTCTGCCCCAGTGTGGCTTCTGTCCCCCAAACACACCAGCGCAAGCACGGCATGGCATCTTTTTGCCTGCGTACTTGCGTAGCCCCGTGAACGGCTACGGAGCACCGCTGGTTCATAGGACAAACCACAGGAAGAGGCCATGGAGGAAGAAGAAGAGGAGGGGGTGGAGGAGAGAGGTGTGTCACAACCAGTAGTAGCATTTTGGAGGCGTGGCGGTGGGACAACCTCCAACACTACTGCACCTTGTCCTGCATCCTTCCCAGCTGCCAAAAGAGTGACCCAATGGGCCGTGAAAGAAAGGTAACGTCCCTGTCCATGCCTGCTGGACCATGAGTCAGCGGTAATATGCACCTTACCGCTGACCGCCCTGTCCAGCGAGGCCAAGACATTGCCTTCCACATGCCGGTAGAGAGCCGGAATAGCCTTCCGTGAGAAAAAGTGGCGTTTGGGAACCTGCCACTGAGGAACCGCACATTGCACAAACTCACGGAAGGGGGCCGAGTCTACCAACTGAAAAGGCAGCAGTTGAAGCGCTAGCAATTTAGCCAAGCTAGCATTCAACCGCTGGGCATGTGGATGGCTGGGAGTGAACTTCTTTCGACGGTCCAGCAGCTGGGGCAGGGAAATTTGCCTGCTAGAATCGGACGTCGGTGTACTGCTAGCAGAGTGGCCGCAAGTACTTGGCTGTGACACACCTAATTCTACACCTTCATTCCTCTCAGTGCATGTTTCAGAGAGGACTGAAGTTATAGTGGGGTTGGAGATCCCAGCTGATGCGGTGCAAGGAGAGGTCCGCTTTGTTCTTTGGTGTGGGTCTTTCAGGTAGGCTTGCCAACGAGCTGCATGGCAGGTCAACATATGTCTGGTCAGGCATGTGGTACCCAAGCGGCTGATGTTTTGGCCACGCGATATACGCTTGAGACATATGTTGCAAACAGCAGCTGTGCGATCTGATGCACTAGCCTCAAAAAAGGCCCACACCAAAGAACTTTTTGAATGACGGGCAGAGGCAGCGCCCTGCACAGGCGGAGCTCTGCGGTGTGATTCCGTCGGTGTACTGCCCTTACGCTGGCCACCAAAGGGCATCCTGCCTCGTTGGAGATGTGCCTCCTCCTCATCCTCCTCCTCCTCCTCTCTCCTATTAGGCACCCACGTGGAGTCAGTGACCTCATCATCACCTCCCTCCTCATCACTGGAGCCAATCTGGCAGTATGCTGCAGCTGCTGGAACATGACTGCCAGATTGGTGTCCTTCTTGAGCATCCCCTCTGTCTGCTCTCACGCTACTGCCTTCCTCTAGCTGGGTTTCATCATCAGACCCTTCGAAACGCTGGGCATCCTCCTGGAGCATGTACCCAACACTGTGCTGAAACAGTTCGGGGGACTCCTCAGGAGGAGGACATGGTGGGTCTAGGGAAGGAGTGACTGATGATGAGTCTGACATTGATACCAGGGAAGAGGACGCTTTGGCAGCTGCTTTTCCAGTACCCTGAGCCTGGGTGAGAGAGGATGAGGAGGAGGAGGAGGGCTTGGTCATCCACTCTACCAAGTCTTCGGCATGATGTGGCTCAACATGTCCAGCTGCCGAAAAGAAGGACAAGCGTGTCCCATGGCCATGTGCTGATGACAATGCACCGCGTCCACGACCAGCACTGTTGCCCCCAGACACAGAGCCTGCTTGCCCTCTTTTATTGCCTCCTGACTGTCTGCCTCTCCTTGTTTGCCTTCCAGACATTCTAATAGATGGCCTGCAGGGAGATGGGAAAAAAGCAATAAGGGCTACCTTCAGGTGTCCTTCTCTGTCCCTTGAAACAAGGACTTTGACAGTGAAAGAAACTGACACACTCTCCCTACCTACAGTTTTCTGTCCCTAGAAAAAATGTTTTTTTTAAGCACAATTTAGCACAAGGAGAATTCACTCACTGTCCTTCCAGGTCCCTGGAAACAAGGACTTTGACAGTGAAAGAAACTGACACACTCTCCCTACCTACAGTTTTCTGTCCCTAGAAAAAATGTTTTTTTTAAGCACAATTTAGCACAAGGAGAATTCACTCACTGTCCTTCCAGGTCCCTGGAAACAAGGACTTTGACAGTGAAAGAAACTGACACACTCTCCCTACCTACAGTTTTCTGTCCCTAGAAAAAATGTTTTTTTTAAGCACAATTTAGCACAAGGAGAATTCACTCACTGTCCTTCCAGGTCCCTGGAAACAAGGACTTTGACAGTGAAAGAAACTGACACACTCTCCCTACCTACAGTTTTCTGTCCCTAGAAAAAATGTTTTTTTTAAGCACAATTTAGCACAAGGAGAATTCACTCACTGTCCTTCCAGGTCCCTGGAAACAAGGACTTTGACAGTGAAAGAAACTGACACACTCTCCCTACCTACAGTTTTCTGTCCCTAGAAAAAATGTTTTTTTTAAGCACAATTTAGCACAAGGAGAATTCACTCACTGTCCTTCCAGGTCCCTGGAAACAAGGACTTTGACAGTGAAAGAAACTGACACACTCTCCCTACCTACAGTTTTCTGTCCCTAGAAATTTTTTTTTTTTAAGCACAATTTAGCACAAGGAGAATTCACTCACTGTCCTTCCAGGTCCCTGGAAACAAGGACTTTGACAGTGAAAGAAACTGACACACTCTCCCTACCTACAGTTTTCTGTCCCTAGAAAAAATGTTTTTTTTAAGCACAATTTAGCACAAGGAGAATTCACTCACTGTCCTTCCAGGTCCCTGGAAACAAGGACTTTGACAGTGAAAGAAACTGACACACTCTCCCTACCTACAGTTTTCTGTCCCTAGAAAAAATGTTTTTTTTAAGCACAATTTAGCACAAGGAGAATTCACTCACTGTCCTTCCAGGTCCCTGGAAACAAGCACTTTGACAGTGAAAGAAACTGACACACTCTCCCTACCTACAGTTTTCTGTCCCTAGAAAAAATGTTTTTTTTAAGCACAATTTAGCACAAGGAGAATTCACTCACTGTCCTTCCAGGTCCCTGGAAACAAGGACTTTGACAGTGAAAGAAACTGACACACTCTCCCTACCTACAGTTTTCTGTCCCTAGAAAAAATGTTTTTTTTAAGCACAATTTAGCACAAGGAGAATTCACTCACTGTCCTTCCAGGTCCCTGGAAACAAGGACTTTGACAGTGAAAGAAACTGACACACTCTCCCTACCTACAGTTTTCTGTCCCTAGAAAAAATGTTTTTTTTAAGCACAATTTAGCACAAGGAGAATTCACTCACTGTCCTTCCAGGTCCCTGGAAACAAGGACTTTGACAGTGAAAGAAACTGACACACTCTCCCTACCTACAGTTTTCTGTCCCTAGAAAAAATGTTTTTTTTAAGCACAATTTAGCACAAGGAGAATTCACTCACTGTCCTTCCAGGTCCCTGGAAACAAGGACTTTGACAGTGAAAGAAACTGACACACTCTCCCTACCTACAGTTTTCTGTCCCTAGAAAAAATGTTTTTTTTAAGCACAATTTAGCACAAGGAGAATTCACTCACTGTCCTTCCAGGTCCCTGGAAACAAGGACTTTGACAGTGAAAGAAACTGACACACTCTCCCTACCTACAGTTTTCTGTCCCTAGAAAAAATGTTTTTTTAAGCACAATTTAGCACAAGGAGAATTCACTCACTGTCCTTCCAGGTCCCTGGAAACAAGGACTTTGACAGTGAAAGAAACTGACACACTCTCCCTACCTACAGTTTTCTGTCCCTAGAAAAAATGTTTTTTTTAAGCACAATTTAGCACAAGGAGAATTCACTCACTGTCCTTCCAGGTCCCTGGAAACAAGGACTTTGACAGTGAAAGAAACTGACACACTCTCCCTACCTACAGTTTTCTGTCCCTAGAAAAAATGTTTTTTTTAAACACAATTTAGCACAAGGAGAATTCACTCACTGTCCTTCCAGGTCCCTGGAAACAAGGACTTTGACAGTGAAAGAAACTGACACACTCTCCCTACCTACAGTTTTCTGTCCCTAGAAAAAATGTTTTTTTTAAGCACAATTTAGCACAAGGAGAATTCACTCACTGTCCTTCCAGGTCCCTGGAAACAAGGACTTTGACAGTGAAAGAAACTGACACACTCTCCCTACCTACAGTTTTCTGTCCCTAGAAAAAATGTTTTTTTTAAGCACAATTTAGCACAAGGAGAATTCACTCACTGTCCTTCCAGGTCCCTGGAAACAAGGACTTTGACAGTGAAAGAAACTGACACACTCTCCCTACCTACAGTTTTCTGTCCCTAGAAAAAATGTTTTTTTTAAGCACAATTTAGCACAAGGAGAATTCACTCACTGTCCTTCCAGGTCCCTGGAAACAAGGACTTTGACAGTGAAAGAAACTGACACACTCTCCCTACCTACAGTTTTCTGTCCCTAGAAAAAATGTTTTTTTTAAGCACAATTTAGCACAAGGAGAATTCACTCACTGTCCTTCCAGGTCCCTGGAAACAAGGACTTTGACAGTGAAAGAAACTGACACACTCTCCCTACCTACAGTTTTCTGTCCCTAGAAAAAATGTTTTTTTTAAGCACAATTTAGCACAAGGAGAATTCACTCACTGTCCTTCCAGGTCCCTGGAAACAAGGACTTTGACAGTGAAAGAAACTGACACACTCTCCCTACCTACAGTTTTCTGTCCCTAGAAAAAATGTTTTTTTAAGCACAATATAGCACAAGCACAAAACACACTGACACTCTCCCTACCTATCCTTCTCTTTCCCTAAACTAAAGGAATCCAGGTTAAGCAAGAAAGAAATAAAAGTCACTGTCCCTGCCTATGCTGCTCTATCCCTGCTCCGGAACACACTACACTAGGCCGCCGTGCTGGCGGCCTTTTATAGTGTGGGGCGTGTACTAAACACCCTCAGCAATAATTGGCCACAGGCATCCTGCCTGTGGCCAATCATTGCTCTCCTCGCTGCCGGCGCTGTGATTGGCCAAGCATGCGGGGTCACAGTGCATGCTTGGCCAATCACAGCGCCTGGATGACACTGCGATGGCGTAGTGCATTGTGGGCCGTTCGCGTCACTCGAATTTGGCGCGAACGGCCCAAATCGTTCGTTCTTCGTCGAACGATCGAACAGCCGATGTTCGAGTCGAACGTATGTTCGACTCGAACACGAAGCTCATCCCTAGTCTTCACCATAGTGGAGTTTGGAGTGTGACTGTTTGAGGTTGTGGACAGGTGTCTTTTATACTGATAACAAGTTCAAACAGGTGCCATTAATACAGGTAAAGAGTGAAGGACAGAGGAGCCTCTTAAAGAAGAAGATACAGGTCTGTGAAAGCCAAAAATCTTGCTTGTTTGTAGGTGACCAAATACTTATTTTCCACCATAATTTGCAAAAAAAAATCTTTCCAAATCAGACAATGTGATTGTCTGGATTTGTTTCCACATTTTGTCTCTCATAGTTGAGGTATAACTATGATGACAATTACAGGCCTCTCTCATCTTTTTAAGTGGGAGAACTTGCACAATTGGTGGCTGACTAAATACTTTTTTGCCCCACTGTATATTAGCATGGTTTAAAGCATATGGAAACTTACAGCACTGTTAAACCTTGCTACAAATAACTAATACATTAGAAAAGACAACCTTCAATTTTAGCAACTGCAGGTAAGGAAGGGCAGTAATCTATATGCCCTTGACACAGGCGCTGAGAGGGAGGAGAAAAGACTTATCAACTTCTCAGCTCCTTCTGGACCGCAAACACCCTTGAGAGGCAAACATACAAAGAAAATAATGTATTACACAAGTACAGTAGACACAGTTCTGTAATGTTGCAGGTCCTGAGGTGAAGAATACTAGTGTCGATGGCTAGCAAATGGTGGGGCCCTTGTAGATTTAAACAAGCTTGCATGGAGCAGTAATCCCCTAGAATGTTCCGTTAGGTAGAGATTAAAAAGGGGCAAACTACTAGAGATGGTAGCTTCCAAACAAGCATCCTGTGACACTTAAAAGGGAAATTGATGTCCGCATGCAGTGTCAGTATGGTGTCAAGAAGGATTTGGGTTTGTACCCTCTCACCAATCCTCGGTGCGATGACACAACGATAATTCCAGGTGCTTGTTCAGGTTCCTGATGTTCTTAGCGATGTTGTAAAGCACTGGATCTCTTGCTGATGGCCAATCGATATTACTGATAGCGAAACTTGCAAGATGAACAGGCAGCAGCTGACCCGATACCGAGATCGGTATCTCGATCCCTTAAAGGTGTGGGTCGTCTATGCTAAACTGAATGGTGCTGGGTTGCTGAGTAGGGTCTCTGGACTAAATAGTAGTGGACCACGTGGCTGTCTCTGCTCCTGGCTCCCCTCAGGCGTCCTCACCTCTCTTCAGACCGCTCTCCTTATTCTCCTCACAGACTCTTCTTCTCAGGCTTCAGGATATCCCTCCTCTGTTGGGGCACACACAGTCCCTGGTGTCAGTGTGTGTCTCTCTCCTCACTCTGGCCCCTCGGTACCTTCCCCTCACACACTCCTCCTCTCCTCACTGTTAAGTGTTCACTGTGTCCCAGCAAAGGACTTTTTGAGCATTGGTATCTCCCTCTCTTTTAAGCAATCTCCTCTCCTCAGTCTGCTGTCAGCCCTCTCTCTTTCTTTTCACCTTGGGCTTCTCCTCTCTCACTGTTTAGCACTTCCTGACACTCCCCTTTTACCTCAGTGAGCTTTTTTGTTTAAAGCGGAGTTCCACCCAAAAGTGGAACTTCCGCTTTAACCACTCCTCGCCCCCTTACATGCCACATTTGGCATGTAATTTTTTTTTGGGGGGGAGTGGGGGCTTCGGTAGGAGTGGGACTTCCTGTCCCACTTCCTCCTTCCACCCAGGGACTGCTTAGGCGACTCTTCATATCGCCTAAGGCGGCCCCTCCCTGTAGGCGATGGCCTGGGACACGCGACAGGTCCCAGGCGATCGCCTGTCCACTCCTAGAGCGCAGCGTGAATTGCGCATGCACAGTGAGTGCCCGGCCGTGAAGCCGAAAGCTGTCATGGCCGGGTGCCCACAATGTGAATGGAGGCGCTGCATCGCTGGACAGTGGAGCAGGTAAGTGTCTGTTTATTAAAAGCCAGCAGCTACACTTTTTGTAGCTGCTGACTTTTAATAAACAGAAAAAAGACTGGAACTCCGCTTTAAGTTTTCTGGAAGAACAAGTCAGCATCTCTCTGTCTCCATCTTGTGGTCAAAAGAAGAAATTGCATTACGAAAATCCCTGCTACATAATTATATATATATATATATATATATATATATATATATATATATATATGTGTGTAGCGGCCTCACCCCCCGTCCCCTTGTAATAAAACGACTGGCTTGTCTAGGGGTATGCGGGAGGAGGTTGGGGTTCACTACGGCCTATGTCCTCTAATGTGCAGAGGTGAAAGCCTCAAAACTTATTTTTCCTTCGTGCCTGTGATCTGGATGGAGCCTCTGCTTCTCCTGTGAAAGTTTGATTGTCAGTAATAGAGTCCCACACCATAAAAAGTCCAACATTCCTTTATTCTTCTTGACAAGTGAACAGCATCAGTTGAACTTTTGAATAAACAAACAGGGTGTGGATACGAGTAGGTCCAGGCACAGTGAACTCTCCTATTCCTTCTAGTGCAAATAGGCTTGGCACACAGTCTCTGCCACCGACCGTGAGATTGGTCGCTGCCACCGACCGGGTGAACTGTTGAGGCCCCTGCCACAGGCCTGATAGCAGGTCCCTGCCACCGACCTGAGTGAATTCGATGAACCGCTGCCCCCGGGCATAGAACATGAACCACCTTCCTAGATGAATTGGCCTTTGTTGGGAAAAGACATCCATTCGGACGGTCTCCAGAGGTCCACCCGGCACAGGCAATATGCTGTACCAGCTCTTCGGGAGGATCCCCTCTCTGGTCCCTTACGCCCTGGATTCAGGTGCCCAACACCTTAGGACGATCCCTCCCTCGCGGGACCCAGTGGAAGGTACTGGGCCCCAGGCCTCCGGCTGAGTACCTCACCCCAGACTGAAGGTGTCTGGGATGGAACACGAACTCCAAGGGCGCCTGGACACCGATCACAGACAGCAGCCCTCAGGCTAAAGGTGCCTGGGACTCGGACCTCGTGGTGAAGTTGTCCGCCCCCTTTATACCCTCTCCCAGCAAGCACAGCAGGTTCCCTGCCCTGCAGTACAGCTGCTGCGAGAGGTCACAAAGGGTACGGCACTGCAGTGATGGTTCAACCCCGGCCCAAGGCGACAGCGCCACCTACTGAGCCGCAGGGAACTGAACACCACTGATGTCCTCACACAAATAAAACACAGCCCTACTGTACCATTTAGTGCATCTGGGTCATACTACCACCCAGATGTTGCCCCTAAATAGTACATACCCGCTACATATATATACATAGTTTTTTTTTATTAAATCAAATAGTTATATATATATGTTTAACAGCTTGTTTAAATCTACATTTTGGTAATATAAAGGTCTATTGAGCTGAAACACACAAGTGCTGTGCTGGCCCAGTCACTTTGCTTTGTGCTTCACTGACATAAGCACAAACCACATGGTCTGTTGGCTCTAATGCACTGGTCCCTGCTCATGTGTATAGTCCCCCTGGGTCCTGAATATTTAGGCTAACAAATGGAATGTTCTTCCCACTTCTGCACATTGCCTGTATGCACTTAGACTTATACTAAACCCTCTGTTTTTTTAAGCATTTTCAGCAGCTGATGTAATCACTGAGTATCGGCAGAATAGTAATAAATAGTTTACTGTTGAATTCCTGTTTTCTAGTTGATAGCCCCATAAATACTCCAATGGAATGTAACACATCCCTTGTATATATTTTCAACAGAAAAAAGGAACCACTCTAAGGGACCAAAGAAATCGCAATCTCTGTGCACCAGAGCATAACATTATTGATGGATACTTGTGTGGACATGATTTGACTCTGGATGCTTCCTATTGTGAAGCTTGAAGTGATACTAAAGTCTTGTTTTTCTTGTTTAAAAATAACAAACATGTTATACTTACCTGCTCTGTGCAGTGGTTTTGCACAGAGCAGCCCAGATCCTCCTCTTCTCGGTCCCTCGCCGACGCTCCAGGCCCCTCCCTCCTGTTGAGGGCCCCCACAGAAAGCAGCTTGCTATGGGGGCACTGAAGCCGCAGCTTCGTGTGTCCATTCAGACATGGAGCCGCAGCCTGCTCCCTCTCTCTCCTCATTGACTCACTGACTTTGATTGACAGCATCGGGAGCCAATGGCGCTTCTCTTTTGTCTCCGGAGGGAGAGTCCCGGACAACGGAGTCTCTCGTGCAACATCGCTTGATCAAGATGGGGCTCAGGTAAGTATTAAAGGGGCTGCTGCACACAGAAGGCTTTTTATCTTAATGCATAAAATGCATTATTTTAAAAAAACTTCTGCTTTACAACCACTTTAACCATATTGTATATCAGGAACATAACTTCATTTCTGCCGTATACTTACTGCATAGCCTGACCGTGGTATAATATAATCACTGAGGATCTCTTGGCATATTACCAGTTACTTAGTGATAGATATACTTGCATTGATGGTCAACGGTTTCATTTATTCTTGGCTATGATGATTTGTTCCTGGGAGCCCCTTGTATATTTCCAATAATGCCATTTTGGTTCTTAGGTACATGTCATCAATTTAAGCCCTGCCACTGGTTGCTAGGTTACTCTTACCTTTTATAGCTTCTGGGGTTCCCCCTTTGTGTTTGGCACACCCACAGACAGGTAGAAGAGTGGATTCCCTCTCAAAATTCCTCTTACAGAAGTGGACTAAACACAAAATATGTCAAGGTGTTTACTGGGCCAATATAACTCTATCCTATCTAACTTTCTACTTTGTATAAAAGTTAGATTTTTTTCATTTCTTAAGGGAAAATGAGTTTCCAGATATGAGATGCTACTGATTGAGGTCTCTTAAGGGTGGTCACAATAGCGACATGACACAATTCATAACCATGTCTGTGTTTGGTGATTCTACTCCTTTATCTGACGAAATTACCTGGAGAGATGCTTTTTTACCACTCTGTTGATGAAGTACTGTACTGTTAACTCTCCCTTTTCAGGAGAGTACTACATGTGCCCGTTGACTGTTCTTTTATTGTGACGCATCTATACTAAATTTATTTTGTAACTGATTTAAAGTCTTACATTTTTGGCTAATCTGGAATAAATAAATAAAAAAGAGGTTATTGGGGAGGTTGGTGATGTCAGTTATCCCTCCAGATATTTTTACTGAAGAGCATCGGCACAATAAGGTGTTAATCCAACAGTAGAAAATAGGCGTTCCATAGAATGGTGTTGAGATGTATGGGCGCAATCTACATTTTTTAATCACTGTCAATTTATAAAGAAAGCAGGCGCTGACCACTAGGGATGAGCTCGGTGTTCGAGTCGAACGCATGTTCGACTCGAACATCGGCTGTTCGCCTGTTCGGCGAAACCAGAACTTTGTGGGCCGTTCGCGCCAAATTCGTGTGACGCGAACGGCCCACAATGCACTGCGCCATCGCAATGCATTGCCGGCGCTGTGATTGGCCAAGCATGCACTGTGACCCCACATGCTTAGCCAATCACAGCGCCGGCAGCGAGGAGAGCCATTATTGGCCACAGGCAGGATGCCTGTGGCCAATTATAGCTCAGGGGGGTTTAGTACACGCCCCACACTATATAAGCCTGCCAACACGGCGGCCTTGTGTAGTGTGTTGGCGTGCAGGGAGAGAGAAGGATAGGCAGGGACAGTGTCAGTGATATTCTTTGCTAAACCTTGTGCATTTACAGTGTGTTGGCGTGCAGGGAGAGAGAAGGATAGGCAGGGACAGTGTCAGTGTTATTCTTTGCTAAACCTTGTGCAGTTACAGTGTGTTGGCGTGCAGGGAGAGAGCAGGATAGGCAGGGACAGTGTAAGTGTTATTCTTTGCTAAACCTCCTGCACAGTATACACCTGAAGCTACCCCTTATTGCTCGTGGTGTTGTTCTGTTGTGTAACACAGACAGGCATCTGAAAGCAGTTACAGTGGGTGTAGGTGCCTCCTGCACAGTATACGCTACCCCTTATTGCTCGTGGTGTTGTTCTGTTGTGTAACACAGACAGGCATCTGCAAGCAGGTACAGTGGGTGTAGGTGCCTCCTGCACAGTATACACTACCCCTTATTGCTTGTGGTGTTGTTCTGTTGTGTAACACAGACAGGCATCTGCAAGCAGTTACAGTGGGTGTAGGTGCCTCCTGCACAGTATACACCTGAAGCTACCCCGTATTGCTGGTGTTTTTCTTTTGTGTAACACTAACAGGCATCTGCAAGCAGTTACAGTGGGTGTAGGTGCATCCTGCACAGTATACGCTACCCCTTATTGCTCGTGGTGTTGTTCTGTTGTGTAACACAGACAGGCATCTGCAAGCAGTTACAGTGGGTGTAGGTGCCTCCTGCACAGTATACACCTGAAGCTACCCCGTATTGCTGGTGTTTTTCTTTTGTGTAACACTAACAGGCATCTGCAAGCAGTTACAGTGGGTGTAGGTGCCTCCTGCACAGTATACACCTGAAGCTACCCCTTATTGCTGGTTTTCCCATCTCCCTGCAGGCCATTAGAATGTCTGGAAGGCCAACAAGGAGAGGCAGACAGTCACGAGCCAATAAAAGAGGGCAAGCAGGCTCTGTGTCTGGGGGCAACAGTGCTGGTCATGGACGCGGTGCATTGTCATCAGCACGTGGCCATGGGACACACTTGGCCTTATTTTCGGCAGCTGGACATGTTGAGCCGCATCATGCCGAAGACTTGGTAGAGTGGATGACCAAGCCCTCCTCATCCTCCTCATCCTCTCTCACCCAGGCTCAGGGTACTGGCAAAGCAGCTGCCAATGTGTCCTTTTCCCTCGTATCAATGTCATCATCAGTCACTCCTTCCCTAGACCCACCATGTCCTCCTGAGGAGTCCCCCGAACTGTTTGAGCACAGTGTTGGGTACATGCTCCAGGAGGATGCCCAGCGTTTTGAAGGGTCTGATGATGATACCTAGCTAGAGGAAGGTAGTAGCGTGAGTGCAGAGAGAGGGGATGCTCAAGAAGGACAGCAATCTGGCAGTCATGTTCCACCAGCTGCAGCATACTGCCAGGTTTGTTCCAGTGATCAAGAGGGAGGGGATGATGAGGTCACTGACTCCACGTGGGTGCCTGATAGGAGAGAGGAGGAGGAGGAGGATGAGGAGGAGGCACATCTCCAACGAGGCAGGATGCCCTCCGGGGGCCAACGTAAGGGCAGCACACCGACTGAATCACACTGCAGAGCTCCGCCTGTGCAGGGCGCTGCCTCTGCACGTTATTTCAAAAGTTCTTTGGTGTGGGCCTTTTTTGAGTCGAGTGCATCAGATCGCACCACTGCTATTTGCAACATATGTCTCAAGCGTATCTCGCGTAGCCAAAACATCAGCCGCTTGGGCACCACATGCTTGACCAGACATATGTTGACCTGCCATGCAGCTCGTTGGCAAGCGTACCTTAAAGACCCACACCAAAGAACAAAGCGGACCTCTCCTTGCTACTCATCAGCTGGGATCTCCAACCCCACTATACCTTCAGTCCTCTCTGAAACCTGCACTGAGAGGAATGAAGGTGTAGAATTAGGTGTGTCACAGCCAAGAAGTTGCGGGCACTCTGCTAGCAGTACACCGACGTCCGATTGTAGCAGGCAAATTTCCCTGCCCCAGCTGCTGGACCGTCAAAAGAAGTTCACTCCTAGCCATCCACATGCCCAGCGGTTGAATGCTAGCTTGGCTAAATTGCTAGCACTTCAACTGCTGCCTTTTCAGTTGGTAGACTCGGCCCCTTTCCGTGAGTTTGTGCAATGTGCGGTTCCTCAGTGGCAGGTTCCCAAACGCCACTTTTTCTCATGGAAGGCGATTCTGGCTCTCTACCGGCATGTGGAAGGCAATGTCCATGCCTCGCTGGACAGGGCGGTCAGCGGTAAGGTGCATATTACTGCTGACTCATGGTCCAGCAGGCATGGACAGGGACGTTACCTATCTTTCACGGCCCATTGGGTCACTCTTTTGGCAGCTGGGAAGGATGCAGTACAAGGTGCAGTAGTGTTGGAGGTTGTTCCGCCACCATGCCTCCAAAATGCTACTACTAGTTGTGACACACCTCTCTCCTCCACCCCCTCCTCTTCTTCTTCCTCCATGGCCTCTTCCTGTGCTTTGTCCTCGGAACCAGCGGTGCTCCGTAGGCGTTCAAGGGGCTACGCAAGTACGCAGGCAAAAAGATGCCATGCCGTGCTTGCGCTGGTGTGTTTGGGGGACAGGAGCCACACTGGGGCAGAGGTTCTGTCAGCTCTGCAGGGACAGGCCGAGAGGTGGTTGACGCCAAGCCAGCTTAAGCCAGAAATGGTGGTTTGCGACAATGGCACCAACCTCCTGGCAGGATCACAGGAACCAGGAAGCCAGGAAGCACAGCAGGTTAACTGAAATCAGGAAGCCAGGAAGCACAGCAGGATCACAGGAACCAGGAGGCCAGGAAGCACAGCAGGTTAACTGGAATCAGGAAGCCAGGAAGCACAGCAGGATCACAGGAACCAGGAGGCCAGGAAGCACAGCAGGTTAACTGGAATCAGGAAGCCAGGAAGCACAGCAGGATCACAGGAACCAGGAAGCCAGGAAGCACAGCAGGTTAACTGGAATCAGGAAGCCAGGAAGCACAGCAGGATCACAGGAACCAGGAGGCCAGGAAGCACAGCAGGTTAACTGGAATCAGGAAGCCAGGAAGCACAGCAGGATCACAGGAACCAGGAGGCCAGGAAGCACAGCAGGTTAACTGGAATCAGGAAGCCAGGAAGCACAGCAGGTTAACTGGAACAGCTGAACGGACCGGACCGGAGCCTGGATCAGGCAGGATAGTCGGACAAGCCGGGTCGGGAACACTGGCAGACAGCGAGGTACAAAAGGACAAGGCAGAGCGGAGGTCAGAAACAGGCCGGAGGTCAGGTGCGTGCAGGCGGATAGCAGACAGGTCACAGGGAAGCCGGGTCGGATGCAGATGGGTTTCTCAGGTCGGGTTACACAGGTACTACGCTGTAGAGCAGACAGCAGGGACTGTCTGCAAGTGAGGGTTTTAAGTAGCCCTTCTGACGCCAACCGCGAGGAGCGCGCATGCACGTGCGTGCGCGCACGCGCATGCGCGTTCACGCACGCGGACGGGACCCAGGAAGTCCAGGGATCCTTTTTCTGGCAGGATCCCCATGACATTGCCCCCCCCAAGGGGCAGCCTCCGGATGCCCATACGGGTAAACCTTTCGGGGTGAGATCTCCTGAAGGCCTGTATCAGATTCCTGGCATGAATGTTCTCCTCCGGTTCCCAAGAGTTCTCTTCGGGTCCGTAACCCTTCCATTTAATTAAGAATTGGTTCCGGTTACCTCTTCTCCTCACGTCCATAATAGCCTCTACTTCGAATTCCTGCTCCCCGTCTATGGTGACGGGGTCAGGGCGAGCCGGAGTTCGGCCTGGGAATGGGTTGGAGACCGATGGTTTCAAAAGGGAAACATGAAAGACAGGGTGGACTCTAAGGGAGTCGGGGAGCTCCAGCTCGTAGGCCACTTTGTTAATTTTCCTTTTGACAGGAAATGGCCCCAAGAACTTGGGACCCAACTTCCTGGAAGGGCATGCCAACCTTAGGTTAATGGTAGAGAGCCATACTTGGTCGCCGGGTACCAGCACTAATTCACCCCGCCTTCTCTTGTCATAGATCATCTTGTTATACTCCTGAGTCTTCGCCATGGTTTCGCGTAAAAGCTGATTGTTAGATGAGAAGAAGTTCACTCTTTCCTGGACTGCAGGCACCGAACACTCCGGGAGGGAGTTGGGCAGAAATGCAGGGTGAAAAACATAGTTCGCGAAGAATGGGGTCTGGTTAGTTGCGGAGTGGATGGAATTATTATAGGCGAACTCGGCTAGTGGAAGCAGGGAGAGCCAGTCATTCTGAGCAAAAGAGGAGAAACAACGCAGGTATTGCTCGAGGGTCTGGTTAGTCCTCTCCGTCTGTCCGTTGGTCTAAGGGTGGTAAGCCGAAGAAAATTATAGTTCTATCCCCAGGGTCTTGCAGAGGGATCTCCAGAACCGAGAGGTAAATTGTACCCCCCGATCAGAGACAATATTGGCAGGCACCCAGTGGAGCCTGACGACCTCTTTGATGAACATTTGTGCAGTTTCTGGGGCTGAGGGGGTCCCCCTCATAGGGACGAAATGTGCCATCTTGGACAGACGGTCCACTATCACAAAGATAGTGGTATGGTTTTCCGCTGGAGGCAGTTCAACTATAAAGTCGATGGAAAGCATCTTCCAAGGCCTGTCTGGGATAGGTAAAGGCCTCAGTAGTCCCCAGGCCTTGGATCTGGAACCCTTGTTTCGGGTACAAGTAATACAGGACTCCACAAACTTTTTACAATCCTCGCGTAATCGGGGCCACCAGAAGGTACTGTGAGGGGGTTAGCTCGGCAGCGGGTGTGTGTGACCCCCGGGATGGGCTCCCCACACAAAACAGGCCCAGCAAACGGAGGTTGTGGTTTTCAAAATCAAAAAAGGTGCGGTTTATTTTCTATTTACAGTGACAAAACACAGCAAAGCAAAAGAAACATAACCAAAATAAATCCTGGTCAAGTTGACCTCTGACTAAACATACAGGTTTCCTAACTAACAACTGGGATCAGCCTAGTGCTGTCCTAGTCCCTAAGTCCCTGGTTTAGTAAAAGTCCAAACAAATAGCCACACAGGCTTTGCCTCACCGCACAGGGGTTCACTCTCCCTAGACAGTCCACACAGGTCTGGTTCCAGGCATGAGCTAACATCTAATGAAGCTGGGAGTTCTTATAGAGGCCTAAATGAGCTGACAAGGTTCAGCTGGTCTCCTCATCTCTGTCTGCACGACGCCCCACACTCTCCCTAGAGGTATGAGTCATCCATGAGCCCACTAGCCTTATACAACTCTCCACCTAGTTGTATAAGTCGGCGTAAAGCCTGAATCTGGGCGAAATATATCTACCCCCCTGGATGCAACCAGGTGACTTTACCTTCCTGCTGTCACATACCCCCCCCTCTTGTTTTAACCTCGGGGTTGGAACACCAGCAATCAGGCATTCATGTACTCGAGACAAAGCATCCACATTCCCCATTTGAACGCCAGGGCGATGCTTTACTGTGAAGTTGAATTCCTGGAGGGCCAGGAACCACCTATTCACTCTTCTATTTGTTTCCTTGTTTTGAGCCATCCACTTTAACGGAGCGTGATCCGTAACCATGTCAAAGTGCCTACCTAGCAGGTAGTACCGAAGGGAATCTAGAGCCCACTTCACCGCTAAACACTCCTTTTCAACGGTGGCGTAATTTACCTCATGGGACTTCAACTTCCTGCTGAGGTAAATGACTGGGTGCTCTTCCCCGTTCCAGACCTGGGACAATACTGCTCCTAACCCCACATCTGACGCATCACTTTGTACGACAAAGTCTTTAGAGAAGTCGGGTGAGTACAACACTGGCTGGCTACATAAGGCTTGTTTCAAGAATTGGAATGCTGCCTCAGCCTCGGGGGTCCATTTAATCATGACCGACCCTTTCCCCTTCGTCAGGTTGGTTAGGGGCACAGCCTTAGAAGCAAAGTGGGGAATGAATCGCCGATAATACCCAGCGATTCCCAGAAAGGCTCGTACCTGCTTCTTGCTGTTGGGACGTGGCCAACTCTGGATGGCCTCGACTTTGTTGAGTTGGGGTTTTATTACTCCCCTCCCAATGGTGTACCCAAGATATTTGGCCTCCTCCTGCCCAATGGTACACTTCTTGGGGTTAGCCGTAAACCCCGCTTCCCGAACAGAGTCCAGGACTGCTTGCACTTTTGGCAGATGTGAGGCCCAATCTGTGCTATGGACAATTACGTCATCCAGGTAAGCCGCAGCATACTTCCGATGGGGCCTCAGCATCTGGTCCATTTTCCGCTGGAATGTGGCCGGCGCATTCTGTAACCCGAACGGCATTCTTTTATATTGGAACGCCCCGTCTGGGGTTACAAATGCGGTTTTCTCTTTGGCCGACTTGGCCAGGGGGATTTGCCAATACCCTTTTGTGAGGTCAAGAGTCGTCATGTATCGGGCTGTTCCCAGCCGGTCGATCAACTCATCTATACGTGGCATGGGGTAGGTGTCAAATTTTGTAACTTTGTTCAACTGACGAAAATCGTTACAAAATCGCCAGCTCCCATCCGGTTTAGGCACCAACACGATGGGACTAGACCAATCACTTTGGGACTCCTCTATCACCCCTAAGTTCAGCATTTTCTGTACTTCCTCCCGTATTGCCTCCCGTCGAGCCTCTGGGATCCGATAGGGTTTTAACTTCACCCTTTCACCGGGCGGGGTAATGATGTCATGCTCTACCCCAGATGTTTGTCCCGGCAGCTCAGAGAATACCTCCTTGTTGCGAAGCACAAACTCCTTAACCTCCTGTTGTTGGGGTTGTGACAAGGTGGCTGCTATTCCAACCTCAGGAATCACGCAACCAGTTTGAGCTGGTGACCAAGTGTCTGCGACTAGGGACTCTCTATCCCTCCAGGCTTTCAACAGATTAACGTGATAGATCTGTTCGGGCTTTCGCCTTCCTGGTTGTCTGACCTTGTAATTCACTTCGCTCACTTTTTCCATTATCTCGTAGGGGCCTTGCCATTTGGCAAGGAATTTACTTTCAACCGTAGGGACAAGTACCAATATCCTATCCCCCGGGGAAAAGGTACGGGTCTTGGCTCCACGGTTGTACACTCTCTGCTGTGCCAACTGCGCTTGGGCCAAATGTTCCTTCACGATGGGCATTACCTGTGCAATTCGATCTTGCATCAGGGCGACATGCTCAATCACACTCCTGTGGGGAGAACTCTCACTTTCCCAAGTTTCCTTGGCAATATCCAACAGCCCTCTTGGGTGTCTCCCATACAGTAACTCAAAGGGGGAGAATCCCGTAGAGGATTGGGGCACCTCCCTAATAGCAAACATCAAATAAGGAAGTAAACAGTCCCAATCCTTTCCATCTCTATCCACCACTTTCTTCAACATTTGTTTTAGGGTTTTGTTGAATCTTTCAACCAGCCCATCGGTTTGGGGGTGATACACAGACGTACGCAATTGCGTCACTTTGAACAATTTACACAGCTCTTTCATAACCCGGGACATAAAGGGTGTACCTTGGTCCGTAAGCAGTTCTTTACAAATACCCACCCGGCTAAAAACAAGAGATAGCTCTTTGGCTATGGTTTTGGCCGAGGTATTTCGGAGAGGGATCGCTTCTGGATAACGGGTGGCATAGTCCATTATAACTAATATGTACTGGTGCCCCCTAGCGGACTTGATTATAGGACCTACCAAATCCATGGCGATCCTCTCAAACGGGACCTCAATGATGGGTAGAGGGACCAGCGGGCTACGGAAATGTGGCATCGGGGCCAACCTCTGACACACAGGGCAGGAGGAACAATAATTTTCTACGTCCTTCATCACCCCCGGCCAATAGAATCTCTGTAATACCCTCTCTCGGGTTTTCTCTGTCCCCAGATGACCTCCAAGAATGTGCCCATGGGCCAACTCCAACACCAACTTCCTGTAAGGTTTGGGCACCACAAGCTGCTCAACGGTTTCTTCTGCCCTTTTTGCCACCCGATACAGTAGGTCCTTCTCTACGCTGAAGTATGGGTAAGTGCAGGTATTATCTGGGTTCACTAACTCACCATCTATTTTCACTACGTTTTCCCGTGCCTTTATTAGGGCGGGGTCTTTCAACTGTTCTGTGGCAAAGTTTTCCCTGTGAACCTCAAGATCAGAAAACTCCACAGACGGTAGGTTTTCGTCTGAGGAGGTGGGCTCCTCTCCAGTTTCTTGAGTCTCCCCTGCCAATACTGATAAGGGAAATTCCGGAGAGTCCTCACCACTCTCAGGGGAGTTCTGGCTATCACATTCCTGGTACATAGGGGCACCAGTGAGGGGCTCAGGATCATCCCACAGTTCCCAGAACTTCGGAAAATCCCTTCCCACAATGGCGTCATGCGGTAACTGAGATACTAAGCCCACTGGATGAGAGAGGGTACCTTTGGGGGTCTCGAAACACACTGTAGTCACTGGATACTCTCGGGTGTCCCCATGCACACAAATAACAGCTACCTTGCTATTCCCAGAGACCTCTGTTTTAACTAACTCAGCCTTTATCAGGGTCACAAGGCTACCTGAATCCAGCAATACCACAACATTTCTACCATTAACACACATTTTGCATAAATGTTTCTCAGTTCCTTGAATGGCAGTGCATGCGACTGTCGCACACAGCGACTGACGTCTGCCCGTCAGAAAGTCACACTGCATGGGTTCCTCCACAACCGGGCAATTGGCTGCAATATGTCCCGCTTGCCGGCAGCGGTAGCAAACGATCCTTCTTGCGGCCTCTTGAGCCGCGGATTTCCCAGGCTGTTCTCGCCAAACTTGGGGTAGAGCTCCCACCCTCTCACTCTCTCCACCCTCACCCCTTGGAATCCTCTTATCCGCCCCTGGGGATGGTCTGGTCTTAGGGTGGAAAGTCCGAGTGTCTCTGGAAGAGGCCGTCAGGTTCTCTGTAGCCAAGTATTTCTCCACACGATCCACAAGACCATCGGCCGTCTCTGGGTCTCCATGGCTTACCCACTTTTGGATGGCAGTAGGAAGAGCTCTCAAAAACCGATCCATTACAACACGTTCCACAATCTTTGGTGCGGACAAAGTCTCTGGCTGTAGCCACTTTCTGCTCAGGTGAATGAGATCATACATTTGAGACCTGGGGGGTTTTCCAAGCTGGAAAGTCCAGTTATGCACACGCTGAGCCCGGACAGCCTGGGTGACACCCAGCCTTGCCAATATTTCAGCTTTTAGCATCACATAGTCTTTTGCTTGGTTAGGCTCTAGGTCATAGTAAGCTTTCTGCGATTCACCAGTTAACAGAGGAGCCACCAGTCCAGCCCACTGCTCCTCAGGCCACTTTTCTCTTTCAGCGGTCCTTTCAAATGTGGTCAAAAATACCTCTGGATCATCCTCTCCAGTCATTTTTGTCAATAAACGACTCACCCCAAAGGACGCGGTATTAGTGGGACGGCTTTCCTCACTGGTCTGCGGACGTTGCTGCATTACTGCTTCCATCTGTTGTTGTAGTCTCTGCTCTTGCTTCTGCAACAGGTCTATGAAGCGGGCCTCAGATTGCTGCTGGGCTCGTTGCTGAGCCTCCAGACTCTGTTGCAAAGTTGCGTTTGTCTGCTGCTGGGCTGCAAGGCTCCTTTGCAAACCTGCATTTGTCTGCTGTTGATTGGCATTTGCTAGAGCCAGCTGCTTCAGTATCTCCTCCATGCTGGCTTAAAAAAAACTGCCACTGGTTCTCCACCAACTGTGAGGGGGTTAGCTCGGCAGCGGGTGTGTGTGACCCCCGGGATGGGCTCCCCACACAAAACAGGCCCAGCAAACGGAGGTTGTGGTTTTCAAAATCAAAAAAGGTGCGGTTTATTTTCTATTTACAGTGACAAAACACAGCAAAGCAAAAGAAACATAACCAAAATAAATCCTGGTCAAGTTGACCTCTGACTAAACATACAGGTTTCCTAACTAACAACTGGGATCAGCCTAGTGCTGTCCTAGTCCCTAAGTCCCTGGTTTAGTAAAAGTCCAAACAAATAGCCACACAGGCTTTGCCTCACCGCACAGGGGTTCACTCTCCCTAGACAGTCCACACAGGTCTGGTTCCAGGCATGAGCTAACATCTAATGAAGCTGGGAGTTCTTATAGAGGCCTAAATGAGCTGACAAGGTTCAGCTGGTCTCCTCATCTCTGTCTGCACGACGCCCCACACTCTCCCTAGAGGTATGAGTCATCCATGAGCCCACTAGCCTTATACAACTCTCCACCTAGTTGTATAAGTCGGCGTAAAGCCTGAATCTGGGCGAAATATATCTACCCCCCTGGATGCAACCAGGTGACTTTACCTTCCTGCTGTCACAGTACGTTGTACCAAATCAGTGGTCTTGGCAACACCAAAGTGCCCGGCAAGGGCATGATCGTGGCAGAGTTCCAACACGGTTATTTTTAGTTCTTCTGGTACGAATATCCTGTTCTGGTGCCATAGTAATCCATCCTTAGCCTGCAAGTCCAGCTCAGAGGAGGGTTCCTGTCCAGTGGTGGCTTGTCTGATCCGAGTGAGTAAGTCTTCCTGAAGAAGAAGAAAATTCCCAGGGGCGAGGATGGTATCGGGTGGGGAGGTTTCCTTTGATCCATGAAACATTCGGGACAAGGCGTCGGGTTTAGTGTTCTTGGCACCAGGGCGATAAGTGACATGAAAGGAAAACCGGGAAAAGAACAGTGCCCATCTGGCTTGTCGTGGTTTTAATATTTTTGCAGCCTTCAGCTACTCCAGATTCTTATGGTCGGTGAATATTAGAATCGGGTGAGCAGCGCCTTCAAGTAAGTATCGCCATTCTTCCAAGGCAGACTTGATCGCCAGTAGTTCCCGGTCCCCTACATCGTAGTTTCTCTCTGCCGCAGATAATTTGCGAGAAAAGAAGGCTACTGGGTGAAGCAAAGCTCGGGTTCCTTGCCTCTGTGACAGTATTGCTCCTACCGCAACCTCAGAGGCATCTACCTCAAGTACAAATGGCAGTGAGGAATCTGGGTGTTTCAAAATAGAAGCGGAGGTGAATAGGCCCTTCAAGACTTCGAAGGCCTTTTGGGCCGCTGGGGAACTGTGGAAGCGGGTTCCTTGCTTGGTTAACTGGGTGATGGGCGCAATGATTGCGGAGACCCCCCGGATAAATTTACGATAAAAGTTAGTGAACCCAACGAACCGTTGGATCCCTTTCTTATCCATTGGCACTGGCCAATCCAGGATTGCGGCAATCTTCTGTGGATCCATCCTGATGCCTTCACCGGAGATGATTAACCCCAGGAATGCTATGCTCTCCCGCTCGAACTCGCATTTCTCGGCCTTCGCATATAGGCTATGCTGACGAAGCCGATCCAACACACTTCTGACGTGCCTGCGATGAGAGTCAAGGGAGGAAGAAAAGATTAGTATGTCATCCAAGTAGACAATAACAAAAAGATCCAAAAAGTCCAGAAGTACATCATTAATAAAGTACTGGAAGGTGGCAGGTGCATTGCACAACCCGAAGGGCATCACTAAGTACTCAAAATGCCCAAACCGGGAGCGGAAGGCAGTCTTCCACTCATCACCCTCCTTGATTCGGACCAGATTGTAAGCTCCACGGAGGTCAAGTTTAGTAAAAATGGTGGCAGCTCCCAATCTTTGGAATAACTCTGGTACCAGGGGGAGCGGGTAGCGATTCTTAATGGTGATCTTATTCAGTTCACGGTAATCCACACAGGGTCGAAGGGTGTGGTCTTTTTTCTCCACGAAGAAGATGCCTGCGCCTGCTGGCGACGTAGAGGGGCGAATGAACCCCTTTAGTAGGTTCTCATCGATGTAGTTCTTTAGTGCCCCCTGTTCTACCTCCGTTAATGGGAAGATCCTACCGAATGGAATAGCTGCTCCGGGAAGCAGATTGATGGGGCAATCGTAGGCCCGATGGGGTGGTAGTGTCTCTGCCCCCTGTTTGCTGAATACATCAAGGAAGTCCAGGTAGGCATCAGGGAGGACCTGACGTGTACCAGCCTCAGTGTCGGTACACATTAAAGTGGCCGGCCCAGGGAGCTTGTGTGAGCCGCAGGACTGTTGGCAATAGGAGGAAAGAAAGGTAACTACCCCCGTGGCCCAGTTGATGGTGGAGTTGTGGGCTTGCAACCAAGGCATACCAAGAATCAGTGGAGAGGAAATAATGTCCAGACGTAGGTACTCTCGGTGAACCCCCGGTAGTGGTGGGGATGGTGACAGGTAAGGGAACCGTCTCCTGGACCACGGGTCCCGACTTGATAACGGACCTGTCAGCCAGGTGAACACATAGTCCATGAGTCTTGGTAAGAAGGGGGATCTCCTGTGTGCGGGCAAAAGTTGAGTCCATGAAGCAACTACAAGCCCCAGAGTCAATGATAGCGGACACTTGCAGAGTCCTTCCTGGGAGCTGTAAGGAGACAGAGAGGGCAAGGTGAGATGAAGGCTTGGCCCGAGGGTTGGTTAAACCAGAGGATACTGAGAAGCACTTACGGGCTTTCAGGGGACAGTTCCTAACGAAGTGCCCGGGTTCCCCACAATATAGGCACAGATTATGCGCTCGCCGGTGCTGGCGTTCCTCCGGAGTGAGGGAGGGACGAAGGACTCCAAGCTGCATGGGTTCGGGTGCATTGTGTGAGGGGGTCAGAGGTACGACAGGAGCTGGTTGCAGGTGGCTGGGGACCCGGGGAAGCATCCAGGTCGGACGGGAGAAGCCCGTGGCCCTCTCAGCCCTCCGTTCCCTCAGGCATCGGTCAATCTGAATAGTCAACTCGATCAACAGATTCAGAGTCTCTGGTATTCCGACCCTAGCCAGTTCATCTTTCAGGGAGTCCGAAAGACCTATGCGGAACTGGTGACGGAGGGCGGCGTCATTCCAACTGGTATCCGTGCTCCAGCGCCTAAATTCAGCTACATAGTCCTCAGCCGCTCTGCGTCCCTGCTGAAAGGTACGCAAGGCGTTTTCTGCAGGAACTGAAAGCTGAGGGTCCTCATACAGTTGGGCCATGGCATCAAGGAAAACTGTAAGACTGTCCAGAGCCACATCCTTCCGTTCCAGCAGGCGGTGGGCCCAGTTCTGTGGGTCTCCAGAGAGCAAAGAGATCACAAAGCCCACCTTGGTGGCTTCCAGGGAGAAGGTGCGGGGCTGTAAGGCAAAGTACAACTCGCAGGAGTTACGGAAGGCTCTGAACATGCTCCGGTCCACGGAGAACCTTTCAGGTGTAGAAACCCTGGGTTCAGGAGGGAGCATGACCACTGTGGGTGTGGACCCTGTACCGGCAGAGGAAGTAGAGGCAAGTGGATGTTCTTGGGCTCCAGAAGGGTTGGTGAGGGCCCGCACTTGTCCTTCCAGGTGGGTGTAGCCTTGCTGGAGACTTTTGACTGCTTCAGTCAATTCCGCCAGGTGCCTACATAGTTCCTCCATAGGTGAGGCTCCCTGCTCGGGCTCAGACATGGCTGTCTACTGCTGTCACGTACCTGATGGTGACGAGCCCGGTTTAGCAGAGGGAGGCCTCCCTTACAGCTCCCACCAGCGGCCCCTGGTAGTGTTAACAGGAGGCACGGAGGTAGAAGGGGTACGAGTGCCTGGCAGGATCACAGGAACCAGGAAGCCAGGAAGCACAGCAGGTTAACTGGAATCAGGAAGCCAGGAAGCACAGCAGGATCACAGGAACCAGGAAGCACAGCAGGTTAACTGGAATCAGGAAGCCAGGAAGCACAGCAGGATCACAGGAACCAGGAGGCCAGGAAGCACAGCAGGTTAACTGGAATCAGGAAGCCAGGAAGCACAGCAGGATCACAGGAACCAGGAGGCCAGGAAGCACAGCAGGTTAACTGGAATCAGGAAGCCAGGAAGCACAGCAGGTTAACTGGAACAGCTGAACGGACCGGACCGGGGCCTGGATCAGGCAGGATAGTCGGACAAGGCGGGGTCGGGAACACTGGCAGACAGCGAGGTACAAAAGGACAAGGCAGAGCGGAGGTCAGAAACAGGCCGGAGGTCAGGTGCAGGCGGATAGCAGACAGATCACAGGGAAGCCGGTACACAGGTACTACGCTGTAGAGCAGACAGCAGGGACTGTCTGCAAGTGAGGGGTTTAAGTAGCCCTTCTGACGCCAACCGCGGGGAGTGTGCGTGCACGTGCGCGTTTGCGCGCGCGGACGGGACCCAGGAAGTCCAGGGATCCTGTTTCTGGCAGGATCCCCATGACAGTACCTGTGCGACTACGGCACCAGGACAGGGTCAGGGAGCTCGGTTTTTTTTCACCACACCAGTGGGCCATGATCAGGGATGCATGCACTGTCCTGGCACCATTTGAGGAGGCCACAAGGATGGTGAGCAGTGACAGTGCATGCATCAGTGACACTGTACCTCTTGTCCACTTGTTGGAGCATACGCTGTGTGGAATAATGGACAGGGCACTTGAGGCAGAACAGAGGCAGGAAGAGGAGGACTTCCTTGCCTCTCAAGGCCCTCTTTATCCAGACAGTGTTCCTTCTGTCCCACCCATCACACAGGAAGAGGAGGAGGAGGAAGAGGAGGATTGTGTCAGCATGGAGGTGTAGCCTGGCACTCAGCATCAGCAGTCTTTTAGGGATGATTTACAGTCCCAAGAAACCAGTGGACTTGTACGTGGCTGGGAGGAGGTGGCTGCGGATCATGTCGTCCTTAGTGACCCAGAGGACTCCGGACCGAATGACTCAGCTAACCTACGCTGCATGGCCTCCGTAATCCTGCAAAGCCTGAGGAAGGATCCTCGTATTCTTCAGATCAAGGAGAGGGACCATTACTGGCTGGCCACTCTCCTTGATCCACGGTACAAGGGTAAGGTTGCAGACCTTATCTTGCCGTCACAGAGGGAGCAGAGGATGAGACAGAGAAGGAGCGGTGGAGAAGGTGGCCGTCTGACCGATGCGTTCAGACAATTTTTTAGTCCGCAGCTCCAAGGTATGATCGGTTCCAGCAACCATCGCCAGCGTCTGATTTACATGGTCCAGGAATACCTGGGGCAAGGTTACCTTTCCCACCGAAAATCCTCTGGCTTACTGGGTCTTGAGGATGGATCACTGGCCAGAGCTTGCACAGTATGCAATTGAGCTACTGGCCTGTCATGCATCCAGCGTTCTTTCGGAACGCACATTCAGTGCTGCTGGAGGCTTTGTTACCGATCACAGGGTGCGCCTGTCCACCGTCTCGGTTGATCGACTGACATTCATAAAGATGAATCAGTCTTGGATCACCACCAGCTACCAAGCACCTGAAGCTAAATGTCACATCCCTTCAAGACTGCCTATGCTGATGCTGAGTGACTGTCCTGTTATGTTAACTGACTATCCTCTTCCTCCTCAATGATCCTGCTGATAGCTTGGAAGAACATTTTTGGTTCTGGGTGCCGCCACCAGTGGCTAAGGCCCAATTTTTCAGCCCCTGTTTAACAGGGGCATGTAATTACAATATTTGATGCAATGCTTTGCAGCAGGGCTCATTACTGCACTCCAACTAGAGTATCTGGGAGAGGTTGCAGTGTCGTGGCACCAGCACCAGTGCCTAAGGCCCAATTTTTCAGCCCCTGTTTAACAGGGGTGTGTATTTACAATTTTTTATGCAATGCTTTGCAGCAGGGCTCATTGCTGCGCTCCAAGTACAGTATCTGTGAGGGGTTGCAGTGTTTTGGCACCAGTGCCTAAGGCCCAATATTTCTGCCCCTGTTTAACAGGGGCATGTAATTACAATTCTTGGTCTAATACTTTGCAACAGGGCTCATTGCTGCGCTCTAAGTACAGTATCTGTGAGGGGTTGCAGTGTTGTGGCACCAGCACCAGTGCCTAATGCCCAATTTTTCTGCCCCTGTTCAACAGGGGCATGTAATAACAATTTTTGATCTGATAATTCACAGCAGGGCCCATTCATGCGCCCACCAAGAGTAACTGTGAGGGCTTACAGTGTTGTGGCACCAGCACCACCACCAAAGGCCCAATTTTTCCTACCACTGTTCAACAATGGCATGTAATTACAATTCCTGATATAATAGTTGACAGCAGGGAGTTCCAGCGCCTACCAAGAGTAACTGTGAGGGCTTAGTGTTGTGGCAAAACCAACACCTAAGGGGCAAATTTCTGCAGAGTATCTACGGCAGGCCCCTACTTTCAAACATCCAACTTACAAACGACTCCTACTTGCAAACGGAAGGAGACAACAGGAAGTGAGAGGAAATCTACCCCTAGGAAGGGAAATTCTCTCCTGTAAGAGTTAATATGGGAAAAAGGTGTCTCCTCTCTACTGATGCTTTATCACCAATCCTTGTTTCAATAAAAACCCCAAACTTTCCAAAAACATTTTTCATTGGGACGGAAAGTGAGGTGAAATGTTCTGAACAGGTGCACAGACAGAAAAACAAATGTTACAGGGGTGATAACCCTTCCCTATGTTCTCCAAAAAGCTTAAAAATAGATTTTTTTGGCTAGAGCTACACTTAAAAAATGTACATGTTCCAAATTAAAAACAGATTCTACTTAAGAACAAACCTACAGTCCGTGTCTTGTTTGCATCGCCTGTATACTGCTGTTCAGAGTATATAGGGCCTTTTTTTATTTTGGGTGCGGGGTTCCCCTTAATATCCATACAAGACCCAAAGGTGCTGGTAATGGGCTGGGGGGTGGGGGGGGGGGGGGGTGATGGGGTAGCCATGCCATTTTTCTCAATGATTTTTATCCATATTGCCGGGACCAGACATTACATTAAAGCCGCAAGCAGTTTTAAATGGCTTTTTTTCCTTTAGAAATGTCATTTTGTGCAGGGACAGTTCTAAACACGGGAAACACATGCCACTTCACAGGCATACTTTAGACACCCCCCAGGTACGATATTTAAAGGAATATTTCACTTTTTTTTTTCACTTTATGCATCATTAAAATCACTGCTCCCGAAAAAACTACTGTTTTTAAAACATATTTTTGCATTGATACATGTCCCCTAGGGCAGGACCCAGGTCCCCAAACCCTTTTTAGGACAATAACATGCATATTAGCCGTTATAATTAGCACTTTACATTTCGAACGTTCGCGTCCATTGTATTTAATAGGATTCTAAACTTTCGGTCCGTTCGCAGGTTCTGGTGCGAACCGAGGGGGGTGTTCGGCTCATCCCTACTGACCACCATGCAAGATGTTGTAGGTGGGAAGATAAAAAGTATCGGGTAATGTCAGGAACGCTTACGTCCCCTTGATCTCTCTGGGGGCAAAGCAGGGATCTGAGCAGCCAATGACATTCAAGGGTCCCCTATAGAATTTTTTAATTCTGTTTATAGTTTTTTTTTATTTTTATATATATACAAGGGTCAGGACATTAGCAGGGAGGGTTTCATAATAGTTAAGAAGTTTGGTAAAATAGATATTTTAGAGTTTAAGTCCACTTTATAGCCTAGCTCCAGGAATTCTTTGACTTTAAATAGCTTGATTGGACCAAGTTGGCGCAAACAAACTTTTTCCTTTGCTAATCAATACAGCAGCTGTCAAAGCTTTATAAACTGTATGTAGAATCAGCTACATACAGTATACAGCGCTGTGTTGCAGCAGCGGCATGGGGACTTTCATCCATCCCTGGAACAAAATCTGATGAGTTTTTCACTGGAAACTTTTTATATTTTTATGAATCAATACAAGGCTTCCTCTGAATGGCTGAGACGCAGATTGTGAGGTAATCTGCCTGCCTCTCCACCTCCACCAATTAGAGGAAGCCTTATGTCTGGCAACAAAAGTGAGTACACCCGTAAGTGAAAATGTCCAAATTGGGCCGAATTAGCCATTTTCCCTCCCTGGTGTCATGTGCCTCGTTAGTGTTACAAGGTCTCATGTGTGCATGGGGAGCAGATGTGTTAAATTTGGTGTTATCGCTCTCACTCTCTCATACTGGTCACTAGAAGTTCAACATGGCACCTCATGGCAAAGTACTCTCTGATGCCGTGTACACACGACCGTTTTTCTCGTCGAGAAAAACAAAATTTTTTCCTTTTGACGAGAAAAATGATCGTCTGTGGGCATTTTGTCGTTTTTCTCGACGAGAAAAACGGCATTAAAAACGACGAGAAAAATTAGAACATGTTCTAATTTTTCTCGTCATTTTTTCTGACATTTTTTCCGCGGCAGTGTTTCCCATAGGGAAACACTGCCGTGGAGCCCACAGACGGTCGTTTTTCTCAACAAGAGAAAAAATTACGTGAAAAACTACCGTGTGTGGGGAACAAGCCGTTCCCTCGTTTTTAATGTCATTATTCACGGCGGTTTTTTAACCGCCGTGAATAATGATCGTGTGTACGCGGCATCAGGATCTGAAAAAAAATAATTGTTGCTGTACATAAAGATGGCCTAGGCTATAAGAAGACTGGCAAGACCCTCAAACTGAGTTGCAGCACGGTGGCCAAGACCATACAGTGGTTTAACAAGACAGGTTCCACTCAGAACAGGCCTCACCATCGCCGACCAAAGAAGCTGAGTGCACGTGTTCAGCATCAAATCCAGAGGTTGTCTTTGGGAAATAGATGTATGAGTGCTGCCAGCATTGCTGCAGAGGTGGAAGGGGTGGGGGGTCAGCCTGTCAGTGCTCAGACCATACGCCGCACACTGCAATAAAATGGTCTGTATGGCTGTCGTCCCAGAAGAAAGCCTCTTCTAAAGATGATGCACAAGAAAGCCCGCAAACAGTTTGCTGAAGACAAGCAGAACTGAAACCATGTCCTGTGGTCCGATGAGACCAAGATAAACTTAGACAAGTATGTCTTGCCTACAGTCAAGCATGGTGGTGGGAGTGTCATGGTCTGGGGCTGCATGAGTACTGCCGGCACTGGGGAGCTACAGTTCATTGAGGGAACCATGAATGCCAACATGTACTGTGACATACTGAGGCTGAGCATGATCCCCTCCCTTCGGAGACTGGTACGCAGGGTAGTATTCCAACATGATAATGACCCCAAACACACCTCCAAGACGACCACTGCCTTGCTAAAGAAGCTGAGGGTAAAGGTGATGGACTGGCCAATCATGTCTCCAGACCTAAACCCTATTGAGCATCTGTGGGGCATCCTCAAACAGAAGGTGGAGGAGCGCAAGGTCTCTAACATCCACCAGCTCTGTGATGTTGTCAGGGAGGAGTGGAAAAGGACTCCAGGGTTAAGGCAGTGTTGGAAAATAATGGTGGCCACACAAAATATTGTCACCTTGGTCCTAATTTGGACATTTTCAGTAAGGGGTGTACCCACTTTTGTTGCCAGCGGTTTAGACATTAATGGCTGTGCGTGGAGTTATTTTGAGGAGACTGAAAAGTTACACTGTTATACAAGCTGTACACTCACTAGTATACATTGTAGTAAAGTGTCATTTCTTCAGTGTTGTCACATGAAAAGATATAATAAAATATTTACAAAAATGTGAGGGGTGTACTCACTTTTGTGAGATACTGTATAAGGGAGGCTCATTGGGCTGCTACAATGACGAAGAGGTAAAACAGGGGATCATGTGTATGTTTTAGATCTCAATAAAGAAAAGACAATTATATCTGTTTAAAATAATACCAAAAGCTTGCAGATGATTGCCTTATTTATAAATGCTGACCTTTGGGAAGTTTCTTTTGAACATGTCAGAATTCCCTCCAAGTTTGACTGTCAAATTTGGCAGAGTTGTTTTCACAACAGCATGCAGATCCTCAAACTGTTTATTCACTACAATATCCTACAACACATAAAAATAAAATACATCAGTACATACAGTACATACAGCATGATTTAATTAAACAACCCTGGTATAACAAAAAAACAGAATTTAAAAAAAATATAGACTATTACTTCTTTTATTGCAAAGGTGGAGTAGATTGTTTGTATGTCTCTATTCACATATTTGATAATAATTTGTCCATGCTTATCCTTCCTCTATACCAGGTTGATTAACAGTTATTTTCCTCATCATTTTCTTTCTTGTTTATAAAAGACCTAAAAGTCGATAGGAATAAATACACGAGAAGCAGCAACTAAGAATTTCCATTCAACTAGCCATTTGTTCCACAGCTCAGTCTGCTCTCTCAGGTAGAAAAAACGTCTTCAGTCTCTGCCGCCAAGCTGGACTGGTTTGTGAAGTCTCTTGGTCAGTCTTCCAGATGCAGACTAATGCCTTGTACACATGATAGGAATTTCCGATGGAAAAAGTCAGACGGACTTTTTCCATCTGAAATTCCTACCGTGTGCGCCCCATCGGAGAAATTCTGATGAATTCCATCGGAGTTTAAATATAGAACATGTTCTATTTTTCTCCGATGGAATTCCGTCGGAATTCCGTTGTGAGTTTGGTCGGGCAAAGGTCTGATCGTGTGTACGGGGCATAAGGCTAGCCATATATATTAAGATTTCTCTTGTTCAGCACTGAGGGCTGGGTGGTATAAATTAACCACTTGCTGCCCGCCTTATAGCAAAATGACGGCGGCAAAGTGGTTTCAATATCCTGACCGGACGTCATATGACGTCGGCAGGATAACAAGCCGCTGCACGCCCCAGGGGGCGCGCATCGCGGTGATCGTTGTTGCGGGATGTCAGTCTGACATCCCGCAACACCGATCTAGGTAAAGAGTCTCTGACGGAGACTCTTTACCACGTGATCAGCCGTGTCCAATCACTGCTGATCACAATGTAAACAAGAAGAGCCGGTGATCCGCTTTTCCTCACTCGCGTCTGTCAGACGCGAGTAGAGGAGAGCCGATCGGCTTCTCCTCTGACAGGGGGGGTTTGTGCTGATCAATTATCAGCGCAGCCTCCCCCCGAGGATGCCCACACTGGACCACCAGGGATGCCACCAGACCACCAGGGATGCCCACCACCAGGTATGCCACCCTAGACCACCAGGGATGCCAATCAGTGCCCCTAATGGATGCCAATCAGTGCCCACAATGGATGCCAATCAGTGCCCACAATGGGCATCACTGATTGGCAGGCATTATTGTTTGGCACTGATTGGCATCCATCATTAAAATACATTACAGTACATCAGTGTCACCTATCAGTGCCCATCTATGCCCATCCATGCCACCTATCAGTGTCCATCCGTGCCGCCTATCAGTGCCTATCCATGCCGCCTATCAGTGCCTATCCATGCCCATCTATGCCGCCTATCCATGCTGCATATCAGTGCCACCTATCAGTGCCCATCAGTGCCGAATATTGGTGCTCATCATCAGTGCCCATCAATGCCACCTCTTTGGTGCCCCCTCTTAGGTGCCACCTCATCGGTGCCCGTAAGTGCAGCCCCATCAGTGCCCATCAGTGAAGGAGAAAGCTTACTTATTTACAACGTTTTGTAACTGAAACAAAAAAAAAACATTTTTTTTTTCAAAATTTTCGGTCTTTTTTTAATTTTTTTAGCAGAAAATAAAAATACCAGAGGTGATCAAATACCACCAAAAGAAAGCTCTATTTGTGGGAACAAAATGATAAAAATTTAGTTTGGGTACAGTGTAGCATGACTGCGCAATTGTCATTCAAAGTGCAACAGCGCTAAAAGCTGAAAATTGGTCTGGGCAGGAAGGTGTATAAGTGCCCTGTATGGAAGTGGTTAATAGATTCCCCTATCCACTCAAAACAACCTGGATGGAGTAATACCCCATCCAGCTATTGTATTCCAACAGCGGCTGTCAGAATATCCGAACAGTGACTGCATTTGATTGGCTGCAGTCACTGTTCGGTTGGGGATTTTCTCTATGGCTCCCTTGATTTTCAGACTGAAGTTTGTTTAACTGGGTAGAATTAAAGGCTGACAACATTAAGGTTAGAAAAGCTGATATATGAGCATAGGGGCAGCTTTTCCAAATTTGAGAAGGTATGGGATAGTTGGTTGGCTTCTCCTGGTTTGGCCTCAGCTGATTTGGTAATGGACAGGTTATTGTTTGGAAAATTTATCAAAAATGTATATGTTTAATTTAGCTGGTAATGTTGTGGCTGGAATTTGCATGCCCTTGCTTTTTAAATGTGTATTGCTTGTCTACCTGCTTTGTTATGGTGACCATAGTGTTCCGGTTGTGCACGACTCTAGATACGGCTCTAAAGTGTGCTTAAAGCATTCCTGTGACGTGAATTACAATACTGGTATGCTGAATTGATATCTGATGTGAATCACATGTATTTTAATGTCTGGTTGTACAAATTTGTGACATCTCAATAAACCTTTGCCTGATTTAAAAAAAGAATTTAAGGCTGAAAGCCACCCATGACATGAATTTTGGCCAATTCAGAAGGAATCAGATAAGAGTTGAGCTTTATGACCAACATAACGCTCTTAAAGCAGTCTCTCACTGTTGCTCAGATCAGACATCAGCCAATATAAACACAGACAGGTATGGATACACACCCGCAGTGTGGCCTTCCCAAACTCTGCCTTAAGATTACTAGTTTAAATAGGAGCCTTGACTGAGTGCAGCCTCCTCTATATGTCAGCCATATTAATTGCTTCTTACTTTGATTTCTCCATTGTGATACCACGTATAACAGGTACCCTTTCTCTGTCAAAGCAGGTGCTCCCAGTGTGATCTTCTCACAATGAGGACTTGAATCTGGAATGTGATCTAAATGGAAAAACAGAGGCATACCTATGGGGCTTGAGAGCAAGTTATTGGAAATGCAATAAGATTATATAAAACTTCCAGGACCCCCTATGCCCATGATTGTGAAGTCTGTAATTTCAGTGAAGAGAGAAACATTTGAACACAGGTGAATTGATTGAGTAGTGGTGAAAAAGAGAACGCGGCTAGGTAAAGCAGTTCTTCAATATGTTGGTCAAACATTAACTGATTTTCACTTTTCAATAATAATCTAATGGATTCAATGCTTTCTGTAATAATTGGTTGGTGTACCTAAACATATGATGTTAGGACACCTTGGAAAAACACAACATCCACAGTGTTGATCACAATGGATTACAGCATGTTATATCAATCAGATCGACATACTTACAGAGAAATCCAATGACTCTACAGCCGACTCTGAATTTGCCTGGATAGACTTTAGAATGGCAAAGCAACCTTCACTCTGCATTGGATTTCTGGCCATCTGCAAACACCGCAAAATTTAATCTATTTACACTTGCAAATCATTTGAAATAGACCTATAGATTTTTTTTTTGTATCAACTGTCCAATCACTCTCAAAAGATTCTGATAATTAAACTACATTCTGTAATTATAAAAAAATGTGATGCTTCCTAAAAGGCACAGAATACGTTATGTAAGAATACAAGGAGAGAGTAAAAAATGTGGTTATATTTAACCAAATCTAAATCCTACAGTCTGCATTACATCAAAATTTGTCCTAATGCAGTTGTCAGGAAAGGTTCCACCCGCTGGTAGTACTATCTGATATTTGGTGTGCAGTACTGATGTCCACCAGCAGGTGTCTCCTGGCAGTTTGGAACTGTCAGGAAAGCCTTTCCCTGCTGGTGTTATGTGATCTTTGGGCCGCAGTACTGGCGTCCACCAGCAGTGGGATGATGATCCTGGCAGTATGGAGCAGATATCTCCTCCTGCAGTTAGGAATCACCTGAACCTGATAGCAGGTAATGGTATAAAAACCTGGCAAGTTCAAACACACTTTGCCTTGGCTTCGTCTTGTGCCCTGACCTGTTGCTCTGATCCTGAACCTGTTTCCTGAACCTGACTCTGATCCTGAACCTATTTGTACTTGTTCCTGTCAGTCCTGTGTCCCTGGATTCCTGCCCTGCTGTCTGATTCCTTCCACCCTCTCCCCGTCCGTCTTGCTCCTTGTCCCCTATCTGCTGATCTCCTGTTATGACCCTGGCCTGCCTTGAGACTAAGATCCCGGTATTCCCTTTTGGCTGTATATGCTTATCTGATTATTGTTATTTTGGGGTCTTGTTTGATTGGTTTGATTGTGCACTTTGTGATATTGGAGGTCATTGCATTTATACAGTTTCTTAATAAATTATTACTTTCTTCACCTACATACGTCTGGTTCACTTGTGCAGTCCACACAGTTCTGATCACATCTGATTCATGACAGCAGTTGTGTACTTTTAGTAGCAGAAAGTTAAATGTATAACTTTATATGTCTTTGGTATTAGAAATACATATGCAGTTTGTGAACATATACGATGTACAGACTTTTCCTACCTTTAGTACTTTTAAAGTTTTGTTTTCTTTAAGACACAATGCAAAACGTACAGCTCCTTGTAAGGAAATACGGTTGTTGCTGCAAACACAAGATAAACAGAAAAGTCATGCAGAGCTTAGTAAAATATTAGTAAATAAGTAAATTGGACCGAACTCCACCAAACAATTTCCCAAGTGTGAATAAAAGAGAATTTCCAGATACCTCTATGCTCAAAATATCTAATGTGCATATTACACTTCATCTATTTTTCTTTTCATGGTAGTCTGCTTTAAAGAGAAGAGCACAAAAGAACCTACCCTTTTCCTATTGGGCTTCTTTTGCCTGCATTGGGTAATGTGAGGCAGCACATGACTAATATAAACTAGCATTCTTGGGAACATAATAATAATTATTACTTTCCCCACTGCTAGGACACTATACACGCAGCTATCATCTTTTTCCATTGTCCACAATCAGCTCATTTATTTGACTATAGTGCACCAGTTAGAAGGAAAAAACATCCAACAACATATCAGTCGGTGGGGGGCAGCTTTACAAATTTATGAACTCCCTATTCTATGCAGTTTTCTGCTGTCTAAAAATGAACACATGGTTATGCCAACACTGTACATCCATTGGTTTGGGCAAGGAATCCTAAACATGTTCAATTTGGTCTGATCAGGAAACCTGCATAGCCCCAAATTTCGTACAAGTGTTTATGCTTATTGATTACCTTATATTTAGCTCTTCTAAAACATTATTAATCTTCAGAGCTTCTCCTAAAGCAGAGGCACCATCATTGCCAAATCCATTGTATGAAAGATCCAGAACTCTTAAGAAAATATTTGCCTGTTAAAAAACCAATGAGTATGAATAATACTGTATGTAAATGAAAAGGAAAGTACTTCAAGTAGAACTATAGGCAAATGTTTTTTTTTTTTTTCATTTTGGATAGAGCAAGGGAGGGTAGTAACCCCTGTCAGATTTATTTTCTCCATTTGTGAGATTTCCCTTCACTTCCTGTCCCATAGCCAAACAGAAAGTCAGAGGAAATCCCTGCAAATTAAGGGAATTCCTTGGGGACTCCCAGGTCACCAAAACTAGTGTTCCCATTGGAAGATTTCTCCATTACTTTTCTGGGGACAACCCAAAATTTGTTTTTTAAATTTCACTTTCGATGATAATGGTAAATAGGATTAATTGAGAGGGTGGATCTCCTTAATGGGGACACAGACAGCAATACAAACTGACAGGTGTTCTAATCTATCTCTACTCTGTCCAAAGCTAAAAAAAAAAAAAAGTTTGCCTTTAGTTATACTTTAAAGAAGAACTATAGGGCAAAACTTTTTTTTTTCATAGATAGAGTAAGGGAGGGTCATAACCCCTGTCAGTTTATTTTTTGTCTTCTGTGTCCCATCTGGGAGATTTCTCTTCACTTCCGGTCCAATAGACAAAACAGGAAGTGACAACTCAAAATTTGGGATTCTCTTTTACTTTCACTTTTTGGGTTGGATTTGGTTCAAGAAGGTTCTACTAAACATATAAAAACAAATAAAAAGTTTGGGTACTGAATCTGTCAAATTAAGTTTCTCCAATTTTTAAGACTAAATTGCCAAGCTATTAGAAAAACATTGCGGGGAGGGGATGAGGATAAGTGCCTCTTCCTCACAATTCTGGTCCAGTGGTTGTGGGGGTGAAGCAGGAACTTATAAAAATCTGGAAGCCCTCTTAATATAAAGTAACCCCCAGACATCTGGGGTTACTTTTGAACAAGTTAGGTTTTTTTGACAAATACTTTATTAAAAAAAAAATTAAAAAGCCCCACCTCCCCAAAAAAAATCCAGCATTATAAATCCAGCATCAATTATGATGAACACCACCCACCGATCATCAAAAGAATAGAACCCATTGATAGGCTGATCTGTCTGCTCACGTCGCACATTAGAGCTATCCATTGCTGCCATTATGTTTATACACAAGGGTGTGGGAGTAGCCCCACTGACCAAATATGGACATGGTTATATCTTCTGTTTAGTGATGTCACCATCACCCCACCCTATTTACTTACATTGCTGGGGATTCCCAGCCATGTAGGTGAATAGGGCTGGTGACGTCAATGTTTGTTGAGGACTTAGCGGTGCCTCCAGGTGAAAGTAAGAGGTTCACTTGATCTACCCTCTTAATTACTGTCAGGTCACCTGTGGCCAGATGACAGATTCACACCGTTGGGGGTCAGGAGTGCACCACAAGGTAGTGAACCCTATGGCTGACTGCTGCGGATGGTAAACTGGGTGGTTGTGGAAAGCGGGACCAGTGGAGCACAACAGGGATCCACAGGGAGCTAGAGCCCAAGATTCCCCAGGGCGCGGAGTCTAAGATCCAGCAGGTTTTCACCAGAGCCTCTAGTGGTGAGGATGGCCTACGCTGCAGCTGGGTCCAGGTCACGGCCGCCAGAGTCCCCTAGCTCACGCTCTGTAGGGTAAAGGGTATAGAGGGGAATCAGCAGCACAGGATACAAGAATGGTGAGGGGAAAAGCCAAGGTGTCAGCGGGATACGCACCTGATCAGCGAGTCCGTTGGAGCAGAGAGAGGTCACCCGTACGGATCCGACTCACGGGCCCCTGGTAGTGCAGACAGGAGGCACGGGAGTGCGGAAGGGTAAGAGAGCCTGAGAACGGTTCAAAGAGAGCGGCTCCGGATCCTGGGTTCAGAAGGGTAGCAAGCCAGGCAGGCTGCAGGCAGGTAGGTAGGCAGGCAGGTATATAGAGCAGCGTAGCGGGGCAGAAGCAGAAGGGGCGGTCAGACAGGCAGGGTTCGGCAACGTTCGGGCAATGTGGCACAGCGGGGTAGGCAGGTTCAGGGTCAAAGACAGGCCGAGGTCGGGTGCAGGCGGATAGCAAGGAAAGTCCAGTAACAAGCCGGGTGGTCAGAAGGTCGGATTTCAGGCGAACAACAGGAGCAGGATACACAGGGGACTGTAGATCAGACAGCACCGGTCTGAAGTGTTCCAGGGGTTTAAATAAGCAAACCGGCGTGTGCGGGCGCGCGCACGGCGTGCGCGTGTACGCGCCCGCAATGCGCGCACATGCACCCGCACGCACCGGCGCGCACAGGCACGCGCGCCCGCAATCCAGGAAGTGTACCAGCGCGGATGGAAACATGCCAAACCACAGCGCGCATCGGCGCACGTGAACGCACACCGAAGCGACCACCGACGCGCCCGGCAAGGTACGTACACTGACAGTGCCCCCCCCTTTAGGGCAGCCTCCGGATGCCCAATTGAGCGATCTTCGTGGCGTGAGACCTCCTGAAAGCTTGCATGAGTTCCTCCGCATGTATGCCGTTTTCGGGTTCCCAAGAATTATCTTCTGGGCCGTAACCCCTCCACTTAATCAGATATTGTACCTGGTTGTGTCTCTTCCTACGGTCCAGGATTGCCTCTACCTCAAACTCCTCCTCGCCGTCAATCAGAACAGGTTCGGCCAGCGAAGGGGTTAGGGACAACCGGCTTTAACAGGGTCACATGAAAGACTGGATGGACCTTCAGGGAGTTAGGTAGGTCGAGCTCATATGCTACATTGTTGATCCTCCTTTTTACCGAGAAAGGTCCCATGAACTTAGGGCCCAATTTCCTGGACGGGCAGGCCATCTTTAGGTTAATCGTGGATAACCACACCTGGTTGCCGGGCTCCAGAATGAGTTCCCCTCTCCTTTTCCTATCAAACATCCTCTTGTTGTACTCCTGGGTCTTGGACATGGTCTCCTGTAGAAGTTTGTTATTGGAGAAGAAGAAATCCATTGTTTCGGACACCGCAGGGACAGTGCATTCGGGTATGGTACTTGGCAAGAAGGAGGGATGGAATCCATAGTTGGCAAAGAATGGGGTTTGCTTAGTGGCAGAGTGCAGGGAATTGTTGTAAGCGAATTCAGCAATGGGGAGTAGGGAGGCCCAATCATCCTGGGAAAAGGAGGAAAAACAACGGAGGTACTGCTCTAATGTTTGGTTGGTCCTCTCAGTTTGGCCATTCGTCTGGGGGTGGTATGCCGAAGAGAAAGCCAACTTGATTTCCAGGGAATCACAAAGAGCCTTCCAAAATCTGGAGGTGAACTGGGCGCCTCGGTCTGAGACAATACTTGCCGGAACTCCATGGAGCCTCACTATTTCCCTGATAAAAACCCTTGCCGTTTCCATGGCGGAAGGTGTACCTTTCATGGGCAAAAAATGAGCCATCTTGGACAGCCTGTCAACGACAACGAAGACCGTGGAGAACCCTTCGGACAGAGGGAGCTCCACTATGAAGTCCATCGACACCATCTTCCAGGGTCTTTCAGGGACAGGTAGAGGTTTTAATAGACCCCAGGCCCTCATCCGGCTATTCTTGTTCCGGGAGCAGGTGTTGCATGAGTCCACGTATCTCTTGCAGTCACTACCCAGCTGCGGCCACCAGAACGTGCGCTTGATGAGCTCGGCCGTTTTCAAGGTACCAAAATGTCCGGCCAACTTGTGGTCATGGCAAAGCTCCAGAACAGCTATCCGAAGACCCTCAGGGACCAGAATCTTGCCCTCGTGCCTGATCAGACCATCTTGTGCCCTGACACAGTCCTCCGGAAGAAAGGTCAAGCCAGCAGACGCCCGCTTAATACGGGGCATAAGGTCTTCTTGGAGCACCAGGAAGTTCCCGGCAGGGAGGATGGTGTCAACAGGTAATTTCTCTTCAGGAGTGCTGAACATTCGGGACAGTGCGTCCGGTTTAATGTTTTTTGAGCCAGGCCTGTAGGTGATGTGGAACAAAAACCTTGAGAAAAAAAGTGCCCACCTTGCCTGCCTTGGCTTCAACCTCTTGGCTGTTCTCAGGTACTCGAGGTTCTTGTGGTCCGTGTAAACCAAAATGGGGTGTGCCGCCCCCTCGAGCAGGTAACGCCATTCTTCTAATGCGGCCTTGATAGCCAGGAGTTCCCGGTCACCCACGTCATAGTTACGTTCCGCCGTGGAAAGCTTGCGCGAGAAGAAGGCCACTGGAAAAAGTAAGGCTTTAGCCCCCTGACGCTGGGATAGCACAGCCCCCACTGCATTTTCGGACGCGTCCACTTCCAGGACGAAAGGTAATGCGGGGTCAGGGTGCTTCAAGATGGAGGCAGAGACAAATAACTCCTTCAGTTTGTCAAAGGCAGCTTGGGCTCTAGGGGACCAGTAGAAGCGGTTTCCTTGTTTGGTCAGTTCGGTAAGGGGGGCGACAATTGCAGAGAAACTTCTGATGAACTTCCGGTAGAAATTGGAGAATCCGATGAAGCGCTGGACCCCTTTTTTATCTGTGGGGGCAGGCCAGTCCAGGATAGCCGACACCTTCTGAGGGTCCATTTTAATGCCCTCAATTGAAATGATCAGACCGAGAAACTGGATGCTTTGCCGCTCGAACTCACATTTCTCTGGCTTGGCGTAAAGCCCATGTCGTCTGAGCCGAACAAGGACATTCCGGACATGCCTGCGATGGTCGTCTACAGAGGAGGAGAATATTAAGATATTGTCCAGGTATACTATGACGTACAAGTCCAGGTAATCACGGAAGATGTCATTGACAAAATGTTGAAAGGTAGCCGGCGCGTTACACAGTCCGAACGGCATAACTAGGTACTCGTAGTGCCCGAACCGTGTGCGGAAGGCCGTCTTCCACTCATCCCCCTCTCGAATGCGGATCAGGTTGTACGCTCCTCGGAGGTCAAGCTTGGTGAATATGACCGCCGTTCCCAGCCTCTGGAACAGTTCCGGCACGAGAGGTAAGGGGTAACGGTTTTTAATGGTGATCTTGTTCAACTGCCGATAATCAATACAGGGGCGTAGGGAATGGTCCTTTTTTTCAACGAAAAAGATGCCCGCACCTGCAGGTGAGGTGGACGGGCGGATGAACCCTTTCTTTAGGTTGTCGTCAATGTAGACTTTCAGGGTACCCAATTCCTGCTCAGTCAGCGGGAAGATCCTCCCAAAAGGTACTTCGGTCCCAGGCAAAAGTTCTATAGGGCAATCATATGGTCTGTGAGGAGGAAGGGTTTCTGCTCCCTTCTTACTGAACACGTCCAGAAAATCATGGTAGGGCTCAGGGATGGTTTTCTGAAGGTCAGGGTCTGTGCCCAGACAGAGCAGGTGAGGGTGGTCGGTAGAGGCTTGTTGCAGGCAGTGTTGCAGGCAATAATCTGAGAGGAATTTAACTCTCCCAGTAGCCCAGTCAATGTTGGGGTTATGGGCTTGCAGCCAGGGCATCCCCAGAATGACGGGGAATAGCGGAGAGGAGATGGCATCCAGACTTAGCAACTCCTGATGGTGGGTTGCCACCGAGGCCATCAAAGGGACGGTTTCCTGAGTGACGGGGCCGGATTTGATAATAGAGCCATCAGCGAGATGTACTGCGAGTCCCCGGGGTTTCGGCCGCAGGGGAATGTGATGAATGGCAGCAAATGTCAAATCAATAAAGCAGCTGCATGCCCCCGAATCAATTATGGCGGGTACTAGGATTGCGGAAGTCCTTCCGGGGGGCTGTAAAGAAATGGAGAGAGCCAAGTGAGAAGTTGGGTTAGGCAACAAAGAGGCACAAGTAGAAGAGACAGGCAGGCACTTACGCATTTTAGCCGGACAGGATCTCACGTAGTGTCCCGGTTCGCCACAGTACATGCACAGATTGTTACTACGCCTATGCTGGCGTTCTTCGGGAGAGAGCGATGGGCGCAGTAAGCCCAGTTGCATGGGTTCTGGGTCATCTAACGCCGGAGACAGGGGCCTTGGAGGTGCAAGACGGGCCGGGTTTGAGACCTTGGGGAGCAACCAGGTGGGTTGGAACTGACTGGAGGTCCTCTCGGAGCGACGCTCTCTCAGGCGTCGGTCCATCTGAATTGCCAGATCTATTAACTTTTCCAGGGTTTGAGGAACTCTGACACGTGCTACCTCGTCCTTGAGCTGATCCGACAGGCCCATCCGGAATTGGTAGCGCAAAGCAGCGTCATTCCACTCTGTGTCAGAGCTCCAACGTTTGAATTCTGCTGCATAGTCCTCGGCCGCTCTGCGACCTTGCAGGAGGGAGTGGAGAACAGATTCTGCAGTAGCCGCTTGTTGCGGATCCTCATAGAGTTGAGACATCGCGGCAAAGAACGTGGCAAGGGTCTCCAAGGAGGCATCTTTCTGCTCTAGAAGGCGGTGAGCCCAGGCCTGCGGCTCGTCCGTCAGTAGGGAGATGACGAAGCCCACTTTGGTTGCTTCCAGGGAAAAGGTGCGGGGTTGTAGGGCGAAGAAAAGCTCGCAAGCGTTGCTGAACGCTCGGTATTTGCTGCGATTGCCCGCAAACTTCTCGGGTGTAGGGACCCTGGGTTCCGGAGGAAGCATGACGACGGAGGGTGTAGCCGGATATCCCGTGGATGTAGTGCCTTGCGGGCTGGCAGGCGAGGACAGGACTTGAACTCTTTCCTCCAACCTGGTATAGCCGGCTTGGAGGTCTTTCACGGCTTGCGTCAGCCCGTTCAGGTGCCGGCATAATTCCTCCATGGGATCCCTCCCCTGCTCGGACTCGGACATGGCTGTCTGATACTGTCAGCGGGATACGCACCTGATCAGCGAGTCCGTTGGAGCAGAGAGAGGTCACCCGTACGGATCCGACTCACGGGCCCCTGGTAGTGCAGACAGGAGGCACGGGAGTGCGGAAGGGTAAGAGAGCCTGAGAACGGTTCAAAGAGAGCGGCTCCGGATCCTGGGTTCAGAAGGGTAGCAAGCCAGGTAGCAAGCCAGGCAGGCTGCAGGCAGGTAGGTAGGCAGGCAGGTATATAGAGCAGCGTAGCGGGGCAGAAGCAGAAGGGGCGGTCAGACAGGCAGGGTTCGGCAACATTCGGGCAATGTGGCACAGCGGGGTAGGCAGGTTCAGGGTCAAAGACAGGCCGAGGTCGGGTGCAGGCGGATAGCAAGGAAAGTCCAGTAACAAGCCGGGTGGTCAGAAGGTCAGATTTCAGGCGAACAACAGGAGCAGGATACACAGGGGACTGTAGATCAGACAGCACCGGTCTGAAGTGTTCCAGGGGTTTAAATAAGCAAACCCACAATGCGCGCACATGCACCCGCGCGCACAGGCACGCGCGCCCGCGATCCAGGAAGTGTACCAGCGCAGATGGAAACATGCCAAACCACAGCGCGCATCGGCGCACGCGAACGCACACCGAAGCTACCACCGACGCGCCCGGCAAGGTACGTACACTGACACAAGGTCAGGGCAACAAGCAGACAAGGATAAACGAAGGACAAGCCGAAGGTCAAGGTCACTAGCAGACAGGGATAGTCGGGAACAAGCCAATATCGTAACACAGAGACAGACGTAGCACACGGCAGGCAGGAATCCAAACACACAATGCTTAACAAACACGTTGATCAGCAAGGCAGACTTGCAGTGCACAGGTTAATATAGAGTTCTGGGAGGAGAGATTATAAAAGCAGCCAGGTGAGAGAGTCTGGCCTCTAAGGTGAACACCAGAGGAGGAAGGTAAGATGACAGACAAACATTACTGCATATCCATGACAATTGCAGAACCTTCTTCATAATTCTCATAATTCTCCACCTCCCCACTCACCAACTGGAGCCTTTTCAAACTGGAATTTACATAAGACTAAATGGAAAACAATATTTTATTTATATAGAAATAAAATGTGTACATATCCCTCAAGAAGCATAAACTGCAGTACATAAAAATAATTCTGAACCAATGTGAGTTTTGTCATTGCCCCTGGACCTATAGCCAAGTGGCTGTTGACAGGGCTGCGGTTAGAAACTACAGGGCCCCACACAGCCAACCTGACAGGACCCTCCCCCATCCAAATAAACACAATTTACTATGCTTCAGTTATGAATGAATACAGTGGGTGATCAATACTGATCACTCATTGTGTTGATTCAAGAAAGGAAGGGGCTGGTAAATATGACATATTTACTGGGCCTTTTGCCCACTCTCCATCCTGAAGGATCCTATTGTGTTCTTGCAGATGCCGACAGGAAGAAGAGGAGGGAAGATGGCAGCACTGCAGTTGTGGGGGTGAGGTACACAGGGGACCCTGGGTAGCAGTAGGGAATGTATGGTGCAGAGTGAGGGTAATCAGTATAATAGGGTGGGGGTGGGGCAATTACTGGAACAGATGCTCTGTATGGTTCTCTCTGCAGCAGCTGAAAGCGGGTGGGGGGGGAGGAGCTGCCGCTCACCCTCCCTGCCCACATATGATTCACCCTGTTGCCTGGGCCCCCTTGCTGGCCTAGGCCTAGTACAGGAGGACCGGTGGTACCCCCTTATCCACAGCCCTGGTTGTTGAACAGCAGCTTCCATCTTTGGCCTCTAATGCAATTTTTTTGCTTTATTTAAAAAGGTACCTGACTGACAGTCATTCAGGTCAAACATGAATCAAGTATTATTAAATTTGGGACTGATGAGATGCCTCCTGGAACGACATCTTTTGCAATTGACATACATTATTATTGGTGCTATTATATACATGTCCCAAATTTATTTACAAATTTAAAGAAAATATGTCCCTTCAGCTTCGGGCAAGATATAGGAGCCATAAATTAGGCACCAGCCACCTACAAGGAAATATATTAAGTATCCCTCCAAAGCAAATACTTACAGACACAAATGATGATAAATAAGTTTAATCTACCTTAGTTAAAAAAGAAGGAAAACACAGCCAGTGGCTTTGATATGTTAGCAGTAGATAAACTGTTATCAACAGGATAATGTAGCAAAGTCAAAGGGAAGTTTTTTGGAATCCTCCTACTACATCATTACAGTCCGCCAGCTATGCTGGTAATGAATAATAACTGTTACCCTGGCAGTAAAATAGATCTCCTTCTTATTTCAGTGTAAACAAAAAGCCCATATATTTTGGGGGATTTATTTACTTTAGTCATTTATAGAGCCAAAAAGTATTGCACATGCATTAAAATAAATAAAGTACTTATTCACTAAGGCTAGCATGCCATTTAAATTAATAAACTGCTTTTTCTCTATAGCTACACACTTTCTTCTCAAAGGAGCAAGCGCCAGATTGTAATGGGAGAAACACTGTGGCTAATAAATGTTATGCTGGTACCGGGAGGGTAGGCAGCTAATAGGAAGATACGATGTTCAATACTGTAGATTAATACAGATGATGGCAGTGGGTATTAAAAAATTTTTTTTCTGTACTTCCACTAGCATAGACTGACCTTTTAGACCCAACAGAATTATTTTTTCAAATAATATAATGTACAGTATAGCTTACTAATGGAAATGTTCCTAAGCGTTCTGGACAGTGTAGTATTTACCATATTTTTAAAACAATTTTCATTAATCTAATAGCACTTATTATCAGAAGGCAAATGATCTTGAAATTCTGAAACTTATAAGATGGCATCCTATGAAATAACTAAAATACTTTGAAAATTTTAAAGTTGTCTTAAAGTGGTTGTAAACCCTCAGAAACAACTTAATCTGTTTACATAGTAGATAACACAGGCAGCTGATCGCTGCCTGTGAAAGTGCATTTACTTCTGTATTTTCGTTGTAAATCGTCTTTTACTGTTAGATGATGTAATGCGCGATTGCACAGTAGGATCTCCCATTAACGGCACCTAAAGTGTGCCGTTTTTGTGTTTCCTGCCTGTCGGGAATTATACTGTGTGCGAGCTTTCCCTCTGAGCGGCACAGAGGAGAAGTCTTGCGATGCTGCAGTGATTTTCTCCTTCCTGATACCTGATACGTTACGGCGCATGCGCAAGATTTTGTAAGGAAAACAGTAAGGGCGGAAGTGATGTAGGGAACAGATACAGCAAACTGCACTAAGAATGGCGCGGCCAATACCCAGAAATAAGAGGAGACAAACATCAGAATAAAAGGTATTTGCAGACCTCATTTAGGGCCGTTTTCAAGCGGTTATGCATTGTAATGAGCTATTGAATTTAGAAAATGAAAAAGAAAAAAAAAAAAAATCGGCCGGGGTTTACTTCCTCTTTAAAGCTAAAACATTTTTCACCCTAATGTCTTCCCTGCATTAGGGTAACAAACATTTTCTGACAGACTCCATGGCAGACTACGTGTGGGTTAACCCAGCCTCCTCTCCAATGCTATAGGACCCCATACCCATAAGTTTGAGCTTACCACTATGGACTGTGTTCCTTTTTTGTCCTCCTCCATGGACCATACATCACGCGGTTTCTGTGCGATGCTACGAGCGGGCGAGTGGTTTTAGGGCTTATAATACCCCTGTGGTGGAAGCAAGGTGGCCCACCGAGATGGATGTCGGGCAGAAGCGCCTTCGGCTGGCAAGGTCTGATAATTTCCTTCTGTTTCTCATCCATGGCAGATGTTTTTGTGTGTATGTTTTGTCAAAATACCCCCCTCTGCATAGTGTTCTTGGATATCTGCCCTCCCGGCCCGTGGAACGCTTCTGCGTTCCAGGACGCCGCATCTCATCCGGGTTCACGGCCGTCGCGCGTCTGCGCATGCGGAGCCTCGTGACACTGAGGCTTGGTTTCGCGCGTGCGCGGCGGTCCGAAGCCGCACAGGTGCTGTTTGGCTGGCCTCCACAGCGTGACGTCATTCCGGCGGGACATTTAAATCGCTGTGAGCCCCTAGCTGGTGGGATACCTGTGGGCAGTTAGCGACAGCGTCCCGGAGCTCAGCACCACTTAAGGGCAAGGTAAGCCTCTATTCTTTGGCCTCTCAATCTTCCCTTCCCCTTAAAGGGGAAGGGATAAAAAATATATAATAATTTAATTTACTGATGCTTTTGTTCTTAGCCCTAGTGGTGCCTGCTTCTTCCCGGTGTTTATGATCGATCAGGAACCTTGGACAAGTCTCCGCCTTTGTGTGGCCAGCCCTCTCGCACAAGGTATGTATGGATGAGGGGAGGGGGATGGTATACATGATGTTTAATCATTGGAAGGCACTAATTGCTATCCTGGTTCCCTCTCTCCCCCTTCTCTGTCTTATATTTTTCCTTACAGCCCTGCTAGATCAGACCATCAATCACGGGCCCTAGTTGACAGAGACCTTGCCAGGCCGCAACAACATTCATCTTCTAGGTCCAGACGTGACTCTACGTCTGGGACCCACCATCAGAGGGGATGTTCCCATTCCTCCTCCAAACATGGGAGATGTTCACATTCCTCCTCCAGTCACCGGTACCACCACCATGATAGCCGCTCTGACTGCAGAGCCTGCTGGGGATGTGGGACCCGAGTCCCAGAGGGTAAATCACTATGTGATCCTTGCTATGCCCGGGCGGTTGGAGAAAAAGAGATGGAAAAACAACACATAGGGGTTTATTTACTAAAGGCAAATCCTCTTTGCACTACAAGTGCACTTGGAAGTGCAGTCGCTGTAGATCTGAGGGGGACATGCAAGGAAAATAAAAAAACAGCATTTTTGCTTCAACGTGATTGGATGATAAAATCATCAGAGCTTCCCCTTATTTCAGATCTTCCCCTCAGATCTACAGCGACTGCACTTCCAAGTGCATTTGCAGTGCAAAGTGGATTTGCCTTTAGTAAATAAACCCCATAGAGTCTCTTGTCAAACGTGTGGTGCAACAGTCCATAAAGAAGTAAGACACCTTCCACATGCGGAGCCAGCCCACCACCCTATCTGGCTCCCTGGCTGACGAGGCCCAGGAGGATCCCGGCCACTCCCAGCCCTATGATCCCTCCCATGTTTCCTCGCAGAGCGAGATGGAGGGAGATGAGTTCACTGTGGGCTTTGACTATTCCTTGGTCTCCCCACTAATTAAGGCGGTTAAGGAGACCCTGAAAAGCAGAGGAAATTCTTTAAACAATTGGGGAAAGAGCGCTCCAACTTTCCACAGCGCTGATGCATCTAGCCAAACATGTCACACTTCCATTAGAGGATACAGTATCCTTCAAGGACGGCCTTGAGAGGAAGATAGATCAAGACCTCAAAAGGATCTATGGTTTGGCCGGAATGGCCTGCAAACCGGCCTTGGTCCTTGCGGTTATGTCTAAGGCTATGGAAGCTTGGATAGAAAATGTAGATTCTGTTCTGAGAGGAGTATCAGAAGAGCTGGCACAGGGCTCAGCAGTTCAAGAACTGAAGCTGGCAGTCGCTTTTCTGGGGGAGGCCTCGATCGACCTTATTCGCCTGCTGGCTCGATCTATGCGGTCCTCGGTCACAGCCAAACGGGCCTTGTGGTTGCGCCCCTGGCTTGCCGACCCAGCAGCCAAGCAGGCCTGGTGTAAAATCCCCTTTTGAGGGGCCTTCATTATTTGGTAACAGGCTTGACAGTGCCATATCTAAGGTCACAGGTGAGAAGTCGGGGTTCCTTCCCCAAGACAGGCACCTGTTCAATCAGAGGAAGCCCCAGCGAAGACGCAGTTCCGAGCGCTCAAGGGAAGCACGCTCCTACAGGCCCGGACGGGATTTCAGGAAAATTTGGAGCAGAGGACAGGCACCCTTTCAGAAGTCCACCAAGAGACAGGCGCCCGGTGGTCGTGAACCAGCTAAGTCTTTTTGAGATTGGGCCCGCCCAGGCGGGTTGGGTAGGGGCTCGTCTGCTTCTCTTTCGGCACGTCTGGGCGGTCTCGATCTCGGACTACTGGACCATCAAGACGGTCTCCACAGGCCACACATGGTCCTTCATCAGTATTCCTCCCTGCAGATCAATTCCCACCCTACTGCCACGGTCAGAGGTAAAGAAACAAGTTCTGCGATCATATGTAGATTCACTGAAAGGTCAAGGAGCGGTGGTGCCTGTCCCGAAAAGCGAAGAATTCCAGGGGGTGTACCCCCCCCCCTCTTCCTAGTCCAGAAAAAGAATGGCTCTTGGCACCCGGTGATAGATCTAACCTTCTTAAATAAATTCATAAAACACGAAAAGTTCAAAATGGAGGCCCTCTCTACCATCCAGAAAATCGTTCAACCAGGCGAATGGTTAATTTTGATCAATTTAAAGGGTGCTTATTTCCATGTACCAGTGGCAGAGGGATTCCACAGATATCTCCAGTCCCAGGTCGGACAAGAGCACCTACAGTTCACATGCCTTCCGTTCGGACTGACAACCTCTCCACGAGTCTTTTCAAAAGTCCTTCTGGCTGTAGTGTCCCTTATCAGAACCCAAGTAGTACGACTGTACCATTACCTCAACGATCTTCTGTTACTATCCCAGGACAGGCAGCAGTTGCTAGCTCACAGGGAACAAGTTACTTCCACTCTGACCGAGTTCGGGTGGCTCCTAAACTTGGAGAAAAGTAATTTAGAGCCAGTGCAGTGCCTGGTTTATCTAGGAGCCCAGTTCAATACTGTGGAGAATACCATCTCCCTCCCAGAGGAGAAAATCCTGGTCATTCGAGAGAGAATCTTCCTAGCCCTAGGCTCCTCACGCCTGAGGGCCTCGCAGTGCCTAAAGATTGTTGGCACGACAGTTGCCACGACCCCCATGGTCAAGTGGGCGTTGTGGAGGCTACATCCCTTTCAAGCAGGGCTTCTTCAGCAATGGAGGTCAGGGGACATCAATCAATTGGTTCATGTAACTCTGTCAATGAAGAACAGCCTCTTTTGGTGGCTTTAACGCAAAAACCTGCTCACATGCCATTCTCTTGCTCCCATTAATTGGGTGACTGTCACGTCCGACGCCAGCAATACTGGTTGGGGGGCCCACTGCAGGTCAGAACTTGCACAAGGCAAATGGGATGCCCGTCTCCACAATCCGGGTTCGAACGTCCCGGAACTTCGAGCAGCATGGTATTGCCCTTCGGTCCTTCTCTCACCTCCTGAAAGGGAAATCTGTATTACTGAAAATGGACAACACCACAGTGGTATCCTACGTGAAAAGACAAGGGGGCACCCGGAGTTCCACTCTGCTCCAGGAAGTCGAGCCCATTATGTCTTGGGCCCAGAAGAATCTGATCCATATTTCGGCAGTCTTTATTCCCAGGACTCAGAACATCCAAGCAGGCTTCCTGTCCCGCAGGCAGTTGGACAACAACGAATGGTCCCTGCATGCGCAGATGTTCGACTGGATCCTATCCCTGGGAGTCGATCCCGAGGTAGATCTATTCGTATCCCCCTGCAACTTCAAAATCAGGAAGTACTACACTCGGGGCCGTTGCAGCCAAGCCTTCGGTGTGGATGCCCTGACGGATCAGTGGAACTTCAACAGGGTATATGCCTTCCCTCCACTCCTGATCATCCTCAAATTTATACAGAGGCTCCAGATGGAAGCAGTCGAGGTGGTGATGATAGCGCCTTACTGGCCGAGCAGGCCATGGTTTCCCCTCCTGACCCAGCTGAGCTTCCGGGATCCGTTGCCTCTCCCTCTCAGACCGGACCTTCTTTCTCAGGGGGCGACTCTACACCCTTGTCCGGCAATACTGAGACTGATGGTCTGGTTCTTGAGAGGGAGAGGCTAGAATCTCTCGGGTGTGCTTCAAGTGAAATTTCCACCCTCATGAGTTCAAGAAAGCCAAATACAAACAAAGTCTATAGCAGAATATGGGCCAAGATTGTTAAATTCTCTACCTCTGCTGGCAAATCATTTAGAGACCCTGGAATCCAAGATATCCTCAGCTTCCTCCAGTCTGGCCTAGATCTTTCTTTATCTATCAGCTCCCTTAAGGCTCAAGTCTCAGCTTTTTTCAGCCTTCTCTGGAACGTCATGGGCAGTTCACCCACTAATAAGGCAGTTCTTTCGCGGGGCAACGAGACTCAGGCCTCAAAGAAAACCAAGGTTCCCCAAATGGGATCTTCCCCTTGTCCTTGACTCACTGTCTGCCCTCAGCAACACGGATCTTACTCCTCTTTCCATTAAGGACTTGTCGACAAAACTGGCTTTCTTAGTGGCCATCACCTCGGCCAAAAGAGTTTCCGAGATCAGTTCTCTGGGTTGTCAGAAACCCTTTCTGACGTTCTTTCCGGACCGAGTGGTCCTCCTCCCTATGCTCGGCTCTAATCCGAAAGTCACTTCTGTGTTTCATAAGAACCAGGAAATAGTACTTAAAATCCCTGGAGTCCACAAAGGTACAACCCCTGGATGTGGGCGAAATACTGAAGGAATACCTACGAGTTACTTCGTCTTTCAGACGTTCCGCTCATCTGTTCATATTACACTCCGGCAATAACAGAGGAAAACGTGCTTCTTCTAGAACAATAGCGGCTTGGATCGTTCAATCCATTCAACAGGCTTACAGGGCAAAGGGCTTGGCTCCTCCAGAGACAGTGACAGCACATTCCACTAGAGGCATGGCAGCCTCATGGTTTGCAGCTCGACACGTGGCTCCTGACGTCATCTGCAAAGCGGCCTCGTGGGCCTCGATCAATACCTTCATGTCTTATTATTGCATAGAACCTGCTTCCCTTTCCTCTGTAAACTTTGGTTTGAGAATCCTGCCGGTTGACGGGGCATATTAAATATTTTTTTGTTCAGCATACCCTCCCGTGTGGCCTGGCTAGTTATTTCCCACACGTAGTCTGCCATGGAGTCTGTCAGGAAAACTGAAAATTTATTACCAAATACTTACCGTAATTTTCCTTTCCTGATAGACTTCATGGCAGACGAAACTCCCATCCATGGGTCATTGAGTCGGCTAGTTACGGAACACAGTCCATAGCGGTAAGCTTAAACTTATGGGTATGGGGTCCTATAGCATTGGAGAGGAGGCGGGTTTAACCCACATGTAGTCTGCCATGGAGTCTATCAGGAAAGGAAAATTACGGTAAGTATTTGGTAATACATTTTCAGTTTTTACCACTTACCTGAGTCCTATATTGATCCAGCACTGTGCCCATCTGCAGATCTTCTCTCTTGTCTTTCTCTTTTCACAGGAAGATCAGGCAGCAGCAGGAGCCATTGGCTCCTGCTGCTGTCAATCAAATCCTGAGAGCAGGGGGGCAGGGCTGAGCTGGGCTGTGGACACACACAGCCCAGCCCAGGATTGAGGCCACACATCTGTCTCTATAGCAAGTGCTTGCTATGGGGGCAGACACAGAAGAGGAGGAGGTGCTGGCGGGGGACCCCCGAAGTGGTGGTTTGGGGCGCTCTATGCAATACCATTGCAAAGAGCAGGTGAGTATAACTTGTTTATTATTTTAATTTTAAAAATATCCTTTAGAAACAATTACATTTTGCAGGGCCTCACTGTATAGGTCAGTACAGGGCTCATTAGCTTTATTAGAATACTAATTTATAATGCAGGATTCTCTAGATCAGACAAGTCTGACTCAAAGGAAACTGGGGCTGCAGTGAATCTACAGAGAGCCAAATGTCTACTGAGGTCTATGCAATTCCAGAAAAACATTGCTTGGGTAATGATAGAAATAATGGTAACTTGCGATATTTATCCCTGAGAAAGGGTCCATGAAATATTTAACAAAACATTTAGTTTCAACATTTTCTATGGAAGTGTAACATTGGGAATAGGGATGAGCTTCGTGTTCGAGTCGAACATACGTTCGACTCGAACATTGGCTGTTCGATCGTTCGACGAAGATCGAACGATTTGGGCCGTTCGCGCCAAATTCGAGTGACGCGAACGGCCCACAATGCACTACGCCATCGCAGTGTCATCCAGGCGCTGTGATTGGCCAAGCATGCACTGTGACCCCGCATGCTTGGCCAATCACAGCGCCGGCAGCGAGGAGAGCAATGATTGGCCACAGGCAGGATGCCTGTGGCCAATTATTGCTGAGGGTGTTTAGTACACGCCCCACACTATAAAAGGCCGCCAGCACGGCGGCCTAGTGTAGTGTGTTCCGGAGCAGGGATAGAGTAGCATAGGCAGGGACAGTGACTGTTATTTCTTTCTTGCTTAACCTGGATTCCTTTAGTTTAGGGAAAGAGAAGGATAGGTAGGGAGAGTGTCAGTGTGTTTTGTGCTTCTGCTATAGTGTGCTTAAAAAAAAACATTTATTCTAGGGACAGAAAACTCTAGGTAGGGACAGTGTCAGTTTCTTTCACTCTGCAAGTCCTTGTTTCCAGGGACCTGGAAGGACAGTGAGTGAATTGTCCTTTTGCTATATTGTGATTAAAAAAAACATTTATTCTAGGGACAGAAAACTCTAGGTAGGGACAGTGTCAGTTTCTTTCACTCTGCAAGTCCTTGTTTCCAGGGACCTGGAAGGACAGTGAGTGAATTGTCCTTTTGCTATATTGTGATTAAAAAAAACATTTATTCTAGGGACAGAAAACTCTAGGTAGGGACAGTGTCAGTTTCTTTCACTCTGCAAGTCCTTGTTTCCAGGGACCTGGAAGGACAGTGAGTGAATTGTCCTTTTGCTATATTGTGATTAAAAAAAACATTTATTCTAGGGACAGAAAACTCTAGGTAGGGACAGTGTCAGTTTCTTTCACTCTGCAAGTCCTTGTTTCCAGGGACCTGGAAGGACAGTGAGTGAATTGTCCTTTTGCTATATTGTGATTAAAAAAAACATTTTTTTCTAGGGACAGAAAACTGTAGGTAGGGAGAGTATTTTTTTTCTTTCACTCTGCAAGTCCTTGTTTCCAGGGACCTGTAAGGACAGTGAGTTAATTGTCCTTGTGCTATATTGTGCTGAAAAAAACATTTATTCCAGGGACAGAAAACTCTAGGTAGGGACAGTGTCAGTTTCTTTCACTCTGCAAGTCCTTGTTTCCAGGGACCTGGAAGGACAGTGAGTGAATTGTCCTTTTGCTATATTGTGATTAAAAAAAACATTTTTTTCTAGGGACAGAAAACTGTAGGTAGGGAGAGTATTTTTTTTCTTTCACTCTGCAAGTCCTTGTTTCCAGGGACCTGTAAGGACAGTGAGTTAATTTTCCTTGTGCTATATTGTGATTAAAAAAAAACATTTATTCTAGGGACAGAAAACTCTAGGTAGGGACAGTGTCAGTTTCTTTCACTCTGCAAGTCCTTGTTTCCAGGGACCTGGAAGGACAGTGAGTGAATTGTCCTTTTGCTATATTGTGATTAAAAAAAACATTTTTTTCTAGGGACAGAAAACTGTAGGTAGGGAGAGTATTTTTTTTCTTTCACTCTGCAAGTCCTTGTTTCCAGGGACCTGTAAGGACAGTGAGTTAATTGTCCTTGTGCTATATTGTGCTGAAAAAAACATTTATTCCAGGGACAGAAAACTCTAGGTAGGGACAGTGTCAGTTTCTTTCACTCTGCAAGTCCTTGTTTCCAGGGACCTGGAAGGACAGTGAGTGAATTGTCCTTTTGCTATATTGTGATTAAAAAAAACATTTATTCTAGGGACAGAAAACTCTAGGTAGGGACAGTGTCAGTTTCTTTCACTCTGCAAGTCCTTGTTTCCAGGGACCTGGAAGGACAGTGAGTGAATTGTCCTTTTGCTATATTGTGATTAAAAAAAACATTTTTTTCTAGGGACAGAAAACTGTAGGTAGGGAGAGTATTTTTTTTCTTTCACTCTGCAAGTCCTTGTTTCCAGGGACCTGTAAGGACAGTGAGTTAATTGTCCTTGTGCTATATTGTGCTGAAAAAAACATTTATTCCAGGGACAGAAAACTCTAGGTAGGGACAGTGTCAGTTTCTTTCACTCTGCAAGTCCTTGTTTCCAGGGACCTGGAAGGACAGTGAGTGAATTGTCCTTTTGCTATATTGTGATAAAAAAAAACATTTTTTTCTAGGGACAGAAAACTGTAGGTAGGGAGAGTGTTTTTTTTCTTTCACTCTGCAAGTCCTTGTTTCCAGGGACCTGTAAGGACAGTGAGTTAATTTTCCTTGTGCTATATTGTGATTAAAAAAAACATTTATTCTAGGGACAGAAAACTCTAGGTAGGGACAGTGTCAGTTTCTTTCACTCTGCAAGTCCTTGTTTCCAGGGACCTGGAAGGACAGTGAGTGAATTGTCCTTTTGCTATATTGTGATTAAAAAAAACATTTTTTTCTAGGGACAGAAAACTGTAGGTAGGGAGAGTATTTTTTTTCTTTCACTCTGCAAGTCCTTGTTTCCAGGGACCTGTAAGGACAGTGAGTTAATTTTCCTTGTGCTATATTGTGATTAAAAAAAACATTTATTCTAGGGACAGAAAACTCTAGGTAGGGACAGTGTCAGTTTCTTTCACTCTGCAAGTCCTTGTTTCCAGGGACCTGGAAGGACAGTGAGTGAATTGTCCTTTTGCTATATTGTGATTAAAAAAAACATTTTTTTCTAGGGACAGAAAACTGTAGGTAGGGAGAGTGTTTTTTTTCTTTCACTCTGCAAGTCCTTGTTTCCAGGGACCTGTAAGGACAGTGAGTTAATTTTCCTTGTGCTATATTGTGATTAAAAAAAACATTTATTCTAGGGACAGAAAACTCTAGGTAGGGACAGTGTCAGTTTCTTTCACTCTGCAAGTCCTTGTTTCCAGGGACCTGGAAGGACAGTGAGTGAATTGTCCTTTTGCTATATTGTGATTAAAAAAAACATTTATTCTAGGGACAGAAAACTCTAGGTAGGGACAGTGTCAGTTTCTTTCACTCTGCAAGTCCTTGTTTCCAGGGACCTGGAAGGACAGTGAGTGAATTGTCCTTTTGCTATATTGTGATTAAAAAAAACATTTTTTTCTAGGGACAGAAAACTGTAGGTAGGGAGAGTGTTTTTTTTCTTTCACTCTGCAAGTCCTTGTTTCCAGGGACCTGTAAGGACAGTGAGTTAATTTTCCTTGTGCTATATTGTGATTGTGGTAGCCCTTATTGCTTTTTTCCCATCTCCCTGCAGGCCATCTATTAGAATGTCTGGAAGGCAAACAAGGAGAGGCAGACAGTCAGGAGGCAATAAAAGAGGGCAAGCAGGCTCTGTGTCTGGGGGCAACAGTGCTGGTCGTGGACGCGGTGCATTGTCATCAGCACATGGCCATGGGACACGCTTGTCCTTCTTTTCGGCAGCTGGACATGTTGAGCCACATCATGCCGAAGACTTGGTAGAGTGGATGACCAAGCCCTCCTCCTCCTCCTCATCCTCTCTCACCCAGGCTCAGGGTACTGGAAAAGCAGCTGCCAAAGCGTCGTCTTCCCTGGTATCAATGTCAGACAAATCATCAGTCACTCCTTCCCTAGACCCACCATGTCCTCCTCCTGAGGAGTCCCCCGAACTGTTTCAGCACAGTGTTGGGTACATGCTCCAGGAGGATGCCCAGCGTTTCGAAGGGTCTGATGATGAAACCCAGCTAGAGGAAGGCAGTAGCGTGAGAGCAGACAGAGGGGATGCTCAAGAAGGACACCAATCTGGCAGTCATGTTCCAGCAGCTGCAGCATACTGCCAGATTGGCTCCAGTGATGAGGAGGGAGGGGATGATGAGGTCAATGACTCCACGTGGGTGCCTAATAGGAGAGAGGAGGAGGAGGAGGATGAGGAGGAGGCACATCTCCAACGAGGCAGGATGCCCTTTGGTGGCCAGCGTAAGGGCAGTACACCGACGGAATCACACCGCAGAGCTCCGCCTGTGCAGGGCGCTGCCTCTGCCCGTCATTCAAAAAGTTCTTTGGTGTGGGCCTTTTTTGAGGCTAGTGCATCAGATCGCACAGCTGCTGTTTGCAACATATGTCTCAAGCGTATATCGCGTGGCCAAAACATCAGCCGCTTGGGTACCACATGCCTGACCAGACATATGTTGACCTGCCATGCAGCTCGTTGGCAAGCCTACCTCAAAGACCCACACCAAAGAACAAAGCGGACCTCTCCTTGCACCGCATCAGCTGGGATCTCCAACCCCACTATAACTTCAGTCCTCTCTGAAACATGCACTGAGAGGAATGAAGGTGTAGAATTAGGTGTGTCACAGCCAAGTACTTGCGCCCACTCTGCTAGCAGTACACCGACGTCCGATTCTAGCAGGCAAATTTCCCTGCCCCAGCTGCTGGACCGTCGAAAGAAGTTCACTCCCAGCCATCCACATGCCCAGCGGTTGAATGCTAGCTTGGCTAAATTGCTAGCGCTTCAACTGCTGCCTTTTCAGTTGGTAGACTCGGCCCCCTTCCGTGAGTTTGTGCAATGTGCGGTTCCTCAGTGGCAGGTTCCCAAACGCCACTTTTTCTCACGGAAGGCTATTCCGGCTCTCTACCGGCATGTGGAAGGCAATGTCTTGGCCTCGCTGGACAGGGCGGTCAGCGGTAAGGTGCATATTACCGCTGACTCATGGTCCAGCAGGCATGGACAGGGACGTTACCTTTCTTTCACGGCCCATTGGGTCACTCTTTTGGCAGCTGGGAAGGATTCAGGACAAGGTGCAGTAGTGTTGGAGGTTGTCCCACCGCCACGCCTCCAAAATGCTACTACTGGTTGTGACACACCTCTCTCCTCCACCCCCTCCTCTTCTTCTTCCTCCATGGCCTCTTCCTGTGGTTTGTCCTATGAACCAGCGGTGCTCCGTAGCCGTTCACGGGGCTACGCAAGTACGCAGGCAAAAAGATGCCATGCCGTGCTTGCGCTGGTGTGTTTGGGGGACAGAAGCCACACTGGGGCAGAGGTCCTGTCTGCTCTGCAGGGCCAGGCCGAGAGGTGGTTGACGCCACGCCAGCTTAAGCCAGGAATGGTGGTTTGCGACAATGGCACCAACCTCCTCTCCGCCCTCCGACAGGGACAACTGACCCATGTGCCCTGTGTGGCTCACGTCCTTAACCTGGTGGTGCAGCGGTTCTTGGGCAGGTACCCGGGCTTACAGGATGTCCTGAGGCAGGCCAGGAAAGTCTGTGTGCATTTCCGCAGATCTTATAATGCCAGTGCTCGCCTGGCTGAGCTGCAAAAGGAGTTGAACCTGCCCAAGAACCGCCTTATATGTGACATGCCCACCAGGTGGAACTCAACGTTGGCCATGCTGCAGCGGCTGCACACGCAGCAGAGGGCCATCAATGAGTACCTGTGCGACTACGGCACCAGGACAGGGTCAGGGGAGCTTGGTTTTTTTTCTCCACGCCAGTGGGGCATGATCAGGGATGCATGCACTGTCCTGGCACCATTTGAGGAGGCCACGAGGATGGTGAGCAGTGACAGTGCATGCATCAGTGACACTGTACCTCTTGTCCACCTGTTGGAGCACACGCTGCGTGGAATAATGGACAGGGCACTTGAGGCAGAACAGAGGCAGGAAGAGGAGGACTTCCTTGCCTCTCAAGGCCCCCTTTACCCAGACAGTGTTCCTTCTGTCCCACCCATCGCACAGGAAGAGGAGGAGGAGGAGGAGGAGGAGGAGGATTGTGTCAGCATGGAGGTGGAGGCTGGCACTCAGCATCATCAGCAGCAGTCTTTTAGGGATGATTTACAGTCCCAAGAAACCAGTGGACTTGTACGTGGCTGGGAGGAGGTGGCTGCGGATCATGTCGTCCTTAGTGACCCAGAGGACTCCGGAGCGAATGCCTCAGCAAACCTACGCTGCATGGCCTCCCTGATCCTGCAAAGTCTGCGGAAGGATCCTCGTATTCTTCGGATCAAGGAGAGGGACCATTACTGGCTGGCCACTCTCCTTGATCCACGGTACAAGGGTAAGGTTGCGGACCTTATGTTACCGTCGCAGAGGGAGCAGAGGATGAGACAACTCCGGGAGGCCTTGCAGAAAGGTCTGTGCAACGCGTTCCCAGAGACTGGGAGGTTGCAAACTCCTGGTCCTGGACAACGAGTTGCTGAGGCTTCGGCCAGTCAAAGAAGGAGCGGTGGGGAAGGTGGCCGTCTGACCGATGCGTTCAGACAATTCTTTAGTCCGCAGCCCCAAAGTATGATCGGTTCCAGCAACCATCGCCAGCGTCTGATAAACATGGTGCAGGAATATCTAGGGGCAAGGTCAGACTTGGACACCTTCCCCACCGAAAATCCTCTGGCTTACTGGGTCTTGAGGATGGATCACTGGCCAGAGCTTGCACAGTATGCAATTGAGCTACTGGCCTGTCCTGCATCCAGCGTTCTTTCGGAACGCACATTCAGTGCTGCTGGAGGATTTGTCACGGATCACAGGGTGCGCCTGTCCACCGACTCGGTTGATCGACTGACTTTCATCAAGATGAACCAGTCTTGGATCACCACCAGCTACCACACACCTGATGCTGATATAACAGACTAATTGATTTTAAAATGTCACATCCCTTCAAGACTGATGCTGATGCTGAGTGCCTGTGCTGTTATGTTGACTGCCTATCCTCCTCCTCCGAGTCCTCAATGATACGATTGATGATGATAGCTTGGAAGATCATTTTTGTTTATGGGTGCCGCCACCAGTGCCTAACGCCCAATTTTTCAGCCCCTGTTTAACAGTGGCGTGTAATTACAATTTTTGAAGCAATACTTTGCAACAGGGCTCATTGCTGTGCTCCAAGTACAGTATCTGTGAGGAGTTGCAGTGTTGTGCCACCAGTGCCTAAGGCCCAATTTTTCAGCCCCTGTTTAACAGGGGCGTGTCATTACAATTTTTGAAGCAATACTTTGCAACAGGGCTCATTGCTGTGCTCCAAGTACAGTATCTGTGAAGGGTTGCAGTGTTGTGCCACCAGTGCCTAAGGCCCAATTTTTCAGCCCCTGTTCAACAGGGGCATGTAATTACAATTCTTGATCTAATAATTCACAGCAGGGCCCATTGCTGCACCCACCAAGAGTAACTGTCAGGGCTTACAGTGTTGTGGCACCAGCACCACCATCAAAGGCCCAATTTTTACTACCACTGTTCAACAATTATATGTAATTAAAATTCCTGATATAATAGTTGACAGCAGGGCGTTCCAGCACCAACCAAGAGTAACTGTGAGTGCTTACAGTGTTGTGCCAACACCAACAACTAAGGGGCCTATTTATGCAGAGTATATACGGCAGGTCCCTACTTTCAAACATCCAACTTACAAACGACTCCTACTTGCAAACGCAAGAAGACAACAGGAAGTGAGAGGAAATCTACCACTAGGAAGGAAAATTCTCTCCTGTAAGAATAAATATGGGAGAAAGGTGTCTCCTCTGTACTGATGCTTTATCAGCAATCCTTGTTTCAAGAAAAACACCACATTTCAAAAACAGTTGTCATTAGGACGGAAAGTGAGGTGAAATGTTCTGAACAGGGGCACAGACAGCAAAACAAATGTTACAGGGGTGATAACCCTTACCTATGTTTTCCAAAAAGTTTAAAAATAGATTTTTGGTCTGGAGCTACACTTCAACAATGTACCTGTTCAAAATTACAAACAGATTCTACATAAGAACAAACCTACAGTCCCTGTCTTGTATGCACCGCCTGTATACGGCTGTTCAGAGTATATAGGGCCTTTTTTATTTTATGTGCGGGGTTCCCCTTAATATCCATACAAGACCCAAAGGGGCTGGTAATGGGCTGGGGTAGGGGGGGGGTCATGGGGTAGCTATGCCATTTTTCTTAAAGATTTTCATCCATATTACCGGGACCAGACATTACATTAAAGCCGCAAGCAGTTTTAAATGGCTTTTTTTTCCTTTAGAAGTGTCATTTTGTGCAGGGACAGTTCTAAACACGGGAAACACGTGGCACTTCACAGGCATACTTTAGACACCCCCCAGGTACGATATTTAAAGGAATATTTGACTTTTTTTTTTTCACTTTATGCATCATTAAAATGACTGCTCCCGGAAAACGACCGTTTTTAAAACTTATTTTTGCATTGATACATGTCCCCTGGTGCAGAACCCGGGTTCCCAAACCCTTTTTAGGACAATAACATGCATAATAGTTGTTATAATTAGCACTTTAGAATTCGAACGTTCGCATCCATTGTATTTAATAGGGTTCTAATGTTCGTTCGAACTTTCGGTCCGTTCGCGGGTTCTGGTGCGAACCGAACCCGGGGGTGTTCGGCTCATCACTAATTGGGAACAACTGGCATCTCATTCAGTTTAGAAAACAATCGACATGCCTGTTTTTTGTTGTATTTTTCTTACCCCTAAGCCTTTGGCAATGGCGACAGCTTCCTTCCCACGAAACTGATTCCAGCTAAGATTCATCTCCAACATGCCTGTATTTTCAGCAATGCCAGCTCCCAAAATTTCACCTAAATGTCAAGAAAGAAGCACAATTAGTGTGTAGACAGGTTATAATATAAAAAAAAGCTTTCCAGAGAGAGATATAGGGCTGCTTTTGCTGACTTCCTTCCAAAAAGGCTAGCTGACGGATTAGGGCCTGTTCACACAAACGTTCATTAAAATGTATAAAAATGCTTGAAAAATGGATGTGCTATGGACATGCGTTTTATGCACGTTGACGTACATTTTAACGCACGTTGACAAACATTTTTATGTACATTAAACTTCTACGCATTTTGCATGTTATTTCCTCCGATCATCAGATTTCTGTTTGTGGGTTGAGAGAAGGAGTGAGGGAAAATAATAAAAAGAGACTTTGTTTTGAAGAGGCATTGACAAACGGGATGTCTAATGTAACAGCCCTAATCTTTGATTACGCTAGCTATATTGTGGTGGAGGAGGCAGATAAGGAGTTTGGAGACAAACAGTGCTACTTTATTCTATCAACTACACACAACATACCAGTAAAGGGCAGTTTTGGACATCATACCAGGATTTTCTTGTCAAATTTGTGTTTTTCGATTTTAACAATTTATACAATCAGGTACAGATGCAACAAAAAAGAAGTAACATCATAAAGTACAATTGTGAAGATAGCTCCAATACACAATATAAGATGATATATACTCTATAGTTCAAAAATAGGCAAAGTAATTAAGAGAATTCGTTCTTGAAAGTGTTTGAGAAAGATCAAATTCCAATATATTAAAGAAGACAAATTAGTATTAAACAAGAGGTTATTGTTCTTCGAAAATCACACATAGCATAAACATGAAAAATTTATTGGGAGTTCTATCTAGTATATGTAGCGGGGGTCTTAAATTTAGGGATTGCTATGCTAAATTTAGGGGTGATTCGAGTGGTAGTTGGCTTGAATCTTTCAATTTGCTGGACTCTGCCTTGCTGCTGTTTTACCTGGTGTGCAGTTCCCCTAAGAAGTATGGGTGGCGCTGTCACTTGTACTCGGGGTTGAACCACAGGTGATGGAGCAGCGATTTGGTGTCCTCTCTCGGCAGCCGTACAGTGGGTGTGGTCTACCTGCTGTGCATGCCGGGAGAGGGTACAAAAGGGCCGGACGTCATTGGAGAGGAAGCAATTCCCGGGGCCCATGCCCAGAGGGAGAACCTACGGTCCAAGTTCAAGTGCATGGCTCTCCAGGCTATGGGGCCACGTGCGCTTTAGTCCCAGGCACCTTTAGTCCTGGGACTGCAACTTCAGCCCTGGGCGCAGTACCTTTAGCTGGAGCCCACTTCGGGAGGAGGAATCCCAGGGTGCCGCCTTGCGAGGGGACCCGTTTCTAGAAGAGGAGCCTGGGGGAGGACCGTTCCGAAGGACTGGTGAGAGATCACAGAGAGATCACAGTGAAGGAAGGGGCCCAGTAACTCTCTGGAGGGATGTCATCCATCCGAAAACAGGGATCTAAACAACGGGACCATTAGGAGGTTTGGGACACTATAGATTCTGTGGCAGAGGATCTCATGAACGCATCCATTAGGGAATCTAATAGACTGTTCAAGTTACACGCCGGCTGCTAGTGCGTTTGGGTGACTATCGGGGTGAGCTATACCCACTCGGGATCGAGTGGCGAAGAAACAAGAGTGCCTGAATTGATCTGTCTTCCTAACACCTTTCTCTTCTCCTCAACTTTGTGGATGTTCATGCATAAAGAAAGAAATAAACTCTATGTTGGAGTTGACACTGGTGTGGACCTTGGAGTTATTTGGGGTATAGAGACTTCGTCCTTACATTCTAGGGACGGAAACCAACTTTGAGGGGAACCCTGCTGCAAGACCCGTAAGTGAAAACAAGTGTGCTTAACCTCTGCAAACCAGGGGGTACAGGCATGGTGGGGACTGTGTGCCTTTTTCTCCTGTGAGTGAGCCAAGGACAGAGGAGAAAGAGGGCCGGTTGCTACATATATGAAGCGTATTAGAGCTCAAAATTATAATGTTACAAATATAGAAAGTATAGGTACAATTGTTGCTACCTGGACCAAGAGGAAAAAATAAAAAGGGAGAAAAGTTTAGGAAAAAGGGAGAGCAAAGCATGGAGAAAGGCAAGGGATAAATCAAGAAAAGGGAGGGGAAAAGGAGAAGTAAGAAGAATAAGAACACAAATAAGAATAAAGTAAGAATAAAAATAAGAATAAGAATAGGGGTAAGAATAGTCCTCGGGGTTGAATGCAACTTCAAGCACCAGACACACATATAAGAAGTGTAAGTAGAATTGTATGTTACCAAGACATCAATAAGGACTCATCAAAATTGGGGGGTAAATAATGTTTAACCCTAGTGTAGCGGCCTCACCCCCTCTACTTGTTTATCGGTCATCCGATGGCTCTCGTCTAGGGGTACCTGGGTTTCGAGAGTGAGGTGCGCCACGGCCCATGTCCTCCCCATGGCGGTGGTTGAGGTGAAGGCCAATTTCAATATCTTCCTCGGGCCAAATGTGCATTGGATTGCGGAACTTAGCCCTGCTATGCTGGAATCTCCCTTTGCTCCCATTAACAGAGTCCACACACCGATCACAGTCCAACTCTCAGTTTTATTTCGTAGCTCCACAACAACAGGGTAATGGCAGGATACGGTGGGATGAGCAGGCCGAGGCACTATCCTGATTGTAGTCCCTACACCCCCTGTGCTATGACCAAGGGTTGCAGGTGTCTTGATTAGAACAACTTCGCTGCGCTGGGGCCTCTATCAGGGGAAGATGACCCTCCAAGGGAGTTACCGGAGGCCCGTCCGTCACCGGGTTGACGCTGCTCCGGAATCTTCAGACGGGTGACCTCCCCGGCCTCCTCACCTCAGATGCGGGTCCCCTCGCAAGGGGCACCCTGGAATCACTTCACCCTCACGGGACCCAGTCGAAGTCACCAGGTCCCAGGCCCACGACATAGTACCTCACCCCAGGCTGAAGGTGCCTGGGATGGACTCCAACTCCATTCCGGCCAAGCCTAGGGGCCTGGGCCGGAACCCCGAACCGTCCGCACCCAGGCCTAAGGTGCCTGGGTGCGTGAAGAGATGATCCTCGAAGACCTCGTGGTGAGGGCGTCTCCCCCCTTTTATCTCCTCCCATCGACACCACGGCGGGTTCCCCGCCCCGGCCGTACCATCTCCGGAAAGGGACAAAAAAGGGTAGCACTGCGGTAGTGATTCTGCTTGGAGCCTGTAGGTACCCCGCCACCCACAGGCCAAGGAGAATATTACACCACCCAATCCTCCACGAATAACAAAAAGGGGTCTAAACCCTGTCATAATTACACACCTGGATCACACTACCCCCAGGTGTATCCCACTAAATCTGAAGACCCCGCTACACACTCCCCCCTGTGATTTGACGCTGGTCCCCAGCGTCAGGTGCACACCCATGTCTCCCAAGGAGTGGTGACATGAAGTGGGCCCCAGAGGCTATCCCTCAAATTTTGGATACTGTGTGTGCCAAGACCTGCTCAAGGGAAAGGGAACTATAAAACAATAAAACTTTTGTATAAAACATCTGTCATGTACACATATACAATCCCTCCCGTCACTGTCTAAGAACCACCCCATACTTAGTAGTCTTGACCGACGAATCTCCTGCAGAAGGGAAACAAAAAACAACATCCTAACACTCTGTGTTAACTTGGCATGAGTGGGTCCGTCAGCCGAGAGACCCACTCACTCCAATATGTAAAGTGATGCATGTGTAAAATTTCAAACAACCGTTGCACAACACTGCCACCTGGTGACAGCGCTGCGGTAATGACACTTGGTGAGATCTTCATTCTTCCCGCTTTCCCTACACTGACTTTACCCCCAAAGTCTCTGCCTTTGGTACATGAAGAAAAGGGAGAAAAAAAAACAACAGCTCCCAAGTCTCCAGTGAGTAAAAGAAAAGCCCAAATCAAAACAAAAAGTAGGGCACTGTTCTGAGTATCTGGAAATGTTCCTTCCAGAGAGTTCGACAAGCAAACAAATAGGAGTTTTCTTCTCCTACAAGTAGAATCTTGGATCTGGCAAAAACAGAGGCTTCCCCTGGTTGTACGATGGCCTCCGGGTGCCGAGGTACCTTCACCGTCTCGGACGGCTTCTCCTTTGGTGCCCGCAATGAAGCGTGCTGCATCCCCACTATCAGAGCGGGTGATGTGGTAGAATGTGGAAGGTTGATCGGAGGACTAGACTCCCTCCTGAGCTCCGGGGCCTTCGCCCGGGGCGTACTGTCCTCTATAGACATAGGGGAATCCTGCGGTTTACATAGCACAGGTAGCGGGCGTTTGTCCCAGCCCTTTCGGTGAAACAGTTCGTCTATTTCTCCGTCATCCCCACATTCTGACAGCGACTCTAGGTCGGAGGTGTCATACATCTCAGCGGGAAGGTAGTCTTTAGTAGACGGAGAACTACCCTCCCTTGCGGGCTCCACCGACTGTGGACCCCCGACACCTCCAACCAACACCACAGTCCCAGCCCCTGGCTCACCTGGACCTTCTGAAGAACTGGGATGTCCGGGACTCTCTTCTCTACCGGCGCCATCTAGGCCAGGCAAGCGGCGGGGTGAAGCTCGACCACGACCATAGGATGCCTGTACCAGGCCGACTTTCCTCTTCGGAGGTGGTAGCAGGGAATCTGTGGTGACCGAAGCAGCGTCCTCTGATTTTTCTCTCTCAGTCTCTGGTTGGGCAGTCCCGTCGCCCTGGTCAGCGCGCACGGGGACCTCCGCAAAGGCCTGGATCTCTCCCTCCGGAGTGGCGGTTCCTGTGATGCAGTTGAGGCGAAGGGCCCGGGGCCTTACTGTGGATGATTCGACCTCAAAAAGAAACTCTTTGCACGCTTCACATCGCCCGAACGGCTTTAGTTGGACCACCAGTCCCGAGCATCCGGGACAGATCACATCGAGGGCCTCCGTGTCTCTGCATGAATACAGAGCCAACTGTCCTCGGGGCCTGAGCCTTATCCCCGTGTCTGTAATGGGCGCAGCAAATGCAGTCATTTTCGTGGGGTAAGGTACCGGCATCCACGGGGAGCTTAAGGCCATCCCGACCACCTGCTGTTCCATCACGCACTGACCACGTGCCGGAGTCTCCACATGTATCTCCACAAATGGCCAGACTCCTCCCACGACTTGCACGTTTTCGCAGGCTTTCACCAGCCTCCGCCCACGAATTGCGCAGTCACGGGGTGCCTCATGGCGCAGTGCAGCAAAAGTCCCCACATGTAGTACGTCACATGGCTGGACTCCTCCCTCTTCCCGCTCTTTCTGCATAGGCCTTTCCCGGTTTTTCAGAGAAATTTCCACGACTTCGAGCACAGGGACGCACTTTGGCCAATCACATGGCCGACCTGCTCGGACCTCCTCCGGGCAGCAAAGTCCAGACACAGCCGTTCCAAACCTTCGGGTCAATACACATTTCATCCCCGACTCTCGAGCCCCGACGTGTAGCGGCCTCACCCCCTCTACTTGTTTATCGGTCATCCGATGGCTCTCGTCTAGGGGTACCTGGGTTTCGAGAGTGAGGTGCACCACGGCCCATGTCCTCCCCATGGCGGTGGTTGAGGTGAAGGCCAATTTCAATATCTTCCTCGGGCCAAATGTGCATTGGGTTGCGGAACTTAGCCCTGCTATGCTAGAATCTCCCTTTGCTCCCATTAACAGAGTCCACACACCGATCACAGTCCAACTCTCAGTTTTATTTCGTAGCTCCACAACAACAGGGTAATGGCAGGATACGGTGGGATGAGCAGGCCGAGGCACTATCCTGATTGTAGTCCCTACACCCCCTGTGCTATGACCAAGGGTTGCAGGAGTCTTGATTAGAACAACTTCGCTGCGCTGGGGCCTCTATCAGGGGAAGATGACCCTCCAAGGGAGTTACCGGAGGCCCGTCCGTCACCGGGTTGACGCTGCTCCGGAATCTTCAGACGGGTGACCTCTCCGGCCTCCTCACCTCAGATGCGGGTCCCCTCGCAAGGGGCACCCTGGAATCACTTCACCCTCGCGGGACCCAGTCGAAGTCACCAGGTCCCAGGCCCACGACATAGTACCTCACCCCAGGCTGAAGGTGCCTGGGATGGACTCCAACTCCATTCCGGCCAAGCCTAGGGGCCTGGGCCGGAACCCCGAACCGCCCGCACCCAGGCCTAAGGTGCCTGGGTGCGTGAAAAGATGATCCTCGAAGACCTCGTGGTGAGGGCGTCTCCCCCCTTTTATCTCCTCCCATCGACACCACGGCGGGTTCCCCGCCCCTGCCGTACCATCTCCGGAAAGGGACAAAAAAGGGTAGCACTGCGGTAGTGATTCTGCTTGGAGCCTGTAGGTACCCCGCCACCCACAGGCCAAGGAGAATATTACACCACCCAATCCTCCACGAATAACAAAAAGGGGTCTAAACCCTGTCATAATTACACACCTGGGTCACACTACCCCCAGGTGTATCCCACTAAATCTGAAGACCCCGCTACACTAGGATGCTAGGTTTTCTCGAATTTACAAATTTTGTCATGAGTGATAGCTTCTATTTTGGCATGGATCATAGCTTGGTTAACTCTGTGTTTGGTTTGAGCTAATATTAGCATCAGTGATTTCCAAGCTTTGGCGTTGGTCTGTTTCGTGGCTGTTGTGATTTGTAGAAGGAGTTTAAAGTGGTGAGGTTAGCCAGTTTAAAAATTAGAAGTGCCACAAAGGGATCAGGAGAGATTGATTCCTCAAACAGGATAGAAATTATATGGAATATTTCCTTCCAAAATGTTTTTAGCTACCGGGCAGTCCCACCAAATATGAGAATGTGACTCAATAGCAGTGCAGCCTCGAAAAACAGGACACGGGTAGCTGGGGGCATATTTCGCAATTCTGGCAGGGACCAAGTACCAACGTGTACTTTTTAATTTGTTTCTAATGCAACCGTGTTTTGCAAGGATGATTTTGTTGCTACCCAGATTTTGTTCCAATCAGTTGTTTTCAGCTTAAGCCCAAGGTCAGCCTACCATTTAGCTGCATAGATAGGTGGTCAGCATCAGGTTTAGAAATGAGTTGGGTGTAGAGAGTCATAATCAGTCCTTTTGTATAAGGATAACGTTTACATATGTCTTCAAATGGATATATGGTGTAAAAAAGATTTATATCTGAAGATAACGGAACAGTTCAGATTTCAGAAGTCCATGGTTTTCACATAAAGTGAGGAATGATTTGATTGACGTGTCGTCAGTTCATGAAGTTTGGTTAAGTTGGATGCAGGCCATGCTCGAAAGCATGTAGGCCAGATCCAGGCAGGGCAAAATAGAGGGTTTTTATAAAAATTATTGAAGTGGGGCAAAATCAGATTGCATTTTAGAAGTCATTCAGGTTGAAATCCGGGTAGTTCTAAATTATACATCAACTTGTTATTGCATATGTAACTAACAAGTAGGGGAATAAACAAACACCACGCCGACCACCGCATAGCACATTTACTGCTACAGGGCGGCCGCGCTGTGCAGAATAACGTATATAAACGTGATTCTGCACTTCTGGGTTTTGGGCACCAGTGCGTGCTGCCAGTGGCTTGTTCCCGCTGTGATTTTACACAGCAGGAGCTGATCAGCAGGTCTTGTGGACCCGATGTCCGCCGGGATCCTGCTGATCGTTCAGTACACTAACAGAATGGCAGTCTGACCATGTAAACAAGGCAAATTGCCGTTCTGTCAGTACAGGAGACATGGATCTTGTGTTTCTGAAAAGCAAAAATAATAATGTCCTCAAAAAAGTGTCAAAAGTGTCAGTTAGGTGTCCAATTTGTCGACTGCAATATTGCAATTCCGCTATAAGTTGCTGATTGCTACCATTACTAGTAAATAAATAAAAATATCCCATAGTTTGTAGATGTTATAACCTTTGCGGAAAACCAATCAATATACACTTGTTGGGATTTTTTTACCCAGAAAAATGTAGCAGAATACAAATTGGCCTAAATTATATGACTTAAGGCTCATACACACGCTCAGACTTTTTGACAAGAAACCTCAGACGGACCTGTTTGATCGGACAGTCTGACTGTGTGTACGCTCCATCAGACAAACTTTTTCGCTCTTTCATCGGACAAATGTTCGCCGTGAGAACAGACAAACTTTCCGGCAACAAATGTCCGATGGAGCAAATTCGATCGTGTGTACACAAGTCCATCAGACTAATGTCCAAAGGACAAACACGCATGCTCAGAACCAATGCAAAAGATCAGACAACAATAGCAGAAGTTGCCCAAAGGGTGGCGGTAAAGAGCAGAAAAGCCACGTGATTTGGTGAAAGTTGGCTGAAAAAGTCCTGCCGTGTGTATGCATACCAAGTTCATGGCCAACGTCCTTCGGAGCAAAATCCACGGAAAATTCAGTTGGAAGTCCGATCGTGTGTATGAGGCTTAAATTAGATTTTTTATAATGGATATGTTTTATAGCAGAAAGTAGAAAATATATTATTTTTTTTCAAAATTGATGGTCTTTCTTTGTTTATAGTACAAAAAACAAAAAGAAAAACACAGAGGTGATAAAATATCATCAAAAGAAAGCTCTATTTATGAGGGAAAACAAGACATACATTTTATTTGGGTACAGTGTCGCACGACTGCGTGATTGTCAGTTAAAGTAATACAGTGCCGTGTTGCAAAAAATAGTCTGATCATTAAGGGGTAAAACCTTCTGGAGGTGACTACAAGAATGGCAATACCTGAACCATCTCCAAACTTGTTATGGCTGAGGTCCATACATTCCACCTTCTGGTTATTCATTAGAGCATCAGAAAAACAGGGAGCTGCTCGGTCATCAAACTCATTCCCAGACAGGTACAACTTTTGCAGATTAACGTTCTCCATGAGCATTGCTGACAGCGCTTTGCCACCTTTCAGCCCAAGTCTGTTATCACACAAGTGAAGCTCTGGAAAATATGAAAAATTACATTATTGTTCATATTTGCAAAAAGTCACAGTTCTAAGTGTTGTTTAAATGTACGTAACCCCTTAAAATGAACTTCTCTTATTTGTATAACTAACAGCGAGACATTTTAGTTTTGTATAGAGTAGAGAGGGATTAGAACCCATGTCAGTTTTTTTTGCCGTCTGTGTGAAATTCACCCTTTCCATTTCTCCTGTTTACTGTTATCACAGAGAGTGAAAGAAAACCACACATTTTGGGTTGATCACAGGAACAGGAATAGAGGGGATATCTTCCAATGGGGACACTAGTCCTGGTGACAATCAGGGCAGGGTTGGTGTCACCTGGTGTCACCTGGCGCAGTAAAACATGGTGTCACCCCCAGGTTTTACCGCACTGCCACTCCCCCCCCCCTTAGCCTGGCACAGTGCTCTGTCCTGTTGCTGCGGAGACAGAGCAGGACAGAGCAGTAGATACTGAGCAGACTAGCGCATTGAGCTCTCTCCTGTCTAGCCTGCCACAGTGACCATCATGGCACTGGGCTGGCTAGTTTTGTGCTCATGTTTTGTGTGCTGTCACAGATGGGGTGGTGCATAGTTGCCAACATTTGCATAGTTTCCAACAGAAATCAGAAGATTTGTTTGGTTTAGAGAATTTATGTACATTTAGGCAATCCAGGGGGTTGATTAAACTGCAGTGTATGTTGAGACTAATTCTTTATTTACTTACCTTGTCCTTTTGCTCTCTCACAGTCAGCAACCTAACACATGCAACAAATCAGGCCGGGCGCAATCATCTCACAGGTTGGTCGCCGAGTCCCACCCTATCAAACGCAAGCCTCACAGGCTCCACCCCTCAGGGGATGCTCAGATCAAGTGAGTCCCCAATGAGAGTGCTTGAGCTGTTGAGGTTGTAGGTTGGCGGAGATGGATCTCTGTCCTCGGCAATCAATGTTCTTGCCTGCCTGGTTGAGTTCATCACTGAGTGCCCAGATGTGACACAGTCTTCGCTGGGCACTGGCGGCATTGCTGTCCGTGATCTGCCTTGGTGCCTGGGACACCTTTGTGTGTCCCGGTAAAAATCGGTACACCCAGGTGCAGTCCGCACCCCCATAGCGACGCAACTGAATCAGGGATTCCCTCATTTTGAAGGGATTTCCTCTCACTTCCTGTTTTGGCTATGGAACAGGAAGTGAAGGGAAGTCTCCCCAATAGGACACAGATGGCAAAAAAAAGGAAAAAACATGGCAGGGGTTGTAACCCTCCCTTACTCTATCCAGAAGGGAAAAAATTGTTTTGTAGGTCTATTTTAAATATACCATTGAATGCTTTGTTGTATCTGGTCAATAAGTACAACTGAAATAACTCTTAATCCTAAAATAAATCTAATTCGTTTCCCGGTACTTGTGCACTCTGCCTCTGCTGCATTGAATTCTGCCTCTGTTGCACTAAAAGCTTGGAAAAGCTTCTGGAAGTTAGTGGGCAGAGGGTAGTAGGTCCCGATCTGCATACTTGAGGGAATCTGTACAATTCCCAGGCAGAAGGCACTGGCAGGGTGGCTGGGTCAGCCCTTAAATATGGTGGAGCCTGAGTAGCAGGAGCGGAGTCAGGTGGAACATGGAGTGCTGAGGTTGCTGTCGCGTGGTCTGGGAGGGGACCAGAAGCTAAGGAGAGGAAGCCCAAGAGAGGGATCTCCATTACCGTTGGGTCTTTTGTGGAAGACATCCTGGCTGGCAAGGGAGGATCTGGACAGTAGGAGGCCTGAACAGAAGTCTTGCCCAGTGCAGCAGGAAGCAAGGGACAGTGTGAGTATATCAGCACACCCAGGGGCATACAAGGAGAGAGACTGCCAGACGTAGCATACTTTCCAGGGACGCTGTTGTGCTAAATGCCAATCTCTTGTCCTGGGACATTCTTTAGAGAAGCCAGGTGGGCTGGTAGTATCTGCAAGCATCAGAACTGTGAGAGGTTCTACTGAGGAGACACAATACCCCTGCATACAGTTTAGGACTTTTTGCTATTTCACTAAAGGGGACTTAGAGCTCCTGGTTCATAAAGAACTTTACCACTGATCCATAGAGACTGCGATTATTTCGAAGGAAGTACAGTCCAAGATCTTCATTTTTGTGTACATATAATCCCTATACCCTATCCAATTGTTTTCCCCAATATAACAACAAAAACTTCTGTGTGTGAATGAACAGGAAGCCACTACGCTCAGAGCACACCCCATTCATTCACTGTCCAGTGCAGCCGAGGCTGCAGAGAAAGGGACTGGGAATCTCTGTCTGCAATCTCCTTTTCTGTCTCAAAAGAGAGATGTGAGGGGTCTGTTTAGACCCCTGAAATTTCACCAAAGCCCCTCTACAGGGCTCCTAAAAAAAATTTAAGAAATAGAAAATAATATTAAAAAAAATAATTAAACAAATAAAATTGTTTAAAAAATAATTAAAAAAATAAAATAAAAATAGCAAACTACTGACACCATCCACTGCTCTACTGACTGACACCATCCACTGCCCTATTGACACCAACCTCTGTCCTACTGACACGTCCATGTTTTAATACATTTTATGTTATATATATATATGTAGCGGGGTATCGTTTTACCCGCAAGACTACATTTCCCAGCACGCTTTGCGGCACCCAGGGTGCCATTCCCCGCGCAGGGACTGCTGGGGTGGACTTTAAAAGGGGAGAGGCGGGGCTCGCTCGCTCTCTCGGAACGCCGCCCTCCTTGCAAGAGGATCCTCTGCACTCACCTGCTGCGCGCGCTAGGCCTGAAGCTTGGGCCTCGCGCTTTTGTTCCAGAGAGCTTTCCGTTCCGCTGGGGAGTCTGTGAAGCATCCGATCCACCTGAGGTGCCATCATCTTCTGAAGGACCGAGGACTCGATGCATCGTGGGCACTGTGACGCCACTCACAGTAGCGGAACCGGACAGGAATCAGTCCGGTCTGGGTGAGAGAGCGCCAGCTCAGAACCATATATCAATAACTTTGTGCCTATTGACTTTGCCCAGGCCCATTATTGAACACAGTTATACTTCGGAGAGACTGTTTGTGTTGAACTGAGTTTATCCGTCTCTCCAGCTTTGCCTGGTTGGCGAATATCTGTTACCCCCTTTTACTGGATTACAAATTGGTTTCTCCATGTGCACCACCGACAGTTGCTAGCGAAGATTCTCCAGCAAACTATACCCTAAGTTATAGTCAGGCCTGACTGGGTAGTATAGGACATTGCTGGGCGCCATTTTATGCTCATGAGGGAGGATCTGCATAGAATATTGTATACAAATTACTCTGTTATCTTTCTACCTTCAGTAAAGAGTTATAGTTAAGTAATTTGGTGGTGAGTGTCAATTACTGTGCTGGTATACAAAGGGGGTTGTACTGTATAATAGTGTATAGAGATAATACAATTGTACCATCCTCCCCTTTCCTAACTGTGTCAAAGAGAAGTCAGAGCCGATTGCCAGGGGTTGGTAGCAGTGCATTACAGGGCCCAAACAAACAAGCAGCCCTCTTAAGCTGAGGGTATCGCTACATATATACATACCTCCCAACTTTTAAAAGTCCCACCGCGGGACATTAAGTCCAATATTTTACCATGAAAGAAAAGTTGTTGAGGGGGGGGGGGGGGGGTCGCAGGACATTTAAAAAAAAAATATTTATTCCCTGGCAGTAAAGTTGTTGAGCGGGGGGCATTTAAAAAATAATTCTTCCCAGGAAAAAAGTTGTGCTGTGCCTTCCTGCTCTGTGGGAAAAAATGAAGTCTCGCGGGTCTGCGGGAAGGAGGGGGCTATGCCCGCAGAATCCGTGCCAGTTGGGAGGTATGTATATATACTGTATGTATTGTATATACACACGCATGTATGTTTGCGCTCTGGCGTGCACACCCTAATGCAAAAGGCTGTGCACACCTATGGTTATATCCCCAGTATTCTGTACACACCAGCTGAAATTTCAGGCTGACTTGGGTAGACCCGTACATTCTTGAGAATGTAAACAAGAAATAGAACGGGGTGATTTACACTGGTGCAGGTCTGCAGTCTCTTCTATCTGTAGCTAAGGCCCCTTTCACACTGAGGCGTTGAAAAAACGCTCCAAAAATATGGGATTTTGTACCTCTATTTTACCGTGATTTTACCGCGTTTTACCGCGATCGCGGTAAAAATAGCGCTAACGCCTATGCGTTTTTACCACGATTTTACCGCGTTCGCGCTAAAATTAGCGCGAACGCGGTAAAAACGCGGGAAAAACGCGGTAAAAACGCATAGGCGTTAGCGCTATTTTTTAACATAACGCTTATGCCTATGCGTTTTTACCGCGTTTTTACCGCAAATTCCATTCATTTCAATGGGGATAGGCGTTTTTACAGCGCTATTTTATGCGCCCTAAAGTTGCTCTAAAAAAGCTGTTTGCAGGATTTTTTTCAACGCCCAGCCAGCAAAACGCCTCAATGTGAAAGCCCTCAGAGATTTCACATTGAGAATGCTGGGGCAGGATTATTTCAGGCATTATTACAGCGCTATTTTTACCGCGAAAACGCGGTAAAAACGCCTCAGTGTGAAAGGGGCCTAACTCAGAAAATGGGTAGAGGAGGTGCTCAGGCAGTCTCTCAGTTCATACACAGGGCAGCATGCGTTGGTAAGGCAATGTCTAGAGAAATAATTGTAGCCTCAGAAATAGGAATCTAAAAAGACTTCAGTGTAAAGCAGTCACAGACTGACTGAGCAAAACAAAAGGTGAAAAAAATAAAAATATTACAACCACAGCTTATTGTAACACCTTGAAATACATTATTTTTGACTGAGGTTTTATGTGAAGAGGATTACATACCTGAAATGTAACAGTTTTCCTTAAGCATGTCTGCGATGGCTGCTGCACCATCTCCCTCAAGCCAGTTATCACTGAGATTTAGACTGACAATCGAAGTGTTGGTTACTAAAGAGAGAGCAATTGCTTTTGCAGCCTGAAATAAACCAGAAGACAAGGCCAGGGATTTTTTATTTTATTTTAGTAACTCATGTAGCACCAGCATACTCAACATACGTACAGGGAAATGGTGTGTTGTACATCAATGCAATAAGGCCCCGTTCACACACTATGTGAGCCACTGACAATCTGTCATGACCTGGGAAACACTATTATGTATAATGTTGTTATTAGATTAGGGTGATTAAACAGAACATGTGCCCACTTATATCAGTCCATCTTTTCATCATGACCACTCATGAGATTCCCCTTTTTACATCAGGTGTCTCCATCAAATTGCCCGCTTACATCAGAGTCCCCCCTTACATCAACTGTCCCATTCAGTGTCTCCTTTCATATGATCAGCTATCCCCATCAGAGTGCCCCCTTACATCAGGTGTCTCCATCAGAGTGCCCCCTTACATGAGAGTTCCCTTTTACATCAATTGTCCCCATCAGTGTCCCCTTACATATGATTATTTATCCCCATCAGAGTCCCCCCTTACATCAGGTGTCCCCATCAGAGCACCCCCTTACATCAGAGTCCCTCCTTACATCAACTGTCCCCATCAGTTTCCCTTTACATATGATCAGTTATGCCCATCAGAGTGCTCCCTTACAACAGGTGTCCCCATCAGAGCACCCCCTTACATCAGAGTCCCCCTTACATCAACTGTCCCCATCAGTGTCTACTTACATATGATCAGTTATCCCCATCAGAGTGCCCCCTTACATCAGGTGTCTACATCAGAGTGCCCTCTTACATGGATTATCCCCATCAGAGTCCCCCCTTACATCAGGTGTCCCCATCAGAGCACCCCCTTACATCAGAGTCCCTCCTTACATCAACTGTCCCCATCAGTTTCCCTTTACATATGATCAGTTATGCCCATCAGAGTGCCCCCTTACAACAGGTGTCCCCATCAGAGCACCCCCTTACATCAGAGTCCCCCTTACATCAACTGTCCCCATCAGTGTCTACTTACATATGATCAGTTATCCCCATCAGAGTGCCCCCTTGCATCAGGTGTCTCCATCAGAGTGCCCCCTTACATCAGGTGTCTACATCAGAGTGCCCTCTTACATGGATTATCCCCATCAGAGTGCCTCCTGTCTGCGCCAGTCTGCATCAGACTGGCTTATTTATCAGTGGATGCACTCTCAGAGACCTGGGGGGCACAACTAAAATCTGGGGGTGCACAGCCCACCCTAGCACCCACCTAGATTTGGCCTTGTTACCCCTATGACCTAATGAAAGCTAAGCGTTTAGCCTGGTGTATGAGGCTCTGGCGTTTAGCTGCCGCTGAAGGGCACAGGTGCGCCATTGAACCCCGCTGCCGGCTGCCTGTAAAACACTATGAGAGTCTAATGTTTGCTGTGGCTGGAAGGAGCTGGGCGGTGCACTGAGCAGTATGTACATTTAGGGCAGTATGCACCCAGGGACAAATGACAATAATGAAAGCAGTCACTGAAACAGTGAAAAGGTTGTATCTCCCAAATAAGTACATAGCAAAAAAAACAAAAACTGACAGAGGTTACAACCCTGTTTAGTACAGATGTCTGTAATTTGTATGTTATAAAACGTAGTTACATTTTAAGGTTCATGGATGCAACTAGCCTTACAATAAGATCATCTTCTATACTAGCCTTTCTCAAACTTTTTAATACAGAGGAACCCTTGAAATCATTTTCAGGTCTCAGTGAACCCCTAATAAAATGAATTTATCAGGGGTCAGTGGAAAGAACAGCACTTACATTGGTAGGTAAGGGAAATAAATCCCCCCTCACAGCAATAGTCAAAAAGCCACCTTTACAGATCTGCCAAGTGACATTGACACCAGAACTATGCAGGCACCATCAAATAGGATGTCAATTGGTCACAACTCATGGAACCCCTGGCAACCTATAGAACCTAGGGTTCCATGAAACCCTGATTGTAGTCCCCACAAACAGCACACACAAGCACATAAAGATGCTAATTGTACTTAATCAATTTTAATGCTGAATTACAATATTTCAAACTAGATGTCACATAATCATGCAGAATTGTGCTAATGTACATGTAGTGTACATAGTTCAGTCAGATCAAATCCAATGCAATTATTTACAGCTCATGGAGACAGAGTGTGTTGGAGGTAGTGCAGTTGTTCCTGCACAACTGTCAAATTTTGACATGCGGCCGTGTCCGTGCAGGCGCTGTGTCTGCATCCACTTCTATAGGCCGCCTGCACACAGCCTTAGGGCAGATGCAGGATCAAAAACAAATGTCGCTTGCACGCAGGACTGGTGCCAGCAGCCATCTGAATGTTCCTTCATGCACTTTGAGGCCTGGTTCACACATATGCAGGTTGCAGTTTGCATATTGCAGGCGCATTTTGCGTTTTTTAAAACACGTTTTTGATCCATTGAAGTCTATGGAACCAGAAAAAAGTCCCTGGCCCTTTCCATAAAATTCACAGATGTGAATGGTACCCATAGGAAACCATGTTAAATGGACTGTAGTGTGTTTCTGCAAAACTGAAAACGCACTAAAAAATGTATAGATGTGAACCAGGCATAACTTTTTTTTATATTCTGACCTAAAAACTATTCAAGGGTATAAGGTTAGGTTCGCACTACTAAGATGCAACTTACGGTGCGATTATGTAGTGTACCTTTAATGCGACTTTGCATATTGTGTGGAACCTTTTCCAAAATTGCACCATTCTGAGTTACATTGATTACAGTGTCATCTAATATGACTCTATAGTACAAACAACATTCTTAGCAATACCAATCCCCCCACACAGATCAGTATATATAGTAGTATGCTTACCTGTGCACCTAGCCCATGATGTCTCATCACAAGATTAGAATCGCCCATGTGACGCAAGAAGTATGACACTGGCACAACACCAAATACCTGGCAGGCAGATAGGTATCTGGCTTTACCAGAGGGATCATAGGCCTCTTTGGCTTCTGCAAAGGAAATTGATATGTTGACCCACAAGTATGGGATTCTAGGAAGATAAATGATTTCAACATTTGTACAAGATGCTCTTCTATCAGATGCATGGATTCAAAATGTGTGCAGACATGCTAAAGTTACAGTGGTTCTCATTTATGAAATGATCATTCAATTGTCATAGCCATCACAATGTATTGTAGGTAACCATTGCTATAGGTCAGGGGCCAATATTTCAGAGCAAAGGGCCAGTTTAATGTCCTTCAGGCTTTAGGGGGACCATACTGTGGTCAGTGGGAGTAGAAATGCCCCATCATCAGTGCCCCATTATTGGTTTCAGTTGGGGAATGGGGGATACCCATTGTTGGTATCAACATGAAGAATAGTGCCCAATTGATGGTGGATGGTGTCAAAAGGGGGAATGGTGCCCAATTGATGGTGTCAAGAGGGGGAATGGTGCCCAATTGATGATGTCAAGAGGGGGAATGGTGCCCAATTGATGATGTCAAGAGGGGGAATGGTGCCCAATTGATTATATCAAGAGGGGGAATGGTGCCCAATTGATGATGTCAAGAGGGGGAATGGTGCCCAATTGATGGTGTCAAGAGGGGGAATGGTGCCTGATTGATGATGTCAAGAGGGGGAATGCTGCCCAATTGATGATATCAAGAGGGGGAATGGTGCCCAATTGATGGTGTCAAGAGAGGGAATGGTGCCCAATTGATGGTGTCAAGAGAGGGAATGGTGCCCAATTGATGGTGTCAAGAGGGGGAATGGTGCCCAATTGATGGTGTCAAGAGGGGGAATGGTGCCTAATTGATGATGTCAAGAGGGGGAATGGTGCCCAATTGATGATGTCAAGAGGGGGGATGGTGCCCAATTGATGATGTCAAGAGGGGGAATGGTGCCCAATTGATGATGTCAAGAGGGGGAATGGTGCCCAATTGATAGTGTCAAGAGAGGGAATGGTGCCCAATTGATGGTGTCAAGAGAGGGAATGGTGCCCAGTTGATGGTGTCAAGAGGGGGAATGGTGCCCAATTGATGGTGTCAAGAGGGGGAATGGTGCCCAATTGATGGTGTCAAGAGGGAGAATGGTGCCCCAAGGGCTAGATAAAGGTGCATAAAGGGCCACAGTTTGGAGACCACTGCTATAGGTCAGGATCACTATATGAGAAAAGTTTGAACTGCCAAAGGATTTGTATTTTTGTCTGCCCAGTCCATAGATTTACACAGCACAGCCCTGTCCGGTAGGGGAGGGGACCTGATCTTTCTCTGCTGCAATTTTACTTTCACTTACAGGTAGGGTTGCCACCTCATCCCTTTAAAACCGAACACATATTAATTACACAGGTTCTGTGGCTGATTAAGGTGGTAATTTAAACTCACTTGGTGCCTTATCTGCATTAAATTAGCCTCAGAACCTGTGTAATTCCTATGTGTTTGGGTTTAAAGGGATGAGGTGGCAACCCTACTTACAGGTCTCCTCTCCACCCTCCCCACCATCTCTAAGCCACTCTGATATTTCCTCCTATAAGCATGCTCTGTGTAGTCCTGCACACCTGATCCTGGATTCTTGGGCTGCTTCTCCCTCCCTAGTTTGAGTGCTGCTCTATAGGGCCAGTAATAGGCTAATATTAAGTCAAATTTGGGAACTTACACTGCTTGATGCTAACCCGACAGAAGACCAGGCAAAGATATCGGAGAGTTAGCATGGACATCACACACCAGAGAGAGGTGACTATAGTGGACTTTATTTTCACTTTATTATAACTTAAAATAAATCAAGTGCATTTTTTTTTGTGGCAGTGGGGAGGAAGTAAAGGTGATTGAATAAGGCAGGACTAGAACCTCTGCCATACATTTTATTGTGTGCCCGTGTGAGGGAGATTTTCCATGACCTTCTGTTGTGCCACTGAGTCAGGAAGTGTTGGCCCATATCCCCAACAGTGACACAGATAACAATAAAATAATGGAGTCTGCCATTGCTGTCTGAGGGTGGATTCACACCTATGAATTTTTAGTGCTTTTTGCATTTTGCAGATTTGCACTACAGGCCATTTACCATGGTTTCCTATTGAACATGTTCTGTAGTGCAAATCTGCAAAAAGCAAAAAGCACTAAAAATGCATAGGTGTGAATTCAGCCTAATACTCAACCCAGAGATATGAAATTTGGTAGACCTGTGCAATTCGTTTAGTTCCGAATTAGTTTTTTAACGAATTTTGACAAATCAGTTCATTCCGAAATTTCCGAAATTTAGAATTTCCGAAATTCAGATTTTCGAATTTACGAATTTTGGAAATTCTAAAATTCTAAATTTCTAAAATTCGAGATTCTAAAATTCGAAAATCTAAAATTCGAAAATGGGAAATTTGGAAAGTTGAATTTCCGAATTGGCGAATTTTAGAATTTCCGAATTCCGGAAATTAGAAATTCGGAATTCTGAATTTTAGAATTTCCCGAATTTCCGTAAAAAGCAAAAAAAACAAATGAAACGAAAACAACGAATTTTTCGGCAGTGCGCATGTCTAAAATTTGGGCCTTGTGTACGATGGATGTTTTTGACACTGCTCTTAGGGGCATCTGGTGGTTTGTTTGTTTTTTTGTTCTGCATCTAAACGCTCTGGGAATATTAGCCCCTGTGTTCATGCACACATAGGTGTTTAGAGGAGCTTAGAGGCAATAAAAACCCACTGCCAGTGTGTCCTGAAAGAGTGGCATTTTGGCAGAAAAAACATTTGACGTTTGTAGACATGTGTAAACGCTATGCATTTAGCGCTTGGCCGGAAAAAAAATATTATTATGGTCAATGAAAGGAATTAAAGGAGAAGTCCAGCCTGAGCTTTTTCGGCTGGGCTTCTCCTCTGGGTCACAGGAGTGTAATTCGTTTTGGTCTGAAGTCCGCTCTCCGCTGACGTCACTGCCATCAGTCGGGGCAGCACGTCATCACGACTTCCAAGTTGAGATCCGCCAGCTGCCCTGATTGATGGCAGTCTCAGCGGCACAGCGAGCTGCTGAGACAGCCTCTCCCCGCCCCTCCACTGCTCAGCGCTCCAATGAGCGTGGAGAAGCAGAGAGGAAAGACGCTGACTGACAGTCAGCAGCTTTCCTCTCGGGGATCTGTGAGAACCCAGCCATCGGCGGTGTTCGGTGGCTCGGTTCTCAGTGCACAGACGCCGGGGGACAGATGGGGCATCAGTCTGATGCTCCATCCACCGAGGTAAGTATGAATAAAAAAAACCTGAAAACCCAGACTTCTCTTTTAATGTCCAAGTGCTTGACGTGCCTAAATGCGTTATATGTGTTTACAAGCGCCAAGAATTTTTACTTCCAAAACACCGTTGCCAAGAGGAAAGGTGTGTAGGAGTGACTGCAAAATCATTCCAGTGTGCATGAACCCCTTTCACACTGGGGCCGCAGCCCTGTTAGTGCTAAAGCGCCGCTCGTTTTAGCGGCGCTTTAGTGCTGTTTAAGCAGCGCTTTTTTGGCCCCAAAGAAGGGGTTAAAAGCACCCGTGTTGCGGCGCTTCCAAATCGCTATTCATTTCAATGGGCAGTGCATTTTGGGAGCACTAAATACAGTGCTCCCAAACTGCCCCAAAGATGTTGCTTGCAGGACTTTTCCTAACGTCCAGCAAGCGCACCGCCCCAGTGTTCAAAGACACACTGAAATGAATGGGAGGCGATTTTCAGGCGCTATTTAGAGGCTATTTCTAGCGCTAAAACGCCTAAAAACCGCCTCAGTGTGAAAGGGGTCTAAAGTATAACTAAAGGAAACACTTTTTTTTTTGGATAGAGTGGAGAGGGATAAGAACACCTGTCAGCTTTTATCGTTGCCTGTACCCCCGTTGAGTCGCTTCACCCTTTCTATTTGTCCTGTTTTACCGCGTTCTTAACGCTCGAAAGTTCAGAGAACTTTTGTGTGACCGTGTGTACGCAAGCCAAGCTTGAGCGGGATTCCGTTGGAAAAACCATCCAACTTTTTTCCGACGGAAATTCCGCTCGTGTGTACAGGGCATTATAGTTCTACTTTAAAGCGGACCTTGAGTAATTTTTTTCAACTTTCCATCTATTAAATCTTCTGCCCTTGTTGTTTTAACTTTGGATAGTAAAACATTTTTTTTCTGCCAGTAAATACCTTATACAGCCCACTTCCTGTTTCTTGTCTGGTCATTAGCCTAGCAGGGGTCTCAAACTGGTGGCCCTCCAGCTGTTGCAAAACTACAAGTCCCATGAGGCATTGCAAGGCTGACAGTTACAAGCATGACTCCCAGAGGGAAAGGCATAATGGGACTTGTAGTTTTGCAACAGCTGGAGGGCCACCAGTTTAAGACTCCGGGGCCCTTAGGAATATGACATCATGCACAGCTCTCTCTGTCTCTCTCTCTCTCGTGAGAGTTTGCCAGGAAGGGAGGGGGGATGAGTCATAAGAGGGCCAATGAGAGCTGCAGGTGTGCCTCTGTGTGTCTGTGTAAATCCAGGAAGTGAACAGGTAGCAGCTTCAGCTGCCCACAGTTAAAATGGATGCAGCCAGACTCAGTGGAGGGAGATTTCTGCAGCAAATTTGGCAAGTACAGAATCACAGTACCGTATATACTCGAGTATAAGCCACGTTTTTCAGCCCTTTTTTTATGCTGAAAAACTCCCCCTCGGCTTATACTCAAGTGAGCCGTACCTTTCATTACTAAAACAGCGCGTGTCTCCGGCTGTGTAATGCATTCTGTTCGCCAGTCCATTGTAACAAAGCCCAGCCTCCTCCTCGTCTGTAATAGGCAGAACACTGATTCAACGGACGAGGAGGAAGCAGGGCTTTGTTTCAATGGACGGCCGAACAGACTGCATTACACAGCGGGAGACACACGCTGTTTTAGTAATGAAAGTTACGGCTACAAATGGGCACAGTGACACTACAAATGGGCACAGCAAGACTGCAAATGGGCACAGTGAGACTGCAAATGGGCACAGTGAGACTGCAAATGGGCACAGTGAGACTACAAATGGGCACAGTGAGACGGCAAATGGGCACAGTGAAACGGCAAATGGGCCCAGTGAGACTGCAACTGGGCACAGTGAGGCTGCAGATGGGCACAGTGAGGCTGCAGATGGGCATTGTTTACCCAGTAGCTGCTTCATTTTCCTACCCTAGGCTTATACTCGAGTCAATATGTTTTCCCAGTTTTTTGTGGTAAAATTCGGTGCCTCGGCTTATATTCGGGTCGGCTTATACTCGAGTATATACGGTATATATAAAATAAATATGCAAAGTGGTTGGAGGGAAGCTTCAGAATGGCAAAGATGTTTTTATTACAAATTATGTGAGCAGACTGCAGTTCCTCTTTAAGTATTTCTCACTTGACGTTGACTTTCCCTACCTGTGTGTATTGTGGGTCAGTGACACCTAAAATATTGAAACCAGGGAGTCAGCATAAGAGCCAGTAAACTAGTATTTTCAGAAGGTCAGTAATGACACATCCTTTCTTTTTACATGCTGCTAAGCAATTAGTAAACATGAAGGTACACAGTAACTATAGAGAAATCAGTAGATGAAACAATAAGCAGCGTAATGAATTCTTGAGACACCCGGGACGTGGCTTTGGAGAAGACTGTCGTACGGCCGACAGAGAGAATGAGACATTTATCCATTTCAGTAACAAACCTTCTATTTCTAAATCAGTGTCGCAGTCTTCCTCATTTTCTTTTGATCTTGCAAAGTCTTCGCAGCATTGCTCTGGTGTCTCCTCCACCGCCTCTTCTTTAGACTCGGAGACCTCCATTATTTCATGGTCGATGTCTCCTTTATTCCTAGATCTCGCTGAAGATGACCTTTGTACAATCTATACCAGCACACAGTATGTTACAAATCAGCAGAAAATCCATTTATTGAGCACATTGTTTCCAAGGACATCACCTTTTACACCCGAGAACAGAATTCACATGCAAAGTGTACAATGTAGCAATCGTAACAGCAAGCAAAACAACATATCTACATCCTCACTTGTACACAGCAAATAAAAAAGCTTAAAGCGGAGCTCCAGCCCCCCTCTAAATACTGTAGCTGCTGACTTTTAATATTAGGACACTTATGCCCCATACACACGATCATTTTTAATGTCATTTTTAAAACTGACGTTTTTCTTGTCATTTTTTTTCTTGTTTCCTCTCAAGCCTGTCTTGCGTACACACCATCATTTTAAAAAATGTTCAAGCAAAGCGCAGTGACGTACAGCACGTACGACGGCACTATAAAGGGGAAGTTCCGTTCGAATGGCGCCACCCTTCATGTTAGTAAAGTTTGTTGAGAGACGATTCGCTCTTTTCAGTCTTGTGCTTTTCAGTCCGTTACTGCGTGACGAATGTGCTATCTCCATTACGAACGCTAGTTTTACCAGAACGAGCGCTCCCGTCTCATACTTGATTCTGAGCATGCGCGTTTTTTCACGTCGTTAAAGCATACACACTATCGTTTTTCACGTTGTTAAAAAAAACGACATGAAAAACGACGTGAAAAAAGAGAGCATGTTCGAAATTTTTAATGGCCGTTTTTCACGTCGTTAAAAATGCTCTGGAGCATACACACAATCATTTTTAATGGCCATTTTTTTTTAATGGCATTTTTAATGGCATGAAAAATGATCGTGTGTATGGGGCATTACTTGTCCAGGGATCCCGTGATGTCAGCACCCCAGTCGATGTTTAAACCGGCTCTCGGGTGCTGCCACTGCCATTCCTTGAAAGGGAAACCGTCAGTGAAGACTTGCAGCTTCACAGCCAGTTCCCTACTGCGCATGCGCAAAGCGTGCTGCGCTTTCTGAATGGCCCAGCAGCAATGGAAGGAAGAGGGGGGGCAGAACTTCTGGGGGATCTCGCCACGGGGAAGTCTCCCGGAAGTGGGGACCGGTTCCTGTCAAAAACAGGTACCGGCTCCCCCCTGAAAGGCGCCAATATGGCAGCAGAGGGGGGTGTAGGAAGCAAACAAGCAGAGCCTCCTTTTGGGTGGAGCTCAGCTTTAAAGATGAAATAACACATGTCAGTTTTTCAGGCGGACCTGATCAGAAGCTCCCTTCAGTATTGACAATAAGGATGAGCTCTGGCGTGTTCGCATAGTACAGGTGCAGAGCCCGCCAGGAAGTCGGCACCGCGCTGCGCTAATCACAGCAAGGGAGACATTTCCCGATCTCTGCAGCCGCGCATCGGGACAATGTCTCCCTGGCTGTGATTAGCGCAGCGCGGTGCCGACATCCTGGCGGGCTCTGCATGTGGACTATGCAAACACGCCAGAGCTCATCCTTAATTGACAGGAGAATGTAACGAGAATTATGTCAATTTACGGTTTTGCGGTTTCCTGCGGCTGGCAGTCAAAACATTCTAATCTTGAATGCGATTCTTCCTCATTCAGGAGCGGGAGGTTGAAGCTCATCTAACCGCAGCAGATCCTAAACTCTGCTAAAAGCCTGTGTGTACATGGACACGCAAGCTTTTATGGAGTTGAGCTTAGGAGCTTTGGCAAAAAAAACGGCAAACGCATACGTTGACCTGGAGCTTGCCTGCGGTGCTGTGCCCTGGCCAGCTGCCCCTCCTGCCCACCCCTTGTCCCAGCCCTGCACCTACCTCTGAGTCTGTCCAGATCTGCGCCTACCTCGCAGTCTGTCCAGGTCTGCGCCTACCTAGGAGTCTGTCCAGGTCTGCGCCTACCGCTGAGTCTGTCCAGGTCTGCGCCTACCGCTGAGTCTGTCCAGGTCTGCGCCTACCGCTGAGTCTGTCCAGGTCTGCGCCTACCTAGGAGTCTGTCCAGGTCTGCGCCTACCGCTGAGTCTGTCCAGGTCTGCGCCTACCTCAGAGTCTGTCCAGGTCTGCGCCTACCTCGGAGTCTGTCCAGGTCTGCGCCTACCTCGGAGTCTGTCCAGGTCTGCGCCTACCTCGCAGTCTGTCCAGGTCTGCGCCTACCTCGGAGTCTGTCCAGGTCTGCTCCTACCTCGCTGTCTGTCCAGGTCTGCGCCTACCTCGCAGTCTGTCCAGGTCTGCGCCTACCTCGCAGTCTGTCCAGGTCTGCGCCTACCTCGCAGTCTGTCCAGGTCTGCGCCTACCTCGCAGTCTGTCCAGGTCTGCGCCTACCGCTGAGTCTGTCCAGGTCTGCGCCTACCGCTGAGTCTGTCCAGGTCTGCGCTTACCGCTGAGTCTGTCCAGGTCTGCGCCTACCTCAGAGTCTGTCCAGGTCTGCGCCTACCTCAGAGTCTGTCCAGGTCTGCGCCTACCTCAGAGTCTGTCCAGGTCTGCGCCTACCTCAGAGTCTGTCCAGGTCTGCGCCTACCTCAGAGTCTGTCCAGGTCTGCGCCTACCGCTGAGTCTGTCCAGGTCTGCGCCTACCTCAGAGTCTGTCCAGGTCTGCGCCTACCTCAGAGTCTGTCCAGGTCTGCGCCTACCTCAGAGTCTGTCCAGGTCTGCGCCTACCTCAGAGTCTGTCCAGGTCTGCGCCTACCTCAGAGTCTGTCCAGGTCTGCGCCTACCTCAGAGTCTGTCCAGGTCTGCGCCTACCTCGCAGTCTGTCCAGGTCTGCGCCTACCTCGCAGTCTGTCCAGGTCTGCGCCTACCTCGCAGTCTGTCCAGGTCTGCGCCTACCTCGGAGTCTGTCCAGGTCTGCGCCTACCTCGGAGTCTGTCCAGGTCTGCGCCTACCTCGCAGTCTGTCCAGGTCTGCGCCTACCTCGGAGTTTGTCCAGGTCTGCGCCTACCTCGGAGTCTGTCCAGGTCTGCGCCTACCTCAGAGTCTGTCCAGGTCTGCGCCTACCTCAGAGTCTGTCCAGGTCTGCGCCTACCTCGCAGTCTGTCCAGGTCTGCGCCTACCGCTGAGTCTGTCCAGGTCTGCGCCTACCTCGCAGTCTGTCCAGGTCTGCGCCTACCTCGGAGTCTGTCCAAGTCTGCGCCTACCTCGGAGTCTGTCCAGGTCTGCGCCTACCTCAGAGTCTGTCCAGGTCTGCGCCTACCTCAGAGTCTGTCCAGGTCTGCGCCTACCTCGCAGTCTGTCCAGGTCTGCGCCTACCTCGCAGTCTGTCCAGGTCTGCGCCTACCTCGCAGTCTGTCCAGGTCTGCGCCTACCTCGCAGTCTGTCCAGGTCTGCGCCTACCGCTGAGTCTGTCCAGGTCTGCGCCTACCTCGGAGTCTGTCCAGGTCTGCGCCTACCTCGCAGTCTGTCCAGGTCTGCGCCTACCTCGCAGTCTGTCCAGGTCTGCGCCTACCTCGCAGTCTGTCCAGGTCTGCGCCTACCTCGCAGTCTGTCCAGGTCTGCGCCTACCGCTGAGTCTGTCCAGGTCTGCGCCTACCGCTGAGTCTGTCCAGGTCTGCGCCTACCTCAGAGTCTGTCCAGGTCTGCGCCTACCTCAGAGTCTGTCCAGGTCTGCGCCTACCTCAGAGTCTGTCCAGGTCTGCGCCTACCTCAGAGTCTGTCCAGATCTGCGCCTACCTCAGAGTCTGTCCAGGTCTGCGCCTACCTCAGAGTCTGTCCAGGTCTGCGCCTACCTCAGAGTCTGTCCAGATCTGCGCCTACCTCAGAGTCTGTCCAGGTCTGCGCCTACCTCAGAGTCTGTCCAGGTCTGCGCCTACCTCAGAGTCTGTCCAGGTCTGCGCCTACCTCAGAGTCTGTCCAGGTCTGCGCCTACCTCAGAGTCTGTCCAGGTCTGCGCCTACCTCGCAGTCTGTCCAGGTCTGCGCCTACCTCGCAGTCTGTCCAGGTCTGCGCCTACCTCGGAGTCTGTCCAGGTCTGCGCCTACCTCGGAGTCTGTCCAGGTCTGCGCCTACCTCGCAGTCTGTCCAGGTCTGCGCCTACCTCGGAGTCTGTCCAGGTCTGCGCCTACCTCAGAGTCTGTCCAGGTCTGCGCCTACCTCAGAGTCTGTCCAGGTCTGCGCCTACCTCGCAGTCTGTCCAGGTCTGCGCCTACCTCGCAGTCTGTCCAGGTCTGCGCCTACCTCGGAGTCTGTCCAGGTCTGCGCCTACCGCTGAATCTGTCCAGGTCTGCGCCTACCTCGGAGTCTGTCCAGGTCTGCGCCTACCTCGGAGTCTGTCAGGTTTTTATTGCTGTCTGTGTGCCCCCTGTCAGATTTTTATTGCTGTCTGTGCCCCTCTGTCAGGTTTTTATTGCTGTCTGTGCCCCTCTGTCAGGTCTTCATTGCTGTCTGTGCCTCCCCTGTCAGGTCTTCATTGCTGTCTGTGCCCCTCTGTCAGGTCTTTATTGCTGTCTGTGCCTCCCGTCAGGTTTTTATTGCTGTCTGTGCCCCTCTGTCAGGTCTTCATTGCTGTCTGTGCCCCCTGTCAGGTTTTTATTGCTGTCTGTGTCCCCCCTGTCAGGTTTTTATTGCTGTCTGTGCCTCCCCTGTCAGGTCTTCATTGCTGTCTGTGCCCCTCTGTCAGGTCTTCATTGCTGTCTGTGGCCCCCTGTCAGGTTTTTATTGCTGTCGGTGCCCCCTGTCAGGTTTTTATTGCTGTCTGTGCCTCCCCTGTCAGGTTTTTATTGCTGTCTGTGCCCCCTGTCAGGTTTTTATTGCTGTCGGTGCTCTCTGTCAGGTTTTTATTGCTGTCGGTGCCCCCGTCAGGTTTTTATTGCTGTCGGTGCCCCCTGTCAGGTTTTTATTGCTGTCGGTGCCCCCCCGTCAGGTTTTTATTGCGGTCTGTGTCCCATTAGGTAGAGTCACCACCTCTATTTGTCCTGTTTTAACATTATCAACAAGTGATAATGAAAGATTGTCCCACAGTTTTGCTTGTCACCAGAACAGTAATAGAAAGGGAATTGGGCAATGGGGACACTAGTTCTTGTGACAATCACTTTGAAGGATTCCATTTCACTTCCTGTTTTAGCTATGGGACAGGAAGTGAAGGGAAATCTACTGAAAGGGCCACAGATGGCAAACAACACCTAACAGGGGTTATACCCTCCCCAATAAAAGAAACAAGTTGTGCCTTCAGTTTGCAATTTGGGTGGCATGCACATGAATTACCTTATTGTCCACACTTCCTCTGCTGAGAGATGGGAGAGGTCTGCTGGGGGGTCTGCTAGAGATGCCCCCCACACTGGAGCGGGCCCCCTCCTCCTCCTCTGCATCCTTGGCCTCTTCCACTGAGGGAAGCATGGAGCCGATGTCCTTAGAGAACCTCTTGGTCAGTACCATAGTGAGAAGCGCCTGGATGGACACCCAGGATCTGCACACAGTCTAACCTGTCCCTCTGCTTTTACTGCACGTTTCAACTAAACTACAACCTGCACGGTGAGGGACAACGTGGGCTTCCAATCAGAGCGCTGGAAATGCCAGACCAACCAATCCAAATTCAGGGGCGGGATCTAGTGCTTAGGGCTTCTCGGAACTTGTTGTAGTGTTGTCATGGTGACGGTCTCTGCTCTGCTGTGATTCCCAAACATCTATAGAGCACACAGGACAGTGCTTGTATCAGTCACATCAATGGGATATTGTATTGATAGGAAACCTGCAATCAGATTCATTTCTGTTTTTAATAGCAGCTAACTAGTTGTCATGTTGGTCCTCCTGGATCAGTCTATAGTCTGGATGAAGTAACCAGATAAACACCTGTGATGTGATCCCCTAGATTTCCTGATCTATGTACTTTCATGTCACCATAGGACTCATTATCAGAACCAGAGGGTCAGTGTAGCTGTGAGCCTTGCTAACATTTTCAGGAGCAAGGATGTCAGCCTAGATAGAAGAATATACACCAAAGAAAAGGCTACAATCTCCAATCTGCAATTTATTTACTTCAAAGTGGAGTTTCCATAATAGTTACAAACAATGTAGCAGCTGCTACATTGTTTGTAACTATTCTAGAAACTACTTTGAAGTAAATAAATTGCAGATTGGAGATTGTACCCTTCTTCTTTGATATACAGTATACAGTATCTCACAAAAGTGAGTACACCCCTCACATGTTTGTAAATATTTTATTATATCTTTTCATGGGACAACACTGAAGAAATGACACTTTGCTACAATGTAAAGTAGCGAGTGTACAGCTTGTATAACAGTGTAAATTTGCTGCCCCCCCAAAATAACTCAACACACAGCCATTCATGTTAAACCGCTGGCAACAAAAGTGAGTACACCCCTAAGTGAAAATGTCCAAATTGGGCTCAATTAGCCATTTTCCCTCACCAATGTCATGTGACTCATTAGTGTTACAAGGTCTCAGGTGTGAATGGGGAGCAGATGTGTTAAATTTGGTGTTATCGCTCTCACTCTCTCATACTGGTCACTGGAAATTCAACATGGCACCTCATGGCAAAGAACTCTCTGAGGCTCTGAAAAAAAGAATTGTTGCTCTACATAAAGATGGCCTAGGCTATAAGAAGATTGCCAAGACCCTGAAACGTAGCTGCAGCATAGTGGTCAAGACCATACAGCGGTTTAACAGGACAGGTTCCACTCAGAACAGGCCTGGCCTTGATCGACCAAAGAAGTTGAGTGCACGTGTTCAGCGTCATATCCAGAGGTTGTCTTTGGGAAATAGATGTATAAGTGCTGCCAGCATTGCTGCAGAGATTGAAGGGTCAGCCTGTCAGTGCTCAGACCATACGCCGCACACTGCATCAAATTGGTCTGCATGGCTGTCGTCCCAGAAGGAAGCCTCTTCTAAAGATGATGTACAAGAAAGCCCGCAAACGATTTGCTGAAGACAAGCAGACTAAGGACATGGATTACTGGAACCAGGTCCTGTGGTCTGATGAGACCAAGATAAACTTATTTAATTCAGATGGTGTCAAGCGTGTGTGGCGGCAACCAGGTGAGGAGTAGTGATGAGCCGAACACCCCCGGGTTTGGTTCGCACCAGAACCCGCGAATGGACCGAAAGTTCGCACGAATATTAGAACCCTATTAAATACAATGGATGTGATTGTTCGGATTCTAAAGTGCTAATTATAATGACTATTATCCATGTTATTGTCCTAAACAGAGTTTGGGAACCCGGGTTCTGCACCAGGGGACATGTATCAATGCAAAAATAAGTTTTAAAAACGGACGTTTTCCGGGAGCAGTCATTTTAATGATGCATAAAGTGAAAAAAAAAAAGTCAAATATTCCTTTAAATATTGTACCTGGGGGGTGTCTAAAGTATGCCTGTGAAGTGCCACGTGTTTCCCGTGTTTAGAACTGTCCCTGCACAAAATTACATTTCTAAAGGAAAAAAAGCCATTTAAAACTGCTTGCGGCTTTAATGCAATGTGTGGTCCCGGTAATATGGATGAAAATCTTTAAGAAAAATGGCATAGCTACCCCATCAACCCCCCCCCCCCCCCTACCCCAGCCCATTACCAGCCCCTTTGGGTCTTGTATGGATATTAAGGGGAACCCCGCACACAAAATAAAAAAGGCCCTATATACTCTGAACAGCCGTATACAGGTGGTGCATACAAGACAGGGACTGTAGGTTTGTTCTTATGTAGAATCTGTTTGTAATTTTGAACAGCTACATTGTTTAAGTGTAGCTACAGCCCAAATACCTATTTTTAAGCTTTTTGGAAAACATAGGGAAGGGTTATCACCCCTGTAACATTTGTTTTGCTGTCTGTGCCCCTGTTCAGAACATTTCACCTCACTTTGCGTCCCAATGACAACTGTTTTTGAAATGTGGTGTTTTTATTGAAACAAGGATTGGTGCTAAAGCATCAGTAGAAAGGAGACACCTTTCTCCCATATTAATTCTTACAGGAGAGAATTTTCCTTCCAAGGGGTAGATTTCCTCTCACTTCCTGTTGTCTTCTTCCGTTTGCAAGTAGTAGTCGTTTGTAAGTTGGATGTTTGAAAGTAGGGACCTGCCGTATATACTCTGCAGAAATTGGCCCCTTAGGTGTTGGTGTTGGCACAACACTGTAAGCACTCACAGTTTCTCTTGGTGGGTGCTGGAACGCCCTGCTGTCAACTATTATATCAAGAATTGTAATAACATATAATTGTTGAACAGTGGTAGTAAAAATTGGGCCTTTGATGGTGGTGCTGGTGCCACAACACTGTAAGGCCTGACAGTTACTCTTGGTGGGCGCAGCAATGGGCCCTGCTGTGAATTATTAGATCAATAATTATAATTGCATGCCCCTGTTGAACAGGGGCTGAAAAATTGGGCCTTAGGCACTGGTGGCACAACACTGCAACCCCTCACAGATACTGTACTTGGAGCACAGCAATGAGGCCTGTTGCAAAGTATTGCATCAAAAATTGTAATTACACGCCCCTGTTAAACAGGGGCTGAAAAATTGGGCCTTAGCCACTGGTGGCGGCACCCATAAACCAAAATGATCTTCCAAGCTATCATCATCATCAATCGGATCATTGAGGAGGAGGAGGAGGATAGCCAGTCAACATAACAGCACAGGCACTCAGCATCAGCATCAGTCTTGAAGGGATGTGACATTTTAAAATCAATTAGTCTGTTATATCAGCATCAGGTGTGTGGTAGCTGGTGGTGATCCAAGACTGGTTCATCTTGATGAAAGTCAGTCGATCAACCGAGTCGGTGGACAGGCGCACCCTGTGATCCGTGACAAATCCTCCAGCAGCACTGAATGTGCGTTCTGAAAGAACGCTGGATGCAGGACAGGCCAGTAGCTCAATTGCATACTGTGCAAGCTCTGGCCAGTGATCCATCCTCAAGACCCAGTAAGCCAGAGGATTTTCGGTGGGGAAGGTGTCCAAGTCTAACCTTGCCCCTAGGTATTCCTGCACCATGTATATCAGACGCTGGCGATGGTAGCTGGAACCGATCATACTTTGGGGCTGCGGACTAAAGAATTGTCTGAACGCATCGGTCAGACGGCCACCTTCCCCACCGCTCCTTCTTTGACTGCCCAAAGCCTCAGCAACTCGTTGTCCAGGACCAGGAGTTTGTAACCTCCCAGTCTCTGGGAACGCGTTGCACAGACCTTTCTGCAAGGCCTCCCGGAGTTGTCTCATCCTCTGCTCCCTCTGCGACGGTAAGATAAGGTCCGCAACCTTACCCTTGTACCGTGGATCAAGGAGAGTGGCCAGCCAGTAATGGTCCCTCTCCTTGATCCGAAGAATACGAGGATCCTTCCGCAGACTTTGCAGGATCAGGGAGGCCATGCAGCGTAGGTTAGCTGAGGCATTCAGTCCGGAGTCCTCTGGGTCACTAAGGACAACATGATCCGCAGCCACCTCCTCCCAGCCACGTACAAGTCCACTGGTTTCTTGGGACTGTAAATCATCCCTAAAAGACTGCTGCTGATGATGCTGAGTGCTGACACAATCCTCCTCCTCCTCCTCCTCCTCTTCCTGTGCGATGGGTGGGACAGAAGGAACACTGTCTGGGTAAAGGGGTCCTTGAGAGTCAAGGAAGTCCTCCTCTTCCTGCCTCTGTTCTGCCTCAAGTGCCCTGTCCATTATTCCACGCAGCGTGTGCTCCAACAGGTGGACAAGAGGTACAGTGTCACTGATGCATGCACTGTCACTGCTCACCATCCTCGTGGCCTCCTCAAATGGTGCCAGGACAGTGCATGCATCCCTGATCATGCCCCACTGGCGTGGTGAAAAAAACCCAAGGCGGTTCTTGGGCAGGTTCAACTCCTTTTGCAGCTCAGCCAGGCGAGCACTGGCATTATAAGATCTGCGGAAATGCACACAGACTTTCCTGGCCTGCCTCAGGACATCCTGTAAGCCCGGGTACCTGCCCAAGAACCGCTGCACCACCAGGTTAAGGACGTGAGCCACACAGGGCACATGGGTCAGTTGTCCCTGTCGGAGGGCGGAGAGGAGGTTGGTGCCATTGTCGCAAACCACCATTCCTGGCTTAAGCTGGCGTGGCGTCAACCACCTCTCGGCCTGCCCCTGCAGAGCAGACAGGACCTCTGCCCCAGGGTGGCTCCTGTCCCCCAAACACACCAGCGCAAGCACGGCATGGCATCTTTTTGCCTGCGTACTTGCGTAGCCCCTTGAACGCCTATGGAGCACCGCTGGTTCCGAGGACAAAGCACAGGAAGAGGCCATGGAGGAAGAAGAAGAGGAGGGGGTGGAGGAGAGAGGTGTGTCACAACCAGTAGTAGCATTTTGGAGGCGTGGAGGTGGAACAACCTCCAACACTACTGCACCTTGTCCTGCATCCTTCCCAGCTGCCAAAAGAGTGACCCAATGGGCCGTGAAAGAAAGGTAACGTCCCTGTCCATGCCTGCTGGACCATGAGTCAGCGGTAATATGCACCTTACCGCTGACCGCCCTGTCTAGCGAGGCCAAGACATTGCCTTCCACATGCCTGTAGAGAGCCGGAATCGCCTTCCGTGAGAAAAAGTGGCGTTTGGGAACCTGCCACTGAGGAACCGCACATTGCACAAATTCACGGAAGGGGGCCGAGTCTACCAACTGAAAAGGCAGCAGTTGAAGCGCTAGCAATTTAGCCAAGCTAGCATTCAACCGCTGGGCATGTGGATGGCTGGGAGTGAACTTCTTTCGACGGTCCAGCAGCTGGGGCAGGGAAATTTGCCTGCTAGAATCGGACGTCGGTGTACTGCTAGCAGAGTGGCCGCAAGTACTTGGCTGTGACACACCTAATTCTACACCTTCATTCCTCTCAGTGCAGGTTTCAGAGAGGACTGAAGGTATAGTGGGGTTGGAGATCCCAGCTGATGCGGTGCAAGGAGAGGTCCGCTTTGTTCTTTGGTGTGGGTCTTTAAGGTAGGCTTGCCAACGAGCTGCATGGCAGGTCAACATATGTCTGATCAAGCATGTGGTGCCCAAGCGGCTGATGTTTTGGCCACGCGATATACGCTTGAGACATATGTTGCAAACAGCAGCTGTGCGATCTGATGCACTCGCCTCAAAAAAGGCCAACATCAAAGAACTTTTTGAATGACGGACAGAGGCAGCGCCCTGCACAGGCGGAGCTCTGCGGTGTGATTCCGTCGGTGTGCTGCCCATACGCTGGCCACCCAAGGGCATCCTGCCTCGTTGGAGATGTGCCTCCTCCTCATCCTCCTCCTCTCTCCTATTAGGCACCCACGTGGAGTCAGTGACCTCATCATCCCATCCCTCCTCATCACTGGAGCCAATCTGGCAGTATGCTGCAGCTGCTGGAGCATGACTGCCAGATTGGTGTCCTTCTTGAGCATCCCCTCTCTCTGCTCTCACGCTACTGCCTTCCTCTATCTGGGTATCATCATCAGATCCTTCGAAACGCTGGGCATCCTCCTGGAGCATGTACCCAACACTGTGCTCAAACAGTTCGGGGGACTCCTCAGGAGGAGGACATGGTGGGTCTAGGGAAGGATTGACTAATGAAGATAATGATACCAGAGAAGAGGACGCTTTGGCAGCTGCTTTGCCAGTACCCTGAGCCTTGGTGAGAGAGGATGAGGAGGATGAGGTGGGCTTGGTCATCCACTCTACCAAGTCTTCGGCATGATGTGGCTCAACATGTCCAGCTGCCGAAAAGAAGGACAAGCGTGTCCCATGGCCATGTGCTGATGACAATGCACCGCGTCCACGACCAGCACTGTTGCCCCCAGACACAGAGCTTGCTTGCCCTCTTTTTTTGCCTCCTGACTGTCTGCCTCTCCTTGTTTGCCTTCCAGACATTTTAATGGATGGCCTGCAGGGAGATGGGAAAAACAGCAATAAGGGCTACCTTCAGGTGTATACTGTGCAGGAGGCTTAGCAACAATGACACTGACACTGTCCCCTGCCTATCCTTCTCTGTCCCTAAACACAAGGATTTGCAATATGCTTCAGCAAGATTGGTTTAGCACAGAATAGCACACTGACAGTTTCCCTCACTGTCCTTCTCTGTCCCTACAAACAAGATTTAGCACAGAATAGCACACTGATAGTTTCCACGAGTGTCCTTCTCTGTCCCTAAACTCAAGGATTTCAAATATGGTTCAGCAAGATTGGTTTAGCACAGAATAGCACACTGATAGTTTCCCTCACTGTCCTTCTCTGTCCCTACAAACAAGATTTAGCACAGAATAGCACACTGATAGTTTCCACGAGTGTCCTTCTCTGTCCCTAAACTCAAGGATTTCAAATATGGTTCAGCAAGATTGGTTTAGCACAGAATAGCACACTGATAGTTTCCCTCACTGTCCTTCTCTGTCCCTACAAACAAGATTTAGCACAGAATAGCACACTGATAGTTTCCACGAGTGTCCTTCTCTGTCCCTAAACTCAAGGATTTCAAATATGGTTCAGCAAGATTGGTTTAGCACAGAATAGCACACTGATAGTTTCCCTCACTGTCCTTCTCTGTCCCTACAAACAAGATTTAGCACAGAATAGCACACTGATAGTTTCCACGAGTGTCCTTCTCTGTCCCTAAACTCAAGGATTTCAAATATGGTTCAGCAAGATTGGTTTAGCACAGAATAGCACACTGACACTTTCCCTCACTGTACCTCTATGTCCCTAAACTCAAGGATTTCAAATATGGTTCAGCAACATTGGTTTAGAACAGAATAGCACACTGACACTTTCCCTCACTGTACCTCTCTGTCCCTAAACTCAAGGATTTCAAATATGGTTCAGCAAGATTGGTTTAGAACAGAATAGCACACTGACAGTTTCCCTCACTGTCCTTCTCTGTCCCTACAAACAAGATTTAGCACAGAATAGCACACTGATAGTTTCCATGAGTGTCCTTCTCTGTCCCTAAACTCAAGGATTTCAAATATGGTTCAGCAAGATTGGTTTAGAAGAGAATAGCACACTGACAGTTTCCCTCACTGTCCTTCTCTGTCCCTACAAACAAGATTTAGCACAGAATAGCACACTGATAGTTTCCACGAGTGTCCTTCTCTGTCCCTAAACTCAAGGATTTCAAATATGGTTCAGCAAGATTGGTTTAGCACAGAATAGCACACTGATAGTTTCCCCCACTGTCCTTCTCTGTCCCTACAAACAAGATTTAGCACAGAATAGCACACTGATAGTTTCCACGAGTGTCCTTCTCTGTCCCTAAACTCAAGGATTTCAAATATGGTTCAGCAATATTGGTTTAGAACAGAATAGCACACTGACACTTTCCCTCACTGTACCTCTCTTTCCCTAAACTCAAGGATTTCAAATATGGTTCAGCAAGATTGGTTTAGAACAGAATATCACACTGACAGTTTCCCTCACTGTCCTTCTCTGTTCCTACAAACAAGATTTAGCACAGAATAGCACACTGATAGTTTCCATGAGTGTCCTTCTCTGTCCCTAAACTCAAGGATTTCAAATATGGTTCAGCAAGATTGGTTTAGAACAGAATAGCACACTGACACTTTCCCTCACTGTACCTCTCTGTCCCTAAACTCAAGGATTTCAAATATGGTTCAGCAAGATTGGTTTAGAACAGAATAGCACACTGACAGTTTCCCTCACTGTCCTTCTCTGTCCCTACAAACAAGATTTAGCACAGAATAGCACACTGATAGTTTTCACGAGTGTCCTTCTCTGTCCCTAAACTCAAGGATTTCAAATATGGTTCAGCAAGATTGGTTTAGCACAGAATAGCACACTGATAGTTTCCCTCACTGTCCTTCTCTGTCCCTACAAACAAGATTTAGCACAGAATAGCACACTGATAGTTTCCACGAGTGTCCTTCTCTGTCCCTAAACTCAAGGATTTCAAATATGGTTCAGCAAGATTGGTTTAGCACAGAATAGCACACTGATAGTTTCCCTCACTGTCCTTCTCTGTCCCTACAAACAAGATTTAGCACAGAATAGCACACTGATAGTTTCCACGAGTGTCCTTCTCTGTCCCTAAACTCAAGGATTTCAAATATGGTTCAGCAAGATTGGTTTAGAACAGAATAGCACACTGACACTTTCCCTCACTGTACCTCTCTGTCCCTAAACTCAAGGATTTCAAATATGGTTCAGCAAGATTGGTTTAGAACAGAATAGCACACTGACAGTTTCCCTCACTGTCCTTCTCTGTCCCTACAAACAAGATTTAGCACAGAATAGCACACTGATAGTTTCCACGAGTGTCCTTCTCTGTCCCTAAACTCAAGGATTTCAAATATGGTTCAGCAAGATTGGTTTAGAACAGAATAGCACACTGACACTTTCCCTCACTGTACCTCTCAGTCCCTAAACTCAAGGATTTCAAATATGGTTCAGCAAGATTGGTTTAGAACAGAATAGCACACTGACAGTTTCCCTCACTGTCCTTCTCTGTCCCTACAAACAAGATTTAGCACAGAATAGCACACTGATAGTTTCCACGAGTGTCCTTCTCTGTCCCTAAACTCAAGGATTTCAAATATGGTTCAGCAAGATTGGTTTAGAACAGAATAGCACACTGACACTTTCCCTCACTGTACCTCTCTGTCCCTAAACTCAAGGATTTCAAATATGGTTCAGCAAGATTGGTTTAGAACAGAATAGCACACTGACAGTTTCCCTCACTGTCCTTCTCTGTCCCTACAAACAAGATTTAGCACAGAATAGCACACTGATAGTTTCCACGAGTGTCCTTCTCTGTCCCTAAACTCAAGGATTTCAAATATGGTTCAGCAAGATTGGTTTAGCACAGAATAGCACACTGATAGTTTCCCTCACTGTCCTTCTCTGTCCCTACAAACAAGATTTAGCACAGAATAGCACACTGATAGTTTCCACGAGTGTCCTTCTCTGTCCCTAAACTCAAGGATTTCAAATATGGTTCAGCAAGATTGGTTTAGCACAGAATAGCACACTGATAGTTTCCCTCACTGTCCTTCTCTGTCCCTACAAACAAGATTTAGCACAGAATAGCACACTGATAGTTTCCACGAGTGTCCTTCTCTGTCCCTAAACTCAAGGATTTCAAATATGGTTCAGCAAGATTGGTTTAGAACAGAATAGCACACTGACACTTTCCCTCACTGTACCTCTCTGTCCCTAAACTCAAGGATTTCAAATATGGTTCAGCAAGATTGGTTTAGAACAGAATAGCACACTGACAGTTTCCCTCACTGTCCTTCTCTGTCCCTACAAACAAGATTTAGCACAGAATAGCACACTGATAGTTTCCACGAGTGTCCTTCTCTGTCCCTAAACTCAAGGATTTCAAATATGGTTCAGCAAGATTGGTTTAGAACAGAATAGCACACTGACACTTTCCCTCACTGTACCTCTCAGTCCCTAAACTCAAGGATTTCAAATATGGTTCAGCAAGATTGGTTTAGAACAGAATAGCACACTGACAGTTTCCCTCACTGTCCTTCTCTGTCCCTACAAACAAGATTTAGCACAGAATAGCACACTGATAGTTTCCACGAGTGTCCTTCTCTGTCCCTAAACTCAAGGATTTCAAATATGGTTCAGCAAGATTGGTTTAGAACAGAATAGCACACTGACACTTTCCCTCACTGTACCTCTCTGTCCCTAAACTCAAGGATTTCAAATATGGTTCAGCAAGATTGGTTTAGAACAGAATAGCACACTGACAGTTTCCCTCACTGTCCTTCTCTGTCCCTACAAACAAGATTTAGCACAGAATAGCACACTGATAGTTTCCACGAGTGTCCTTCTCTGTCCCTAAACTCAAGGATTTCAAATATGGTTCAGCAAGATTGGTTTAGAACAGAATAGCACACTGACACTTTCCCTCACTGTACCTCTCTGTCCCTAAACTCAAGGATTTCAAATATGGTTCAGCAAGATTGGTTTAGAACAGAATAGCACACTGACACTTTCCCTCACTGTACCTCTCTGTCCCTAAACTCAAGGATTTCAAATATGGTTCAGCAAGATTGGTTTAGAACAGAATAGCACACTGACACTTTCCCTCACTGTACCTCTCTGTCCCTAAACTCAAGGATTTCAAATATGGTTCAGCAAGATTGGTTTAGAACAGAATAGCACACTGACAGTTTCCCTCACTGTCCTTCTCTGTCCCTACAAACAAGATTTAGCACAGAATAGCACACTGATAGTTTCCATGAGTGTCCTTCTCTGTCCCTAAACTCAAGGATTTCAAATATGGTTCAGCAAGATTGGTTTAGAACAGAATAGCACACTGACAGTTTCCCTCACTGTCCTTCTCTGTCCCTACAAACAAGGTTTAGCACAGAATAACACACTGACACTCTCCCTACCTATCCTTATTTGTCCCTAAACACAAGGAATCCAGGATTAGTAAAGGAAAAAAAATGACACTGTCCCTGCCTATGCTTCTCTTTCCCTGCTCCGGAACACACTACACAAGGCCGCCGCGCTGGCGGCCTTTTATAGTGTGGGGCGTGTACTAAACCCCCTCAGCAATAATTGGCCACAGGCATCCTGCCTGTGGCCAATCATTGCTCTCCTCGCTGCCGGCGCTGTGATTGGCCAAGCATGCGGGGTCACAGTGCATGCTTGGCCAATCACAGCGCCTGGATGACACTGCGATGGCGTAGTGCATTGTGGGCCGTTCGCGTCACTCGAATTTGGCGCGAACGGCCCAAATCGTTCGTTCTTCGTCGAACGATCGAACAGCCGATGTTCGAGTCGAACGTATGTTCGACTCGAACACAAAGCTCATCCCTAGTGAGGAGTACAAAGACAAGTGTGTCTTGCCTACAGTCAAGCATGGTGGTGGGAGTGTCATGGTCTGGGGCTGTATAAATGCTTCCGGCACTGGGGAGTTACAGTTCATCGAGGGAACCATGAATTCCAACATGTACTGTGACATACTGAAGAAGAGCATGATCCCCTCCCTTCGGAGACTGGGCCGCAGGGCAGTATTCCAACATGATAACGACCCCAAACACACCTCCAAGACGACCACTGCCTTGCTGAAGAAGCTGAGGGTATAAAGTGATGGACTGGCCAAGCATGTCTCCAGACTAGTGATGAGCCGAACACCCCCGGGTTCGGTTCGCACCAGAACCCGCGAACGGACCGAAAGTTCGCACGAACTTTAGAACCCTATTAAATACAATGGATGCGAACGTTCGAAATCTAAAGTGCTAATTATAACGACTATTATGCATGTTATTGTCCTAAAAAGGGTTTGGGAACCCGGGTTCTGCCCCAGGGGACATGTATCAATGCAAAAAGAAGTTTTAAAAACGGCCGTTTTTCTGGAGCAGTAATTTTAACCACTTCCCACCCGGCCACTGTATATATACGGCCGGGTGGGTGCTCTCTCCTTCTGAGTGGACGTTCCTGAACGTCCTTCAGAAGGAGCGTGTAATCACAGCCATCGTGATGTAAACACAGAGAGGGGGGCTGGCACTTGTGAGGGGATCGCGCCGCCACGTGCACGCGCAGCGGCGTGATCCCGATCTGCCTGTACCCCCCAGAGATAGAAGGTGTGTGCAAACAGGGGGGCCATGTGATTGGCCCTCCTAATGACATGACGGCTGTCCAATGGCAGCCGTCATGTAATGTAAACACAGAGCAGTTGTAACGGCTCTGATCTCTTCCTCTCCTCACACAGAGCCTGTCAGTGAGGAGAGGAAGAGACAATCTGTGCTGCAGCCGGGAGATCAGTGAGTTTTTAGCTGTTTGTCTGCTGTTTACCCACTGATCACCCAGCTAGTGTCCCCAAAACAGTGTCCCCAAAACACAGTGTCCCCAAAACACAGTGTCCCCAAAACACAGTGTCCATAAAACAGTGAAAACATCTGCCCGCCAACATCTTGCGCATCTGCCCGCCAACATCTTGCGCATCTGCCCGCCAACATCTGGCACAGCTGCCCGCCAACATTTGGCACAGCTGCCCGCCAACAGCTGCCCACCAACAGCTGCCCACCAACATCTGGCGCATCTGCCCGCCAACATCTTGCGCATCTGCCCGCCAACATCTTGCGCATCTGCCCGCCAACATCTGGCACAGCTGCCCGCCAACATCTGGCACAGCTGCCCGCCAACATCTGCCCACCAACAGCTGCCCACCAACATCTGGCACATCTGCCCGCCAACATCTGATCGCCAGCATCTGACCGCCAACAGCTGCCCGCCAACAGCTGGCACATCTGCCCGCCAACATCTGCCCTGCCAACATCTGGCACATCTGACTCCCAACATCTGGCAGTAAACATCTGCCCGCCAACAGCTGCCACATCTGCCCGCCAACAGCTGCCACATCTGCCCGCCAACAGCTGCCACATCTGCCCGCCATCTGCCCGCCAACAGCTGCCCGCCAACATCTGGCACAGCTGCCCGCCAACATCTGATCGCCAGCATCTGACCACCAACAGCTGCCCGCCAACAGCTGGCACATCTGCCCGCCAACATCTGACTGCCAACAGCTGCCCTGCCAACATCTGGCACATCTGCACGCCAACATCTGACACATCTGGCCGCCAACATCTGACCGCCAACAGCTGCCCGCCAACATCTGCCCTGCCAACATCTGGCACATCTGACCGCCAACATCTGGCACATCTGACCGCCAACATCTGGCACATCTGCCCACATGGCTAAACGATTCTACAGCAGCGAGGAGGCTCTCCAGATACTCCAGGGTATGTCGGACGAGAGTAGCGAGGAACTCTCTCTGTCAGAATCGGATAGTGAATATTATCCAGAGGAAAGTAGTGGCTCTGAAATAGAAACTGAGGATAGAATCGTAACAAGTGAGATCAGGAGTTATGAGCAGGCGCCGCAGACATCCACCAGCAGCGCAGCACTCCAGGACATCCACCAGCAGGCATCCACCAGCAGCGCAGGACTCCATGATGATATGCAGGCATCCACCAGCAGCGCATCACGCCAGGATAGGCAGGCATCCGCCAGCAGCGCATCACGCCAGGATAGGCAGGCATCCGCCAGCAGCGCATCACGCCAGGATAGGCAGGCATCCGCCAGCAGTTCTGCAACTTTTCTAGAGGATAGGCCAAATGCTAGCAATGGGGCGTCCCATCAACAACGAGGCAGGGCCCATACTAGCCTCCCCGATCTTCTACTGTATCCAACATGGCTGCCCGATACGTCAGTAGAACCTATCATTCCCCCTTTTACAGCCCAGCCAGGCCCTCAGATACAGTCGGAAAATGCTACCCCGATTTATTATTTTGAATTATTTTTTACTGATGATATCCTAACCTACATTGTGGAGCAGTGTAATCTATACGCCAGTCAATATATAGCCAACAATCCAAATTCTTCCTATGCCCGTCCTTTTGTTTGGAAACCCCTCACCGTGGAAGAATTTAAAATTTTCCTTGGCCTAACCCTCAACATGGGGCTGACAAAAAAAAATGAACTCCATTCCTACTGGTCTACCCGACCTATCTACCACATGCCAATCTATTCATCTTTTATGAAAAGAACCCGTTACGAGATGATAATGAGGTTTCTACACTTCAACGACAATGCCCAATGCCTCCCTCGAAATCATCCCAATTATGATAAATTATTTAAAATTCGGCCCCTAATCAATTTTTTTTGCGCCAGCTTCAAGCAGATGTTTACCCCTGATGTAAATATATGTGTAGATGAATCATTAGTACACTTCACAGGAAGACTTGGAATAAAGCAATACCTCCCCAGTAAAAGAGCCAGACGTGGGGTAAAATTTTATAAGGCATGTGACAGGGCCACGGGTTACACATATGATTTTATAATTTATGAGGGAAAAGACAGACAGCTAAACCCCCCTGGATGACCTACCTACATGGGAACAAGTGGCAAAATTGTCTGGCAGCTAATTGAACCATTGCTTGGGAAAGGTTACCACCTATACGTAGACAATTTCTATACAAGTCTCCCACTTTTTCGCCATCTGTACCAAAAGAAAACTGTGGCCTGTGGGACAGCACAGACCAACCGTAAAGGCTTCCCACAGAGATTGGTTGCCAAGAAACTGAAACAGGGGGAAATGGCCAGTATGCGGACTGAAGAGGTCCTAGCATTGAAGTGGAGAGATAAAAAAAGAGATGTCTACATCCTTTCCACAATGCATGATGACACCTTGGTGGAACTGCAGAGAAGAAGAGGCCCCGTCCAGAAGCCAAAATGTGTGCATGACTATAATCTTTACATGGGGGGGGGGGGGTGGATATGAACGACCAGATGATGCAGCCCTACTTGGCCACCAGGAAATCACTGTTTTGGTACAAAAAAGTTGCCATTTATTTGATGCAACTAGCCCTTTTCAATTCTTATATCATTTTTTCTAAGTGCACCCAAAGTTCCCTAACCTATCTAAAATTCCAAGAAGACGTGATCGAAGCCCTTCTCTATCCCCATGGCCAAGCCCCTCAACTAATTCGCTCCGATGCAGTAGCCAGACTCCACGAAAGGCACTTCTCCGAAATCCTCCCTCTTACCGAAACAGGTCGCAAACCCCCAAAAAAATGTCGTGTGTGTTCAAGTAGAGGAATTCGTCGTGACACCCGATACTACTGTCCCCAATGTCCCTCCCAGCCAGGCCTTTGTATTGGAAAGGCCTTTCAGAGCTATCATACTTTACTAAACTATTAGTAAAGTGAAGATGATTTTTTTTCCAGTTTCCACCATCTGCCATTTCTGTGAATGACCCGGACTGTTTTCGACTATGCCTCTGCCAACCATGTTTCTGCCTTCAACGTGAATTGACCTCGGCCTGTTAAATGACCATGCTTTTTGCCTGCCTCCTAAACTGATCATTTGAGTACAGCACAGGGGTCTCACATATTTGAGGGGCTCCAGAAAAGAGTTTCCGAGTGGAGAAAATGTTTTTCTCCAGGTTTTGTTTTTCTCGGATTAGGGTCTGGAGACTCGGAGGCTTTGTAGAGATTTGGGTGGGAAGAAGCCTCTACCCCTGTTCTTAGGTCTTTCCTGACCAAGGCCTAAATGTTATAGTGCTGCCACCTGAACTGGCCGTGCCTCTGCCTGCCACCTGAACTGGCCATGCCTCTGCCTGCCACCTGAACTGGCCATGCCTCTGCCTGCCACCTGAACTGGCCATGCCTCTGCCTGCCACCTGAACTGGCCATGCCTCTGCCTGCCACCTGAACTGCCTGCTAAACCATGGACCATGTTCATAGGTTTCCATATCTCTGTTTCCCTGCTGGACAATTCCTGGACATTTCCTATGGCTGTCTGGACCAATGCTTTGACTGCTCTGGAACGGTATTCCTGCCTGCTAAAACCATAGGTGAGCCTTTTTTTTATTACCTTTTGCTCAGCAGTAGTGATGAGCCGAACACCCCCGGGTTCGGTTCGCACCAGAACCCGCGAACGGACCGAAAGTTCGAACGAACATTAGAACCCTATTAAATACAATGGATGCGAACGTTCGAATTCTAAAGTGCTAATTATAAAAACTATTATGCATGTTATTGTCCTAAAAAGGGTTTGGGAACCCGGGTTCTGCACCAGGGGACATGTATCAATGCAAAAATAAGTTTTAAAAACGGTCGTTTTCCGGGAGCAGTCATTTTAATGATGCATAAAGTGAAAAAAAAAAGTCAAATATTCCTTTAAATATCGTACCTGGGGGGTGTCTAAAGTATGCCTGTGAAGTGCCACGTGTTTCCCGTGTTTAGAACTGTCCCTGCACAAAATGACACTTCTAAAGGAAAAAAAAGCCATTTAAAACTGCTTGCGGCTTTAATGTAATGTCTGGTCCCGGTAATATGGATGAAAATCTTTAAGAAAAATGGCATAGCTACCCCATGACCCCCCCCCTACCCCAGCCCATTACCAGCCCCTTTGGGTCTTGTATGGATATTAAGGGGAACCCCGCACATAAAATAAAAAAGGCCCTATATACTCTGAACAGCCGTATACAGGCGGTGCATACAAGACAGGGACTGTAGGTTTGTTCTTATGTAGAATCTGTTTGTAATTTTGAACAGGTACATTGTTGAAGTGTAGCTCCAGACCAAAAATCTATTTTTAAACTTTTTGGAAAACATAGGTAAGGGTTATCACCCCTGTAACATTTGTTTTGCTGTCTGTGCCCCTGTTCAGAACATTTCACCTCACTTTCCGTCCTAATGACAACTGTTTTTGAAATGTGGTGTTTTTCTTGAAACAAGGATTGCTGATAAAGCATCAGTACAGAGGAGACACCTTTCTCCCATATTTATTCTTACAGGAGAGAATTTTCCTTCCTAGTGGTAGATTTCCTCTCACTTCCTGTTGTCTTCTTGCGTTTGCAAGTAGGAGTCGTTTGTAAGTTGGATGTTTGAAAGTAGGGACCTGCCGTATATACTCTGCAGAAATAGGCCCCTTAGTTGTTGGTGTTGGCACAACACTGTAAGCACTCACAGTTACTCTTGGTTGGTGCTGGAACGCCCTGCTGTCAACTATTATATCAGGAATTTTAATTACATATAATTGTTGAACAGTGGTAGTAAAAATTGGGCCTTTGATGGTGGTGCTGGTGCCACAACACTGTAAGCCCTGACAGTTACTCTTGGTGGGTGCAGCAATGGGCCCTGCTGTGAATTATTAGATCAAGAATTGTAATTACATGCCCCTGTTGAACAGGGGCTGAAAAATTGGGCCTTAGGCACTGGTGGCACAACACTGCAACCCTTCACAGATACTGTACTTGGAGCACAGCAATGAGCCCTGTTGCAAAGTATTGCTTCAAAAATTGTAATGACACGCCCCTGTTAAACAGGGGCTGAAAAATTGGGCCTTAGGCACTGGTGGCACAACACTGCAACTCCTCACAGATACTGTACTTGGAGCACAGCAATGAGCCCTGTTGCAAAGTATTGCTTCAAAAATTGTAATTACACGCCCCTGTTAAACAGGGGCTGAAAAATTGGGCGTTAGGCACTGGTGGCGGCACCCATAAACAAAAATGATCTTCCAAGCTATCATCATCAATCGTATCATTGAGGACTCGGAGGAGGAGGATAGCCAGTCAACATAACAGCACAGGCACTCAGCATCAGCATCAGTCTTGAAGGGATGTGACATTTTAAAATCAATTAGTCTGTTATATCAGCATCAGGTGTGTGGTAGCTGGTGGTGATCCAAGACTGGTTCATCTTGATGAAAGTCAGTCGATCAACCGAGTCGGTGGACAGGCGCACCCTGTGATCCGTGACAAATCCTCCAGCAGCACTGAATGTGCGTTCCGAAAGAACGCTGGATGCAGGACAGGCCAGTAGCTCAATTGCATACTGTGCAAGCTCTGGCCAGTGATCCATCCTCAAGACCCAGTAAGCCAGAGGATTTTCGGTGGGGAAGGTGTCCAAGTCTGACCTTGCCCCTAGATATTCCTGCACCATGTTTATCAGACGCTGGCGATGGTTGCTGGAACCGATCATACTTTGGGGCTGCGGACTAAAGAATTGTCTGAACGCATCGGTCAGACGGCCACCTTCCCCACCGCTCCTTCTTTGACTGGCCGAAGCCTCAGCAACTCGTTGTCCAGGACCAGGAGTTTGCAACCTCCCAGTCTCTGGGAACGCGTTGCACAGACCTTTCTGCAAGGCCTCCCGGAGTTGTCTCATCCTCTGCTCCCTCTGCGACGGTAACATAAGGTCCGCAACCTTACCCTTGTACCGTGGATCAAGGAGAGTGGCCAGCCAGTAATGGTCCCTCTCCTTGATCCGAAGAATACGAGGATCCTTCCGCAGACTTTGCAGGATCAGGGAGGCCATGCAGCGTAGGTTTGCTGAGGCATTCGCTCCGGAGTCCTCTGGGTCACTAAGGACGACATGATCCGCAGCCACCTCCTCCCAGCCACGTACAAGTCCACTGGTTTCTTGGGACTGTAAATCATCCCTAAAAGACTGCTGCTGATGATGCTGAGTGCCAGCCTCCACCTCCATGCTGACACAATCCTCCTCCTCCTCCTCCTCCTCCTCCTCCTCTTCCTGTGCGATGGGTGGGACAGAAGGAACACTGTCTGGGTAAAGGGGGCCTTGAGAGGCAAGGAAGTCCTCCTCTTCCTGCCTCTGTTCTGCCTCAAGTGCCCTGTCCATTATTCCACGCAGCGTGTGCTCCAACAGGTGGACAAGAGGTACAGTGTCACTGATGCATGCACTGTCACTGCTCACCATCCTCGTGGCCTCCTCAAATGGTGCCAGGACAGTGCATGCATCCCTGATCATGCCCCACTGGCGTGGAGAAAAAAAACCAAGCTCCCCTGACCCTGTCCTGGTGCCGTAGTCGCACAGGTACTCATTGATGGCCCTCTGCTGCGTGTGCAGCCGCTGCAGCATGGCCAACGTTGAGTTCCACCTGGTGGGCATGTCACATATAAGGCGGTTCTTGGGCAGGTTCAACTCCTTTTGCAGCTCAGCCAGGCGAGCACTGGCATTATAAGATCTGCGGAAATGCACACAGACTTTCCTGGCCTGCCTCAGGACATCCTGTAAGCCCGGGTACCTGCCCAAGAAGCGCTGCACCACCAGGTTAAGGACGTGAGCCACACAGGGCACATGGGTCAGTTGTCCCTGTCGGAGGGCGGAGAGGAGGTTGGTGCCATTGTCGCAAACCACCATTCCTGGCTTAAGCTGGCGTGGCGTCAACCACCTCTCGGCCTGGCCCTGCAGAGCAGACAGGACCTCTGCCCCAGTGTGGCTTCTGTCCCCCAAACACACCAGCGCAAGCACGGCATGGCATCTTTTTGCCTGCGTACTTGCGTAGCCCCGTGAACGGCTACGGAGCACCGCTGGTTCATAGGACAAACCACAGGAAGAGGCCATGGAGGAAGAAGAAGAGGAGGGGGTGGAGGAGAGAGGTGTGTCACAACCAGTAGTAGCATTTTGGAGGCGTGGCGGTGGGACAACCTCCAACACTACTGCACCTTGTCCTGAATCCTTCCCAGCTGCCAAAAGAGTGACCCAATGGGCCGTGAAAGAAAGGTAACGTCCCTGTCCATGCCTGCTGGACCATGAGTCAGCGGTAATATGCACCTTACCGCTGACCGCCCTGTCCAGCGAGGCCAAGACATTGCCTTCCACATGCCGGTAGAGAGCCGGAATAGCCTTCCGTGAGAAAAAGTGGCGTTTGGGAACCTGCCACTGAGGAACCGCACATTGCACAAACTCACGGAAGGGGGCCGAGTCTACCAACTGAAAAGGCAGCAGTTGAAGCGCTAGCAATTTAGCCAAGCTAGCATTCAACCGCTGGGCATGTGGATGGCTGGGAGTGAACTTCTTTCGACGGTCCAGCAGCTGGGGCAGGGAAATTTGCCTGCTAGAATCGGACGTCGGTGTACTGCTAGCAGAGTGGGCGCAAGTACTTGGCTGTGACACACCTAATTCTACACCTTCATTCCTCTCAGTGCATGTTTCAGAGAGGACTGAAGTTATAGTGGGGTTGGAGATCCCAGCTGATGCGGTGCAAGGAGAGGTCCGCTTTGTTCTTTGGTGTGGGTCTTTGAGGTAGGCTTGCCAACGAGCTGCATGGCAGGTCAACATATGTCTGGTCAGGCATGTGGTACCCAAGCGGCTGATGTTTTGGCCACGCGATATACGCTTGAGACATATGTTGCAAACAGCAGCTGTGCGATCTGATGCACTAGCCTCAAAAAAGGCCCACACCAAAGAACTTTTTGAATGACGGGCAGAGGCAGCGCCCTGCACAGGCGGAGCTCTGCGGTGTGATTCCGTCGGTGTACTGCCCTTACGCTGGCCACCAAAGGGCATCCTGCCTCGTTGGAGATGTGCCTCCTCCTCATCCTCCTCCTCCTCCTCTCTCCTATTAGGCACCCACGTGGAGTCATTGACCTCATCATCCCCTCCCTCCTCATCACTGGAGCCAATCTGGCAGTATGCTGCAGCTGCTGGAACATGACTGCCAGATTGGTGTCCTTCTTGAGCATCCCCTCTGTCTGCTCTCACGCTACTGCCTTCCTCTAGCTGGGTTTCATCATCAGACCCTTCGAAACGCTGGGCATCCTCCTGGAGCATGTACCCAACACTGTGCTGAAACAGTTCGGGGGACTCCTCAGGAGGAGGACATGGTGGGTCTAGGGAAGGAGTGACTGATGATTTGTCTGACATTGATACCAGGGAAGACGACGCTTTGGCAGCTGCTTTTCCAGTACCCTGAGCCTGGGTGAGAGAGGATGAGGAGGAGGAGGAGGGCTTGGTCATCCACTCTACCAAGTCTTCGGCATGATGTGGCTCAACATGTCCAGCTGCCGAAAACAAGGACAAGCGTGTCCCATGGCCATGTGCTGATGACAATGCACCGCGTCCACGACCAGCACTGTTGCCCCCAGACACAGAGCCTGCTTGCCCTCTTTTATTGCCTCCTGACTGTCTGCCTCTCCTTGTTTGCCTTCCAGACATTCTAATAGATGGCCTGCAGGGAGATGGGAAAAAAGCAATAAGGGCTACCTTCAGGTGTCCTTCTCTGTCCCTTGAAACAAGGACTTTCACAGTGAAAGAAACTGACACTGTCCCTACCTAGAGTTTTCTGTCCCTAGAATAAATGTTTTTTTTAATCACAATATAGCACAAGGACAATTCACTCAATGTCTCTCCAGGTCCCTGGAAACAAGGACTTGCAGAGTGAAAGAAACTGACACTGTCCCTACCTAGAGTTTTCTGTCCCTAGAATAAATGTTTTTTTTAAGCACAATATAGCACAAGGACAATTAACTCACTGTCCTTACAGGTCCCTGGAAACAAGGACTTGCAGAGTGAAAAAAAAAAAACACTCTCCCTACCTACAGTTTTCTGTCCCTAGAAAAAATGTTTTTTTTAAGCACAATATAGCACAAGGACAATTAACTCACTGTCCTTACAGGTCCCTGGAAACAAGGACTTGCAGAGTGAAAGAAAAAAAACACTCTCCCTACCTACAGTTTTCTGTCCCTAGAAAAAATGTTTTTTTTAATCACAATATAGCACAAGGAAAATTAACTCACTGTCCTTACAGGTCCCTGGAAACAAGGACTTGCAGAGTGAAAGAAAAAAAACACTCTCCCTACCTACAGTTTTCTGTCCCTAGAAAAAATGTTTTTTTTAATCACAATATAGCACAAGGAAAATTAACTCACTGTCCTTACAGGTCCCTGGAAACAAGGACTTGCAGAGTGAAAGAAACTGACACTGTCCCTACCTAGAGTTTTCTGTCCCTAGAATAAATGTTTTTTTTAATCACAATATAGCACAAGGAAAATTAACTCACTGTCCTTACAGGTCCCTGGAAACAAGGACTTGCAGAGTGAAAGAAACTGACACTGTCCCTACCTAGAGTTTTCTGTCCCTAGAATAAATGTTTTTTTTAAGCACAATATAGCACAAGGACAATTAACTCACTGTCCTTACAGGTCCCTGGAAACAAGGACTTGCAGAGTGAAAGAAAAAAAACACTCTCCCTACCTACAGTTTTCTGTCCCTAGAAAAAATGTTTTTTTTAATCACAATATAGCACAAGGAAAATTAACTCACTGTCCTTACAGGTCCCTGGAAACAAGGACTTGCAGAGTGAAAGAAACTGACACTGTCCCTACCTAGAGTTTTCTGTCCCTAGAATAAATGTTTTTTTTAATCACAATATAGCACAAGGACAATTAACTCACTGTCCTTACAGGTCCCTGGAAACAAGGACTTGCAGAGTGAAAGAAACTGACACTGTCCCTACCTAGAGTTTTCTGTCCCTAGAATAAATGTTTTTTTTAAGCACAATATAGCACAAGGACAATTAACTCACTGTCCTTACAGGTCCCTGGAAACAAGGACTTGCAGAGTGAAAGAAAAAAAACACTCTCCCTACCTACAGTTTTCTGTCCCTAGAAAAAATGTTTTTTTTAATCACAATATAGCACAAGGAAAATTAACTCACTGTCCTTACAGGTCCCTGGAAACAAGGACTTGCAGAGTGAAAGAAAAAAAACACTCTCCCTACCTACAGTTTTCTGTCCCTAGAAAAAATGTTTTTTTTAATCACAATATAGCACAAGGAAAATTAACTCACTGTCCTTACAGGTCCCTGGAAACAAGGACTTGCAGAGTGAAAGAAACTGACACTGTCCCTACCTAGAGTTTTCTGTCCCTAGAATAAATGTTTTTTTTAATCACAATATAGCACAAGGACAATTAACTCACTGTCCTTACAGGTCCCTGGAAACAAGGACTTGCAGAGTGAAAGAAACTGACACTGTCCCTACCTAGAGTTTTCTGTCCCTAGAATAAATGTTTTTTTTAAGCACAATATAGCACAAGGACAATTAACTCACTGTCCTTACAGGTCCCTGGAAACAAGGACTTGCAGAGTGAAAGAAAAAAAACACTCTCCCTACCTACAGTTTTCTGTCCCTAGAAAAAATGTTTTTTTTAATCACAATATAGCACAAGGAAAATTAACTCACTGTCCTTACAGGTCCCTGGAAACAAGGACTTGCAGAGTGAAAGAAACTGACACTGTCCCTACCTAGAGTTTTCTGTCCCTAGAATAAATGTTTTTTTTAATCACAATATAGCACAAGGAAAATTAACTCACTGTCCTTACAGGTCCCTGGAAACAAGGACTTGCAGAGTGAAAGAAACTGACACTGTCCCTACCTAGAGTTTTCTGTCCCTAGAATAAATGTTTTTTTTAATCACAATATAGCACAAGGACAATTAACTCACTGTCCTTACAGGTCCCTGGAAGCAAGGACTTGCAGAGTGAAAGAAACTGACACTGTCCCTACCTAGAGTTTTCTGTCCCTAGAATAAATGTTTTTTTTAAGCACAATATAGCACAAGGACAATTAACTCACTGTCCTTACAGGTCCCTGGAAACAAGGACTTGCAGAGTGAAAGAAAAAAAACACTCTCCCTACCTACAGTTTTCTGTCCCTAGAAAAAATGTTTTTTTTAATCACAATATAGCACAAGGAAAATTAACTCACTGTCCTTACAGGTCCCTGGAAACAAGGACTTGCAGAGTGAAAGAAACTGACACTGTCCCTACCTAGAGTTTTCTGTCCCTAGAATAAATGTTTTTTTTAAGCACAATATAGCACAAGGACAATTAACTCACTGTCCTTACAGGTCCCTGGAAACAAGGACTTGCAGAGTGAAAGAAAAAAAACACTCTCCCTACCTACAGTTTTCTGTCCCTAGAAAAAATGTTTTTTTTAATCACAATATAGCACAAGGAAAATTAACTCACTGTCCTTACAGGTCCCTGGAAACAAGGACTTGCAGAGTGAAAGAAACTGACACTGTCCCTACCTAGAGTTTTCTGTCCCTAGAATAAATGTTTTTTTTAATCACAATATAGCACAAGGACAATTAACTCACTGTCCTTACAGGTCCCTGGAAACAAGGACTTGCAGAGTGAAAGAAACTGACACTGTCCCTACCTAGAGTTTTCTGTCCCTAGAATAAATGTTTTTTTTAAGCACAATATAGCACAAGGACAATTAACTCACTGTCCTTACAGGTCCCTGGAAACAAGGACTTGCAGAGTGAAAGAAAAAAAACACTCTCCCTACCTACAGTTTTCTGTCCCTAGAAAAAATGTTTTTTTTAATCACAATATAGCACAAGGAAAATTAACTCACTGTCCTTACAGGTCCCTGGAAACAAGGACTTGCAGAGTGAAAGAAACTGACACTGTCCCTACCTAGAGTTTTCTGTCCCTAGAATAAATGTTTTTTTTAATCACAATATAGCACAAGGAAAATTAACTCACTGTCCTTACAGGTCCCTGGAAACAAGGACTTGCAGAGTGAAAGAAACTGACACTGTCCCTACCTAGAGTTTTCTGTCCCTAGAATAAATGTTTTTTTTAAGCACAATATAGCACAAGGACAATTAACTCACTGTCCTTACAGGTCCCTGGAAACAAGGACTTGCAGAGTGAAAGAAAAAAAACACTCTCCCTACCTACAGTTTTCTGTCCCTAGAAAAAATGTTTTTTTTAATCACAATATAGCACAAGGAAAATTAACTCACTGTCCTTACAGGTCCCTGGAAACAAGGACTTGCAGAGTGAAAGAAACTGACACTGTCCCTACCTAGAGTTTTCTGTCCCTAGAATAAATGTTTTTTTTAATCACAATATAGCACAAGGACAATTAACTCACTGTCCTTACAGGTCCCTGGAAACAAGGACTTGCAGAGTGAAAGAAACTGACACTGTCCCTACCTAGAGTTTTCTGTCCCTAGAATAAATGTTTTTTTTAAGCACAATATAGCACAAGGACAATTAACTCACTGTCCTTACAGGTCCCTGGAAACAAGGACTTGCAGAGTGAAAGAAAAAAAACACTCTCCCTACCTACAGTTTTCTGTCCCTAGAAAAAATGTTTTTTTTAATCACAATATAGCACAAGGAAAATTAACTCACTGTCCTTACAGGTCCCTGGAAACAAGGACTTGCAGAGTGAAAGAAACTGACACTGTCCCTACCTAGAGTTTTCTGTCCCTAGAATAAATGTTTTTTTTAATCACAATATAGCACAAGGAAAATTAACTCACTGTCCTTACAGGTCCCTGGAAACAAGGACTTGCAGAGTGAAAGAAACTGACACTGTCCCTACCTAGAGTTTTCTGTCCCTAGAATAAATGTTTTTTTTAAGCACAATATAGCACAAGGACAATTAACTCACTGTCCTTACAGGTCCCTGGAAACAAGGACTTGCAGAGTGAAAGAAAAAAAACACTCTCCCTACCTACAGTTTTCTGTCCCTAGAAAAAATGTTTTTTTTAATCACAATATAGCACAAGGAAAATTAACTCACTGTCCTTACAGGTCCCTGGAAACAAGGACTTGCAGAGTGAAAGAAACTGACACTGTCCCTACCTAGAGTTTTCTGTCCCTAGAATAAATGTTTTTTTTAATCACAATATAGCACAAGGACAATTAACTCACTGTCCTTACAGGTCCCTGGAAACAAGGACTTGCAGAGTGAAAGAAACTGACACTGTCCCTACCTAGAGTTTTCTGTCCCTAGAATAAATGTTTTTTTTAAGCACAATATAGCACAAGGACAATTAACTCACTGTCCTTACAGGTCCCTGGAAACAAGGACTTGCAGAGTGAAAGAAACTGACACTGTCCCTACCTAGAGTTTTCTGTCCCTAGAATAAATGTTTTTTTTAAGCACACTATAGCAGAAGCACAAAACACACTGACACTCTCCCTACCTATCCTTCTCTTTCCCTAAACTAAAGGAATCCAGGTTAAGCAAGAAAGAAATAACAGTCACTGTCCCTGCCTATGCTACTCTATCCCTGCTCCGGAACACACTACACTAGGCCGCCGTGCTGGCGGCCTTTTATAGTGTGGGGCGTGTACTAAACACCCTCAGCAATAATTGGCCACAGGCATCCTGCCTGTGGCCAATCATTGCTCTCCTCGCTGCCGGCGCTGTGATTGGCCAAGCATGCGGGGTCACAGTGCATGCTTGGCCAATCACAGCGCCTGGATGACACTGCGATGGCGTAGTGCATTGTGGGCCGTTCGCGTCACTCGAATTTGGCGCGAACGGCCCAAATCGTTCGATCTTCGTCGAACGATCGAACAGCCAATGTTCGAGTCGAACGTATGTTCGACTCGAACACGAAGCTCATCCCTACTCAGCAGAATGTATTTTGGGGTGTAATTCTTGGTGTGTACATGCTATGTGTTAGAAGCCTGAAGGTTCTACTTGCATGTTGGGCCTCTGTATGTGGCCAGGCTGTGAAAAAGTCTCACACATGGGGTATCACTATACTCAGGACGAGTAGCAGAATGTATTTTGGGGTGTTATTTTTGCTGTGTACATACTATGTGTTAGAAAGATCTTCTGAATTGACAACTTTGTGAAAAAAAAATATGTTTTAATTTTTTTTCCACACTTTCCAAAAACTTTTGGAAAGAAATTACATGTTCAAAAGACTTATTATGCCTCATAGAAAATACATTGGGTTGTTTTCTTTCCAAAATGGGGTCATTTTGTGGGTAATTCTATTGTCCTTGTTCTCCAGGGCCTTCAAAAATGTGATAGGTACTCAGGAAATGAAATGTGTAATTTATGCCTTTAGAGCGCCTGATGGTGCTACTTGGATGTTTGGCCTCCGTATGTGGCCAGGATGTGGAAAAGTCTCACACATGTGGTATCGCCATACTCAGGACGAGTAGCAGAATGTATTTTGGGGTGTTATTTTTGCTATGTACATACTATGTGTTAGAAAGATCTTCTAAATTGACAACTTTGTGAAAAAAAAATATGTTTTAATTTTTTTCCCACATTTTCCCAAAACTTTTGGAAAGAAATGACATGTTCAAAAGACTTATTATGCCTCATAGAAGATACATTGGGTTGTTTTCTTTCCAAAATGGGGTCATTTTGTGGGTAATTCCATTGTCCTTGTTCTCCAGGGCCTTCAAAAATGTGATAGGTACTCAGGAAATGAAATGTGTAATTTATGCCTTTAGAGCGCCTGATGGTGCTTCTTGGATGTTTGGCCTCCGTATGTGGCCAGGATGTGGAAAAGTCTCACACACTGGGTATCGCCATACTCAGGATGAGTAGCAGAATGTATTTTGGGGTGTTATTTTTGCTATGTACATACTATGTGTTAGAAAGATCTTCTAAATTGACAACTTTGTGAAAAAAATATATGTTTTAATTTTTTTTCCACATATTCCCAAAACTTTTGGAAAGAAATGACATGTTCAAAAGACTTATTATGCCTCATAGAATATACATTGGGTTGTTTTCTTTCCAAAATGGGGTCATTTTGTGGGTAATTCTATTGTCCTTGTTCTCCAGGGCCTTCAAAAATGTGATAGGTACTCAGGAAATGAAATGTGTAATTTATGCCTTTAGAGCGCCTGATGGTGCTACTTGGATGTTTGGCCTCCGTATGTGGCCAGGATGTGGAAAAGTCTCACACACTGGGTATCGCCATACTCAGGATGAGTAGCAGAATGTATTTTGGGGTCTTATTTTTGCTATGTACATACTATGTGTTAGAAAGATCTTCTAAATTGACAACTTTGTGAAGAAAAAAAATATATATATATTTCTTAATTTTCCAAGGCATTGTGGGAAAAAAATTGCAACTTTAAAAAATTCACGATGCCTCTTACTAAATACCTCCAACTGTCTTCTTTCCAAAAAGTGGTCATTTGGGGGGTATTTGTACTGTCCTGACATTTTAGGGCCTCAAGAAATGAGATAGGCCATCAGTGCATTAGGATTGATCAATTTGCAATAATGCGTAGCTTAGTTTGTAGACTCTATAACTTTCACACAAACCAATTATCATACACTTATCAGGATTTTTTTTACCAAAGACATGTAGCAGAATACATTTTGGCCTAAATTTTTGCCGAAATTTGATTTGTTTGGATTTCTTTTAAAACAGAATGTAGAAAATGTTGTTTTTTTTCAAAATATTCGCTCTTTTTTCGCTTTTATCGCAAAAAATTGAAAATGAAATTGTGAACAAATACCACCAAAAGAAAGCTCTATTTGTGTGAACAAAATGATAAAAATTTCATTTGGGTACAGTGTAGCATGACTGAATAATTGTCATTCAAAGTGCGAGAGCACTGAAAGCTGAAAATTGGTCTGGGAAGGAAGGGGGTTTAAGTGCCCAGTATTGATGTGGTTAATGATGCATAAAGTGAACAAAAAAAAGTCAAATATTCCTTTAAATATCGTACCTGGGGGGTGTCTAAAGTATGCCTGTGAAGTGCCACGCGTTTCCCGTGTTTAGAACTGTCCCTGCACAAAATGACATTTCTAAAGGATAAAACTGCTTGCGGCTTTAATGTAATGTCTGGTCCCGGTAATATGGATGAAAATCTTTAAGAAAATTGGCATAGCTACCCCATCACACACCCCCCCCCCACCCCAGCCCATTACCAGCCCCTTTGGGTCTTGTATGGATATTAAGGGGAACCCCGCACACAAAACAAAAAAGGCCCTATATACTCTGAACAGCCGTATACAGGCGGTGCATACAAGACAGGGACTGTAGGTTTGTTCTTATGTAGAATCTGTTTGTAATTTTGAACAGGTACATTGTTTAAGTGTAGCTCCAGCCAAAAAATCTATTTTTAAGCTTTTTGGAAAACATAGGGAAGGGTTATCACCCCTGTAACATTTGTTTTGCTGTCTGTGCCCCTGTTCAGAACAGTTCACCTCACTTTCCGTCCTAATGACAAATGTTTTTTGAAAATGTTGGGTTTTTATTGAAACAAGAATTGGTGATAAAGCATCAGTGGAGAGGAGACACTTTTTTTTCCCATATTAACTCTTACAGGAGAGAATTTGCCTTCCTAGGGGTAGATTTCCTCTCACTTCCTGTTGTATCCTTCCGTTTGCAAGGAGGAGTCGTTTGTAAGTTGGATGTTTGAAAGTAGGGGCCTGCCGTATATACTCAGCTGAAATTTGCCCCTTACATGTTGGTGTTGCCACAACACTGTGAGCCCTCACAGTTACTCTTGGTGGGCGCATGAATGGGCCCTGCTGTGGATTATTAGATTAAGAATTGTAATTGCATGCCCCTGTTGAACAGGGGCTGAAAAATTGGGCCTTTGGTGGTGGTGATGGTGTTGACACAACACTGTAAGGCCTCACAGTTAGTCTTGGTGGGCGCAGGAATGGGCCCTGCTGTGAATTATTAGATCAAGAATTGTAATTACATGCCCCTGTTAAACAGGGGCATAAAAATTGGAACTTAGGCACTGGTGCCACAACACTGCAACCCCTCACAGATACTGTACTTGGAGCACAGCAATGAGCCCTGTTGCAAAGTATTGCATCAAAAATTGTAATTACACGCCCCTGTTAAACAGGGGCTGAAAAATTGGGCCTTAGCCACTGGTGCTGGTGCCACGACACTGCAACCACTCCCAGATACTCTAGTTGGAGTGCAGGAATGAGCCCTGCTGCAAAGCATTGCATCAAAAATTGTAATAACACACCCCTGTTAAACAGGGGCTGAAAAATTGGGCCTTAGCCACTGGTGGCGGCACCCAGAAACAAAAATGTTCTTCCAAGCTATCATCATCAATCGGATTATTGAGGAGGAGGAGGATAGTCAGTCAACATCTTGAAGGGATGTGACATTTGAAAATAAATGAGTCTGTTATATCAGCTTCAGGTGTTTGGTAGCTGGTGGTGATCCAAGACTGGTTCATCTTTATGAAGGTCAGTCGATCAACAGAGTCGGTGGACAGGCGCACCCTGTGATCCGTGACAAATCCTCCAGCAGCACTGAATGTGCGTTCTGAAAGAACGCTGGATGCAGGACAGGCCAGTAGCTCAATTGCATACTGTGCAAGCTCTGGCCAGTGATCCATCCTCAAGACCCAGTAAGCCAGAGGATTTTCGGTGGGGAAGGTGTCCAAGTTTGACCTTGCCCCTAGGTATTCCTGCACCATGTATATCAGACGCTGGCGATGGTTGCTGGAACCGATCATACCTTGGGGCTGCGGACTAAAGAATTGTCTGAACGCATCGGTCAGACGGCCACCTTCCCCACCGCTCCTTCTTTGACTGACCGAAGCCTCAGCAACTCGTTGTCCAGGACCAGGAGTTTGTAACCTCCCAGTCTCTGGGAACGCATTGCACAGACCTTTCTGCAAGGCCTCCCGGAGTTGTCTCATCCTCTGCTCCCTCTGCGACGGTAAGATAAGGTCCGCAACCTTACCCTTGTACCGTGGATCAAGGAGAGTGGCCAGCCAGTAATGGTCCCTCTCCTTGATCCGAAGAATACGAGGATCCTTCCGCAGACTTTGCAGGATCAGGGAGGCCATGCAGCGTAGGTTAGCTGAGGCATTCGGTCCGGAGTCCTCTGGGTCACTAAGGACGACATGATCCGCAGCAGTGTTGCCAACCGTACGTAGATTTACGTACAGCCCGCGATTTAACCCCTTTTTCGGGCTGTACGTAAAAGTCCGTTTATGGGCACCGGCGCCCATAAAAAAGATGGCCGCGAGCCGGCCATACAACTGCGCATGCGCCGTTCCGAATGCGCCGGCCGAGCGCATTCGGAACTCGGCCGAGCGGCGGCGGCGCACACGCAGTAACGTGATGGCGCCGCTGGCGCCATTTTTGAAAAGGCCACAGTGGCTGGCGGCAGTGGCGGGACACCTGCAGTGAGTGCATGCCATGCACTCATCATAGGTGGTCTGTGGAGGACTCGGAGCACTGACAGGGCCCAGCCAGGAGTGAGGAGGACGGACTCAAGGTCAGTGAAACAGGGGGGGATACAAGGGGACAGCGTCATCAGTGTGCTGTATCCTCCTCTGGTTTCTGTGTCCCTTTCACCTCTTCACAGGTCAGGGCAGCACAGTGCTGCCCTGACCTGTGGAGTGGTGAAAGGGGCACAGGAGGAGGACACAGCACACTGATGATGTGCAGAAGTAATATGGTGGTGTCCGCAGCCTCTGTCCCCCTCCTGTAGTGTGTCCGCAGCCTCTGTCCCCCTCCTGTAGTGTGTCCGCAGCCTCTGTCCCCCTCCTGTAGTATGTCCGCAGCCTCTGTCCCCCTCCTGTAGTATGTCCGCAGCCTCTGTCCCCCTCCTGTAGTATGTCCGCAGCCTCTGTCCACCTCCTGTAGTATGTCCGCAGCCTCTGTCCCCCTCCTGTAGTATGTCCGCAGCCTCTGTCCACCTCCTGTAGTGTGTCCGCAGCCTCTGTCCCCCTCCTGTAGTATGTCCGCAGCCTCTGTCCACCTCCTGTAGTATGTCCGCAGCCTCTGTCCCCCTCCTGTAGTATGTCCGCAGCCTCTGTCCCCCTCCTGTAGTGTGTCCGCAGCCTCTGTCCCTCTCCTGTAGTGTGTCCGCAGCCTCTGTCCCTCTCCTGTAGTGTGTCCGCAGCCTCTGTCCACCTCCTGTAGTATGTCCGCAGCCTCTGTCCACCTCCTGTAGTATGTCCGCAGCCTCTGTCCACCTCCTGTAGTATGTCCGCAGCCTCTGTCCCCCTCCTGTAGTATGTCCGCAGCCTCTGTCCACCTCCTGTAGTATGTCCGCAGTCTCTGTCCCCCTCCTGTAGTATGTCCGCAGCCTCTGTCCCCCTCCTGTATCGTGTGTCCGCAGCCTCTGACCATCTCTTGTCATGTCTACAGTCTCTGAGGGGATCCTAGAAAGGAGTCAAGAGTGGGTGTGCCGCCGGGATGGGGGTTACGGCCCAGGAAGAAACAGACGTGTGGACTGGGAAGAGGAGATCAGAGCCACCAAGCTGGAGCCGTCTGACTGAGCCCCACACTGTGCACCCGAGAGTAGGTAAGTGACAGTGCCGCCAGGCCAGTCTGAGGGGGGGGTCACTGTCTGATGTAAGGAGGTGAATGAATACAATAATGTAAGGGGGCACTGATATAAAGGTTTCCCCCTTATATTAGTACCCCCCCTTTACCTTAGTGTATTCACTCTGTGGAAGGTGGTCTCTATTCACCAGAGCCCCTCCCCCCACATCAGAGTTCCCCCTTACATCATGATCTGCAGCGTTCCCCTTTACATAAGAGTTCCCTTGCACTGTAAGGGGGCATCCTGCAGACTCTGATGTAAGAGGGAACTCTGTGCTGGCTGGGTTATAGTATCCTGACCTTCATGTGAATTGAGAAATATGTTTTTTTACTTTTGTTTAACTTAAACACATTGATATTAGCATCAGCTATGTGTTTTTAGTTCAAATATTGATATTTGCACTGTTTAGTACTAAAAACCGTAATTTTAGGTACTTTTTTCAGCGTCAGTAAAAAATGCGGCTCTGCCAGTAATCTTCATTATTTTTGCCAGTAAGAAATTGGTGCCGTACAGAAATTTTGGCATCCTTGCCAGTAAATTTCACTTCAGGGGGTTGGCAACACTGATCCGCAGCCACCTCCTCCCAGCCACGTACAAGTCCACTGGTTTCTTGGGACTGTAAATCATCCCTAAAAGACTGCTGCTGATGATGCTGAGTGCCAGGCTCCACCTCCATGCTGACACAATCCTCCTCCTCCTCCTCTTCCTGTGCGATGGGTGGGACAGAAGGAACACTGTCTGGGTAAAGGGGGCCTTGAGAGGCAAGGAAGTCCTCCTCTTCCTGCCTCTATTCTGCCTCAAGTGCCCTGTCCATTATTCCACGCAGCGTATGTTCCAACAGGTGGACAAGAGGTACAGTGTCACTGATGCATGCACTGTCACTGCTCACCATCCTCGTGGCCTCCTCAAATGGTGCCAGGACAGTGCATGCATCCCTGATCATGCCCCACTGGCGTGGTGAAAAAAACCCGAGCTCCCCTGATCCTGTCCTGGTGCCGTAGTTGCACAGGTACTCATTGATGGCCCTCTGCTGTGTGTGCAGCCGCTGCAGCATGGCCAACGTTGAGTTCCACCTGGTGGGCATGTCACATATAAGGCGGTTCTTGGGCAGGTTCAACTCCTTTTGCAGCTCAGCCAGGCGAGCACTGGCATTATAAGATCTGCGGAAATGCACACAGACTTTCCTGGCCTGCCTCAGGACATCCTGTAAGCCCGGGTACCTGCCCAAGAACCGCTGCACCACCAGGTTAAGGACGTGAGCCACACAGGGCACATGGGTCAGTTGTCCCTGTTGGAGAGCGGAGAGGAGGTTGGTGCCATTGTCGCAAACTACCATTCCTGGCTTAAGCTGGCGTGGCGTCAACCACCTCTCGGCCTGCCCCTGCAGAGCAGACAGAACCTCTGCCCCAGTGTGGCTCCTGTCCTCCCCCAAACACACCAGCGCAAACACGGCATGGCATCTTTTTGCCTGCGTACTTGCGTAGCCCCTTGAACGCCTACGGAGCACCGCTGGTTCCGAGGACAAAGCACAGGAAGAGGCCGTGGAGGAAGAAGAAGAGGAGGGGGTGGAGGAGAGAGGTGTGTCACAACCAGTAGTAGCATTTTGGAGGCGTGGCGGTGGAACAACCTCCAACACTACTGCACCTTGTCCTGCATCCTTCCCAGCTGCCAAAAGAGTGACCCAATGGGCCGTGAAAGAAAGGTAACGTCCCTGTCCATGCCTGCTGGACCATGAGTCAGCGGTAATATGCACCTTACCGCTGACCGCCCTGTCCAGCGAGGCCAAGACATTGCCTTCCACATGCCGGTAGAGAGCCGGAATCGCCTTCCGTGAGAAAAAGTGGCGTTTGGGAACCTGCCACTGAGGAACCGCACATTGCACAAACTCACGGAAGGGGGCCGAGTCTACCAACTGAAAAGGCAGCAGTTGAAGCGCTAGCAATTTAGCCAAGCTAGCATTCAACCGCTGGGCATGTGGATGGCTGGGAGTGAACTTCTTTCGACGGTCCAGCAGCTGGGGCAGGGAAATTTGCCTGCTAGAATCGAAAGTCGTGGTACTGCTAGCAGAGTGCCCGCAAGTACTTGGCTGTGACACACCTAATTCTACACCTTCATTCCTCTCAGAGCAGGTTTCAGAGAGGACTGAAGGTATAGTGGGGTTGGAGATCCCAGCTGATGCGGTGCAAGAAGAGGTCAGCTTTGTTCTTTGGTGTGGGTCTTTAAGGTAGGCTTGCCAACGAGCTGCATGGCAGGTCAACATATGTCTGGTCAAGCATGTGGTGCCCAAGCGGGTGATGTTTTGGCCACGCGATATACGCTTGAGACATATGTTGCAAACAGCAGCTGTGCGATCTGATGCACTCGACTCAAAAAAGGCCCACACCAAAGAACTTTTTGAATAACGGGCAGAGGCAGCGCCCTGCACAGGCGGAGCTCTGCGGTGTGATTCCGTCGGTGTGCTGCCCTTACGCTGGCCCCCCGAGGGCATCCTGCCTCATTGGAGATGTGCCTCCTCCTCCTCCTCCTCCTCCTCTCTCCTATTAGGCACCCACGTGGAGTCAGTGACCTCATCATCCCCTCCCTCCTCATCACTGGAGCCAATCTGGCAGTATGCTGCAGCTGCTGGAACATGACTGCCAGATTGGTGTCCTTCTTGAGCATCCCCTCTCTCTGCTCTCACGCTACTGCCTTCCTCTAGCTGGGTATCATCATCAGACCCTTCGAAACGCTGGGCATCCTCCTGGAGCATGTACCCAACACTGTGCTCAAACAGTTCGGGGGACTCCTCAGGAGGACATGGTTGGTCTAGGGAAGGAGTGACTGATGATGACATTGATACCAGGGAAGAGGACGCTTTGGCAGCTGCTTTGCCAGTACCCTGAGCCTGGGTGAGAGAGGATGAGGAGGACTTGGTCATCCACTCTACCAAGTCTTCGGCATGATGCGGCTCAACACGTCCAGCTGCCGAAAAGAAGGACAAGCGTGTCCCATGGCCACGTGCTGATGGCGATGCACCGCGTCCACGACCAGCACTGTTGTCTCTAGACACAGAGCCTGCTTGCCCTCTTTTATTGGCTCCTGACTGTCTGCCTCTCCTTGTTTGCCTTCCAGACATTCTAATGGCCTGCAGGGAAATGGGAAAACCAGCAATACAGGCTAAGTTCAGGTGTAATATGGTCAGGAGGCACACTCCGCCCGCTGTAAGTGCCGCAAAATCCTGTTGGTGTAACACACCAGGAAAAAGCAGCAATACAGGCTAAGTTCAGGTATAATATGGTCAGGAGGCACACTCCGCCCGCTGTAAGTGCCGCAAAATCCTGTTGGTGTAACACACCAGGAAAAAGCAGCAATACAGGCTAAGTTCAGGTGTAGTGATGAGCCGAACACCCCCGGGTTCGGTTCGCACCAGAACCCGCGAACGGACCGAAAGTTCGAACGAACATTAGAACCCTATTAAATACAATGGATGCGAACGTTCGAATTCTAAAGTGCTAATTATAACAACTATTATGCATGTTATTGTCCTAAAAAGGGTTTGGAAACCCGGGTTCTGCACCAGGGGACATGTATCAATGCAAAAAGAAGTTTTAAAAACGGTCGTTTTTCGGGAGCAGTCATTTTAATGATGCATAAAGTGAAAAAAAAAAAGTCAAATATTCCTTTAAATATCGTACCTGGGGGGTGTCTAAAGTATGCCTGTGAAGTGCCACGTGTTTCCCGTGTTTAGAACTGTCCCTGCACAAAATGACACTTCTAAAGGAAAAAAAAGCCATTTAAAACTGCTTGCGGCTTTAATGTAATGTCTGGTCCCGGTAATATGGATGAAATTCTTTAAGAAAAATGGCATAGCTACCCCATGACCCCCCCCCCCTACCCCAGCCCATTACCAGCCCCTTTGGGTCTTGTATGGATATTAAGGGGAACCCCGCACATAAAATAAAAAAGGCCCTATATACTCTGAACAGCCCTATACAGGCGGTGCATACAAGACAGGGACTGTAGGTTTGTTCTTATGTAGAGTCTGTTTGTAATTTTGAACAGGTACATTGTTGAAGTGTAGCTCCAGACCAAAAATCTATTTTTAAACTTTTTGGAAAACATAGGTAAGGGTTATCACCCCTGTAACATTTGTTTTGCTGTCTGTGCCCCTGTTCAGAACATTTCACCTCACTTTCCGTCCCAATGACAACTCTTTTTGAAATGTGGTCTTTTTCTTGAAACAAGGATTGCTGATAAAGCATCAGTACAGAGGAGACACCTTTCTCCCATATTTATTCTTACAGGAGAGAATTTTCCTTCCTAGTGGTAGATTTCCTCTCACTTCCTGTTGTCTTCTTGCGTTTGCAAGTAGGAGTCGTTTGTAAGTTGGATGTTTGAAAGTAGGGACCTGCCGTATATACTCTGCAGAAATAGGCCCCTTAGTTGTTGGTGTTGGCACAACACTGTAAGCACTCACAGTTACTCTTGGTTGGTGCTGGAACGCCCTGCTGTCAACTATTATATCAGGAATTTTAATTACATATAATTGTTGAACAGTGGTAGTAAAAATTGGGCCTTTGATGGTGGTGCTGGTGCCACAACACTGTAAGCCCTGACAGTTACTCTTGGTGGGTGCAGCAATGGGCCCTGCTGTGAATTATTAGATCAAGAATTGTAATTACATGCCCCTGTTGAACAGGGGCTGAAAAATTGGGCCTTAGGCACTGGTGGCACAACACTGCAACCCCTCACAGATACTGTACTTGGAGCACAGCAATGAGCCCTGTTGCAAAGTATTGCTTCAAAAATTGTAATGACACGCCCCTGTTAAACAGGGGCTGAAAAATTGGGCCTTAGGCACTGGTGGCACAACACTGCAACTCCTCACAGATACTGTACTTGGAGCACAGCAATGAGCCCTGTTGCAAAGTATTGCTTCAAAAATTGTAATGACACGCCCCTGTTAAACAGGGGCTGAAAAATTGGACCTTAGGCACTGGTGGCACAACACTGCAACTCCTCACAGATACTGTACTTGGAGCACAGCAATGAGCCCTGTTGCAAAGTATTGCTTCAAAAATTGTAATTACACGCCCCTGTTAAACAGGGGCTGAAAAATTGGGCGTTAGGCACTGGTGGCGGCACCCATAAACAAAAATGATCTTACAAGCTATCATCATCAATCGTATCATTGAGGACTCGGAGGAGGAGGATAGCCAGTCAACATAACAGCACAGGCACTCAGCATCAGCATCAGTCTTGAAGGGATGTGACATGTTAAAATCAATTAGTCTGTTATATCAGCATCAGGTGTGTGGTAGCTGGTGGTGATCCAAGACTGGTTCATCTTGATGAAAGTCAGTCGATCAACCGAGTCGGTGGACAGGCGCACCCTGTGATCCGTGACAAATCCTCCAGCAGCACTGAATGTGCGTTCCGAAAGAACGCTGGATGCAGGACAGGCCAGTAGCTCAATTGCATACTGTGCAAGCTCTGGCCAGTGATCCATCCTCAAGACCCAGTAAGCCAGAGGATTTTCGGTGGGGAAGGTGTCCAAGTCTGACCTTGCCCCTAGATATTCCTGCACCATGTTTATCAGACGCTGGCGATGGTTGCTGGAACCGATCATACTTTGGGGCTGCGGACTAAAGAATTGTCTGAACGCATCGGTCAGACGGCCACCTTCCCCACCGCTCCTTCTTTGACTGGCCGAAGCCTCAGCAACTCGTTGTCCAGGACCAGGAGTTTGCAACCTCCCAGTCTCTGGGAACGCGTTGCACAGACCTTTCTGCAAGGCCTCCCGGAGTTGTCTCATCCTCTGCTCCCTCTGCGACGGTAACATAAGGTCCGCAACCTTACCCTTGTACCGTGGATCAAGGAGAGTGGCCAGCCAGTAATGGTCCCTCTCCTTGATCCGAAGAATACGAGGATCCTTCCGCAGACTTTGCAGGATCAGGGAGGCCATGCAGCGTAGGTTTGCTGAGGCATTCGCTCCGGAGTCCTCTGGGTCACTAAGGACGACATGATCCGCAGCCACCTCCTCCCAGCCACGTACAAGTCCACTGGTTTCTTGGGACTGTAAATCATCCCTAAAAGACTGCTGCTGATGATGCTGAGTGCCAGCCTCCACCTCCATGCTGACACAATCCTCCTCCTCCTCCTCCTCCTCCTCCTCCTCTTCCTGTGCGATGGGTGGGACAGAAGGAACACTGTCTGGGTAAAGGGGGCCTTGAGAGGCAAGGAAGTCCTCCTCTTCCTGCCTCTGTTCTGCCTCAAGTGCCCTGTCCATTATTCCACGCAGCGTGTGCTCCAACAGGTGGACAAGAGGTACAGTGTCACTGATGCATGCACTGTCACTGCTCACCATCCTCGTGGCCTCCTCAAATGGTGCCAGGACAGTGCATGCATCCCTGATCATGCCCCACTGGCGTGGAGAAAAAAAACCAAGCTCCCCTGACCCTGTCCTGGTGCCGTAGTCGCACAGGTACTCATTGATGGCCCTCTGCTGCGTGTGCAGCCGCTGCAGCATGGCCAACGTTGAGTTCCACCTGGTGGGCATGTCACATATAAGGCGGTTCTTGGGCAGGTTCAACTCCTTTTGCAGCTCAGCCAGGCGAGCACTGGCATTATAAGATCTGCGGAAATGCACACAGACTTTACTGGCCTGCCTCAGGACATCCTGTAAGCCCGGGTACCTGCCCAAGAAGCGCTGCACCACCAGGTTAAGGACGTGAGCCACACAGGGCACATGGGTCAGTTGTCCCTGTCGGAGGGCGGAGAGGAGGTTGGTGCCATTGTCGCAAACCACCATTCCTGGCTTAAGCTGGCGTGGCGTCAACCACCTCTCGGCCTGGCCCTGCAGAGCAGACAGGACCTCTGCCCCAGTGTGGCTTCTGTCCCCCAAACACACCAGCGCAAGCACGGCATGGCATCTTTTTGCCTGCGTACTTGCGTAGCCCCGTGAACGGCTACGGAGCACCGCTGGTTCATAGGACAAACCACAGGAAGAGGCCATGGAGGAAGAAGAAGAGGAGGGGGTGGAGGAGAGAGGTGTGTCACAACCAGTAGTAGCATTTTGGAGGCGTGGCGGTGGGACAACCTCCAACACTACTGCACCTTGTCCTGAATCCTTCCCAGCTGCCAAAAGAGTGACCCAATGGGCCGTGAAAGAAAGGTAACGTCCCTGTCCATGCCTGCTGGACCATGAGTCAGCGGTAATATGCACCTTACCGCTGACCGCCCTGTCCAGCGAGGCCAAGACATTGCCTTCCACATGCCGGTAGAGAGCCGGAATAGCCTTCCGTGAGAAAAAGTGGCGTTTGGGAACCTGCCACTGAGGAACCGCACATTGCACAAACTCACGGAAGGGGGCCGAGTCTACCAACTGAAAAGGCAGCAGTTGAAGCGCTAGCAATTTAGCCAAGCTAGCATTCAACCGCTGGGCATGTGGATGGCTGGGAGTGAACTTCTTTCGACGGTCCAGCAGCTGGGGCAGGGAAATTTGCCTGCTAGAATCGGACGTCGGTGTACTGCTAGCAGAGTGGGCGCAAGTACTTGGCTGTGACACACCTAATTCTACACCTTCATTCCTCTCAGTGCATGTTTCAGAGAGGACTGAAGTTATAGTGGGGTTGGAGATCCCAGCTGATGCGGTGCAAGGAGAGGTCCGCTTTGTTCTTTGGTGTGGGTCTTTGAGGTAGGCTTGCCAACGAGCTGCATGGCAGGTCAACATATGTCTGGTCAGGCATGTGGTACCCAAGCGGCTGATGTTTTGGCCACGCGATATACGCTTGAGACATATGTTGCAAACAGCAGCTGTGCGATCTGATGCACTAGCCTCAAAAAAGGCCCACACCAAAGAACTTTTTGAATGACGGGCAGAGGCAGCGCCCTGCACAGGCGGAGCTCTGCGGTGTGATTCCGTCGGTGTACTGCCCTTACGCTGGCCACCAAAGGGCATCCTGCCTCGTTGGAGATGTGCCTCCTCCTCATCCTCCTCCTCTCTCCTATTAGGCACCCACGTGGAGTCAGTGACCTCATCATCCCCTCCCTCCTCATCACTGGAGCCAATCTGGCAGTATGCTGCAGCTGCTGGAACATGACTGCCAGATTGGTGTCCTTCTTGAGCATCCCCTCTGTCTGCTCTCACGCTACTGCCTTCCTCTAGCTGGGTTTCATCATCAGACCCTTCGAAACGCTGGGCATCCTCCTGGAGCATGTACCCAACACTGTGCTGAAACAGTTCGGGGGACTCCTCAGGAGGAGGACATGGTGGGTCTAGGGAAGGAGTGACTGATGATTTGTCTGACATTGATACCAGGGAAGACGACGCTTTGGCAGCTGCTTTTCCAGTACCCTGAGCCTGGGTGAGAGAGGATGAGGAGGAGGAGGAGGGCTTGGTCATCCACTCTACCAAGTCTTCGGCATGATGTGGCTCAACATGTCCAGCTGCCGAAAAGAAGGACAAGCGTGTCCCATGGCCATGTGCTGATGACAATGCACCGCGTCCACGACCAGCACTGTTGCCCCCAGACACAGAGCCTGCTTGCCCTCTTTTATTGCCTCCTGACTGTCTGCCTCTCCTTGTTTGCCTTCCAGACATTCTAATAGATGGCCTGCAGGGAGATGGGAAAAAAGCAATAAGGGCTACCTTCAGGTGTCCTTCTCTGTCCCTTGAAACAAGGACTTTCACAGTGAAAGAAACTGACACTCTCCCTACCTACAGTTTTCTGTCCCTAGAAAAAATGTTTTTTTTAATCACAATATAGCACAAGGACAATTCACTCACTGTCCTTCCAGGTCCCTGGAAACAAGGACTTGCAGAGTGAAATAAACTGACACTCTCCCTACCTACAGTTTTCTGTCCCTAGAATAAATGTTTTTTTTAAGCACAATATAGCACAAGGACAATTCACTCACTGTCCTTAGAGGTCCCTGGAAACAAGGACTTGCAGAGTGAAAGAAAATAAACACTCTCCCTACCTACAGTTTTCTGTCCCTAGAAAAAATGTTTTTTTTTAAGCACAATATAGCACAAGGACAATTCACTCACTGTCCTTCCAGGTCCCTGGAAACAAGGACTTGCAGAGTGAAAGAAAAAAAACACTCTCCCTACCTACAGTTTTCTGTCCCTAGAAAAAATGTTTTTTTTAATCACAATATAGCACAAGGACAATTCACTCACTGTCCTTACAGGTCCCTGGAAACAAGGACTTGCAGAGTGAAAGAAACTGACACTCTCCCTACCTACAGTTTTCTGTCCCTAGAATAAATGTTTTTTTAAGCACAATATAGCACAAGGACAATTCACTCACTGTCCTTACAGGTCCCTGGAAACAAGGACTTGCAGAGTGAAAGAAAAAAAACACTCTCCCTACCTACAGTTTTCTGTCCCTAGAAAAAATGTTTTTTTTAATCACAATATAGCACAAGGACAATTCACTCACTGTCCTTACAGGTCCCTGGAAACAAGGACTTGCAGAGTGAAATAAACTGACACTCTCCCTACCTACAGTTTTCTGTCCCTAGAATAAATGTTTTTTTTAAGCACAATATAGCACAAGGACAATTCACTCACTGTCCTTACAGGTCCCTGGAAACAAGGACTTGCAGAGTGAAAGAAAAAAAACACTCTCCCTACCTACAGTTTTCTGTCCCTAGAAAAAATGTTTTTTTTAATCACAATATAGCACAAGGACAATTCACTCACTTTCCTTCCAGGTCCCTGGAAACAAGGACTTGCAGAGTGAAATAAACTGACACTCTCCCTACCTACAGTTTTCTGTCCCTAGAATAAATGTTTTTTTTAAGCACAATATAGCACAAGGACAATTCACTCACTGTCCTTACAGGTCCCTGGAAACAAGGACTTGCAGAGTGAAAGAAAAAAAACACTCTCCCTACCTACAGTTTTCTGTCCCTAGAAAAAATGTTTTTTTTAATCACAATATAGCACAAGGACAATTCACTCACTGTCCTTACAGGTCCCTGGAAACAAGGACTTGCAGAGTGAAATAAACTGACACTCTCCCTACCTACAGTTTTCTGTCCCTAGAATAAATGTTTTTCTTAAGCACAATATAGCACAAGGACAATTCACTCACTGTCCTTCCAGGTCCCTGGAAACAAGGACTTGCAGAGTGAAAGAAAAAAAACACTCTCCCTACCTACAGTTTTCTGTCCCTAGAAAAAATGTTTTTTTTAATCACAATATAGCACAAGGACAATTCACTCACTGTCCTTACAGGTCCCTGGAAACAAGGACTTGCAGAGTGAAATAAACTGACACTCTCCTTACCTACAGTTTTCTGTCCCTAGAATAAATGTTTTTTTTAAGCACAATATAGCACAAGGAGAATTCACTCACTGTCCTTCCAGGTCCCTGGAAACAAGGACTTGCAGAGTGAAAGAAAAAAAACACTCTCCCTACCTACAGTTTTCTGTCCCTAGAATAAATGTTTTTCTTAAGCACAATATAGCACAAGGACAATTCACTCACTGTCCTTACAGGTCCCTGGAAACAAGGACTTGCAGAGTGAAATAAACTGACACTCTCCCTACCTACAGTTTTCTGTCCCTAGAATAAATGTTTTTTTTAAGCACAATATAGCACAAGGACAATTCACTCACTGTCCTTACAGGTCCCTGGAAACAAGGACTTGCAGAGTGAAAGAAAAAAAACACTCTCCCTACCTACAGTTTTCTGTCCCTAGAAAAAATGTTTTTTTTAATCACAATATAGCACAAGGACAATTCACTCACTGTCCTTCCAGGTCCCTGGAAACAAGGACTTGCAGAGTGAAAGAAACTGACACTGTCCCTACCTACAGTTTTCTGTCCCTAGAATAAATGTTTTTTTTAAGCACAATATAGCACAAGGAGAATTCACTCACTGTCCTTCCAGGTCCCTGGAAACAAGGACTTGCAGAGTGAAAGAAAAAAAACACTCTCCCTACCTACAGTTTTCTGTCCCTAGAAAAAATGTTTTTTTTAATCACAATATAGCACAAGGACAATTCACTCACTGTCCTTCCAGGTCCCTGGAAACAAGGACTTGCAGAGTGAAATAAACTGACACTCTCCCTACCTACAGTTTTCTGTCCCTAGAATAAATGTTTTTTTTAAGCACAATATAGCACAAGGACAATTCACTCACTGTCCTTACAGGTCCCTGGAAACAAGGACTTGCAGAGTGAAAGAAAAAAAACACTCTCCCTACCTACAGTTTTCTGTCCCTAGAAAAAATGTTTTTTTTAATCACAATATAGCACAAGGACAATTCACTCACTGTCCTTCCAGGTCCCTGGAAACAAGGACTTGCAGAGTGAAATAAACTGACACTCTCCCTACCTACAGTTTTCTGTCCCTAGAATAAATGTTTTTTTTAAGCACAATATAGCACAAGGACAATTCACTCACTGTCCTTAGAGGTCCCTGGAAACAAGGACTTGCAGAGTGAAAGAAAATAAACACTCTCCCTACCTACAGTTTTCTGTCCCTAGAAAAAATGTTTTTTTTTAAGCACAATATAGCACAAGGACAATTCACTCACTGTCCTTCCAGGTCCCTGGAAACAAGGACTTGCAGAGTGAAAGAAAAAAAACACTCTCCCTACCTACAGTTTTCTGTCCCTAGAAAAAATGTTTTTTTTAATCACAATATAGCACAAGGACAATTCACTCACTGTCCTTACAGGTCCCTGGAAACAAGGACTTGCAGAGTGAAAGAAACTGACACTCTCCCTACCTACAGTTTTCTGTCCCTAGAATAAATGTTTTTTTAAGCACAATATAGCACAAGGACAATTCACTCACTGTCCTTCCAGGTCCCTGGAAACAAGGACTTGCAGAGTGAAAGAAACTGACACTGTCCCTACCTACAGTTTTCTGTCCCTAGAATAAATGTTTTTTTTAAGCACACTATAGCACAAGCACAAAACACACTGACACTCTCCCTACCTATCCTTCTCTTTCCCTAAACTAAAGGAATCCAGGTTAAGCAAGAAAGAAATAACAGTCACTGTCCCTGCCTATGCTGCTCTATCCCTGCTCCGGAACACACTACACTAGGCCGCCGTGCTGGCGGCCTTTTATAGTGTGGGGCGTGTACTAAACACCCTCAGCAATAATTGGCCACAGGCATCCTGCCTGTGGCCAATCATTGCTCTCCTCGCTGCCGGCGCTGTGATTGGCCAAGCATGCGGGGTCACAGTGCATGCTTGGCCAATCACAGCGCCTGGATGACACTGCGATGGCGTAGTGCATTGTGGGCCGTTCGCGTCACTCGAATTTGGCGCGAACGGCCCAAATCGTTCGATCTTCGTCGAACGATCGAACAGCCGATGTTCGAGTCGAACGTATGTTCGACTCGAACACGAAGCTCATCCCTATTCAGGTGTAATATGGTCAGGAGGCACACTCCGCCCGCTGTAAGTGCCGCAAAATCCTGTTGGTGTAACACACCAGGAAAAAGCAGCAATACAGGCTAAGTTCAGGTGTGATATGGTCAGGAGGCACACTCCGCCCGCTGTAAATGCCGCAAAATCCTGTTGGTGTAACACACCAGGAAAAAGCAGCAATACAGGCTAAGTTCAGGTGTAATATGGTCAGGAGGCACACTCCGCCCGCTGTAAGTGCCGCAAAATCCTGTTGGTGTAACACACCAGGAAAAAGCAGCAATACAGGCTAAGTTCAGGTGTAATATGGTCAGGAGGCACACTCCGCCCGCTGTAAGTGCCGCAAAATCCTGTTTGTGTAACACACCAGGAAAAAGCAGCAATACAGGCTAAGTTAAGGTGTAATATGATCAGGAGGCACACTCCGCCCGCTGTAAGTGCCGCAAAATCCTGTTGGTGTAACACACCAGGAAAAAGCAGCAATACGGGCTAACTTCAGGTGTATAATGTGCAGGAGGCTTAGCAACAATGACACTGTCCCCTGCCTATCCTTTTTTCTCCCTGCACACAAGGTTTATCAAAGTATATGACACTGACACTCTCCCTGCCTATCCTTCTCTCTCCCTGCACACAAGGTTTAGCAAAGAATATGACACTGACACTGTCCCCTGCCTATCCTTCTCTCTCCCTGCACACAAGGTTTATCAAAGTATATGACACTGACACTCTCCCTGCCTATCCTTCTCTGTCCCTACACACAAGGTTTAGCAAATAATGGATTTGACACTGTCCCTGACTATCCTTCACTTTCCCTGCTCCGGAACACACCACACGAGGCCGCCGAGCTGGCGGCCTTTTATAGTGTGGGGCGTGTACTAAACCCCCTCAGCTATAATTGGCCACAGGCATCCTGCCTGTGGCCAATCATTGCTCTCCTCGCTGCCGGCGCTGTGATTGGCCAAGCATGCAGGGTCACAGTGCATGCTTGGCCAATCACAGCGCCGGGATTACACTGCGATGGCGCAGTGTATTGTGGGCCGTTCGCGTCACTTGAATTTGGCGCGAACGGCCCAAATCGTTCGTTGTTCGCCGAACGCGCGAACAGCCGATGTTCGAGTCGAGCCTATGTTCGACTCGAACACTGAGCTCATCCCTACTCCAGACCTGAGCATCTGTGGGGCATTGTTTGTACATTGTAACTATTATGGAAACTACTTTGAAGTAAAGAAATTGCAGATTGTACCCTTCTTCTTTGAAATTATATATATATATATATATATATATATATATATATATATGACGGTGGATGATTGGGAGCCCACCACTAATACTTTCTCCACTAATGCCTCGTTTCCACTGAGCGGAACGGTTCGGGTCAGTACAGTTTGGAAGGCTTAGAATGGTCCGGCCTATTCAGGTGAGCGTTTCCACTGCAAGTCGGACTGTCAGGGGCCATACAGGGTTTAGAAAAAATGCCTAGCGTGTCCGCCAATCAGTGGAATGTATTGTAGCTCCTCCCTAACTGAACCGTACCATTTTTCTATGGCCGAACATCTGAAACAGGACCCAGAATGGTACGGTATGGTTTGGTTGTATGGGCCGCTTTCATAATGGAAACACTATAAAAAGCGTACCGTACCGAACCAACCCGCTCAGTGGAAACGAGGCATTAGTGAACTTAGATACAAGAGGAGTGACTCAGGTATTAGCCCTTAGCTAATGATGAATGAGGCGTAGTTGTAACTGACAATTTTATTGAGCTAGACTATGAGAACGTGCAATTGATTTGTATTTATTCCCATATTTAGGGCTCTTTGACACATGGTGCAGAGATTAGCAATCGGCCCCAGGCTCCATTTGTGAATGGGTGGGAGGAGAGGGGGGCACAGACACAACCATAGCACTGGGGTCTACGAGACCTGCAGCGCTTAAGCTGGATACACACTATACAACTTTTGTTGTTCGATCTCCTTTAGATTTACCTTCAACTACTGTATGTAGTGCAAGGGCCTGCCTGATTGCATACAATTTGAAAGTGTTTAGGTGTGACCTCATATTATATGGTTTTGGTAAATCTATAAGAAAAAAATCTAATCATCAGGAGATAGAACTGTACCTGCAGGCAGAGCCGGTGCTTAAAGCAGAGTTCCACCCAAAGATGGAACTTCCGCTTTTCGGAATCCTCCCCCCTCCCGTGTCACATTTGGCACCTTTCAGGGGGGAGGGGGAGCAGATAACTGTCTAATATAGGTATTTTGCTCCCACTTCCGGGCATAGATAGCCGAGCCACCCGCGGGTATCTACGCCACTCCTGGCGCCTCCTCCATCCCCTCCGCTGTCTTCTGGGAGACACACAGGTTCCAGAAGACAACAGGGACCAGTGTGATCACGCAGCATGAGTCGCGCGTGCGCAGTAGGGAACCAGGAAGTGACGCCGCAAGGCTTCACTTCCTGATTCCCTTACCGAAGATGGCGGCGCCTCCACTCGAGAGCCGAGGAACAGATCGGCTTCGGGTGCCCACATCGCGGGTGCCCTGGACAGGTAAGTGTCCTTATTGTAAAAGTAAGCAGCTGCAGTATTTGTAGCTGCTGACTTTAAAAAAAAAAAATATATAATTTGGCGGAACTCCGCCTAACTTTTTTGCACCCTAGGCAAGACTAACACCCCCACCCAACTCCCCCACCTGGCCCGGAGGGGGGGGGGGGGTGCTAGTCGTGCCTAGGGCACGGGTGACTACAACAGGGAACATGGTCAGAGCAGACTCACCAAGCAGGATAGTTTCATCTATGGCCCAGGACATGATGGTACCCGCCTCCCCAGCTGTCCTCATATCCGCCTCGTCCGACTCCCTAGTGTCCCCTCCCCACTGTCCTCCTCGTCCTCCCCAGTGTCCCCTCCCCCACTGTCCTACACCTCCCTAGCTGTGCCCGCCGGACAGACATACTTCAGCCCCTCATGTTCCCCAGCCAGGCTAGAGGGGAAGTCAGCGGCTGTGGCTGCGCCCCCTAGGCGGCTGTCTAGTTCGCCTAGCGGGAGCATCGACCCTGCCTGCACGACAACAAGGTTCTCTCGGGGAACAAAAATGTTCGCTTGCTGGAAACCTGTGAAGGGGAGCCCGTCTGGAGTTGGCTTTAAACTGACCATGCTCTGACCCTTAAGAGGTATACAGGTGGAATGCGAATCAGCGACCCTGTAGCCTAGAAAGAAAAAGTGTGAAACCAGTTCTGCAGCCTGTAAAAAACCTTCCTAGTGTCCAATGTGTTGTGTTGAAAAGTTCCACTTTGATGTTTCCCAGTGGCTGCATGCATCTCACGTTTCCAGATGTGTAGAAGTTTTAGATTATAAGCTCTAATGAGCAGGGCCCTCGGATTCCTCCTGAATTGAATTGTATTGTAACTGTACAGTCTGCCCTCATGTTGTGAAGTGCTGTACAAATTGTTGGCGCTATATAAATCCTGTATATAAAATAATAGTAAATACCATTCCTGCCACTTGAGACACCAGGGTGAACCATTATGTATGGCAGAGGTAACAGGTATTTGACCCACCCAAAGGTTTGAATACTTGCAGCAACTGGGTAGCAGTAAAACAATGCCCATTTTTTTTTTTTTTTTTTTACTACTCAGGCCACTGAAGAGGCAAGTACGCTCACTCTTTTTTTACAGGCTGCCTTCTGTTTTCCAACGGTGTGGTGACAGGGTCCCTTTAACCCCTTCAGATCTCACATTTTTTTGGAGCACTACCAATGGTGGATGTACTGGAGTTATTTAAAGTGGAACTCCAGCCTTACCTTCAGTCTGGCACAATTGTACAGGAAATTCTAAAGCACTTCATGGTTCCTTCATGACAAGCTGACCAGCTTTATGTTAATGCTGATATCATTTTCCAGCAGGACTTGGCCCCTGCCCATACTACCAAAAGTACCAGTACCTGGTTTAACGATCATGGTATCACTGTGCTTGATTGCCCAGCAAATTCGCCTGACCTAAACCCCATAGAGAATCTATGAGTCAAGAGGCAGATGAGTGACACCTGACCCAACAATGCAGACGAACTGAAGGCCGCTATCAAAGCAACCTGGGCTTCCATAACACCTCAGCAGTGCCACAGGCTTATCGCCTCCATGCCACGCCGAATTGATGCCGTAATTCATGCAAAAAGAGCCTCGACCAAGTATTGAGTGCATATTATACTGTACATGGACCTACTTTTCACTAAGCCAACATTTCTGTATTAAAAAAAATTGGCCATTGGTCTTATGTAATATTGGGGTTTCACTAGCTGTAAGCCATAATCATCAAAAATTATAAAAAATAAATGCTTGAAATGGATTTTCAACTGAGCCTAACCCAGTTGAAAAACAGGATGAATTCTGTAAATATTTCCTAATAGTAAGGATCTCACAAACGTGTAAAGGCAAACTTTTCAAAACAGTGACAGGTCATTTCACCTAAATCCAATGAGATTTGAAAATTAGTCAATTTGCTAAAAACAGAGATCTTTGGGGTCGATTCACAGAGTTAAAGAACAGCAAATAAAATGCAGTAATACTGCATGCGGTAAATATGTTGTCAAAGTTTAATTCACTAATAATTTCCCGTTAAATACCGAATGCGGCATTTGTTCGATTTAGCAGTAATTAGTGCATTATTTAATGCAGTAATTTAGCGCATTGAGCTGCTTGCTAATAAGGAGCGGACTGGGATTTTTCCTGGGGGTTCCCCGATTCAACAGGCTTCCCCGCTGACAGCTGATTATTTTATTTTTACAAACAGCCATTCGGGTCTGGTATGTATTTTAAAGGGGGGAACCCCAGGCCAAAAAAAAAAAAAACTGCGTGGCATCCCCCCCAAAATCCATACCAGACCCTTATCCGACCATGCATGCCCTTAACATGGGGGACAAGGGCCTCTTCCTGACAACCCTGGCCAAAGGTTGTGGGGGTCTGCAGGCAGAGGGTTTATTGGAATCTGGAAGCCCCCATTTAACAAGGGGACCCCCAGGTCCTGGCCCCCACTATGTGAATGAGTATGGGGTACGTTGTGTTTCAAAACACAAGAGATGGTTTTTGACAAGTCCTGTATTAAAAGTTGTGTCTTCTCCCTCCAACACAGCTGCTGCCCACTAAGAATAATATAAAAAAAAAACAAAAAAAAAAACAAACACACGGTCTTCTTCTGACGCTGGTTGTCTTCATTGTGTCGGCTCCCGCTGTCTGTCATTTCTTATATAGCCATGGGGCAAGGTCATCCGGTAACGTCACCCAAAGACACCACCCCTTGTGACGTCACGTGGATTTGGGGGCAGGGGGGGGGGGGCAATGCGTCTCCTGCTCCGTTCTTCTGTGATAAGCATGATAATATCTGACACGTTTTCTGACACATGATAAAACCAGCCTGAATTTTGTGTCAGGGTGGGTGCTATAATTAGATTAGCAGAAAGCTGCTCTACAAGTCTCTGCCTATGTGGAGGGGGTGTGTGTGCCTGCCTCCCAGTGTAATCCAACACTGCACTGCTACTGCTGAATGAGGAAGCAAAAATTCTAACACCATGTACACTTTCTAAACAGTATATAAAGCTGAAGACAGCAGATATACATGTAAAACTTATGTAGGAGGATTGCTTTCATCTCTGTGTATCAGAGGCTGTTCACTTCACTGGGCATTTGTGAGGGTTTACATCCACTTTAAAGCGGAGTTCCACCCAAAATTGGAACTTCTGCTTAAACCACTCCTCGCCCCCTTACATGCCACATTTGGCATGTAATTTTTTTTTGGGGGGGGGGGGGGGGGGAGTGGGGGCTTCACCCTAACACCCTGTACTGTGCCCTCCCTGTGTTGCCTTCTCCTTCCCCCACCAGCTGTCACCTCTGCCCCCATGTCTCTCAATGACCCTCCCATCCTCTTCCCCCAGCCATCACAGCGTTTTTCTTCTCAATTCTCACACCCCACAATCCCTATTTTACCCCACCTTCAACTACCCTGCCCTCACTTACCCCTCTACTTCCCACCCTGCCCTCACCCAACTCCCTAACAATCCCCCCCTCCCAAACCACCCCCCCCTACCTATGCGATAGGTATCCGTAATTGGTATCGGCGAGTACTTGCAAAAAATGTATCGGTACTCAGTGTTAAAAAAGTGGCATCGGTGCATCCCTACAAGTAGATTACAAAAAAAAAAAAAAAAAAAAAAAAAAAACCCCACATCACTTGCACACATTCAGTATAGGAGCATTTCAGAAAATAAATAAAATAAAACGGGTGCAAAACACACCTAAAAGCAATTAGTGCTTGAGCATATATTTCAATGGCTAGAATAAATTAATATTCTGGCCAATGGAATAAACGAACACCCAAATATTTTATGCTCCTGAGTTTGCAAAATGTGGCTTGCCAGGAGAAAAAGGCGCTCAGACGAGCAGGGCAAATGGCCAGTGTGTATGAGTGCGTGAAGCCTAAAGAAGGTTACAAGAGAAAAAAAAAAAAAAGGGAAGAAATATTAGCTGGGGGCGTCAACTCTTTAGGATTTTAAGATAAAACTAGCCCAGGAACCAATGCACAGATGTCACAGAGTACGTCAGATATAAAGAACTATAAAACGGTTTAAATCACTAGCATTTACTGAAAACTGAAATATCAGTCTTGGATCAATAGCTTCCTAGATACCCATTAAAACAGTGGTATTATGTACCACAAAATACCCAATTTATGTCCATATGCTGTATGCAGTTTGAGCTAGAAACATAAAAATGCCAATAGAAACAAAAACAAATTGTCTTAAAATATATAAATTTAATTATATAATATTGCACCACATATAAAAACAAAAAAACAAAAACAAAACCCAGACACAGTAAAAAGGCAGCTTTGTTGTAGTGGATATCATTTTCTACAATAACATTGCCCCTGATAATAGGGCACTCTCTAAACAGTTAAGAGTTCAGGGCTCATATACACTTCATTTGATTGCGTTGTGCTAAATGCATTAGTGCATTGGGGTGTCATTCAAAATGGATGTCACCGCAACATGCTAATGCATGTGTATTGCAGTGTACCACAAGTTACCATGCAGGGTATTACACTTCCGTGCTATGTAGCACATTACATTGGAAAAATTCCTGCACGTTAGTTTTCTGTTCATTCTGTTGTCTACCTTAATCCAACACACATCAGAGTGTGACAACATGCATTAAAAAACAAACAAAAAACCTGCACCTCCACAACAAAAGTGAGATTAGGCCCTCAAGCATTTACCAGCCATGATATCAGGTCACCTACTCCAATAGCAAGTCAGATCTGTTCCCTTTTACTACAAAAAGGTGGCTAATCAACCAGTCAACAGTACTAAAATCTGTCAGGAACAGTGACTTTACCATTACCACGTACCATTATAATCTTCTAGATCAGCAAAATATACTACGCATTACAGGCAGTGATTGGGGCTAAAACAGTCTTAATGCGGTTTTAAATAAGAGCAGTGTAAGGCTTGAAGAATATTATTCCATTTTCTAAGTTGTAGGTGTTGGTGAAAAGCGGTTATGGAAGCATTTTCTTCTTTACTTGCTCAAGAATATTCGTGTAGTATTTCATTGTCGTCAAGAACTTCTTGGCGCCTTCAAGATCATCTAAAAACAGGAATAAAAATAAAAATAAAAAAAGTAGCTATTATAATACATACTATCACAGCAAATAGAGTTTTTTCACTGCTGCCAAATAGGTAAGTATTCAGCCTCTTCTATGACAGGGTGAAGCTGCCTGGATTATTTTTTTTTAAAAAGGGAGAAACCTCTCCGCACTTGCACTGAGAAGCGCAGGACCTGGAGGCGGAGGAGCTTTGTCCTTTTCTGCTGCTGACTGTTGAGACAAGGTGGGGGCAGAAACAAGGGGATTGCCACAGCTGCAAGAGAGGTGCGAGGACCACATGAAATGGCCTGGAGGGCCAGATGTGGCTCACGGGCCTTGTTTTTTTTTTATTATACATGTTCTCTAAATAAATAGCATCTTTTAAAAGCAAAGTTCACCTTTGACCATGTTTCATGTTACACCCATATATACAGGTGTAACATAAAACATAGTCACAGTCTTCACGGGCCCCCCCTTCTCCTCCTACTGAATCAGGGGGTGTTCTCCCTGGAGCACCCACTACAATTTTTACATTTGGTACCTCTGTGTGGCTCTGTCTGCAGAGCCACATCATTTATTCAAAGGATCTGTGAATGAAAATACTACAAATCTCATCTTCCAACAGTGTTGACTAGATCTCCTTAAAGCAGACCTGGGCAAAAACTAGCCTGAGGGCCACATCTAGCCCTTTGCCTCTCTCTCCCCCTGTGTGGCCCGCGGTACCTCCAGTGTCTGCATGCCTCTCTGAGCCTGTCAGCTTGGAAGCTGATGGGCTTAGAGAGGCATGCTGACAGATGTTTGTGTGCACACTGCAGGAAGAGAGTGGGAGATGCCGATTGGCAGAGCAGGGAGGCTTGGCTCTCTTGACGCTCTGCTACTGGCCGGTTCTATCTCCAGTGTACATTCAGCTTCTCTCTGTGCCGATTCTGCTGAACCTCATCAGCACTTAGATTGCACATCTACACATAGGGGTAGGTTTACTAAAACTGGAGAGTGCAAAAACTGGTGCAGTTGTGTGTGGTAGCCAATCAGCTTCTAACTTTAACAAAAAAGAAAACACACACACACACACGCACGTTTAGTACATCTTCTGTGCCTGGCAGCGCTCAGATTACCCAGCCATCTCCTGCAGCTGCATAGCGTTTCTCCCCCAGTAATAAATGGAATATTGAGCAGAATTAAGTTCAGCCTTTATTGGTTTAGCCTCCCCAAGAGTCCCAGTTTCTAATGTGGCCCCTTGGGAAAAATTCATTGCGCACCCTTGCCTTATGCAACAACCGTTTTTAATGTCATTGAAAAAAACTGTTTTTTTCGACGCGATTCTTCTCAAGCCTGCCTTGTCTACACACCATCGTGGAAAAAAATGCTCGAGTAAAGCGCGGTGACTTTTCAGCCTTGTGCTTTTCAGTCCGTTACAGCGTGACGAATGTGCCATCTCCATTACGAACGCTAGTTTTACCAGAACGAGCGCTCCCGTCTTATACTTGATTCTGAGCATGCGCATTTTTTTCACGTCGTTAAAGCCCCCACACGGCCATTTTTCATGACGAGAAAAATGACGATGTAAAAAACGACGTGAAAAATTAGAGCATGTTCCAGTTTTTCTCGTCGTGATTCTCTGTGTTTTTCTCGTTGGGAAAACTGCTGGAAAGCCCACACACGATCATTTTTAATGACCATTTAAAAAAAAATGTAATTTTTCTCGTCATTAAAAGCGGTCGTGTGTATGTGGCATTAGAATTCGGCTGTGAATGTGTTTTTTTATCTTTTTGGTTGGATATAAGCCGAGTTCGGCTGGCTTTGTGGACTTCCTGGATCATTTGGATTATAAGACTTGGATTTGGCCTACACACGGCCGTTTTTCATGACGAGAAAAACAACGACGTGAAAAACAACGAGAAAAATTAGAGCATGTTCCAATTTTTTCATGCCCGTTTTTCACGTCGTGAAAAATGCTCTGAAGCCCACACACACACGATCATTTTTAATGACCATTTAAAAAAAAAAAAAAAAAAAAAAAAAAAAGGGCATTTTTCTCGTCATTAACCACTAACGACCGCTCACTGTATATATACACGTCGGCAGAATAGCACAGACCGGCACAATCACGTACAGTGTACGTGACTGCCTTTGTATAGTTGGGGGTCCGATCGGACCCCCCTTCTATACAGTGAGCGGTCCGATCGGACCCCCCTTCTATACAGTGAGCAGTCGTTATCCGTTGGGGAGCGATCCGGGATGAAGGGACGGCCGTTCGATTCCGGTCACCCCTTTCGTGATCGCTCCCGGCGAATAAGAAAGCTTCCTCTGCTGTGTAATGTTTACACAGGCAGAGGAAGTGATGTCATCTCTCATGCGGCGCTCACATATACCGAGCGCCGTACAAGAGAAGACACACAGGTTAGTACACAAACACTACACTAACACCAGGACACATAGGAACATAAATCGCCCCCCCAGATCAGCCCCCAGCCCCCAGTCACAGGGTCACTGATTGCAGTGATCAGTAAATAAATGGTCACTGCAATCAGTGACATTTGTGACTGTAAAAGTGTCACTACAGTTAGTTTTAGGTCCAGTGTAGCCCCCTAATAAAGGTTTAACCCCCTGATCACCCCCCAGGATAACCCTTTCACCCCCTATCACCACTGTCGCTAAGCGATCGTTTTTCTGATCGCTGTTTTAGTGTCGGTGATGCCGATAGGTAGCCAGTTATTTTTTTTAGGTTTGCCGCAGGTTTTTATAGCGTCAGGTACCCCCATATATTATCTAATAAAGGTTTTAACCCCCTAATTACCCCTAGTTAACCGTGCGTCACACCCCAGGCAGCGTCAGGTTAGTGCCAGTAACGCTAAGACCCACGCGTGAAGCATACACCCCCCTTAGTGGTATAGTATCTGAACAGATCAATATCTGATCAGATCTATACTATTGTCCCCAGCAGTTTAGGGTTCCCAAAAACCCAGTGTTAGTGGGATCAGCCCAGATACCTGCTAGCACCTGCGTTTTGCCCCTCCGTCCAGCCCAGGCCACCCAAGTGCTGTATCGATCGATCACTGTCACTTACAAAACACAACACACATAACTGCAGCGTTCGCAGAGACAGGCCTGATCCCTGCGACTCCAGTGCTGTATAAAAGGTGATTTCACCACCACAGTAAAAAAAAAAAAAAAAAAAAAAAAAAAAAGAGAGAAGCATATATGCCGAAGCATGGGGGCAGCAGGGGCGGAGGAGCGATTTTGCTCCTAATGCCGCATACATACAGTCGAAATGCCGACGGAGGCTTGCCCGTGGAAAAGTCCGACCATGTGTGTGCGGTATAATTTTTGCGGGAGGATGCCCCCATGCTTCGGCATATATAAATGGTGCATGTATGCCCATCATTAGCAGTGGGACTTTGAATGGTTATACCAGATTGATGCCTGCGGGTTTAGGTATCATCTTGGTATCATTCTTTTCAGCCAGCGGCCGGCTTTCATGTAAAAGCAATCCTAGCGGCTAATTAGCCTCTGGACTGCTTTTACAAGCAGTGGGAGGGAATGTCCCCCCCCCCGGATATAAAAAGCGCCATTGGGAAAGCATTTTATCACACAATAAATAATAGACCCCAGTTTTTTTTTTTTTTTTAAAGAGAAGGAGTACCTGTCACTAGAGATCGACCGATATGGGTTTTTCTCTGGCCGATGCCGATATTTAGAAATTGGGGCGGCCGATGGCCGATTTTTGTGGCCTATATTTTAGGCCGATATAAAAAAAAAAAAAATAAAAAAAAAAAAAAAAAAAAAAAAAAAAAACTCACCCACTCCACTCCTTGCTTACTCCTGTCACTCTAGCACACACACTTGATGTCCTCAGTACAGATGGCACTAGTTGGACCTGGCAGGTGGCACTGGTTTGGAACTGACAGATGGCACTGGCTGCCACTGGTTGGCATTGGCAGGTGGCACTGGTTTGGAACTGACAGATGGCACTATTGGCACTGGTTTGGAACTGTCAGATGGCATTGGCACTAGCAGATGGCACTGATTGGCAGTGGCACTGGCAATTGGAATTGGCTGGCAGGGGCGGGTGGCACTGGCTGGCAGGGGCGGGTGGCACTGGCTGGTGGAACTAAGTGGCAGTGGCAGGTGGCACTGATTTGCGGTGGCACTGACAGATGGCACTGATTGGCGGTGACACTGGCAGGTTTCACACCAAGCCGAGTAACTGTAACCAGTGCTGGGACAAGGTCATCCAGCGCCCAGGGCAAAGTGCGCCCCCTCGGGTTCGGACTTGGGCCCCTTTCACACAGGCTTTCCGATCAGGTCTGTCTGTCAGTTTTTCAGGCGGACCTGATCGGAACCTCCATTCACTCCTATGGAGCGGCGGATGTCAGCTGTGACATGTCCGCTGACACCCGATCCTGTCAGTGAAATCCAGACAGATAGAAAGCCTATCGATCCGTTTTCATCCGATCTCCCCATAGAGGAGAGCGGGTCTCTGACAGGTCCATCTCAGCACAGTGAGCGGAGACGGACCTGTCATTCGCCTGCTCAGCGGAACGATCCCCCATTGAGTAATGTTTGTGACATGCACTATAATAGTACTTAAAGTGTTGCGCTGCAGCAACCTGAGAGTAATGGGTTCACACATATGGGGTAGTGGTCAGTGGTGCCAATTTGGAAATGTAGAAAGGAAGTCCAAGACCCTTTTCTAAAAATGTCCTGTACCAAACCACATGTGTGATGAGTGGGGGTGCCTTTAACAATCAATGGCACTACTGTGTATCTACTAAAGGACAGTGCGCTTCTGTGTTTGTCAAGAAAACCACAATTTTGTGCATGATCCTGACTGCGCGTGAACCTAGCCGTATAGCGGTTTCACACTGGTGCGCTTTGGTTTGACCACAGTGCGATTGTATGTGTGATTTACTTGCAGTTGTAGGTGTGCTCCTGATGAATTCTAGTGGACTGTGTGTTTTCTGATTGTGCATCAAAGATGTAGCACGCAAGACTGTAATTTGCTTTCGTGAAAACTCTGGGTAAACTGCATATACAAATCGCACTGTGGCTAGACCACAGCATGCCAGTGTGAACCTACTATTAGCTCCCGTTCACATTGACTGTGGCTTTGAAATTGTGCGACTTAACCTGAAATCGCACAATTTCAGAGCTGCATCTCAGTGCGACTTTGGGTTGTGACTTTGAAGACATCTGAGTCGTTATTGAAGTCACACCCTAAATCGCAAAAGTAGTGCATGTACTACTTTTTCAAATTTATGCGGCAACTCAAAGTCAGTGTCGCATTGATTTGAACAGTGCCTTGCCGCCAATAGGATGCGACTTGTCAAATTGCTACAATGTGAAGGGGGAGGGGGGGGGAGGTTAAGATATTATAAAAGAGAGAATGGTGAGGAGGTTGGGGTGGTAAATGTAAGTGCTAATGTCTTTGTGACAGAATGCAGGGAATGTGCTAGGCTGCATGGTGGGGACAGGACAACTATGAGAGCTAAAAGCAAACTGGGATGGAAAGGGTGTAAGATGTGTGTGTGGAGCGCTGAGCTGAGACAGGACAGGAGGCAGCATGATATGTGCAGTGAAGATTTATGGAGAGGACAGCAGATAAGATAGGGGGGGGGGGAAAGGAGCAGTGAGGAGAATAGGTGCTGACTTACTGTGTGATCATGCAGAGAGATAAGTGCAGAAGGGAGGAGCTGCCTGGACTGACCATAAAGTAACAAGGAAGTGAAGTGATCTGCTAACCGCCCGCCCCCTCCCCCCTACTCCCGACATCAAGCTGACAGCTTCTCTCTCCCTCCTCTCTGTTCAGACACTCAGCAAGGCACTTGATGCTGCCAGAGCTGCTGAGTGTGGAGTTTAAAAATAAAATAGCAAAAATGTATAATATTAAAAAAAAAAAAAAAAAAAAAAACACCCCTGTCCTGCCCTGCTCTTGCGCAATGGTGAACGCAAGCGTCGGTCTGGCATCATATGTAAACAGCAATTGCACCATGCATGTGAGGCATCACCACGAAGGTCAGATCGAGGGCAGTCATTTTAGCAGTAGACCTCCTCTGTAAATCTAACGTGGTAACCTGTAAAGGCTTTTAAAAATGTATGTAGTTTGTCGCCAATGCGCGTTTGTGCGAAATTTTAAAGCATGTCGTGTTTGGTATCTATGTACTCGGCCTAAGAGCATCTTTTTTATTTCATCAAACATTTGGGCAATATAGTGTGTTTTAGTGCATTAAAGTGTATTTTTTCCCCAAAAAATGCGTTTGAAAAATCGCTGCGCAACACCATTTTAATCTGTAGGGCCTTTGCTTTAAAAAAAATATATCATATATCATGTTTGGGGGTTCAACATAATTTTCTTGCATAAAAAAAAAAAAAAAAAAAATGTTTTCATGTAAACAAAAAGTGTCAGAAAGGGCTTTGGCCCCTTTCACACGGAGGTCCGTTCAGGTCCGCCTGTCAGTTTTTTAGGCGGACCTGAAACGGATCCTCCATGTACCCCTATGGAGGCACGGATGTCAGCTGTGATATGTCCGCTGACATGCGACCCGCTCCGCTCCGCCAAAGTGTGACGGAGGAAAACCCTATTTTTCCTTCCGTCGGCGGAGCGGATCGGATGACAACGGACTCTACGGTCCGTCGTCATCCGATTCCCCATAGGGGAGAGCGGCGCTCTGACAAGGCGGTCCCTGCACAGTGTGCGGGGACCGCCCAGTCATCCGTCGGCTCAGCGGGGATCAACGGAGCGATCCCTGCTGAGCAAGCGGAGCTTCACGGGGCGGATCTGCACGGATCCGTCCCGTGTGAAAGAGGCCTTTGTCTTCAAGTGGTTAGAAGAGTGGATGTAAGCTTCCTAATGTGTACAAAATGCCAGAACAGTTCAAAATCCCCCCAAATGACCCCATTTTGGAAAGTAGACACCCCAAGCTATATACTGAGAGGCATGTCGAGTCCATGGAATATTTTATATGTTGACACAAGTTGCGGAAAAAAGACAATTTATTTTTTTTGCACAAAGTTGTTACTAAATGATATATTGCTCAAACATGCCATGGGCATATGTGGAATTACACCCCAAAATACATTCTGTTGCTTCTCCGGAGTACGGGGATACCACATGTGTGAGACTTTTTGGGAGCCTAGCCGCGTACGGGACCCCAAAAACCAAGCACCGCCTTCAGGCTAAGGGTATACATTTTTGATTTCACTCCTCACTGCCTATCACAGTTTTGGAGGCCATGGAATGCCCAGATGGCACAAAACCCCCCCAAATGACCCCATTTTGGAAAGTAGACACCCCAAGCTATTTGCTTAGAGGTATGGTGAGTATGTTGCAGATCTCGCTTTTTGTCACAAAGTTGGAATATATATATATATATATATATATATATTATATATTCTCTTTCTTCATTTTCAAAAACAAATGAGAGCTGTAAAATACTCAACAGGCCTCTCAGCAAATAGCTTGGGGTGTCTACTTTCCAAAAATTGGGTCATTTGGGGGGGTTTTGTGCTATCTTGGCATTTTATGGCCTTCGAAACTGTGATAGGTAGTGAGGAGTGAAATCAAAAATTTGCGCCCTTAGAAATCCTGAAGGCGGTGCTTGGTTTTCGGGGGCCCGTACGCGGCTAGGCTCTCAAAAAGTCCCACACATGTGGTATCCCCGTACTCAGAAGCAGCAAAATGTATTTTGGGGTGCAATTCCACATATAACCATGGCATGTGTGAGCAATATATCATTTAGTGACAACTTTTTGTAATTTTAAATTTTTTTTTGTCATTATTCAAAATCACTTGAGACAAAAAAAAAAAAAAAAAAAAAAAAAAAAAAATTCAATGGGCTCAACATGCCTCTCAGCAATTTCCTTGGGATGTCTACTTTCCAAAATGGGGTCATTTGGGGGGGGGGGGGGGGTTTGTACTGCCCTGCCATTTTAGCACCTCAAGAAATGAGATAGGCAGTCATAAAATTAAAAGCTGTGTAAATTCCAGAAAATGTACCCTAGTTTGTAGACGCTATAACTTTTGCGCAAACCAATAAATATACGCTTATTGACATTTTTTTTACTAAAGACATGTGGCTGAATACATTTTGGCCTAAATGTATGACTAAAATTGAGTTTATTCGATTTTTCTTATAACAAAAAGTAGAAAATATAAATTTTTTTCAAAATTTTCAGTCTTTTTCCGTTTAAAATAAAAATCGCAGAGGCAATCAAATACCATTAAAAGAAAGCGCTATTTGTGGGAAGAAAAGGACGCAAATTTTGTTTGGGTACAACATTGCATGTCCGCACAATTTCCAGTTAAAGCAGCGCAGTGCCAAATTGTGAAATCACCTCTGGTCATTAAAGCGGAGCTCCGCCTGAAATTTTTTTTTATTAAAAGCCAGCAGCTACAGCAGCTGCTGACTTTTAATATTTGGACACTTACCTGTCCTGAGTCCAGCGATGTCCGCAGCAGAGGACGAGCGATCGCTCGTCACTCTGCTGCCCCCTCCGCCATCCTCGCTAAGGGAACCAGGAAGTGAAGCCCTGCGGCTTCATGCCCGGTTCCCTACGGCGCATGCGCGAGTTGCGCTGCGCCGTTCTGATTGGTGCTCCTGTGTTCTGGGAGCCGAGTGTCTCCCAGAACACTACGAGAAGTCTGCGGGAAGTGACGTCACTCCCGCAGATTCCCCGAGAGAGGACTCCCGGATGTGGGTGAAAATACCTGTCTTAGACAGGTATCTTCACCCCCCTCCCCCCTGAAAGGTGTCAATTGTGACACCGGAGGGGGGGAGGGTTCCAAATAGCAGAAGTTGAAATTTAGGGTGGAGCTCCACTTTAAGCTGCGTAATGGTCCAGGGCTTAAAGCGGAGGTTCACCCTCATTTGAAAGTTTGCTGTCAACAGTCCCTGTTACCATGAAGATAAATAAAAGACTAACCTTTTTTTTTTGTTATGTGCAGTTTTCATTTATTCTTATTTCTTCGTTCCTACTTCTGGGATTTCCTCCCGCGGGAGTAGGCGTGTCCTTTGCTGCAATGTCTCCTGGGAGCAAACTGGCCTGCTTCCCAGGAGTAATATAGTAACGCCTTCCTTGCAAATTTAATCGTCACGTGACTCGTCTACCCGGTCACGTGACGAGGGCGGATCTAATGCCGCCATTTTAAATAAGGGCATGCAGTTGTATTTTGCCCGTTGTGATGGCAACCAGGAAGTGTTGACGGCGCTGCTCACCGTCAACACTGCGCATGCGCGAGATACAGCGATGAATGCCGGGAGACAAGCATTCATCGCTACCCGGAAGAATATGCTTGTGGGCTTCAAGATGCCCACAAGCAAAATGGGAATAACAGGAAGAGTTTTATAAACTCTTTTTTTTTATCACAAAACGGACGGGGGATGTTTTAAAGCGCCGGAGACGTGAGTTATTAAAATGCATACGTTTTTGCATAGAATGCCTATATAAAAAAAAAAAAAAAAAAAAAAAAAAAAAAAAAAAATGTATGGACCACAGAACCTCCGCTTTAAGTGGTTAAAAACGGTCGTGTGTACGCGGCATTAGAGCAAAAATGCTGTATGGCCACTTCCTCCAACCCTATAACCAAAGATCTGTATCTAAAACACAAACCTGGGCTGGAGGAATAGTCTGCAGGAGGCCTGAATATTGCACCTGCCATCAACTGGTCATGGTAGCAGGGTTGTGCAGGCTCCCATACAAACTTTTTATTTTTTTTAAAAATGCAATTAAATGACAATGCAGTTGGAATTAGCCTTTCAACTGCTTGCCGACCAGCCGCCGCTGTTATACGGCGGCAGGTTGGCACTGCTGTGCCAATCGCCGTAGCTGTATGGCGGCTGCTTTAAAAACTATAGCGGGCGCGATGCCGGAGCTGATGGGCGTGGTAAGCGGCTGCAATGTCCGCTGGCGACCCGTTATCAATTACCACCAAAAGAAAGCTCTTAATTTTGTTTGGGTACAATGTGGCATGACCGTGCAATTGTCAGGTAAAACGACACAGTGCTGTATTGCAAAAAATAGGATTTTTTTGTACTCACCGTAAAATCCTTTTCTCTGACATCCATGGACTGACACGGTGTCTCTTTACACTTTACACGTGGGTTATGTCCCTGCTTGCAGGAGAAGACCTAGGCAGAATGTGAAATGTTATACATACATTCTAAAAGCCAGAGCTGAACAGCCCCACCCAGGGGGCGGTCCCTCTGGACATAACCCTCCCACTACAGTCAGCAGACTTCAGTTCGTAACAAAGCAGTACAAACTTAAAAGGAAGGGTGGGTGCCGTGTCAGTCCATGGATGTCAGAGAAAAGGATTTTACGGTGAGTACAAAAAAATCCTATTTTCTCTTACCATCCATGGACTGACACGGTGTCTCTTTACACTTTACACGTGGGATGTCCCAAAGCAGTGTCAAGAGGGATGGGAGCAGTAGAAATGGAAAAACCAAAACTTCACTCCAATAAAGGCAGAGCTCCTTAATGGAGGAGTCGCAACTTTAAACAGCGGCCTGCAGCACCCTGCGGCCGAAGGAAGCATCCGAAGATGCAGCCACATTAACCTTAAAAAAAAACTTAAAAGGCATGAACAGATGACCAGGTCGCCGTCTTGCACACTTGTGCAACCGACGCTTGATGTCGGGAAACCCAGGAAGCACCAATTGCCCTGGTGGAATGCGCCGTAACCGGAAAGGGAGGCGCCCGCCCTTTGAGAGCATAGGCTTGAATGACGGTTTGTCTGATTCCCCTAAAAATGATGGCAGACGAAACCGCTTGGCCCTGTTATGGACCAGAGACAGTCACAAATAGTGAGTCGGACTTCCGAATAGAAGCAGTAGCAGACAGGTACACCCGTAAGGCTCGTACCACATCCAATATGTGCAGCGCAAACTCTCTGGGATGCGATGGGTGAGGACACAAGGACGGGAGGGCAATGTCCTCATGTAGGTGAAAGGTCGACACCACCTTTGGCAAAAAAGGAAGGTCGCGGATGCAACACCGCCTTATCCTTATGGATGACTAAATATGGCGACTTGCAGGACAAAGCCGCCAACTCAGACACTCGTCAAACAGAAGTGATTGCCACTAAAAAGGCCACCTTCTGAGACAAGACAAGAGGGGGAATATCCCGGATATTCCCAAAAGGAGGTTCCTGGAAGACCGAGAGCACCAAATTCAGATCCCACGGTGGGAGAGGAGGCTTGACAGGAGGGAGCACATGGCGAACCCCCAACACAAGGTGCTAACCAAGAAAATGACCCGCTAGAGGTCGCTGAAAGACGACGGCCAAGGCCGAAATCTGATCCTTGATGGTACTCAAAGCAAGCTTTTGGGTCACTCCACACTGCAGAGGACGCAGGATTCTGGGGACGGAATACGTCACATGGCGATATAAGCTTTCCAGGTACGGTGATAGATCTGCCTGGAGGAAGACTTCCGTGTCCTTAACATGGTCAAAATGACCGAGTCCGAGAGACCTCGGTCCCTCAACACCTGGCTTTTAAACAGCCCTGCCGTTAAAGCCAGAGACTGTAAGCCGGATGAAACATAGGACCTTGAGACTGAAGGTCCTCCCTCATCGGCAACCGCCAGGGAACGTCCGCGACGAGACGTACCAGATCAGCGTACCAGTGATGCTGAGGCCAATCCGGAACAATTAGGATCGCCGGAGTTTATATCAGGCGATAAGGACCCTATGGGGCCACCAACACATCCGAGGCATCGCCCAAGGATCCCTGGATCTGGCCACAACCTCGACCCTTGCGATTGAGTCGAGAGGCCATCAGGTCCACATCCGGCGTGCCCCACCGTCGGTAAAAGGAGTTGAAATATGCAAGGACCACTCTTCTTGGTCCGGTGTCTGGCGATTGGCGACTCAGATAGTCCGCCTGCCCATTGTCTATGCCCAGAATGTAAAATGGCCTACAGAGCCGGCAGGTTTCTTCCGACCCACTTCAGGATACGGACTACCTCGGAAGCCGCAGCTGAGCTCCGAGTTCCCCCTTGATGGTTTACATACGCCACCGCCGTGGCGGTGTCCGACTGGCTCCTGATGGAGCGACCCCATACTCTCTCCGACCTGAGGAGAGACACAGTCTGATGGCCCGTATTTCCAGAACAGTGATTGGTGAAAGGGCTCGTCCGGAGTCCAAGGCCTTGAGCCGACAGGATTCCCCAGACTCCACCCCAGCCCGTCAGGCTGGTGTCCGTCGTGAGTACCGTCCATTGGGTGGGAGGGGGAACGACTTTCCGGACCGAAGAGCCGAGGATCTCAACCACCATGTCAGGGGCGCCCTGACCAGGTGAATTACCTGGATCTGAAGATCCAAGGACAACGGGGATTTGTCCCAGGTGGACAAGATCTCCTTCTGCAATGCCCTGGTGTGTGATTGGGCATACGGAACGGCCGCGAAGGAGGCCACCACGAGTCTCGGGACTCTCATGCAAAAAACGGATTGACAACCATTTTTGGGATGTCAGCACCCGCACCGCAGACTGAAGTGTCAGCAACTTCTTCAGAGGTAGGATACCTTTGCCTCCAAGGAGTCCAGAATCAGAACTAGATACTCCAGACACTGAGTCGGGACCAGGACTGACTCCTGAATGTTCAGGAACCACCCGAGTCCCTGAGGGTCTAATTGACGATAGTCACCTTTCCTCCAAGTCTGATCCACTTTCTGCTCTTAGCAGAAGATCGTCCAGATAGCCCACGACAACAATGCCTCGCTGTAACAGAAGGCTAGAACCGGAGCAATCACCTTGGTGAACACCCTTGGTGCCGAGGCTAGGCCGAAAGGAAGAGCCACAATCGATAGTGGACTTCGCTGATCGCAAAGCGCAGAAACGTCTGGTGACTTGCGCAGATCGGAACATGCAAGTAGGCGTCCTTGAAGTCCAAGGACGCCAGAAGAAAATCCCTTTGGTGGAGTGTAGCGATCACCGTGCGAATGGATTCCATGCGGAATTTCTGCACCTTCTCGAAGGCATTCAGGGCCTTGAGGTCCAGGATAGGTCGAACCACGTCCTATTTTTGGGACGACAAACAGATTCGAGTAGAATCCCTGAAAACTCTCCTGTGACGGAGCCGGCACAATCACTCCGCCTGATCAAATCCTGTACAGCCCCCAAGAGGGCTGCCCGACAGGTAGGAAGGAGAGGAAGATTTGAGGGAAAGAATCTGTCTGGGGGCCAGGATCGGAATACTATCCTGTATCCTGAGGTGACCACCTCGCACACCCACCAGTCAGAGATTCGGGAGGACCACCGATTCGTGACCTGCGAAGTCGTCCCCCCACCCCAGAGTCGGGCGGAGGCAAGACTTCACGCGGAGGCGGGCTTGGAAACCGCTTGTTCGGCTTACGCACCCAGGGGCACTTGTGCCCACCAGCCGCACTGCCGTCAGTCTGAGAGGGTGTACCCGTGGACTGACTGACGAAAAAACCCCGTTTTGCTGGAAAGGAAGGCCCCTGTTTGCGGCGGGCCTCCTCACCCTTGCTAGTCTAAGGAAGAAGAGTGCTTTTACCTCCCATGACGATGTCATCCAGAGCAGCACCGAAAGGTCTACCACCTTTAAATGGTAGATCCGTCAGGAGCTTCCTAAGGCTAGGTCAGCAGACCAGCACTTCAACCAGATAAGACGACGCAATACCACCACGAGACAGAGGCCCTGGATATTAAAGGGACCGCGTCCAACGTGGCGTCGCACACATAAACCAGGCCCTGAACCAAAGCAACTGTGTCTGGAGGAAGATTATGCTCCTGTACAGCTAGGTGCAACATTTTTGCCCAACCTGTAAGTGTTTAAGACACAAGGGTCGCCGCTACCACAGGCCGTAGGGCGGATCCCAACAAGGCAAACATGGCTCTGCTCACCACTTCTGACCTCCTGTCAGTGGGGTCCTCAAATGCAGGAGTCCCCTCCATCGGGAGAGTGATGGCCTTGTTCAACCGGGCGACTGGAGGGTCGACCCTGGGGGAGAAGCCCACTTTTTAAGTAGGGCATCTTCAAGGGGTATCTGATAGACAAACGCAGCGGGACCATAAAAAAAATTCTTCTGCGGCTTTTCCCAGACCTTATCAATGAGCTGGTCAAAGAAAGTACATATGGAAAAACCTCTTTCGAAGGCCTGGCCTTAAAAGAACCAAAAGGAGACTGTATCCGCCTGAGGTTCTGCATCCGCAGCATTTTAGCTTGAGAGTGTCCCTCATTGCAGTCATGAGTACACTAACAAGCGCCCTGTCATTTACTGACTCAGAACTGGAGTTTCCCTCATAAGGAATGTCCTGTTCAAAACCATCCAATACATTCAGAACTAGAGTCGTGAGCGGTAGTGGCTAGGCCCATATCTGAATCAGCGCACTGCCCTCATGAAGTAAAGTGGGAAGAGGGCGCTTTTTTGCTCCCTTGCGCTTGCACACAGCTCCCATCCTGGTCAGAAATGATTCCAGGACTGCCCACAACTGGTCCCTAGGGACCGCAGGTGCTGAAGCACTGCCTGTTGTCCACTGACATTTAGGGGAAGCTGGTGACAGAGACTCCATATTGCCCCCCTCTGAGACTCCTCAGATAAAAAGTCCACCCACAGGCTGTGCTGACTGAGGAGGGGGCGCCCAGGGGACTCACCAAACCGGACCAGGGACCGCTCAGTTCCGCTGTCTGTACCGCGCTGTGTCAGCGCTGGTGAGCTGTGAGGAGATTTGCGCTGTTACAGCAGCGCTAGAGGCCAAAACTAGTGCTGAAGAGTGCGCGGGCTACAAGAAAATGGCCGCCACACTTCACTGAGGCGATCCGCGGCAAGATGGCCGCCATGACTCAGCAAAAGTGAAAAAAACAGCACACACACACAGCGCCACTTGGCACTCAGGCCCCAAAACACACACAAAAAAGGCCCCAAGCATATCTGCAGACCAGCATTAGCCCCTCCAAGAACAGTGTGACCCCCAGGCACCCCACACAGCACAGCGCCAGCAATGGTGACAGAGAGTGACAATGAAATACAGGGGGAGACAGGGAAAATCCCCCACAGAGAAACACACAGCCTTTTGTACTCACCTGCAGGCAGGAGAGACTACTTACCCGTCCCCTGAGGGACCCACTAGTGTGTTTCTGACAGGACTATCACAGTGCAGTACTGAGTAGCTGTCGGCCCGGTCCACCGCGAAAGATACAGTCAGTCAGGAACTGTTCAGTCTTGAGAGGACCGTGGGAGCATGAAAGCAAACCCGGCCACCCCTGGAGTCATGGGGCCTGTCGTGAACTGAGTCTCACGCACACAAGGCGAGGATCAGCACGCTCGATGGTCGGACAGGGAAGACTACGAGGATATCTTGTACCCAACCTGTTGCCCAGCCGACAGTTGATAGAAAATTCTCAAAAATAAAAGAAAAAAGAATTCCAGAAAAGGAAAAAAATAGGTCAGGAGACTGGCTCCTGAGAGAGCCACATCTTCTCCTTCTGCTAGGCAGAAAAAAACTGAAGTCTGCTGACTGTAGTGGGAGGGTTATGTCCGGAGGGACCGCCCCCTGGGTGGGGCTGTTCAGCTCTGGCTTTTAGAATGTATGTATGTATAACATACACATTCTGCCTAGGTCTTCTCCTGCAAGCAGGGACATAACCCACGTGTAAAGTGTAAAGAGACACAGTGTCAGTCCATGGATGGTAAGAGAAAATGGCCTGGTCAGGAAGTGGGTAAATCCTTCTGGGGTTGAAGTGGTTAACATGTGTTGTATGTGTGGCATGTGTTATTTTGAACTGTTTGGCACCCACTGTTTTTTCACATATAGAATGAGGAGGGCATCAGCAGCTTCATATTATAATTCTCTGTACTACAGAGCCTGTTTGGGATTTAAAAATAAAAAAATCTTTTAAAGAAAACAATTACACAAAATTCATCATTACCTTTCTGAAAGGCTTCTTTTACATTTTCAGTCAACATCTGACATTTTTCTAAAGAAAGAAAGAAAAAAAAAGAAAAAAAATGAACATCAGTTAACTTGCAAGGCCATCACAAAGCCAACATGTAGCCATTTTTTACTAAATATATAGCCATTTTTTTTTTTTATAAAACTATAGTAAAATCGGCTAGTCATCAAAATTGTCTCAGAGAAGCAAGCTCTATGTGGCAGTGTCCAAGTATAAAATCATGTACTCTAAAGCCTTGCACTAACAGATTTCATCTTGTATAAATAGCAATGTGTACAAGAAGCTTTTACAATGCAATTAGCAAGCTTTGAGTAGCTTCAGCTCCAATTGAGGAAGTTAATCACAGCCCCAAAATAGGAATGCTGACTGTTACTTTAAAACAAGCTAGCAGGCTTCCAATCACCTTCAGCAGTACTTTGAACTTAAAGTCCTAGTAAGGCTTGTTCGATAGTTAGAACAGTCATCAGTCCTGGCAAACTAAGCATACGGCTCTAATGCTTCATTTTACTAATATAGACTACCTTCAGTTGCAGTACAGTAACGCCGCACCATGTTATTCTAAATTTAATATACCTTTTTTTGATCAAAATGGACATTTACAACATGCTGGATCCCTCAACTCTTCTGTAAAGGCTTAATAACATTTATCTGGGTGTTGCAGTACATAGTCATTTGTTAACATGTATTGCCTTAAGGATGATCATTTATAATGTATGGACTGTCAAAGTATGGCAATGGCCCGATCATTTATTTAATGCACCCCAACACACAGTCCATTGAATGCTGACTTTACTTGCACTATGACTAGTGGTCTGCACACACGGCAGGTGTGGTGTGCCTTAAGTGATATTGTGGTCTTGAACTTATGGAAAAAAACGTTGTTTTTTTTTTAATTACTCTACTTTTACCAAACATACAGTAAGTGTTCAGCATTATTTACATTTGGCTTATGCTCAGTCTGCCCTACTGATAAAGTTGACTGCCCTTGTGGTTTTCATTTCTTCACCCACACAGTATGTACTTTAGAGAATCGGGTCCAACCAGCAGCCATTCCTCCAAATTTCCCACCCTTATCACCTATCTGGAATCGCAGGAGCTTGTACTGTGCCAGCATTGCTATGCCTACAGGTTTTATTGGAGAGATTTCCCCTCACTTCCTGTTGTGGGGATAACTAACACACACACACACACACACACACACACACACCAACTGTACTTTCAGTGTGAAGAGTTCGAACTTGTGAGATTCCTATTACTGTCTGCCTGCATTATATTTAATATATTTTATTGTAAGGAATAATCAATATGCTTTACTAAGCAAGCAAATATTACAAAAAAACAAAACAGTATTTATTAATATGAGACTGCGTGAACGTTAGCATTAATCAGACCTCTATAGACTGTTTAGTTGTACTATAAAATTATATGTATTGCAAGTCACTGTTAAAAAATAAACAAAAAATAACCTTGTACAGCGTTTCCTATTTCTTCAATTTCAGCATCAGTAGTTGCTTCATTAAGCTGTTCATTGACTTCCAGGATTTCAAACAGAAATGGTGCATCTATGCCTTCTTCTGTCCCTTCTTTAAAAGTAATGCCATGAAGACCTAACTGTACCAAACAAAAAAGGGACATGCAATAAGGATTTCAAATAATGTATAATTATTTGCACTGAACCATATGCTATATATACACTCACTACTTCAATAAAACAGCACAAGAAACCAAAGTGAAGTTTAAGAATGCCCACAGACATAGACAAGCATGATCTGACCACTCTCTAACAATGCCACAGACAACTTTCCTGGCTGAGAATTTGCTTGAGCCCAGGTTCACACTGAGCTGTGGGAATAAAGTCATAACAAAGCAATGGTCCCAAGCAAGCTAGCACATATGTAAAAGAAGAATGCAAAAAAATAAAAAGCACACAACTATTTATTATGTTAAGGGGGCACTCTAATAAGCAGTGAATTAAAAGGATGCTACATGTTACATGTTTTTCATAAGGTCATTGCTCTTTTACAATATACTATTAAAACCGTAAAAGGCATGTAGGCTTATGTAGATACTGGATCTACTGCTTTTCTTCCAAAATTAGAGAAAAACAAAACAAAACACAACACACACAGCTCAAATTCTTACATTGAATGGACATTTCTAAACCTGTCAGAATTAAAAGTAAAAGACTGATGTCTCCTGCAATAAACTTACCAGATATATTCCTCTGCTTAATGGAGACAGCAACGTACTGTACGCCTTGTTAACTAAAGAAGATTGTTGATCAGAAATATCTCGCTCAAACTAAAATAGAAAGCAGAAATAAACTTTTATTTAAAAAAACACAGGGTAGGTGTTTTGATCATGCAAAATAAATATACAGAATAAAAATAAAATAAATAAATGTGTTAACATCTTTTTATTGATAACAGAGCACCTGGGATCGGGTTCAGTATCACAAAACTATTGTTCTTTTTTTTTTTTTTTTTTTTTTTTTAAATAGATTTTATTGAAGGTATAAGTCATACAGATTACTACAGCAATAGAAGTAATTATATTTTAACATATCAATAGTTGTGTCAAACCAGTAAATATGGTAAAAGAAGACAATAATGCATAGATAACAATACGCATCCTAGGAGATAAAAGAGATAAAAGAATAAGGTCCCATGCAAGGGATGAATAAACAATGTAGGAGGTAAGAGCTTTCAAAGCTAAACATCCCTATGTAATGCCGCGTACACACGATCATTATTCACGGCGGTTAAAAAACCGCCGTGAATAATGACAGGAAAAACGAGGGAACCGCTTGGTTCCCTACACACGGTCGTTTTTCCCGTCATTTTTTCTCTTGACGAGAAAAACGACCGTCTGTGGGCTCCGCGGCAGTGTCTCCCTATGGGAAAACTGCCGCGGAAAAAAAGATGAGAAAATTTAGAACATGTTCTAATTTTTCTCGTCGTTTTTTATGCCGTTTTTCTCAACGAGAAAAACGACAAAGCCCACAGACGATCGTTTTTCTCGGCGGAAAAAAAAAAAATGCCGTTTTTCTCGTCGAGAAAAGCGGTCGTGTGTACGCGGCATAAGGGGGGAAAACTATTGTTCTAATGCAGTTCACACAATTGTGCAATAGTCATTCACTGCTAAATGGGCTGCAGCCTTAGACTCCATGTACACAGAAGCTCAAAAACTGTCGTTTTGAACGCCAGATTTCTGGCAGAAAAAGCTGCTTTAAAATATAGCTTTTATCAGCATTTATTAGCCTTTTTTTTTTTTCAATGGATCAAAAAAACACTAAAAAACGCTGGCGACCTGCGTTTGAGCGGTTTTCCAGCCGAAAAACTGCACTTTGAACGCAATTTTCTTGCGTTCAGAAAAAAGCCCATTAACGCTAAAAAAACGTCCATGTGTACATGAACACATAGGCTAACATAGAGTGCAGTTAATGGGCTTTTTAAAAAAAAAAAAACGCCAAAATGGCAATAAACTGCAGTTTATCAGCTTCTGTGTACATGGACCCTTAGAAGAAAAGATATCAGTGGAAATAAGCTGCTCCTTTTTAGATCTGCTATAATCTAATGGATGTAGTGGGCCCTGTCCTCATTTCGTTCCTGCTGACAGATATGCAGTAATAAATGCAAGTGATTGCAAACACGTCATACATGCCTGCTCTGTCCAATGTTGGTGTATTATGTGTATTTTTGTATCATTATCGCAGGGTCTATGGATTGAGTGCTGGCCTTTTCTCCATTTTCAGCAATAAAAACCTGACAGATGTTCTAATCCCTCTCCACTCTATCCAAAACGCAAAATGTTTTGCCTTTAGTTATAATTTAAGTGGGTCTAAAGCCCCGTACACACGGTAGGACTTTTGGCCGACCAACTTCATTTTGAGCAAGTTGGACCAACAATCCGACCGTGTGTACGCTCCATCGGACAAACTTTTTTTGCTTTTTTTTTTTTCCGGACAAAAAAGTTGGGTCTGCAAACGGACAAACTTTTGCCCAACAAAAGTCCGATGGAGCAAAATCCGACCGTGTGTACCGAAAACCATAGGACTTTTGTCCGATGGACAAAACAACTAATGTTAAAATCAACCAACAATAGCAGAAGTTGACCAAAGGGTGGCGGTAAAGAGCAGAAAAACCACGTGATGTTGCAAAAAGTTTTGGGAAAGTTTGCAGAAAAGTCCTGTGGTGTGTATGCTATGGGCGTGCCCGGCCAACTCTGTTCGGACAAAAATCCAGGGAAAAGTCAGATGGAAGTCCGACCGTGTGTACGGGGCTTTAGATAGGGGCTTCCCCTGAAGACTTGCTTCTGAGAATGCTAGTTGCCTGGCTGTCCCTGGCTTTAATGCATTTTGGAGTGACAAACCTGCAACAAGCATTCAGCTTGGAAATGTTCAACTCCAAATCTACTTTGTTTAAAGTGGTAGTAAAGCCTAAGCCTTTCACGCTGCTGCGACTTAAAAGGCGCACAATTTTGACACGACTTCAGGGCATGCCTGTGTAAACTTGACATCTATGGACCTCAACTCGCATCAAAGTCAGACCAAAGTAGTACAGGAACTACTTGAAGTTGGCACGACATGAAGTCGCACATATATGAATGGTTATCATTGGAAATCATGGGGAACGACTTGTCATGCGACTCCTACCCAGTTTAATAATAAAAAAAAAGGGGGTGGGTTGGGGAATTAGGTGGAATCTGCGTACTTATCTTCTGGTCCAATTCTGACACTTCACTCCTACATGTAAAAATCATCATCTTTCTTGTGAAAATAAATAAATAAATAAATAAAAAAAAAACATCATCATTTGGTTTGCTAGAAAATTACTCAGAACCCCCAAACATTATATATGTTTTTTTAGCAGAGAGCCTAGGGAATAAAAATGGTGGTTGTTGCAACTTTTTATCTCGCATGGTATTTGCGCAGCAATTTTTCAAATGTGTTTTTTGGGGGAAAAATAAAAAAAATAAAAAAAGGGGAGAAGGAAAGTTAGCCTGAATGTTTTGACATAATGTGAAAGATGATGTTACGCAGAGTAAATAGATACCCAACATGTCACGCTTTAAAATTGCGCACACTTGTGGAATGGCACCAAACTTTGGTAGTTCAAAATCCCCATAGGCGACGCTCTAAAAAGTTTTTACAGGTTACCTAGAGTTACAGAGGAGGTCTTACGCTAGAATTATTGCTCTCGCTCTAATGTTTGCGGCCATACCTCACATGCGTGAGCTAGGATTATCTTCCTCGTTATTTTCTCAGACTGTCAATGCATCAGCGTGAAAGCCAGGAAACTAGCATTTTCAGAAAGAAAAGTCAGCAATAACAGCCTCTATGTTTTTCAGCTTTCTTTTCAACCAACTGCAAATATTGGTATATTAACCAAAAAGGGGACTTTATAGTACTTCTTGCAGAGTTGTGGAACATGCCTGTGGCTTCTGACTAAAGTAATCTGGATGAAGTGACCTCTGGAGATCCCTGTATTTCTTCTGCAGTTCCTGGACATTAACATCAAACGATCTGTCACTGTAAGAAACGGACAAAAAAAAAACAAAACACACACACATGAATGGTTATCATAGTTTTATCAGATGTGACACCTTATTCTACATAGGAATTACAGAAAAAAAAAAAAAGATGTGGTCACAGCTGCATGTAGAGACTAGGAAATCTATCCTAAGTGCCATGACTTGTACCCAGATCACATGCCTGAACAATGAGGAAGTGAGACGCCACCTGCTACCACTTTGTTATATCTTTTTTTTTTTTTTTTTTAAGATGGATAGAGCTCAAGGGGCCCCAATATGTAATAAAAAGCTGTGCAGCTCTGTACAATATTCAGTAATTGGATTGTCATACCTGTAGGCTATTTAGACCCTTTAAAAGTCTGGGAGTTGTTTTTTTTTAGCAATTTTCAATACGGCTTCAGGCATATTTGTTTTTTAGCATGTTTGTGTGTTATGACTTTAGAAGCGTTTAAGTTTCACTCATTTTTGTCTTAGTCAATGGAAACCACATGGAGGAGTGCCTGAAAAACATGCAAGAAAACACTTAATTTATTCCTATTCAAGTCTATAAGGGAAAAAAATGCCCAGTTCAACCTCAGAAGTAGCTCATGTAGGTTTTGGAGTGCCGGGCACTGAGGTCTGATATGTGAACACCCACCATTGTAATACACGGGGATTTAGAGGTTGATTCTTTTTTAGAGCTTTGATGTACAAAGCGCTCAGGTGTGAATGGAGCCTCAGCTGGTTTGCTAGCTGTCTCTGACATGTAAAACTTCTGATCCAGATCAGGCGTGTAGTCAGGCACATGTCCATTAAATAATATATATTTTTTTATATACAAGCCTTTCATCCCCTGAAACCTCCACTCAACGGTCCAACAGTGACAATTTCCTTCATGATTTTCCTGACCAACATTCTTAACCGTTATGTCTGATCTATAGTAGTAGACAGTTTTAAGGGCCATACACAAGATCGGATATTACGACAATTGTGTGATGGACGTGTTTTGGTGGGATAATCTGACCGTCTGTATGCTCCATCGGACAATTGTTGTCGGAATTTGGAAATACAAAAAGAGGGGGGAACCCTAGGGGTAGCCCCAGGTTGGACTTTAATGGCACAGTAAACAATGAGGATATGGAAAAATATATTCTTTAATAAGACATAAAACACATACATGGTATACAAAAATGTTAAAAATCATATATATGAAACTACATAATATGATGCGAGCCCAAGTGCATCAACGCGGTTCACCGTTAGGCTTCTTCAGGACGCATTCGGTATTCGTTAGTTGTAAGGGCAAGGAAAACGGGTCTCACTTTCTTGCAGAAGAGTCAATCTTGGTCAGCATATAGTAACGGAAGTTTAATCCGATAAAAAAAGGCTCACCAAAAGAGAGTGATTGGTACAACATGGAGTTAAAGAACCCGTGGCTCATAGATTGGGGTGTCCTCATGTTATCTCACTCAGGAGTAAAGCATAATGATACATATAACCACGAAGGGCAAAAAAATAAAAATAAATAGCCCAAATCCAAGTCTTATAATCCAAATGATCCAGGAAGTCCACAAAGCCAGCCGAACTCGGCTTATATCCAACCAAAAAGATAAAAAAAACAAAAAAAAAACACACATTCACAGCCGAATTCTAATGCCACGTACACACGACCGTTTTTAATGACGAGAAAAATGAAATTTTTTTAAATGGTCATTAAAAATGATCGTGTGTGGGCTTTCCAGCAGTTTTCCCGACGAGAAAAATGCAGAGAATCATGACGAGAAAAACTGGAACATGCTCTAATTTTTCACGTCGTTTTTTACATCATCGTTTTTCTCGTCATGAAAAACGGCCGTGTGGGGGCTTTAACGACGTGAAAAAAATGCGCATGCTCAGAATCAAGTATGAGACGGGAGCGCTCGTTCTGGTAAAACTAGCGTTCGTAATGGAGATAGCACATTCGTCACGCTGTAACGGACTGAAGAGCACGAGGCTGAAAAGCGCGAATCGTCGCGCAACAAAACTTTACTAACATGAAGGGTGGCGCCATCCGAATGGAACTTCCCCTTTATAGTGCCGTTGTACGTCACTGCGCTTTACGCGAACATTTTTTCCACGATAGTGTGTAGGCAAGGCAGGCTTGAGAGGAAACACGAAAAATCACGTCAAGAAAAATGCCGTTTTTTTTTCAATGACATTAAAAACGGTCGTGTGTACGCGGCATAATACTCGTGATAGATTGGTATTGTGGACATCTAGCAGTAATCCCCTGGGAGAGAGCCAAAAGCTCTGCACCCTTCGTGGTTATCTGTATCATTATGCTTTACCCCGGAGTGAGATGATAACATGAGGACACCCCAATCTATGAGCCACCGGGTTCTTTAACTCCATGTTGTACCAATCGCTCTCTATTCGTGAGCCTTTTTCTATCGGATTAAAACTTCCATTACTGTATGCTGACCAAGATTGACTCTTCTGCAAGAAAGTGAGACCCGTTTTTCCTGCCCTTGCAACTAACGAATCACGAATGTGTCCTGAAGAAGCCTAACGGGGAAACCCGTTGATGCACTTGCACTTGGGCTCACATATTATGTAGTTTCACACACACACACACACATAAAAAAAATATATATATATATATATATATATATATATATATATATATATATATATATATATATATATATATATATATATAAACATTTTTGTATGTGTTTATGTCTTAAAGAATATATGTTTCCATATCCTTATTGTTTACTGTGCCATTAAAGTCCGACCTGGGGCTACCCCAGGGTTCCCCCCTCTTTTTGTATTTCCATTATCTACGGATGTGGCAATGTGAGTGCTGTCCCTTCATAATTTAGTTGTCGGAATTTCCGACAACAGATGTTGGATGGCCATGCTCTCAAATTGTCCGACAACAACTGTGTTCCATCGGATTACCCGATCGTGTGTATACAAGTTCCGTCAGACTAAAATCCAAAGTACAAAACACGCATGCTCCGAACCAATGCTAACCATCAGACATTAGCAGAAGTTGTCCAAAGGGTGGCGCTAAAGAGCAGAAAAACCACGTAGTTTCGTGAATGTTGGCTGAAAAATTTCTGCCGTCTGTATGTAGAACAAGTTCACGGCCAACGCCCTTATGACAAAAATTCACGGATTTGTCCGATAGAAATCAGATCGTGTGTATGAGGCTATAGTCTCACACAGATCAGCCACAACATTTCGACCACCCGTCAAGGCATGGACGCCACTAGACCTCTGAAGGTGTGCTATGCTATCTGGCAACAAGCAGTCAGTAGCAGATCCTTTAAAGTGGTTGTAAACCCACTTAGACAACTTGCACCTACAGGTAAGCCTAGATTAAGGCTTACCTGTAGGTGCATGAAATATCTCCTAAACCTACACGGTTAAGGAGATATTTGCAGATAACACTGCACCGATGTCTATGGCGCAGGTGCACTAGCGGGCCGGCTTCTTGACGGTTTTCTGAATAGGATCTTGCCGGCCCAAGCGCACATGCATGCGATGTCATCGCCGCTCCGGCCAATCACAGCGCCGATACACTGACGGGACATCGAGGCAAGATGGCGGCGGAGGGGAACGAGGAGCAGTTCGGGGGCTTTGATCTCAGGTAAGTCATTCATAATGAGCTAGTATGCATAGCATACTAGCTCATTATGCCTTTCTTTTGCAGTTTTTTTTTTAAATCAAGGGTTTACTTCCTCTTTAAGTTCTGTAAGTTTCAAGGTGGGGCCTCTGTGGATCGGCGTTGTTTTTCCAGTGCATCCCACAAACACTTGATTGGATTGAGATCTGGAGAATTGGGAGGCAAAGTCAACACCTCAAACTAGTTGTGTTGCACAAGCCATTCTTGAATTCATCAGACCAGGCCACCTTCTTCCATTGCTCCATGGTCCAGTTCTGATGCTCAACATGCCTATTGTAGGTGCTTTTGGCTGTGAACATGGGTCATCATGGGCACTCAAAAAAAAAAAGGTTTAAATTGATACCCAAGCTCAACCGCCTGCTCAGTCCCTCATGGCTGAAGACCAGTGCTCAGGGCAAAGTGGTCACACACAGCAGAAGTTCCATAATAGAGATGAGCCAGCACCTGGCAAATCCATCAAATGAAAAATCTTTATAGGCTACATATGTCACATCACAGAAACTAACGCGTTTGGGCTGTAGGAGCTACAGCCAAAACGCATTAACATACTTGTGATGTGACATATGTAGCCAATAAAGATTTTTGATTTGATGGATTTACCAGGTGCTGGCTCATCTCTATTATGGAAAATCATGGGCACGCTGACTGGTCTCTGCAGCTCTATACATAATAAACTGCGATCTATTGCAACCAGAACGAACTTTTTCGGCTAAAGTAGCTCTTCTATTGGATCGGTCCACATGGCCTCTCCATATGCATGACCCTGCCGCCGGGTTCACCGGTTTTCCTTCCTTGGAGCACTTTTGGTAGGTGCTGACCATTGCAGACCAGGAACATCCCACATGAGCTTAAAGGAGCACTAAAGCTTCCCTTTTTTTTGCCTAAAAATAACAAACATGTTATACTTACCTCCACTGTGCAGCTCGTTTTGCACACAGTGGCCCCGATCCTGGTCTTCTGGGGTCCCTCGGCGGCTGTCTTGGCTCCTCCCCGCAAGGACTCCACACCATAATGCGAGTGAGCTCGCATGGTGTGGAGTGATTGCGGGCGCGCTCCCGTGATACAGCGGCGGCCATAGCCGCCGACTGTATCACTCGGCCCCGCCCCCCGCGTCATTGGATGTGATTGACAGCAGCGCCAGCCAATGGCTGCGCTGCTTTCAATCCATCCAGTGTAGCCAATCGGCGGCCAGGCTGAAAAACGAAGAGGATGACGGGGACGAGCGTGGGACTTTCGAGGGGCCAGGTAAGTAAAACGGGGCCTCGGGGGGGGGGCGGTATTGTCGAATGTTTTTTCACCTTAATGCATAGGATGCATTAAGGTGAAAAAACATGTAACTTTACTACTCCTTTATTAAGCTTTGGAGATTCTCTGACACGGTTGTCTAGCCAATACACAATTTGGCCCTTGTAAAAGGACACTTATATTCTTACGCTTGTCCGTTTTTATCTATTTTCAAAACGCATCAACTTCAAGGACAACATGTTCACTTGCTGTCTAATATATCCCCCCCCACTTTCAGATGATATCGTCACCAGATAAGCAATGGTCTCCACATTACCCGTCGGTGGTCAGGTTGTGGCTGATGGGTGTAGATTTAGCACTGGGCTGGAATGACAAGTGTGCATTGACAAAAAAATTGTTAGTTTTCGTTTTTTTTTTTTTTTTTTTTTTTTTAGGTCATTTGTTATGATCGAGATTTGTTATTTTAAATAAAATTTGAGAATTTGAAAATTCGGAAATCCAAAATAAAATTAATAATAAATTATAGGTATTAGAATTTCCTTTCAAATTTGGCTGTTAGTGAATGTAATGAATACTAATTTTTCCAAAGTTACAAATTATCTGAAATAACCAATGCCGCATCTAAATGAATGGAACGTAACGAATAAAAAAAAAAAAAAAAAAAAAAAAAAAAAAAAAAAAAAAAAAACACACACACCACACACACACAAAATAATAAAAAAAAGTTTCTTATTATTAATGTTACGTTCCATTAATTTAGATGCAGCATTGGTTATTTTGGATAATTCGTAACTTCGGATAAACTTGTATTCGTACCTTCACTAACAGCAAAATTTGAAAAGGAAATTCCAATACCTATAATTTAAATAGTCAGTTCAGATTTTCTCATTTTCGAAAAATGTGTTAAATGGGTTTTCGTGAATTCGAATATTTCCAAATTAACAAATTTGTTGAATTTCATTGAAAAAACGAATTTGGAACGAAACGAACGGCACATGTTTAATGACAAGCACTAGCCCTGGGCCAGATGGAGATGAAGGTGGCGACTATAGTGGGGGTGGCGATAGCGATTATAGTGGGGGTAGCGATGGCGATTATGGTGGCGGCAATATCAACTATAGTGGGGGTAGCGATGGCGATTTTAGTGGGGGGTGGCGACGGCGATTTTAGTGGCGGCGACGGCGATTATGGTGGTGGGGAAGGACGTCTTACCAGTGGAGGAGGTAGAAGTAATCCTTGGTGAGATCCGGAGGTTGCAGTGACCGGCAGGAAGGACAGAAGAGCTCCGATGTACTGATCTCACACTGACAGCTCCAGCACAGGCGTCTTTGAGCGCTCATACACAGCCTCCTCCTCATCCATGGAGCCAGGGATAGGAGAGGGGGATCCCGGACACACATCACCCCTCGGGTCACCTTGGCTGGAGTCAGCACAGCAGCCATAGAGGTCCTCCAGTGCCCGGCACAGCGCCTCCACGACACCCGGCATCCCAACTCCATGACTGTCACACACCCGGACCGGGAAGAAGATCCTGGGAGCACCGAGTCCCGCAAACCCATGCCGTGTGGCTCCCAGGGGTGAAAGGTGAGCGCGGACCGCCCACTGCTGACATCAACACCTGTGATTGGTCAGCCGGGCTTAACTCTGAATGGCGGCAACGGGGACGAGCATCATCTTCCTGTTTATGTGGCTGCAGTGAGGTGAGAGCGTGTCACTAGATAAGTGTGTGCGCGGGGCACCGGGGTGGGCACTCACCCTCTACACACCCCCCTCCTTCACTTTCTTCTTCATGGCAGCCGTGTGTGTATGTATAGGGGAGAGTACATGACCCCGGGAGGAACGGCTGCTCTCCACATACGGCACCCCCCCTGCTCCTCCTACTATCTCCTACAGGCCTACCAATCACTATGTAGTGCCAGGCCTGCCTGGGAATAGTCCTACTATAGAGGGAATGGCAAATCCAATGCTGGCTGTGAACATCTCATTGTACAATCCCCTTTATTATAACTTTACACTATGCAATCTGTATAATTCTGATTTCTTCTAATCATACACTATATATAAAATCAGATGTATTCTAATCATACACTATATATAATCTGATTTCTTCTAATCATACACTATATAATCTGATTTATGATAATCATACACTATATAATCAGATTTAATGTAGCCATACACTATATTGTACAATCGCCTTTAGGCTAGTCATACTGTACATTGGACAATCTCATTGAAGATAACCATACAGTTATATAATCTGTACAATCTCCTATAGGGTTTTCATACATTGTACAATCTCATTTACAATAACCATACACTATATAATCTGATTGTACAATCTAATTTAATCTCTTGCCACCCACACACACACATATCCATATGGGTTGTCGGAGTTTCCTGCGCTCCCAGCACAGTGACCAAGCTGTCAAAGACAGTTCCAGGTCTCTAGTATTGATCAGGAGTCACCGGCTGCCAATCATGTGACCACTGTGATAGCCAATGGCAGTGGTCACGCACGATCAATCAGATCTTCCCACCTCCTAGGCATAATAGCCCAGTTCAAGGGAAAGGGTTAAAACAGAACTAAACTTTAATTCACTTCAGCAGTCCTGTCTATTGCTGTGTCAGTCTTCAGCCATCTTCATTGGCTAGCACAGGATGACATCACTCCAGCGTATGCGTCAGGCACACAGGGACCAGGCTGGTGATGTAAGCTTAGATGCACGTACACGGGAGCAGGCAGATAGGTGCATCTTATTGCAGTAGAGACACTGGGGTTGATTGACTAAAAACGGTGCACTAAGAATCTGGTGCAGCTGTGTATAGTACCCAATCAGATTCTAACTTCAGCTTGTTTAGGTCCAGGTTCACAGTGGGTTACGGGAATGAAGCCATGCGAGTTCAGCTGAACTCACACAATTTCACTCCCTCTTGTGAGTCCCGATTTCGAGCGCGATTACAGATACATCTGTGCAGTTTCTGCACAGATGTCAATGTAAATCGCGGGCTGAAATCGCAAAAAGTAGTACAGAAACTACTTTTTGAAATCAGATGTGGCGTCGCACCGATTGGGATGGCGCCATTGCCGGAAAATGCAGCAGATTTGACAAAAATTGCATGTCAAATCGCACCAGTGTGAACCAGGGCTAATTAAGATTTGACATATTAGCCCCCTATTCACACCGGAGTGAATTACATGACAAGTCGCACCCTATTGTCAGCAATGGCACTGTTCAAATCAGTGCAACGCCGACTTTGCGGTGCCGTACCAATTTGAAAAAGAAGTTCTTGCACTACTTTTGGCAATTTCATGTGCGACTTGCATAGACCTCTGTGCATGAAATAACACTGACATGCGGCTTTGAAATCGTGCAATTTCAATTGAAGTCCCACAATTTCAAAGCCACATTCAGTGTGAACCTAGAATAAAACCTAGAAGCTGATTGGTTACTATGCACAGCTAAAGCAGATTCTGTGTGCTCCAGTTGTAGTAAATCTCCCTCACTGCATGTCTCTTCTGCAATAAAGAGCTTGCCTGCTCGCAGTTTGTGACAGCAGAATGTTAGTTCCTCTTTAAGTTAACCATACACTACAATCTGATTGTATAATCTCTGTAAAAGTTTAGCAAAACTAAGCAATCCATTCCAGTGGTGTGCTGGACCCATTAATGCATGCACTGGAAACCACACTGCACTTGTAGTTCCTTTGTGGGCTGTGATATCTGAACTGCTGCAGGGTCCTTTTCCTTGCCTTTCAAGAGGCACAGCAGCCCATTCAAATGAATAGGCTGCCGTGCTTGTGCAAAACGCAGCCCGCAGAACCGTACAGATGTGAACCTAGCCTGAAGGAGATTGCAATGATTGTAACGTGTGGGACCAGCTTTCAATCTTGTGTCATTGACATGAGCTTAAGACACTCCGGAGATCATTCAGAATTCATCACGGGGGACATTTCAACTTTGTACGGGAATTTCCCCCAGAGCTTAGTGAATGAGTATCTTAATAATGTCCATGTGCATGAGTAGAACTAAAAGGGCTTGTAAACCCTCAAGGTTTTTCACCTTAATACATTCTTTGCATTAAGGTGAAAAACCTCCTGTGATGCAGCAGCCCCCCTTTTACTTACCTGAACCCGGGCTTTCCAGTGACAGGGATGAGCACACCAGCTCCAGCCGCTGTCTCTGGTCCTGATTGGATAGATTGATAGGAGCGCAGCCATTGGCTCCCGCTGCTGTCAATCAAATCCAATGATGCGAGGCGGCGGGGGTGAGTCCTGCTGTCTGTGTCAATGGACGCAGCAGCAGGAGACGGGAGCACGCCCGCACGAGTGCCCAGAGAGAGAGCGCCTCTCCAACGGGGCACTCGAGAAGAGGAGACAGGAGCACCACTGAGGAACCCAGAAGAGCAGGATCAGGGCCACTCTGTGCAAAATCAACTGCACAGAGGAGGTAAGTATGACGTGTTTTTTTTTTTTTTTTAAACAAACCTTTACATATCTTTAAGTCTCCATACTTGCCAGTCCAGTGGGCCTGTATCAGCATCTTCTGAGTGCCAGTCTTTGGGCCTCTCTATTGACTGGCAGGGGATTACATCACTCCTGGAGTCCATCATCCCGGCACTCAGAGACCGGCCCTGTAAGCTGCACTGCGCATGCTTGGCCCAGTTTACAGTGTCGGAGGAGACTGAAGGCAGTTAAGGGTATTTTATTGCAGAATAGACCGTTCATGTCTCTTCTGCAAGCTTTAGTTCTCGCTTTAAGATGGCCAAATGTGTCTTGAAATTGCTGGTTCATCAGGAACCATCCAAATTATGATTCGTGTATGATTGTTTCCATTTATGAGAAGTCAATCAATCAATCTACTTCTTATCAACCGTCTAGTTGGAAATTTTTCATTTGATCACCACATGCAGCCAATCAGCCGCAGCACTGATCAGTGTATTCTGACAGTGGAGGGAGTCCCGCTGTCAGAATACAATGACACAGCGTGGAGGATTTCTCCATCTACACATGAAAAAACTGAAGAAAAAAGAACTGAACCATTTATGGGCCAGCTTTAAACCGCATAGCCAGGCAGGTGGTTTCATGTTTCTCTACTGCATTTAAAGCTCCAGGCAGATTATAAAAAATAATGTACAAATAGTTGAATGAAAACCATGAAATGGAATTTTTAATTTAATTTTGTCTAAAAAGCAGGGTAATACCTGGTATCCGTCTCTTGTATCCTCCTCCCTGTACAGTAGAATTTAGACTGAAAAAGGGAAAATCATCATCAGGAGCTAATCAGATGTGCTAACAGGAAGAGAAGGATGTGCGCATCAGTCTGCTGCTTCTCTTTCATTGGCCAGCAGAGAGATGGTAAGACTGTATGTGCAGTACTGTACAGAAATGTCAGGTGACCAGCTTGGTTAGGCTGTATGAGCCTGCAGACTGGTCAGATTTAGGGCCGAAACAACTAATCGATAACTAATCGATTATGAAATGAATCGATTACAATTTTCATAATCGATTAATCGGCCAGTAACATAATGTGGTTAAAAAAAAAAACTAAAATGAGCCCTTTATAGTACAAAAAGAGCAAATCGCTACTGTAAATATTACTTTCACTGTCCCACAGTAAAAAATTAACCCCTTACAGTAGCGATTATTTGCTCTTTTTGTACTAATTTTAGTTTTTATAACCCCATTATGTTACTAAACATCTCAGGCCTGGGTCACACCTCTGTGTTTTGGCGCTTTTTGCAGAAACACGCTACAGCTCATTTACATGGTTTCCTACGGGACACGTTTACATCCATGATTTTTTCAGCTGCTGCGTATTTGGAAAGGACAAGGACTTTTTTTTAATGCAAAACGGTGCTATTTTGTTTTTTTGGTTTAATATACTTCAATGGAGAAGCTGCAGAAAAGCATGTGATGTGTTTTTGCAGCAATTTGTGTTTTGTAATCTGCCCAACAACAAATTGGGCAAAAAAAATTAAAAAAATGCAAATCGCAGCAAAATTACCTTTCTTTTACGTTTATTAACCGATTAGTCGATTAATCGAAACAATAATCGGCCAACTAATCGATTATGAAAACAATCGTTAGTTGCAGCCCTAGTCAGATTGTCAAAACCTTTATTAAGTAACACTGTTTCTATATCCTTTGTGTTTTAACAGTGTATCTAGAATCTTGCTTTGAGATTTAAAAAAGGAGTATGGACAGACTTTTTTTTTATTTTTGGCTATACAGTATAGTAAAACCTTGGTTTAAGAGCGTTTTGCAAGACGAGCAAAATTTTTTAACAAATTTTGACGTGATAAACAAGCGATGTCTTGATATACAAGTAGCGTCATGTCACAACTGAGTAAAAAAGAGAAGAGAGGCGCCTCTAAGTGTAGCAATATGGTTTCATTTAATGATGGTACAACATTAAGCAACTCACATAGTTGATAATTAAAACAGTCACATCTAAGACCACTTTCACACTGAGGCGCTTTCACGCTAAAAACAGCGCCTAAAAAGCTCACGAAAATGTATTTCCATTAAAATCAATGAATGCTTTCACACTGGGGCAGTGTGCTGGCAGGGCTGTGAAAAACTTCCCTCTCCATTGAAATGAATGGAAAGCTCTTCAAAAGCGCCTGAAAAGCGCTTCAAAAGCGCTCTGTGTTTTTACTGGCAGTTTAGAAGCACCTCAGTGTGAAAGTGGCCTAAGTATGCCGGCATCGGGGGTAAAGCTGTCCACATAGACCATCCTCCGCACCGCCATCAGTGTTGTCCCTTCCACGCTGCACACCATGAGCGATTCAAGCTTTGCTTTCAGATCGCTCTACTGCAGGGCAGTCTTCCCGGTCACGATTACAGACTGACAGCGGTGAGATCCATATTGCAACACTTAGAGATGCTTCTCTTCTCTTTTATACTCTGTAGCTCCAGCTGGATTTTGCTTCTAATCCCCTTGTGGAGGCCGACATTTGTGGATGGATATTTTAGACCCCTTTCACATGCGGATGTGCCGGCTGGATGCTCGGGCCTCTCATGGGACGGGAGAGCCCAGGCGGGCAGCGAAAGGCGGCGGGAGGGATGTCGTCCCCCCCCCCCCTCCCACTGCTTGTAATAACAGCCGAGCAGCTGCTGAGCCGCATCGGTTGTTATTACAATAAAGCCGACCATCCGCTCTAATGAACAGCACCGGGGTGATGCATGCAATCCCCCTTAGGGCCAGTTCACACCAGACGCAAATCCGTTCAGTTCTGTGTGCTTTTTTTCTCCACAAAATGCATGCACGGTGTTTTCCATGTATTCCAATGGCTCTAGTTGGCTCTAGTTCACACCATGCAATCAGTTTCCGGTCAGTTTCTGCACCGGAAACTGACCGGAAACTGACTGTATGGTGTGAACTAGAGCAATCATGAGCCATTGGAATACATGGAAAACACTGTGCATGCATTTTTTTAATTTTTTTATAATTTTTATTGAAATTTTCGATATCATACAGAACTAGCCCATGCAGGGGCCAAACAGTTTCCCACGCAGGGGCAGATCCCCTGTTACGGGAACATACCGCAACAGGGCACACAAGCAACATTAACAAACCGACTTCTACTATAACCCCAATGTGGGGAGAGGTTCAGTTCAGGAGGATCTGTGCTCAAATTGTTACCGACAGGATAAATCAACATGAGAATAGTTGGGTCAACATACTAACAGAGATATACTAAAGATATATTGTCAATCTAGGAATCAGTTACTGCATCCGTTGCTGTGGTATTATCATCTATCCAACAGGTCCATACCGTCTCAAATTTCTGTGGACATCCCCTGCCCGAGTAGGTGGCTTTATATGGGGCAAGCTGGCATTCACTAGGCTTTTCCAGAATCTGACAGAGGGTGGAGACGATTTTTTCCAGTTCATCATAATGGCCTTACGGGCATAATACAATAGCAGGGATATGAGTATTTTTCTGACTCTGATCTGTGCATGCATTTTTAGTGCATAAAAAATGTACACAAAACTGTACGGAACTGCATCTGGTGTGAACTGGCCCTAACGTAATATCGGTCAGTTTTTTGACCAATACCGATACTTCTAAAAAAAGTAAATATCGGCCGCCGATAATCGGTCGATTCCTAACCCAGAGTCAGCTGAAAGTGGGCTATTGCCTGCTATCAGCTGACAGGGCGAAACTGCGTGACATTTGGAAAGGATCCCAGAAACAACTGGCTCCACCTTTCAGCATGCAGCTGAGAGCCAGAGCCTGCCGCATCTGCCCCCTCTCAGGCCCAACACTCCAGAGAGCGATGGAGGAGCAGAGTGGGGTGCAGTGGCTGACAGTCAAAACACAACACGTGCAGCACATCACTGCAATGCATGTACATTTTCCATGTTTTGTCTCTTTAAAAATGCTGCAAGTATGTTAAAGAAAAAAAATAAACTGTCAGACATCCAATGAGCTCTAAAGCTTCATGTACACGAAACATTTTAAAACCTCTCCTGAAAGATGGAACTTGATAGCTAGTAACCGACGTTTAAAAATGTCCGCTGTGCTGCGTTTTTTGCATTGCAAATGGTCAGAAATGTATCTCCATTAAAAACGCCTATAAAGGAAATGCTTTTACAGGCATTTGGCGTTTCAAATGCCTCTGAATATCTAACCTCAACTGCCTGGAAAGGACTATAAACGACCCTGTGTACAGTTGTGTGAAAAAGTATTTGCCCCTTTCTGATTTTTTTTTTCTTTTGTATATTTGTCACACTTAAATGACTCGGATCATCAAACAAATTTTATTATTACACAAAGATAACCCAAGTAAATACAAAATGCAATTTTTAAATGATGGTTTCATTTATTAAGGCAAAAAAGCTGTCCAAACCTGCCTGGCTTTATGTGAAAAAGTAATTGCCTCCTAAACCTGATAACTGGTTGTGCCACACTTGGCGGCAACAACTGCAATCAAGCGTTTGCGATAACTGGCAATGAGTCTTTCACATTGCTGTGGAGCAATTTTGGCCCACTCTTCTTTGCAGATTTGTTTGAATTCAGCCACATTGGAGGGTTTTCCAGCATGAACGGCCTGTGTAAGGTCATGATACAGCATTTCAATTGGATTTAAGTCCGGGCTTTGACTAGGCCACTCCAAAACCTAAATTTTGCTTTGTTTGAACTAGAGCTGCACAATTAATCGTGAAGAATCAAAATTGCGATCTATTTCACTTCCCAATCTTGAAAACAGCATGTCACGATCTTTCTAGAGTTCTCACAGCTGGATAAACAGTCTGCCAAGTTTTAATACAACACGCGAATAAGGTGTCTGTTTATAAAGCAGTGATCAGCGGTGATCCCAAGGATCGTCACTGATCACAGTCCATAAACAGTTTATGACACGGAGATAATCGAGGGAGAAGTGTTTGAACTTGTTCTCCCGCCGATGATCTCCGCACAGAGAGAAGTCAGTCTTGATGAATGACACAGTAACGGCCAGTTTATGAAGCTGCGATCTCAGCACTTCACTGGCGATCTGTGTCAGAATTCACACTCCCTGATTCACCAGCTCAGAGGTGGTGAATCGGGGAGTAAAGAGGGAATCCTGGGGGGGTCTGAGGAGGAAGGAGAAAGATTTTTAACTTCTTTCTACCCCGTTCAGACCCCCCAACACTGTAACCATGTCCCCCTGTCATATTTATGTGTGTATTGTGAGGGGGTTAGCTCGGCAGCGGGTGTGTGTGACCCCCGGGTTGTGGTTTTCAAAATCAAAAAGGTGCGGTTTATTTTCTATTTACAGTGACAAAACACAGCAAAGCAAAAGAAACATAACCAAAATAAATCCTGGTCAAGTTGACCTCTGACTAAACATACAGGTTTCCTAACTAACAACTGGGATCAGCCTAGTGCTGTCCTAGTCCCTAAGTCCCTGGTTTTAAATGTCCAAGCAAATAGCCACACAGGCTTTGTCTCACCGCACAGGGGTTCACTCTCCCTAGACAGTCCACACAGGTCTGGTTCCAGGCATGAGCTAACATCTAATGAAGCTGGGAGTTCTTATAGAGGCCTAAATGAGCTGACAAGCTTCAGCTGGTCTCATCAACTCCCTGTCTGCACGACGCCCAGCCCTCTCCCTAGAGGTATGAGTCATCCATGAGCCCACTAGCCTTATACAACTCTCCACCTAGTTGTATAAGTCGGCGTAAAGCCTGAATCTGGGCGAAATATATCTACCCCCCTGGATGCAACCAGGTGACTTTACCTTCCTGCTGTCACATACCCCCCCCTCTTGTTTTAACCTCGGGGTTGGAACACCAGCAATCAGGCATTCATGTACTCGAGACAAAGCATCCACATTCCCCATTTGAACGCCAGGGCGATGCTTTACTGTGAAGTTGAATTCCTGGAGGGCCAGGAACCACCTATTCACTCTTCTATTTGTTTCCTTGTTTTGAGCCATCCACTTTAACGGAGCGTGATCCGTAACCATGTCAAAGTGCCTACCTAGCAGGTAGTACCGAAGGGAATCTAGAGCCCACTTCACCGCTAAACACTCCTTTTCAACGGTGGCGTAATTTACCTCATGGGACTTCAACTTCCTGCTGAGGTAAATGACTGGGTGCTCTTCCCCGTTCCAGACCTGGGACAATACTGCTCCTAACCCCACATCTGACGCATCACTTTGTACGACAAAGTCTTTAGAGAAGTCGGGTGAGTACAACACTGGCTGGCTACATAAGGCTTGTTTCAAGAATTGGAATGCTGCCTCAGCCTCGGGGGTCCATTTAATCATGACCGACCCTTTCCCCTTCGTCAGGTTGGTTAGGGGCACAGCCTTAGAAGCAAAGTGGGGAATGAATCGCCGATAATACCCAGCGATTCCCAGAAAGGCTCGTACCTGCTTCTTGCTGTTGGGACGTGGCCAACTCTGGATGGCCTCGACTTTGTTGAGTTGGGGTTTTATTACTCCCCTCCCAATGGTGTACCCAAGATATTTGGCCTCTTCCTGCCCAATGGTACACTTCTTGGGGTTAGCCGTAAACCCTGCTTCCCGAACAGAGTCCAGGACTGCTTGCACTTTTGGCAGATGTGAGGCCCAATCTGTGCTATGGACAATTACGTCATCCAGGTAAGCCGCAGCATACTTCCGATGGGGCCTCAGCATCTGGTCCATTTTCCGCTGGAATGTGGCCGGCGCATTCTGTAACCCGAACGGCATTCTTTTATATTGGAACGCCCCGTCTGGGGTTACAAATGCGGTTTTCTCTTTGGCCGACTTGGCCAGGGGGATTTGCCAATACCCTTTTGTGAGGTCAAGAGTTGTCATGTATCGGGCTGTTCCCAGCCGGTCGATCAACTCATCTATACGTGGCATGGGGTAGGTGTCAAATTTTGTAACTTTGTTCAACTGACGAAAATCGTTACAAAATCGCCAGCTCCCATCCGGTTTAGGCACCAACACGATGGGACTAGACCAATCACTTTGGGACTCCTCTATCACCCCTAAGTTCAGCATTTTCTGTACTTCCTCCCGTATTGCCTCCCGTCGAGCCTCTGGGATCCGATAGGGTTTTAACTTCACCCTTTCACCGGGCGGGGTAATGATGTCATGCTCTACCCCAGATGTTTGTCCCGGCAGCTCAGAGAATACCTCCTTGTTGCGAAGCACAAACTCCTTAACCTCCTGTTGTTGGGGTTGTGACAAGGTGGCTGCTATTCCAACCTCAGGAATCACGCAACCAGTTTGAGCTGGTGACCAAGTGTCTGCGACTAGGGACTCTCTATCCCTCCAGGCTTTCAACAGATTAACGTGATAGATCTGTTCGGGCTTTCGCCTTCCTGGTTGTCTGACCTTGTAATTCACTTCGCTCACTTTTTCCATTATCTCGTAGGGGCCTTGCCATTTGGCAAGGAATTTACTTTCAACCGTAGGGACAAGTACCAATATCCTATCCCCCGGGGAAAAGGTACGGGTCTTGGCTCCACGGTTGTACACTCTCTGCTGTGCCAACTGCGCTTGGGCCAAATGTTCCTTCACGATGGGCATTACCTGTGCAATTCGATCTTGCATCAGGGCGACATGCTCAATCACACTCCTGTGGGGAGAACTCTCACTTTCCCAAGTTTCCTTGGCAATATCCAACAGCCCTCTTGGGTGTCTCCCATACAGTAACTCAAAGGGGGAGAATCCCGTAGAGGATTGGGGCACCTCCCTAATAGCAAACATCAAATAAGGAAGTAAACAGTCCCAATCCTTTCCATCTCTATCCACCACTTTCTTCAACATTTGTTTTAGGGTTTTGTTGAATCTTTCAACCAACCCATCGGTTTGGGGGTGATACACAGACGTACGCAATTGCGTCACTTTGAACAATTTACACAGCTCTTTCATAACCCGGGACATAAAGGGTGTACCTTGGTCCGTAAGCAGTTCTTTACAAATACCCACCCGGCTAAAAACAAGAGATAGCTCTTTGGCTATGGTTTTGGCCGAGGTATTTCGGAGAGGGATCGCTTCTGGATAACGGGTGGCATAGTCCATTATAACTAATATGTACTGGTGCCCCCTAGCGGACTTGATTATAGGACCTACCAAATCCATGGCGATCCTCTCAAACGGGACCTCAATGATGGGTAGAGGGACCAGCGGGCTACGGAAATGTGGCATCGGGGCCAACCTCTGACACACAGGGCAGGAGGAACAATAATTTTCTACGTCCTTCATCACCCCCGGCCAATAGAATCTCTGTAATACCCTCTCTCGGGTTTTCTCTGTCCCCAGATGACCTCCAAGAATGTGCCCATGGGCCAACTCCAACACCAACTTCCTGTAAGGTTTGGGCACCACAAGCTGCTCAACGGTTTCTTCTGCCCTTTTTGCCACCCGATACAGTAGGTCCTTCTCTACGCTGAAGTATGGGTAAGTGCAGGTATTATCTGGGTTCACTAACTCGCCATCTATTTTCACTACGTTTTCCCGTGCCTTTATTAGGGCGGGGTCTTTCAACTGTTCTGTGGCAAAGTTTTCCCTGTGAACCTCAAGATCAGAAAACTCCACAGACGGTAGGTTTTCGTCTGAGGAGGTGGGCTCCTCTCCAGTTTCTTGAGTCTCCCCTGCCAATACTGATAAGGGAAATTCCGGAGAGTCCTCACCACTCTCAGGGGAGTTCTGGCTATCACATTCCTGGTACATAGGGGCACCAGTGAGGGGCTCAGGATCATCCCACAGTTCCCAGAACTTCGGAAAATCCCTTCCCACAATGGCGTCATGCGGTAACTGAGATACTAAGCCCACTGGATGAGAGAGGGTACCTTTGGGGGTCTCGAAACACACTGTAGTCACTGGATACTCTCGGGTGTCCCCATGCACACAAATAACAGCTACCTTGCTATTCCCAGAGACCTCTGTTTTAACTAACTCAGCCTTTATCAGGGTCACAAGGCTACCTGAATCCAGCAATACCACAACATTTCTACCATTAACACACATTTTGCATAAATGTTTCTCAGTTCCTCGAATGGCAGTGCATGCGACTGTCGCACACAGCGACTGACGTCTGCCCGTCAGAAAGTCACACTGCATGGGTTCCTCCACAACCGGGCAATTGGCTGCAATATGTCCCGCTTGCCGGCAGCGGTAGCAAACGATCCTTCTTGCCGCCTCTTGAGCCGCTGATTTCCCAGGCTGTTCTCGCCAAACTTGGGGTAGAGCTCCCACCCTCTCACTCTCTCCACCCTCACCCCTTGGAATCCTCTTATCCGCCCCTGGGGATGGTCTGGTCTTAGGGTGGAAAGTCCGAGTGTCTCTGGAAGAGGCCGTCAGGTTCTCTGTAGCCAAGTATTTCTCCACACGATCCACAAGACCATCGGCCGTCTCTGGGTCTCCATGGCTTACCCACTTTTGGATGGCAGTAGGAAGAGCTCTCAAAAACCGATCCATTACAACACGTTCCACAATCTTTGGTGCGGACAAAGTCTCTGGCTGTAGCCACTTTCTGCTCAGGTGAATGAGATCATACATTTGAGACCTGGGGGGTTTTCCAAGCTGGAAAGTCCAGTTATGCACACGCTGAGCCCGGACAGCCTGGGTGACACCCAGCCTTGCCAATATTTCAGCTTTTAGCATCACATAGTCTTTTGCTTGGTTAGGCTCTAGGTCATAGTAAGCTTTCTGCGATTCACCAGTTAACAGAGGAGCCACCAGTCCAGCCCACTGCTCCTCAGGCCACTTTTCTCTTTCAGCGGTCCTTTCAAATGTGGTCAAAAATACCTCTGGATCATCCTCTCCAGTCATTTTTGTCAATAAACGACTCACCCCAAAGGACGCGGTATTAGTGGGACGGCTTTCCTCACTGGTCTGCGGACGTTGCTGCATTACTGCTTCCATCTGTTGTTGTAGTCTCTGCTCTTGCTTCTGCAACAGGTCTATGAAGCGGGCCTCAGATTGCTGCTGGGCTCGTTGCTGAGCCTCCAGACTCTGTTGCAAAGTTGCGTTTGTCTGCTGCTGGGCTGCAAGGCTCTGTTGATGAGCTTGCTGCTGGGCTGCGAAGTTCTGTTGTTGAGCTGCAAGGCTCTGTTGATGAGCTGCAAGGCTCTTTTGCAAACCTGCATTTGTCTGCTGTTGATTGGCATTTGCTAGAGCCAGCTGCTTCAGTATCTCCTCCATGCTGGCTTAAAAAAAAACTGCCACTGGTTCTCCACCAACTGTGAGGGGGTTAGCTCGGCAGCGGGTGTGTGTGACCCCCGGGATGGGCTCCCCACACAAAACAGGCCCAGCAAACTGAGGTTGTGGTTTTCAAAATCAAAAAGGTGCGGTTTATTTTCTATTTACAGTGACAAAACACAGCAAAGCAAAAGAAACATAACCAAAATAAATCCTGGTCAAGTTGACCTCTGACTAAACATACAGGTTTCCTAACTAACAACTGGGATCAGCCTAGTGCTGTCCTAGTCCCTAAGTCCCTGGTTTTAAATGTCCAAGCAAATAGCCACACAGGCTTTGTCTCACCGCACAGGGGTTCACTCTCCCTAGACAGTCCACACAGGTCTGGTTCCAGGCATGAGCTAACATCTAATGAAGCTGGGAGTTCTTATAGAGGCCTAAATGAGCTGACAAGCTTCAGCTGGTCTCATCAACTCCCTGTCTGCACGACGCCCAGCCCTCTCCCTAGAGGTATGAGTCATCCATGAGCCCACTAGCCTTATACAACTCTCCACCTAGTTGTATAAGTCGGCGTAAAGCCTGAATCTGGGCGAAATATATCTACCCCCCTGGATGCAACCAGGTGACTTTACCTTCCTGCTGTCACAGTATGTATGTATATATATACATATATATGTAAATGTGTACGTGTGTGTGTATATATATATATATGTGTGTGTGTGTGTGTGTGTGTGTGTGTGTGTGTGTGTGTATACATATATATATTATGAAGGGGGACTTGTTATTTTATTAACATTAACCACGCCATCTGTCAGTGTACTGAGCGGTGATTATTTATCACTGCTTACTAAACTGACATCTCAATGTTTGTGAATTTATGGCACTGTAATCTCGTAAAGTCTCACGAGATTCCAGTATCAGTGGCGGTTCTCCAGTGTTGGAAGCGTTGGTAGATCGTTTCACTCCTCCAAGGGTGAAGCGATCTACTCTGCTTCATAAACTGGCACCTAGAGGAGAAAGATCTCCTAAGTGTAAATAAAGTATCTCTTCTTCTTTTATCAAAGCTGGTGTGTAGATGAAGGAAGTTTAACCATTTCAAGACCAAACCTTTTCTGACATTTGTTGTAAAAAATCATTATTTTCTGCTAGAAAATTACTTAGAACACCCAAACGTGATACATTTTTTTTAAGAGAGACCCTAGAGAATTAAATTGTAGTTGTTGCAATATTTTATGTCACACTGTATTTGCGCAATTTTTTTGGAAAAAATACACTTTAACCACTTCAGCCCCGGACCATTTGGCTGCCAAATGACCAGGCCACTTTTTGCGATTCGGCACTGCGTCACTTTAACTGATAATTGCTTGGTCGTGCGACGGGACTCCCAAACAAAATAGATTTCCTTTTTTTCCCACAAATAGAGCTTTCTTTTGGTGGTATTTGATCACCTCTGCGGTTTTTATTTTTTGCACTATAAACAAAAATAGAGCGGCAATTTTGAAAAAAAAATTCAATTTTTTTACTTTTTGCTATAATAAATATCCCCAAAAAATATATATATAAAAAAAAAAAATGTTTCCTCAGTTTAGGCCGATACGTATTCTTCTACATATTTTTGGTAAAATAAATCGCAATAAGTGTTGATTGATTGATTGGTTTGCGCAAAAGTTATAGCATCTGCAAAATAGGGGATAGTTTTATTGTATTTTTATTAATAATTTTTTTTCACTAGTAATGGCGGCGATCAGCGATTTTTATCGTGACTTTGACATTATAGCGGTCACATCGGACGCTATTTTGGGACCATTCACATTTATACAGCGATCAGTGCTATAAAAATGCATTGATCACTGTGTAAATGTGACTGGCAGTGAATGGGGTTAACCACTAGGGGGCGAGGAAGGGGTTAAGTGTGTCCTAGGGAGTGATTCTAACTGTTAGGGGGCGTGGCTACAAGTGACACGTCACTGATCACTGCTCCCGATGAGAGGGAGCATACGGTCAGTGACAGTGTCACTAGGCAGAATGGGGAGATGCTTGTTTACACTTGCCTCTCCCCGTTCTGCAGCTCTGTGACCCAATCGCGGGACACCGGCGGACATCGAGTCCGCGGTCGGGGAGGCGCGTGCGCGCGCACACAGCGGCAAATTCAAAGTGATGTAAATATACGTCGATTTGCCTGTCCGTTCCATTCTGCCAACATATATAGTCGTGAGCCGGTCGGCAAGCGGTTAATGAATTAAAAAAAACTAAACAGCAAAGTTAGCTCAATTTTTTTTGTATAATGTGAAAGAAGATGTTACACCACGAGAATCGTGATCTTTATTCTAAGCAAAAAAATCGTGATTCTCATTTTAGCCAGAATCGTACAGCTCTAGTTTTAACCATTTAGAGGTGGACTTGCTGTTGTGTTTCAGATCATTGTCCTGCTGTATAACCCAAGTGCACTTGAGCTTGAGGTCACAAACTGATGGGCAGACATTCTCCTTTAGGATTTTCTGATAGAGCTCAGAATTCATGCAAAGCAGCCCCAGACCATCACACTACCACCACCATGTCTGACTGTTGGTATGATGTTCTTGTTATGAAATGCTGTATTGGTTTTATGCCAGATGTAACGGGACTCACACCTTCCAAAAAGTAAGTTTTTTTTTATCTCATCAGTCCACAGAATATTTGACTAAAAGTCTTGGGGATAATTGAGATGTTTTTTGGTAAATGTGAGATGAGCCTTTGTGTTTTTTGGTCAGCAGTGGCTTTGGCCTGGGAACTGTTCTGGGTTATTTTATGACCTCCTGGATGAGTTGTCGTCATGCTCTTGACGTAATTTTTGTAGGCCGGCCACTCCTGGAAAGGTTCACCACTGTTCAAATTTATCTCCATTTGTGGATAATGGCTCTCCCCGTGGTTCACTGGAGTTCAAAAGCCTTAGAAACCCTTCCTAGACCAATACATGTTTGTTTGTAATCTGTTCTTGAATTTGTTTAGATTGTGACATGATGTGTGGCTTTTTGTGATCTGTTAGCGTGCTTCACTTTGTCAGACAGTTTCTATTTATGTGATTTCTTGATTCAACAGGTCTGGCAGTAATCAGGCCTTGGTGTTGCAAGTGAAAATTAACTTGGTGTTCCAAAAAATTGTGGTTAATCACAGTTCATTCATGATTCAGCATGGGAGGGGGTAATTACTTTTTCACATAGGGCTAGGCAGGTTTAAACAGCTTTTTTCCCCATAATAAATGAAATAATAATTTAAAAACTGCATCTTGGATTTACTTGGGTTATCTTTGTGTAATATTAAAATGAGTTTGATGATCTGAATCATTTAAGTGTGAGAAATCTGCCAAAAAAAAATAAAAAATCAGGAAGGGGGGTAAATACTTTTTCACAGCACTGTACATCTACTGACAAGATAAAATAGAGGAGAGATCGGGGGCAGCTGAAAAAAGCACGTACCTGCTCCTAAACGTTCGTTTACCAGCAGCAGTGTACATGAGGACTTAAAGAGGAGCTCCAGGCACATTTGTGTTTGTTTTATGAAAAGTCAGGCGCTACAAAAACTGTAGTTGCTGACTTTTAATAAACAGACACTTGGCTGTCCCAGGATACAGTGCTGGGCTCATCCAAGCCGTCCCTTCCCACTGTTTTCTGTCTCCAGCATCTCAACTGTAGGCACCTGACTGACGGCTTGCGGCTTCACAGCCGGGTGCCCACCGCACAAGCTGCGCATTGTGAATGGTCCAGCAGTCTTCTGGGACCTGTGGATAAATAAGGAAAAAGGAAAGGGGAGAGAAGCAAGCTAACCACTAATAGTCGATCAAATGTAATTAATTAGATTGGTTATGAATCATTCACCAAATAAGGTGTCGTTGCCGTGACCAATATAGCTTAGAATAATGAAAAGGGTAGGGGGATTGCCTGTTGGAGAAACAGGCTGGAAAAGGGGGTCACTTAGGGCAACAAATATTAACAATTCTCATGAAAAGATACTCATTGGTAGTACTGTATATAATTAGTATTTATTAAATATCAATCATGTGGTACAAAAACATTGGAAACTCAACAGTTGAAGGCGCCTGGCAAAGGTATGCTTTTGCCATAGGTTAAACCCAACACGGGACAAACAAATAACACACAACACTGACACTGTGCCAGTCCGGACAAAATGGAGCAGCTCATGCAGTTACACCATTCCAACAGGAAAATACTTTAAAATTGAGGGGCAAATTCTCCCTATAAGTTCAATTGTAAGGTGGTCTGCACTGGGTTGGCCCATGCGTGGAGGGAAAGGAGGAAGGGTGATGGAGATAACCGGAAATAATTCAAGTAAAAATTATATAACGCAAGTCATGAAATATTTAAGGAGTATAACAGCCGGCGATAGGGGGCTGTTTACACCTGTCCTTATACTGAGTAATGGACAAAAGGAATACTGCTGGTATTGACTCAGTTGATGTTAATTAGAATATGTCATGGATTTATCCAGGTCACTGCTCACTGTCTAGTATTCAGTATCACGGCTTGAGCAGGGAAACTTGGACGCTTGTAATCTTGCTGCAAGTGATTATTTATCAATGCATAGTTATTGGTCTCTTATGGGTCACTGTTCCGCTCATAAGCTAAAGCCAGGTGGGAATCCTTTAAACAATAATGAATAATCTACCTACCAGTCCATCCATAGGTGCTTTAAGTACTGACCGGAGTTCTGCGGTAGGTAGGATTCAGGACAGGGTTTCCCATGCATCTGGCGCCGTAACAAAGCCGAGTATCTGAAGATATATGCTGCTGGCGGTTGTAGGATAGTAGGATCGCCGTCAATAGCAGGAGTGCGGCATAGCCATCCTGATTCCCCGATTATGGGGTTCCTTGCGGCTGTGTGCGGGGAACGCCGCCATCGCTGTAGTGTTTAAGCAGCGGCGTTCAGCTTACCTCCTCCGTATGTGCTCCACGGCTGGGGGCACGTCACGTGGCCGCACAGTGATGACAACAACGCGTTTCGCTGGGCTTGACTAGCGTAGCTTCGTCTCGGACGTGACGAAGCTATGCTAGTCAAGCCCAGCGAAACGCGTTGTTGCACTTTAACCGCTTGCCGACCGCTGCACGACTTTTTACGTCGACAGAATGCCACAGCTGCGCAAATGGGCGTATATATACGTCCCCTTTAAATTGCCGCTGTGTGGTCGCCCTCACGATCTCCGTGACCGTGCCCGTGGGACCCGCGGACTCGACGGTGTCCCGCGATTGGTCACAGAGCTGAAGAACGGGGAGATGTTAGTGTAAACACATCATCTCCCTGTTTTTCCTAGTGACATGTCACTGATCGTCTGTTCCCTGTCATCGCAAGCCACGCCCCCTAACAGTTAGAATCACTCCCTAGGTCACACTTAACCCCCTTCAGTGGCTAACCCCTTCACTACCAGTGTAATTTTTACAATAATCAGTGCATTTTTATAGTACTGATCACTGTAAAAATGACAATGGTGTCAAAAGTGTCCGATGTGTCCGCCATAATGTCGCAGTCACGATAAAAATCGCTGATCGCTGCCATTACTAGTAAAAAAAAAATAATAAAAATGCCATAAAACTATCCCCTATTTTGTAGATGCTTTAACTTTTGCACAAACCAATCAATCAATAAACGCTGTAGAAGAATACGTATCGGCCTAAACTGAGGAAAAAAAATGTTTTATTTATATATTTTTTGTGGATATTAATTATAGCAAAAAGTAAAAAATATTGAATGTTTTTCAAAATTGTCGCTCTATTTTTGTTAATAGTGCAAAAAACAAAAACAAACCCAGAGGTGATCAAATACCACCAAAAGAAAAGCGCTATTTGTGGGAAAAAAAAGGACGTCAATTTTGTTTGGGAGCCAGGTCGCACGACCGCGCAATTGTCAGTTAAAGCGACGCAGTGCAGAATCGCAAAAAGTGGCCTGGTCTTTGGCCAGCCAAATTGTCCAGGGCTGAAGTGGTTAAGAAATAGAACGGATCACCTCCCAGCCTCCAGCTTGTGAGCAGCAGTATTGAGGTGTTGTGAGTTGCACGCACAAGCAGAACACAAAGAGTGGTCTCTACAGTTAAGCCTCAAAAGGGGGTTAAAGCAGAACTTCACTCTAAAGGGAAAGGTCCGCTTTATGCTCCCCCCCCCCCCCGCACTTCTCTTCTAATTTTGGCACCTTTTTTAGAAGGGAGGAAGAGGGTACCTGGTTTTGACTGGTACCCACTCCCACTTAAATTTAGATCGCCATGGCGATCCCCCCCAGAAGTTCTTCCCCTGCCCTCATCCCTCTGGGACACATCGCAAGTCCCAGATGATTGCTGGACCATTCACATAGCACAGTGCGGTTCACACATGCGCAGTGGGCAGCCAGCTGTAAAGCTGCAAGAAGTAACAGCCAGTTGCCCACAGTAAAAATGGCGGCGCTGAAGACCTGAAGACAGACGAAGAAGCAGTTCAGATGAGGATGACGCTGAATCTCTGGACAGGTAAGTGTCCATTTATTAAAAGTCAGCAGCTACAGGTTTTTAGCCAGTGTTAATTTTGTTGGCTAAAACATTTTCGTCTACTAAAATACAACTGAAACTAAAACAATTGAGATGACTAAAAACATGACTAAAACTAAAATGGCATTTTAGTCAAAAGACTATGACAAACTAAATTGAAATATGACATCAAAATTAACACTGCAGTACCATGTAAAAATATGTATGGGGGCTTCTACTGAGCTGCTAAAAGAAAAAAAAAGAAGAAAAAGGCTTTTCTTTTCTTTTTTTTTTTCCTTGATATTTAATGTTGTTAATGATTTCAAATAATAGGTGCAATGGCATTACAGCCAATAGAGCATGGATATGCAATTAGCGGACCTCCAGCTGTTGCAAAACTACAAGTCCCATCATGCCTCTGCCTCTGGGTGTCATGCTTGCTGCTGTCAGAGTCTCGCTATGCCTCAGGGGACTTGTAGTTTGGCAACAGCTGGAGGTCCGCTAATTGCATATCCCTGCAATAGAGTGTACAGTTTTTTTTTTTTTCTTTTATATTTTCAAGTTCAGTACTTCTGCTTGCAAAAAGCAATATTTTTATTTATGAAACTTGGTTTTATTTATTAAGACGTTCTATATTGCAACGGCTAAATCTGTGTCTGTAGTGCATGTTCAAACCGTAATACCAGAAATAATAAACATGTTGTTAGATTTTTACTCCAGGAGTATATAATTAGTTTTTGGCTATTCTAAAGAAATCGTTAAATAATGCATTAAAATGTAACTAAACCCATTCAATTTTAGTGGACTAAAATGTACTGGATATTTTAGCCGACTAAAATACAACTAAAACAATTCAGATGGCTAAAATATGACTAATTGAAATTTGGGGGCCGGTGCATTCATTACATGTTACACCCCGAATTTGGGTTTAACATGTTCTGAAAGGTGAACTTATCCTTTATACATTTTTAAATGAAGACAGAAGCTGTGTGCAGCCTTGCCTGTTTGTGTTCACAGTAAGAGGGAGGTGGCCATGGCTGGTATGTGCAGGTCTGGAAAGGACCTCTGACTTCTGTAGCAAAGTCAACAACATCAGACAGCTGTTACCTTCAGTTCCCTTCACACCTTTCTGTTGTTTGGCAGGCGATATGAATTTCAATAAGATCCCTGGTCCTGTCTTATAAGTTGCTACCAGTTATCTGATGTGGCTGACACTTGTTGAAAAGTTATACACCCACTTTTCCAATTTGATATACTTCAAATACTCATTTGATTTAGACATCCATGTAACAGTGGCAGTAGCCCAGAGCACAAGATAAGTAGCTAAGGAATGATATTTATCTGTATCTGCCTATAGACAACATATATAATCTCCTTTTTCTCTTTTCATTTAGTTTCACTATGTCCCGTGACACGAAGGGTGAATCCCAACATTCACAGCAATCTCAAGGCACATCTCAAGGCACATCTCAAGGCACATCTCAAGGCACCACTCAAGGCACATCTAGTTCATCGTCCAGTGCTCCTCAGTCATACAGTCAGTCTTCCTCTTCTGGTACCTTGAGCTCTTTGGACACAGTTCCAGTACAGGATTTGGCTTCTATTCCAGAAGATGTGGAAATGGATGAGCAGGCTCCACAGCCTTGGGGTCGTTTGTGGGCCTTAGGAAAAGGTTTCTTGAACCATGGTATGTGTTTGTTTTTGTTTTTTTGCCCTATAAACTTTCAGATATATCTATATATAAATGTAACGGAGATGTTTTTACTAGTCACTGCAAGCTTTTTTCTTGTTTATGGCCAATTCAGGAAGCATTGCAACACTTTTTTCTTTATCCGTGTCAATAATAGTTCAAAGGTTGTCAGCAGAGTCACTGGAACAATCATTTTCTCTAAAGTGTTTGGCAGTAGCATGAAACAATTAAGTAATAGGAGGATCAGTGGAAACAGGCTAATAAATTATCTTTATAAAGGTCACAAAATGTAATATCCACAAGAAAATGCTCTTAGGCGAGGTTCATACTGCAGAGGTGGATCACTCTTCAGAGAGCAGCTAACTTTGAATTAGACTTGGGTCCTTTTTCATAGGGCCTGTCCGATCAGGTTTGCTGATTGGAACATCCATTCACCCCTATGGAGCGGCAGATGTCAGCGGTGACATGCCTGCTGACACCCGCTGCTATTCGACCTACCAAATCCATCTTCTTCCTCACACTACCTCCTTTCTCCCCTTCTCTTTCTGTCTATTCTCTTTCATCTAGTAGTCAGATGTCATGCTAATCGATTTTATTGGCCTTCACTGCTTTTTGTATAGCATATCGCTGTCTGCCTAGAGAAGGCGGCGACTTGTTCAGAATTACTTTGGACACACTTCATGCAGTATTTGGAAAGCATGACTTACAGTGTATCATTTTATGTTATGGACATCTGACAGTTATCTGTGATATTTTATTTTGTTGAAAAGCAATAAACACATATTTGACCCTAAAAAGAGATCAAAGTCTTTACCAAGTAACTATAGACCTTTTAGTTTACTTTCTATAGCCGGGAAGATACTGGAGAGATTATTAAAAGACCACATAGACCAGTTCTTGCTGGTAAAAAAATATTTTAAGCAACAGACGGCATGGATTCATGAAAGACAGAAGTTGTCATACAAACCTGATTTCTTTTTATGAGGAGGTAAGTAAAACCTTAGAGAGAGAGAGGGGTGGCTGTGGACGTGGTATACTTGGATTTTGCAAAAGCGTTCGATACAGTTCCCCACACACGGCTAATGTGTAAGGTAAAGTCTACAGGATTGGAAATATTAGTTTGTAAATGGGTAGAAAACTGGCTAAAAGACAGAATTCAGAGAGTAGTGGTTAATGACTCTTACTCTGAATGGTCCAAGGTTATCAGTGGTTTACCCCAAGGTTCAGTGCTGGGACCCTTACTTTTTAATATCTTTATAAATGATATAGGGTCTGGGATTAAAAGTACAATTTCTGTCTTTGCAGATGACACCAAGCTATGCAGTGGAATAATGTCCTTACAGGATGTCTCCAATTTATAAGCCAACCTCATTGCACTGTATAATTGGACAACTAAGTGGCAAATGAGGTTTAATATTGATAAATGTAAAGTTTTGCACTTGTGGACTAAGAATATGCATACATACATACATACATACTGTCTGAAGTACAACTGGGGAAATCCATAGTGGAGAAGGATCTGGGGGTTTTGGTAGATCATAAGCTCAATAATGGCATGCAATGCCAAGCTGCGGTTTCCAAAGCTAGCAAAGTCCTTTCTTGTATTAAGAGAGGTATGGACTCCAGAGAGAGAGAGATATCATTTTTCCCCTGTACAAATCATTAGTAAGACCTCATCTGGAATATGCAGTTCAGTTTTGGCCCCAGTTCTCAAAAAGGATATCGGGGAACTGGAGAAAGTGCAGAGAAGGGCAACCAAACTGATAAGAGGCATGGAGGAACTCCGCTACGAGGAAAGATTAGAGGAACTGAATTTATTCACTCTTGAGAAGAGGAGATTAAGGGGGGAAATGATCAACACGTACAAATAAATAAGTGGTCCATATAGCGAACTTGGTGTTGAGTTATTCACTTTACGGTCTTCACAGAGGACAATAGGGGCACTCTTTTTGTGTAGAGGAAAAAATACGTAAATAAGGGAAGGTTTCATCACAGTAAGAGCTGTGAAAATGTGGAATAGACTCCCTCCAGAGGTGGTTCTGGCCAGCTCAGTAGATTGCTTTATGGCCTGGATTATTTTTTAAATGTACATAATATAACTGGGTACTAATATTTATAGGTAAAGTTGATCCAGGGAATATCCGATTGCCTCTCGGGGATCAGGAAGGAATGTTTCCCCCTGCTGTAGCAAATTGGATCATGCTCTGCTGGGGTTTTTCATCTTCCTCTGGACCAACTGTGGGTATAGGATTGTGTATATGGGATTGTATTTATTTATTTTTGGTTGAACTAGATGGACTTGTGTCTTTTTTTCAACCTGACTAACTATGTAACCTTTCCAAAAAAAAAAAAAAATGCACATCTTTTTGCAGGTAAAAAGCAATTGCATCCTGTAAACACCGCAGCCTGCCGCAATGCCAGGATCCTGCAGACTTTGTCAGCTGTCTGCCTGTACCTCCTGTATGTGTAGACAGCTACTAAACTGCAGGATGAACTATGACATCGCTCACCAGCGCCCATGTAGTTCATTGAGAACTATAAGCCGCACGCTGCGACTGCCAACAGTACTTGTAGTTCATTCATTCAGAAGAAACTGCACAGCCACGCTGTTTTCGAATTGTGACAGCAAGTGCGGGAAGAAGATCATTGTATAGTCCACCTGGATGCACAAAGTAGTTGTGATGATACAGATTTACTAACATATGTCAAAGTTGCAAAACTGTGTTCAGGCATTAACATTTGTTTTACTGTTCGGCACAAAGGGGTTAAGAAATGTCATTATCAATGGGATGCATGACTTCTCCACCTCAAAGCTAAACTGAATAATTATACTGTTTCCTCCCTTTTTTATATTCCACTTTCTCATAAATATGTAAGATGATCTGGCAAGTTATGTATAATGCTATTGTTGCCCACTGTGATCTATATTTCCGTTACTTATGATTCTTGGTTCTATGTCTTTTTCATTATGAAACTTCAATAAAAAACCACAGGAGAAAAAAAAATGAAATAAGTAGTATTGGAACTACTGGAAATGGAATTTCCACATAAGTTTTGATCCTATTCCTGTTCACATAAACCAAGAAGGATTGAGGAAAAATCCTATTTTTCCCATCTTCCTTCAAATTAATATCTAAACAATAAAATGTAATGTATTAAAATCCACTTTCAATCTAAACCACTCTCTTCCTTGAAAGAAAGATGCATGACATATTAAGGTAGACTACAAATGTGAATTATTTGGCTCCTTAAAGTGGATGTAAATCCTCCATACACCCAGTGAAGTGAACAGCCTCAGATGATAAACAGGGATGAAACAAATCTCCCTACATAAGTTTTACATCCATATCTGCTGTCTTCACATTTATACTGTTTAGAAAGTTCAGATCCTGTTAGGAAATTTTCTCTTCCTGCTTAACACAGAGTGTGATGTCTGGGCATACAGCCAAGATAGCCAACATTGCTGATTGGAGGAAAGGCACACAACCCCTCTCCACATAGGCAGAGACTCTCAGAGGTGTTTTGTAACAGGGCCAGCTGCCTGCTAATCTATTTATAGCAACCTACCTTGACAGAAATTTCAGGCTGCTTTTATCTAATGTGTCAGAGAATTTGTCAGGAGTTATCAGGCTGATAACAGAGGAATGGGTCAACAGAGAGCTACAGGACTTAGCTCTTTGAAGAGAGATAACAAAACACTGCTCAGCTCAAATTTCATGAATTGGGTTTACATCCATTTTAAGGCCTGGTTCACACCTATGCATTTTTAGTGCTTCTTTTTGCATTTTGCAGATTTGCACTACAGAAAGTGTTCCATAGGAAAGCATGTTAAATGGTCTGCAGTGTAAATCTGCAAAATGCACTAAAAATGCATAGGTGTGAATCAGGCCTTAGTGGTAAGAATAGATTGTGCACTCACTTTGGACAGAGTAGAGAGATTAAAACCTCTGCTGTCTGTTCCCACACTGGGAAAATTACTCCTTGGCTTCTGTCCTGGAGACACATGAGAAAATAAAGTTAAATCTATTCAAAGGGAAAGAAAGAAGATCCTGGGACAAGTGTTTCCGTCCATAACATTAAGAGTTGCACTGTAAGGTATTTGATCTGTATGCACAGTTCTGGAGTACTGCTTTCAGTAAAATGTATAAAAATACTAATGACTGTGTTTGATGAAATCCTAATTGTGAGAAATTTTAGCAAACGTCCTTTTAAATATTTTGTTTTTGAACAGATTGTATTAATGAACAATATGAATTTGGAAGGGACAAGCACTGTGATTATACTTTTGATAAACCAATAATAAATCAAACTGAGAGATACAAAACTTACAGCAAAAAGCACTTTCGGATTTTCAGGGTGAGTACTAGACTAATGCTATTTATATTGTACTGTTTTCTTTCATTCAAATGAGTTGTAAAATAGACTGTATGAAAAGTATTCAATGTTGAGGGGTTTTTAATGCAAAAAAAAATATGTTTTTATGTTTCTCATAGGAAGCTGTATCTGGCTTGTCGGTTGTTGCCTACATTGAAGATTTAAGTGGCAATGGAACTTTTCTTAACAAGCAGCTTATTGGACGAGGGAATACATTGCCTTTAACAAATAATGCTGAAATTGCACTTTCATTACCAACCAACAGAGGTATTTTATTCTTGTGGCAGTTATTATTTCTTTTTTTCTTAAAATGTTATTTTTAGTAGAATGGGGAAGGTTCAGAACCTTTTAGTTCTGAGCAGTTTTTCATTGCTGTTTTACTGTTCTGATTAGTACTTGTCTTGCCCACGTTGGAATATCTCCTCAGTGGGTCGCAGACTGCATTCTTTGACTTTCACATGTTTCAAGCGTATCAATGTTCCTGAGCCATTGCCTTAATTTGATTTCATGGTTAGTAAAATATTCATTTTACAGCTCTCCAACTCACCCCAAGTGCAACTTACATCTTCGCATACTTATCTTTGACCCTCTCCAGAGATCTTTACTCATTGGCCCAGCCCAGAGTCTCACAGCCTTTGATCAGAAAAATTACCATCAAGGCTTTGCGTCTACTAAGCACATGCATCGCAGCTTCATTTAGGCCTCATTCACACTGGCATTGTCAACCCTGTGTTTATATGCATTTAGAGGACATTTCTAAATGCGTATATTAGTTTTTCAATAGTGCCATTAACACTGTGCAGTTATTCGTGATTCGGTGTAGTAATTTTAGCTGCGTGTAGAAAAAATAAAATTCTGTTCAGGATCCAAGTACAGGGTTTCGCACAGTCATTAAATTCTTGGAAAAGTCATGGGATTTTGACATGACACTTTGCAGGCCTGGGAAAGTTTTGGAAAATGACTAAACCCCACCCACTAAGTTTTGGAAAAGTCCTGGAATTTTGAGTAGTGGTGCCAACGGATCGTAAGCGATCCGTGACCCGAACGGGTCATCCTGTTCGGATCGGCACATGGCGCGATCCGCGGAGTGCTCTGGAGCCTCGGCCATTAGGAAAGGCCGCGGCTTCGGTCTAGCTCCGGAGCCGCGGCCATCTTGGTACACCCGGCGGAGGCCTATTAGCGGCTTAACGGCACGCTGACGTCAGCAGGAACAATAAGCAGCATACGGAACGAAGCCGCCTCCCCCTCCTCTCTGTTTACACCCACAGAGGAGGAGGAGCCCGCGCTCGAGGGACACACGCTGCGCCGTGTATTGCTGTGTCTGTAAGGGGGGTGTCTGCCTGCACTACTGGGGGTGTCTGTACTACTGGGGGGTCTGTACTGGGGGTGTCTGTACTGGGAGGTCTGCACTGGGGGTGTCTGTACTGGGAGGTCTGCACTGGGGGTGTCTGTACTGGGAGGTCTGCACTGGGGGTGTCTGTACTGTACTGTACTTACGTCAGTGCTACAGTTTGAATTTATTTGTGTGAACTGTGAAGTTAAGTCATGGATTGTGGAAACTAACTAGTGTCGGGTGATTGTATATAGTGTATACCACATTTACCACTGACTAATGCAGAGTTTCAATGCAAGGAGATCAGCTAAAAGTAGTTGGATCTGTATGTGCGTTATAATTAATTAATTAATCAAAATTAGTCGATTAATCGTTTTTTTTTTTTTTTTTTTATCGATTAATCAAACACAAAATTTTTAATCAGTAACAGCCCTAATTTATATTAGTAAAAATATGCTGGTTGTGACATGGATTATCTTCTTATTTAACATGTATACATAGACATTTCATGAAACATTAGGTCGTGAATATTTACGTGAAGTCATGGAAAAGTAATGGAATTTTATTGGTAAAAATGTGTTTGAACCCTGCAAGTAGTTACTCTAAACATGGCTAAACGCTTGTAAATGAGCATCAATCTGCTTTAAAGTTACCCCTACATTTCATATTTCTGATACATGTCTGTTGTATTATAAGATAAGTTCACCTTTAGAAACATATGCACCGCCCTGATCTCTCTCCCCCCGTGACAGCCAGTGGGGGGATCCTCTCCCTGCACCCGCTGCCACAATTTAAATACAACGCAGCTGTGCTGGGCTCCACCCACACAGCCTCATCATTCATTCACAGAGTTCTGTGAGTGAATGAACTAAAAGTCCCATCTTCCACCGCGGCAGACGGCTTGTAGATCTTAATGAATTGCTAGGGTGCTGGTGAGCGCTCCTTGTAGTTTGATTCTTCCTGCATTTCAGTAACTGCCTGCACTGGCGGTACGGGCGGACTGCTGTACTAAGAGTCTGTAGGAGCCTGACATTGCACCCATGTTCTGATGATTGTGGGTACAATGCTCTGCAGGCTCCTAAGAAAATAAAATAAATAGATGCACCTTTTTACCTGCAAAAAACGTGCATTTCCTTTTCACTGCAGATAATCACTGGTAATCGGAAATGGACTCGGATAGCTGCAGCCACTGCCAACCTATCATTGCAGTGTACAGGGACATCAACCACAGCAATCCACATAGAGCTGTCAATCCCAAGACCAGGAATCAGTAGATTCTTGCCACTGGATTCGCAGCATTTCAAATTGCACATTCAAATGATGTCTTATGCCCCATACACACGATCGTTTTTCATGCCGTTAAAAATGCCATTAAAAAAAATGGCCATTAAAAATGATCGTGTGTAGGCTCCAGAGCATTTTTAACGACGTGAAAAACGGCCATTAAAAATTTCGAACATGCTCTCTTTTTTCACGTCGTTTTTCATGTCGTTTTTTTTAACGACGTGAAAAACGATAGTGTGTATGCTTTAACGACGTGAAAAAAAACGCGCATGCTCAGAATGAAGTATGAGACAGGAGCGCTCGTTCTGGTAAAACTAGCGTTCGTAATGGAGATAGCACATTCGTCACGCAGTCACGGACTGAAAAGCACAAGACTGAAAAGAGCGAATCGTCGCTCAACAAACTTTACTAACGTGAAGGGTGGCGCCATTCGAACGGAACTTCCCCTTTATAGTGCCGTCGTACGTGTTGTACGTCACTGCGCTTTGCTTGATCGTTTTTTTAAATGATCGTGTGTACGCAAGACAGGCTTGAGAGGAAACATGAAAAAAAACGATGTGAAAAACGGCAAGAAAAAAAATGGCAAGAAAAACGATCGTGTGTATGGGGCATTAGGCTCTATTCACATCTATGCATGTTGCTTTTGAGCATTTCCGCAATGCTTTTTGCTGTGCTTTCTGCGTTATTTTGCCGCGATTTTGCGTTTATACGTTTTTTATGGTGTGTGTGTTTTTTTTTTTTGGAAGGAAAACACGGAGGCACAAAAATGCATTGATGTGAACACGTTTCATAAAACATGTTAAAAAAAATGTCTTGCATTTCTGCAAAAAGTATGATAAGATCTTTGTAGTGGAACTGAAGGCAAATAATACTGCTATGTGAGTTACACTGTGCGAGAGAAGTGCAAGCTTTGAAGAACAACTTCACTTTTTTATTTTTTCTCATTTCTCTTTTTCACATTTGCACAGACTGTGGAAATGAGCAAAATATACTCTGGTAAAATTGTAATGTCATGTAGGAATATACTGTGTGTATATATAAGTAGATACAGTAATGTAGCATGCATCTATTAAGTCCTTGTAACCATAACAACTTGCTTTGGTGCCGTGATTGTATAACTGAAGTGGTGATTAGTGCTGCTTGGTAATCGGTTTCACTGCACATCAAACTTTTTTATTCTTGGGTGAAGAGGGAGGGTGGGATGGGAAAGATTTGATGTCCCAACTGCACATAATCTAGTTCTGGACAGGTCAGGGGTTGGATGGCAGGATAGGGTGGCAGCAGAGAAAGTAGTGAGGAGGGAGGGTGAGGTGAGTATGTGGGAAAAGGATAACCCCTGTTGGGTTTTTTAGATAAATACATGAAAAGGGAGGAGGGAAGGTATGCAACTAATACTATTAATACAAGATTTTCCTGAGCCAAAGGTATAATAGCATATTCCTAAAATATAGATTCATTTCACACGTGATCCTGTCACAAGATGGCAGTAAAAGCCTGTCTATTCATTCTGGATGATAAACTGAAGTGTTTTGACCTATAAGTAGAACTGAAGGTAAAACTTAACAATTTTCTTTTTCAATTTCTTTAAAATTTGCCTTCAACTATGTAGTGCAAGGGCCTACCTGATTGCATACACATTGAAAGTGTTTAGGTTTGACCTCATGTTATATTCTATTGTTTTGGTAAATCTAAATTAAAGTATACAAGAAAATTTTATAACGTATGGCCAGCCCTTTTTTGTCTCTGTCTCTGCCCCCCGCAGCTATTAGCAAAATAAAAAATGTTAAATGCTCACTGCCAGACCCTCTATTATATCCTGGCATACCACACTGCGTTAGGCTTTTATAAAAATGAGCACTGTAAATACTGATTTGGCGTGATCTTCAGGCCGGTCACGTGACTCTCTCAGCCGGTTTCCAGGGCTACTGCAGGAGTGGCTGAGTGGCCATGCTGACATCATAGGGAGATCACAGCCCCTCCTGCAGAAGCCATTCATCGGAGCTGTACAGCGGCCACGAGTCATGTGACCGGCCTAAAGACCGCTCTAAATAGGTATTTACTATGCTTGTTTTTCTAAAAGACTAATGCAGTGTGCTCTGCCAGGCTCTAATAGAGGGTCTGGCGTTGTTTGAGTTATATGGGTTAACAAACCCTTTAATTAAAAAATGCTTGTAAATGATATGTGTTATATTTGGTTTAGTTTACTCTTGCTCATATATAGCACTGTTAATTGCAGTCATTCTACATGTAACAGTTTATTTATTTTTTTGCAGTTTTTGTGTTCTCTGACCTGTTGGTTGATGATCAATCTGTTTATCCTAAGGAAATTAGAGACCGATACATCATATCAAAAACCATAGGAAGGTAGGTACAATGGCATTTTGTCTGCCTTAGTTTTTTATTATTATTAGCAGTACATCAGACAAATAGTCTATGTATTCAACTGGATTTTTATGGAAATCTGAGCCCAGAGATAGAAAAACTGATGTCTTTTTCTGTAGCCATCAGTTCCTTTGCTATTATGCTGAGCCTTTGACTTCAATGCTTTTGAATTACTAACCTGAAACATGCATGCATGCAAGTCAGGAAACCTGGCTACAAACTGACATCATTTGGTGCATATTTGTTTATGATTAGCGATTCATAGTATTAAAGTGAGAAGATTGGCGTATTTATAGCATATTCCTGTATCTGTGTATTGTAGGGCTGCAACTAACGATTATTTTCATAATCGATTAGTTGGCCAATTATTGTTTCGATTAATCGGTTAATTACCTTAAAAAAAGTGTGGTGCATAATTTAGTTAATATGTAAAGTAAAAAAAAAAAAGGCAATTTATTCTTAAATATCTCTATGCAGGGGTAAATATAACTAAACCAACTATATGGTTAGGGAGCAAAATCTCTAATCCTCTTTGAGAATAACTGACAGATTAGATATACTGTATATACTGTTAGAAGAGATATACTGTATATACTATTAGAGGGTGAATCTGTTAAATATCCTTAGTAGGAATAATAGAAAACTTATTGGTGAAAGGAATTTTCAGACAGTGTATGTGGTTTTCGTTCACAAATTACATTCATTTTAAAACTGAATGTTAAAAGCAAGTGAAAATTTCAAACAACATTCTTTCATTCAGCGAATGTACAAAGATTTTTTGCATTAATATTCCCATCTGAAAATTGATCCGTGTGGCCAGCATAAGGCTCAGTACACACCTATGCGGTTTGCTTTTCATCTGTTTCTGCAGTGTGTTTTGCTGTGCATTTTGATTTTTGCGCACGTGATTTTGCTGCGATTTGCGCGTTTGCATTTTTTATGCTTATTTTTGGCCATTTTGTTGTTGGGCAGATTAAAAAACACAAATTGCTGCAAAAACGCATTACATGCTTTTCAACAGCTTCTCCACTGAAGTATATTGAACCAAAAAAAAACATAGTTTTGCGTTGAAAAAAGTCCTTAACCCTTTCTTAATACGCAGCAGCTGAAAAAAGCATAGATGTGAAAGTGTTCCATAGGAAACCATGTAAATGAACTGTAGTGCGTTTCTGCAAAAAACGCATAGGTGTGAACCAGGCCTAAGACGTTTAGTAACATAATGGAGTTTAAAAAACTATAATTGGCCCTTTATAGTACAAAAAGAGCAAATAATCGCTACTGTAAGGGGTTCATTTTTTTACTGTGGAACAATGAAAGTAATATTTACAGTAGAGATTATTTGCTCTTTTTGTACTATAAAGGGCTAATTATTTTTTTAACCCCATTATGTTACTGGCCGATTAATCGATTTATGAAAATAGTAATCGACTCATTTCATAATCGATTAGTTGTCGATTAATCGATTAGTTGTTTCGGCCCTAGTGTATTGGCAGTCTTCACTTGGCACAGGTTTACAAGCTTGAAACAGCAGTATGCAGTTTGGCATACTGTAAATGGCTCTGAAATAATAGACTTGATCTACGATGTAAACCAGCAGTTCTGGATGTCCCAGTAAGCAAAAAGGAATGATCTGTATGGCTCTGCCTACTATCCAAGTATGAGAAATTACCCTTCTTATGTTTGGGTTTGTGATGGAAGTGAAACCTGCAGATACGTATTGTTTTAAAGCGGGGTTCCGGGCATAATTATTATTTTATTTTTTTTGCAAGCTAAAATTAATCATATTAAATAGTCCCTAAAACATATTAATAGCTCCCCAATCGTTGCAGAAATCATTGCAAACACTTGCCTTATATCCTCCAGCTCATGTTGTGGCCGTATCCATCATATGTGTGGGCATGTGAGACCCAGTTCCTTTTTCTTCCTGGTTTTCAGGGAGAGGTGCATGCTGGGCGATTTTTAGGCACAGTAATGCCCAGAGACTCCTGGGAAATTAGTGTCATCATTTCCCAGGAGGCAATGGGGTCTTAGGACAGGAAGTTGAACCACCTAGGACCAGGAACTAGGCAGATTACGAAATCTGCCTAGTAACAGCCAGATAGAAGTGAGTAAAAATATATATATTTTTTTTACATTAAAGGCAATCTGTTAATAGAAAGTTCATTTTTAGGGTGGAACTCTGCTGTAAGAGAGCTCTACCAGTGTTTGTATGGGTTAATTTTCCATCTCATTCAGCTAAACACAAAACTGATGCATCCATGATTTTGGCCTGTTCCTGGAATGGACTGTAAAAAAAAATAAAAAAATGTCAAACACATTTGCTGAAATCGTTTTAATTCCCATGTCTTCTGTTAAAATCTGCAGAACTGTTTCCCTGTTCATGTTCAGTTCTCCTGCCATCATTCACTCATTCGATCTGAGCGTACGAGGGTTCAAACTCTGTCCACATTTGCATCCGTCATTTGCGTTTTTGGCTGCCTAGTTCTTGGACATCATCATGGACATTTTCCTGCCCCTCCTTTAAACCCTCTATGCCATTTAAAACACTTGATTTCTTCATGGAGTGTTCACCATAAACATGTTGTAACAGAGCTAAATTTTTCACTTGCATTTTTGCCAATTTTCACGCACAATTTGATATTAATCTGCTTCTCCAGATTCTTGTCACTCTTTTTCCGCCAACAGTGCAACATGCCCATATGTTGTTTCTTCTACTAATCCGCAAAGACTGAACCAACTGGTCTGCAACCCGGCGAGCACACACAGGTTATAACATGTCGGAACATGCTCTAGTGCGAATAGCTGTGTGACTCACAACCATAGTTCTACGCCGCGGGCATTCTGGGAATTAAATTGTCTCATATATAATATATATACACACACAGTATCTCACAAAAGTGAGTACATCCCTCACATTTTTGTAAATATTTTATTATATCTTTTCATGTGACAACACTGAAGAAATGACTCTTTGCTACAATGTAAAGTAGTGAGTGTACAGCTTGTATAACAGTGTAAATTTGCTGTCTAACTCAACACACAGCCATTAATGTACAAACCACTAGCAACAAAAGTGGGTACACCCCTAAGTGAAAATGTGCAAATTGGGCCCAAAGTGTCAATATTTTGTGTGGCCACTATTATTTTCCAGCACTGCCTTAACCCTCTTGGGCATGGAGTTCACCAGAGCTTCACAGGTTGCCACTGGAGTCCTCTTCCACTCCTCCATGATGACACCACAGAGCTGGTGGATGTTAGAGACCTTGCGCTCCTCCACTTTCTGTTTGAGAATGCCCCACAGATGCTCAATAAGGTTTAGGTCTGGAGACATGCTTGGTCAGTCCATCACCTTTACCCTCAGCTTCTTTAGCAAGGTATCTTGGAGGTGTGTTTGGGGTCATTATCATGTTGGAATATTGCCCTGCGGCCCAGTCTCTGAAGGGAGGGGATCATGCTCTGCTTCAGTATGTCACAGTACATGTTGGCACCATGGTTCTCTCGATGAACTGTAGCTCCTCAGTGCCAGCAGGACTCATGCAGCCCCAGACCATGACACTTCCACCACCATGCTTGACTGTAGGCAAGACGCACTTTTTTTTGTACTCCTCACCTGTTTGCCGCCACACACTTGACACCATCTGAAACAAATAACTTTATCTTGGTCTCATCGGACCACAGGACATGGTTCCAGTAATCCCCTTAGTCTGCTTGTGCTCAGCAAACTGTGGGCTTTCTTGTGCATCATCTTTAGAAGAGGCTTCCTTCTGAGATGACAGCCATGCAGACCAATTTGATGCAGTGTGCGGTGTATGGTCGGAACACTGACAGGCTGACCCCCCCCACCCCTTCAATCTCTGTAGCAATGCTGGCAGCACTCATACGTCTATTTCCCAAAGACAACCTCTGGATATAACCCTGAGCACGTGCACTCCACTTCTTTGCTCGACCATGGCGAGGCCTGTTCTGAGTGGAACCTGTCCTGTTAAACCACTGTATGGTCTTGGCCACCGTGCCGCAGCTCAGTTTCAGGGTCTTGCCCATCTTCTTATAGCCTAGGCCACAGGTGTCAAATACGAGGCCCGCGGGCCGAATCCGGCCCTCCAGGCCATTTCATGTGGCCCTCGCACCTCTCCTGCAGCTGCAGGAGAGCTCCAGCCCTCCTCTGGTCCTTCTCCAGACCCTGTACTTTCTGCTTTCAAGCCATGCATCCAGCTTCTCTCTAGCAGCAGCATAAGGAAAGGGGGATGCACTGTAATGAAAGGGAGGGCGGGGGACTCAACTTCTGATGGTGGGGTGGCTCTTGACATCTAATGTAAGGGGAGGGGATGCGCTGGACATCTATTCTTACAAAATACAACTGGCTCTTTTGAGGGCAATCATAATGCTGATGCGGCCCACAATGAAATTGAGTTTGACACCCCTGGCCTAGGCCATCTTTATCTTGTATAAAAACTGCTCAGGTAACAATCCACAAGCTCATTCACTTGCGTCACTTCTGGTTTGCCTATTGCTCCAATCCCGACACGTATCATCACATGACGTGACTTCATCAGGGAGAGCACCATTAATATTAATTTAACCCATTTATCTGTCAAGGATCAGCTGACTGCGGTGGACCGAGTAGTCTAGTCACCAGCTGGCAGCGTGGGAGTACCACTCATATAGTTATGATTTTGTGACGTCGCTTCCAGGTTACTACATCAGAGACATGATTGAAGCTGATTCCCGCTTCATTACGGTCTCCGGCCAGCTGACGGATGTGCTGGTTGGCAGCTCGGGTCTCCCGGTGGGACGGTGCAACAGTTGTTATCATGAGAAAGCTGACCGCCAGTTCTGGAAAAAAAGGCAGCCAGAGGCATCACCCTGGTACAACCACTTCAACAAAGTCACGTACAAGTATGTGATTTTGCGTGAAGTGGTTATTGGCATCCCAGTCTTAGTTCAATATTGAATTGGCCCACCCTTTGCAGCTAGAACAGCGTAAACTCTCCTGAGAAGGCTGTCCACAAGGTTTAGGAGTGTGTCTATGGGAATGTTTTTTTTTTTTTTTTTTTCCTTTCAGGTTAACAACATTGGAAATAGGTGTCTCCACCTTACATGTTCCTTCATATAACATTCCATATCCTACATCCCCCCCCCTCCCCCCCAGAGAAAAAAATAACAACCCATACCCCTTTTTAAACTCTAGCCACTTCCCCCAGATGTTGTTATATGTCTTCACTTTTGTGTATTGATTTTTCTATAGACCTCAGCCAGTCTATCTTTACTACCCATTCTTTCATAGAAGGGACTTCGGGGGTTCTCCATAAGCTTTTAGCTGCATTCAGGATTTGGGGTACTAACGTATTTTTATATTGGGCTACTGTTTTATCAGTGTCGTGAAACAAACATTTCTAAGGGTCTTTCCGTACCTGTTCCCCTGTTATTTGATGGATATTCTCTATTATTCTTTCCCAATAAGACTAAATCCTCGCGCATTCCCACCATAGGTGCGCGAAAGTCCCAAGAGCACCACAGCCCCTCCAACACGTTGGGGGGGGGTCTCTGTGCTCATCTTATGTGCTCTCTATGGAGTGATGTACCACCTTGCTATCAGTTTAAAGCATCTTTCTGTTGTTTTAACATCACTGGAAGATGCACAGGCAACCTTCAGAATCTTATTCTTGTGTTTCTCACTCCGCAGAGAGCCTATTTCTTCCTCACACTTTCCCAGGTAGGGTGGGTATTTGGGTCCTGTTTCTTCTATCGGTATTTTATATATTTTAGAAACACTCTGCCCCAAACACCGGGGAAGAGAATAGTTTCTCTATTGGCTTCATATCCCCTTTTCCCTGCAGTGGTAGGGGGAGTGCTTGTGGTAAGTGCTGTATCTGTGCATATCTCCATCTGTCTAGTGGCCTGCTCCCCCATTTTTGTACTAATTCTGTGAATATGCATACCCTATTTCCTATCATCACGTCTTGTAGTAATATTTCATCTTTTTTAGACCATCTAGTAAAATAAATATATTCATCTTTCCCCGGCTTAAAATAACTTGTGTCTAATAAAGAAAATAAAGGTGAATTGTATTGCCAGTGATGTGCTCTACTCAATCCATCCCATATCCTAAAAGTATGTTTGGTAAGTGGGTTTGTGTTTTTTGACATTTCACGGTGTTGTCGTGGTACCCATATCCTTTTCCCTAGGTCTACTTTACTTTGTGCTCTTTCGATTTCCACCCACCCTTTCCCTTCCTTTACCAATGTTGCATATGAAATCCTGGGGTGCTTTTGCCTCCATATGTACTTTAAGACTAGGGTACTTAATTTCACAAAAAAATCCTGTGGGACTCTTATTGGGATCATTTGGAATATGTATGTTAGTTTAGGCAAAATAATAATGTTTAAGGCATTTATCCTCCCCAGCCACGAAAAGGGTTTATATTTCAGATGGTTGAGTTGTTTTCTCTTATCGTCCATGGACTAACACAGCTGTCATACTGATTACATGTGGGTATATGTCCCTGCTTGCAGGAGAAGACCTAGGCAGAATGTTAAAACATTCTAGAACAAACCAGAGCTGAACAGCTCCGCCCAGGGGGGCAGTCCCTCCGGACATTACCCTCCCACCTGCAGCTATCAACCTCAGTTTTTTCTGCCTAGCAGAAGGAGAAGACGTGGCTCTCTCAGGAGCCAGTCTCCTGGAAGATTTTACTTTAAAATTTTATTCCTTTTGGGAATTTTATTATTTTATTTTTGAGACCTTCAATCAACTGTCGGCTGGGCAACAGGTTGGGTACACTGGTATCCTCGTAGTCTTCCCTGTCCGACCATCGAACGTGCTGATCCTGGCCTTGTGTGCGTGAGACTCCGTTCACGACATACCCCATGACTCCAGGGGTGGACGGGTTGCTTTTAGCTCCCGCGGTCCTCTCAAGATTGAACAGTACCTGACTGACTGTATCTCTCGCGGTGGACCGGGCCGACAGCTACACACTACTACTCTGTGATAGGTCTGTCTGAAACAAGCCAGTGGGTCCCTGAACGGGACGGGTAAGTAGTCTCTCCTACTGCAGGTGAGTACATGCTGGCTGTGTTTCTTTATATGGGGGGTTTCTCCCTGTCTCCCCCCCCCTGTTATGCTGCTCTCTGCACCCTGTACTGGTGCTGTGCTGTGTGGGGGTGCTTGGAGGTCACTCTGGCCTGACTGGGGGCACTCATGTCTGTTTTAATGGCCCGGGGAGAGGTGCAGTGTTCTGGTGTGAGGTTGTACATACTGTTGGGAGTAGTGGTTACATGCATGCTTAGCAAGCTAAGCTTCACAGGTTCGGTTCCTGAGGGGGGCTGTTTGTGTTCAAACAGGCCACCCCAGCACTTGCCGTGCCACAGCCAGTGAGGGCAGGAGCTCCTGCCTTGTGGTTAGTGAACTGGACAACCGCTAAACGTGTGCGCCATTAACGCTGTGAATTTTATAATAAACCGCGCTCGGCGGCCATTTTGCCGTGGATCGATGGCACAGTAATGTATGCGGCCGGCGGCCATTTTCTTGTAGCCGCAGCGTTTTTGCTTTCAGTTTCGGCCTCTATCGGCCGCTGCTGCGGCGCGAACCTCACAATCTCCTCACAGTCAAGTCTCCTCACAGTCTCCTCACTCTCCCCAGGCTTTCATACAGCGGAATGAGCGGTCCTTACAGGGGTTGGTGATGAGGTCCGGAGGATTGTGCCGGTTCCGTCACAAGAGAGGTTGTTCAGAGTTTCTACTTGAATCTGTTTGTAGTCCCAAAAGGTGGACGGGGGTTCGGCCAACCCTGGGCCTCAAGGCCTGGATGCTTTTGTGATGGTGTAAAGTTCTGCATGGAATCCATTCGCGCGGTGTTCGCTACACTCCATCAAGGGGATTTTCTGGCATCCTTGGACATCAAGGCTGCCTACTTGCATGTTCCGATCTGCGCACATCAACAGTAGTTTCTGCACTTGCGATCGGCGAAGACCACTATCAATTGTGGCTCTTCCCTTCGGCCTAGCCTCGGCACCAAAGGTTTTTTATCAAGGTGCTTGCTCCGATTCTAGCCTTGCTGAGACAGCGAGGCATTGCTATTATGGGCTATCTGGACTATCTTCTTCTAAGAGCAGACAATGGCTCAGAATTATAAGAAGTGTGACTATGTCAGTCAGACCCTTAGGGACTTTGGGTGGCGCCCGAACATTCAGAAGTCGGTCCTGGTCCCGGCTCAACATTTGGAGTATCTCGGTCTGATCCTGGACTCCATGGAGACGTAGGTATTCCTAAACCTGGAGAAGTTACTGACTTTTCAGTCTGTAGTGCGGGTCCTGACGTCTTGGAAATGGTCGTCAACCTGTTTTTTGCATGAGAGTCCTGGGACTCATGAGGGCCTCGTTCAAGGCTGTTCCGTATGCGCAATCACACACACGGGCATTACAGTAAGAGATCCTGTCCACTTGGGACAAATCCTCGTTGTCTTTGGATCTTCAGATCCAGATGAGTCACCCACTCAGGGCGTCCCTGGTGTAGTGGTTGGGGTCTCCGGCTCTTCGGTCCGGGAAGTCGTCCCTCTCCATCCAGTTGACGGTGTTCATGACGGACACCAGCCTGACGGGCTGGGGCGGAGTCGGGGGAGTCCTGTCAGCCCCAGGGCTTTGGACTCCGGACGAAGCCCGTTTTCCGATCAATGTTCTGGAAATACGGGCAATCAGAATATGCCTCCCCACGTGGTCTCTATCGGCTGTCTACGTTCAAGCGTAGACAATTGGCAGGCGGGCTATCGGCGTCGCCAGACGCTGGACCAGGAGAGTGGTCCTTACACCTGGACATACCGGATGTGGACCTGAGGGCCTCTCGACTCAATCGTAAGGTGTCAAGGTTTGTGGCCAGGTCCAGGGATCCTTGGGCGGATGCCTCGGATCCGTTGGTGGGCCCCATGGGGTCATTATCACCTGATATCTGTTATCCTCCTCTGCAGCTGCTTCCTCGCCTGCTGCGCAGGGTTGTGGCCGAAGGTATTCCGGTGATCCTCTTGCGCCGGGTGGGTCTCTGCGTCATTGGTACGCTGATCTGGTACGTCTCATCGCGGACGTTCCTTGGCGGTTTCCAATAAGGGAGGACCTTCTGTTTCAAGGTCCTATTTTTCATCCTGTTTTACAGTCTCTGACTTAACGGCATAGCTATTGGAAGCCAGGTGCTGAGAGTCCAAGGTCTCTCGGATTCGGTCATTTCGACCATGTTCAGGGCACGGAAGTCTTCCGCTTGAAAGATATATCACCGTACCTGGGAAGCTTACATCGCTATGTGCAATGAGCTGGACTAGCGTCTATGGACGTATTCTGTCCCCAGTATCCTGCGCTCCTTGCAGCGTGGTGTGACCCAAATGCTTGCTTTGAGTACCATTAGGGGTCAGTTTTCGGCCTTGGCCGTCTTCCTTCAGCAATCGCTAGCGGGTCATTCCTTGGTAGCACCTTTGTGCAGGGGGTTCCTCATGTGCTCCCTCCTTTTGAAACCTCCTCTCCCTCCTCGGGATTTGAATTTGGTGCTCTCGGTTCTCCAGGAACCTCACTTTGAAAATATCAGAGATATTCCCCTCTTGACCTTGTCTCAGGAGGTGGCCTTCTTAGTGGCCATTATTTCTGTCAGACGTGTGTCTGAATTGGCGGCCTTGTCCTGCAAGTCGCCCTATTTGGTCATCCATAAGGATAAGGCGGTGTTGCGTCCGCGACCTTCCTTTTGCATAAGGTGGTCTCGGTTTTCCACCTACATGTGGACATTGTCCTCCCATCCTTGTGTCCTCACACATCGCATTCCAGAGGGTTTGCGCTTCACATATTTTATGTGGTACGTGATATGACTCACTAGTTGTGTCTGTCTCGGGTCCGGACAGGGCCGAGCGGTGTCGTCTGCCACTTTTTCTAGATGGATCAGACAGACTGTTATACAGGCCTATGCTATTAAGGGGGTGGCCCCTCCCAAGCCTCCGTTCCCAGTAGAATCCTTGTACGGGGGAACATGTAGGGTGGAGCCACAAGTCTCTGACACCATCACGTTCCAGCCAGCTGGTGCTAACCGTGGCTGTTTTTGAAAATTTGTCTCTGTTCCATGGATGTCAGTGTTTTATGAAGCCTGTGCAATAAATACGTTTTTTATGAAGAAATACTGCACCATGAGGATCTTTTCTTCTTCCTTCTCTTTGGTAATTGACTGCTGACTTCTGGATGCTGATCTCCACTTGCTGTATGTGGAAAACGTGAGTTATATAAAACACAATACTCACCTTACGGCAAGCGAAAGATTTTTGAAGTGCCCGCAGTCTGTGGGATTCAGTGCCAAAGTGACCGCCTCCGGATTTCCCAATCGATCCATGTGTGGTGAACACCGAGAACAGATAGAGTGAAGGCAGGTCGGCCTAGTCCTGAGCCCAATATCATCTTATATCTGGGTTTGCTGAGACTTTGGGGAAACACTGATTCGGATGTGGAGGAAACCAGGACGACATAGGAAGCTAATCAGAGACCCTAGCAGGGATAACAGCTAACAGCTTTGTCTGATCTCTCTCAGGGATCAGTTTTTCTGGTAAGCGGCTTGTGAATACTGCGGTGGTGGATTCCCTTTCTAGTACACTGGCACCCTTCTATGATGGGTTATGCCTAAAGTCACGATCATTTGGAGAAATTTAACCTCTTCACTTCACTTTTTTTCTGAGGATCGTTTTTGGTGTTTCTTTGAAAACTGTCATTTGAGTTTTTTATACACTGATCAGGACAATGGGTGATATTATTTAAAGTCAGTGTTGAGAGCATATGATTTTTGTCAATTTTCACTACATTTCATGTTTTCATGTTGTATACACTAATGCACTGAGATTGGAAGTTTATGGTCTTATAACATTTCATGTTTTTATGCTGTATGCGATAATACACTGAGACTAGATACTTTGATCATCGATATAGTTCTTTAATAATTTATATATTTTAGACACATTGTTGCGCAGCTTATAGTTCTTTATATTTTACGTGACATGACTCACTAGTTATGTCTGTCTCGGGTCCGGACAGGGCCGAGCGGTGTCGTCTGCCACTTTTTCTAGATGGATCAGACAGACTGTTATACAGGCCTATGCTATTAAGGGGGTGGCCCCTCCCTTTCCAGTTACGGCGCATGCCACCAGGGCAATTGATGCTTCCTGGGCTTTCCGAGATCAAGCGTCGGTTGCACAAGTGTGCAAGGCGGCGACCTGGTCGTCCGTTCATGCCTTTTCAAAATTCTATAAGGTTGATGTGGCTGCATCTTCGGATGCTTCCTTCGGCCGCAAAGTGTTGCAGGCCGCTGATTAATGTTGCAACTCCTCCGTTGAGGAGCTCTGCTGGTTTGGAGTGAAGTTTTGGTTGTTCCTTTACTATTTTGCTCCCACCCTTTTCTTATACTGCTTTGGGACGTCCCACACGTAATCAGTATTACAGCTGTGTCAGTCCATGGACGATAAGAGAAAATAGGATTTTTGTACTCACCGTAAAATCAGTTTCTCTGACGTCCATGGACTGACACAGCACCCACCCTTCCTTTTAAGGTTTGTACTGCTTTGTTACGAACTGAGGCTGCTAGCTGCAGGTGGGAGGGTAATGTCCGGAGGGACCGCCCCCCTGGGCGGGGCTGTTCAGCTCTGGTTTGTTCTAGAATGTTTTAACATCTAACATTCTGCCTAGGTCTTCTCCTGCAAGCAGGGACATATACCCACACGTAATCAGTATGACAGCTGTGTCAGTCCATGGACGTCAGAGAAACGGATTTTACGGCGAGTACAAAATACCTATTTTTTTTTTACCTTATTCAGTATGGGAATATAGTTGGCCGCATATAAAGATTCCAATGATGCTGTAAATTTTACACCTAAATATTTCAGTTCCTCTTTGCACCAGGCAAAGGGAAATGCTGGCTGAATTGCCTGCTATTCCTCTTTTGGGACCGATATAATTAAGATCTCTAATTTTGATATGTTGATTTTGAGGTTTGTCAATTTTCCATATCTTTTCAATTCCTTTAGTACACTTGGTATTGTTGTGCTAGGGTTAGAGATGTAACATAGCACATCGTCTGCATATGTGGCCACTTTATACTGCTTACCCCCTACTCTTACTCCTCTTATGTCCTAATTGCGGCTAGCAAGGGTTCCAGTGCCAGTACAAATAACATTGGTGAGAGGGGGCAGCCCTGTCTCGTACCATTTAAACAGTTCCAGGGAGGGAGAGAGGCTTCCATTTATTCTGATTTTAGATGTTGGGTGGAAGTAGAATGCGGATATCCATCGCATCATCCTTTCTCCTATTCCTAGGTGACTCAAGGTTCCCAGCATGAAGCCCCAGTCCACCCTGTCGAATGCCTTTTCGGCATCTACTGACAAGTACGACTGGGGGCACACTTTCTCTCGCCTCATGTATCAAAAACAGAGACTTGATAGAGTTGTCTTTCCCTCTTTCCTCCCTGTTACGAACCCCACCTGATCACTATGAATCCATTGTGGGAGGAGTGATGTTAACCTTCCCGCAATTATTTTTGCAAAGATCTTTATGTCAGTATTCAATAGTGATATCGGTCTATAGCTATCCGGCATTGTTGGATCCTTACCCTCCTTTAATATTAGGGTTATGTAAGCCAACAGTGCCTCTTGCCTTAGGTTTTCTCCTTCTGCCAATGCATTCAGGTATTCACATAATTTGGGGATCAATAATTTTTGGAACCTTTTATAGTACAAAATAGAGTACCCGTCAGGGCCAGGGCTCTTACCCATAGCTATTGCTTTGAGTACTTCTTCCTGTATAATTGGGGCATCTAAAAGCCCAGACTCCTCTTTGGGCACCGCTGGAAGGTCTAGGCCCTGCAGGTACTCTTGTATTTTTTCCCTGCTCCCCCCCCCCCCCATTTCCTTCTTTTTGTCCTACGTTATAGAGCTGACTATAGTACAGATGGAAAACCTTTGCTATTTCGGGGGATGAGTGCATTATTTCTCCTTTATTATTTTTGATTTTGGCTATAAAAGATGAGCTTTTTTTTTCTCCCTTACTGCTTTTGCTAGCCATTTTTCAGACTTATTGCCTCACTGATGCCTCTCTTTATCCACCATGTAATATGCATGTTTTTTCTCCTGCTCTATTAATTCCTTCAGTTCTTCTTTTTTTTGTTGGCTCTAACCTCTCTGGGATGCCCTTGGGTCTCGTCTGTTGTTCCAGCTCATATATTTCTCTATAGAGGTTATTGATCTTCTTTCCCTTTTCCTTTTTTTTCTGTGCTCCAATACTTATTAGTATACCCCTGATATAAGCTTTATGGGCTTCCCACAGGGTGCCCCTTGGGATTTCTGGTGTATCATTGGTAAGAAAGAATTCCTTCAGCAGCTCCCACTCTATCCTCTTATTCACTTCAGGATCTTGAGTCAGAGAGTCATTCATTTTCCACCCCCTCCCCAAAGGGGGCCCTGATGTTATGTCTAATTGGGCTATTGCTGGGGCGTGGTCTGAGAAAGAAATAGATTTTATTTCAATGTTTTTGAGGGAAGGGAGCAGCTGGTGCTTTATTAGCACATAGTCTATTCTTGAGAATGACCCATGTACTGCCGAGTAAAACGTATAATCCCGGGCCTCTAGGTGTCTAATCCTCCAAGCATCCACAAGCTGATACTCTAGTAATAATTTCCTTATCTTATTCTGTCTCTGCGCTGACAAACGAGAGAGGCATCCTGTAGTGTCTACCTGTGGATCTATGCACAGATTAAAAACTCTTCCAACTATCAATTCCCCTTCTTTGGATTCTGATAGTTTTTTTTTTTTGAGTTTTCCTCAGGAACTTATCTGGATCTCTATTTGGGGAGTATATGTTTGCTAAAGTACAGTCCATATTAAATTTCCCTTTTATAAAAAGGAATCTTCCCTCTGGGTCAGCCAGCTGCTCCCTTACCACAAACACTGTATTACTATTGAACCCTATAGCCACCCCATGCGAGTACTTTGAAGTTGAGTCCCCATAAAACCATGTAGGGAAAAACCGAGACGTCAGCCTACTCCCCGAGGAGTGTGTGATATGTGTTTCCTGAAGGCAAGCCACGTTCACCCCATAATAATGTAATTCCTTGTTCACCACAAACTTTTCTTTCTCGTACATCACGGGACACAGAGCGACATAGTCATTACTAATGGGTTATATAGATACCGTCAGGTGCTGGCACTGGCAACTTCCAAAACCGGAAGTACCCTCCCCTATATAAGCCCCTCCCATCCGGGAGCACCTCAGTTTTTTTGCCAGTGTCTAAGGTGTTGGCCAAGAAGAAACATGTGTTTTTCACTGAGCTTGCGTACAGGTTCTTTTGGGCCTCAGTAAGCTATTCCGGATCCGACCAAAAAAGCTTCATAGCTAAACGGTCGGTACCCGGGCCTTGCAGAGAAGAGCAAGGTTTTGCCTGTAATGCTTCTCTTAGGAGAGCTGGACCCTGGGATCCAGAGCTCTGGTCATACCCACGACCAAGATGTTTTCTGTGCAGGGTGCTATACAGGTCCAGGGGAGTGGAATCCTTGGGAACCCGGTCCCTGAAGGTTTGATTACAATGCCTGCCGTGATAGGTGAAGTTTGGGCTTTTGTGGACCAAACAAAGTCCTGCGGCGGGGAACAGGTAAGTGGGGGCCCCCAGGAACTTGGTTCTATTGGGGGACCCCCAAGCCTAATTTGTCTTTCTGTCTGTTACCTAATGGTATTCCCGCAAAATTCTGTGCATGCCTGTAACTACTAAAAAAAATGTAATAATTTTTAATGGTGGTCAAGAAAAAAAAAAAAAAAAAAAATTTTTTTTTATATATATTTAATATATTAGACTGCGGTACCTGTGTTTGTCCACTAGAGGCCGCTGTGGAATGTTTTCTTGTCATGTGGACTAGCTTCTTCTCAGCAGAGCAAAGTCCAGGCAGATGGTGAGTTCTCTTATAGGAAACTGCTTCCTCTGCCATGTTGCAGTGCTCGTCAATCCCCCGGCCTGCGGCAAAGAGGGGCCCTGGCTCCTGTCCCTTGTTACCATATTTTGAAATTAGCGCCGAAGGCGCACGTGGCCGCGCGCGTGCGCGTGCACGCGCCTCTATATATAGAGGTGAGCCGGGAAAGGGGGCGGAGCCTGGGGGATGACGCTCTGTGCGCGCCGCAGCGCTTCTGCGCATGTGCGGGCGTCCCAGCAGTTTAAAAAAAACACAATATTGTAGTGAGCTGGCTATGAAGTACAGAGACAGAGCTGGCAACATTTAAAGGCATACAGCAAGCGGTTGATACAGGCATCCCCTAGAAAGGCACATTAGTAGACACCAACTGTGATATAGCAGCAATTGTGCTAGACTATTCTCAGTAAAAGTGGTGTATTACGGCTGGAATACCTCAGCTTTAGGCTTAGGAATATGCCGTCCAGAAGCTCCGGAACTGAATCTTCCAGGAAGCGAAGGGGGTCTCATCGGGCTCTGAGGATCTTGGGCATACTTCTGCTGCACCAGTCTCCCCTGAAGTTCAGAGGTAAGTGACCGTAGAGACCCCGCAGGGGTACTTGGTACTGTGGCTGTCCTCGGTTCACCTGCTCCTGTGTATGTAACAGAGGAGGTTTTTTCCTCAGCTCTGGGAGGATTAGAGAGGCTGCCTCCCTGTCAGGGAAAGCACGCCCGATCTCCGTCTCCTCCTTCAGAGTGCCTGTTAGCAGAGCAACAGTCCCATACAGGGATCGACCTGCCTGAAGGGGATGCAGGATGAGGTTGATTCTGTTATAGAGGAATCAGCAGTGGGGGAACCTTTTCTCAGCATCTCAAGCTGAAAGATTATGGGTTCAGTCTCTGACTAACATGGTCCGATCAGCATTTAAAAATGCACCTTGCGGAACCATCAACCACTACTGTATCCTCGTTGGGGTCGCTGGAAGCCCCCAGACTGTTTGTTCTTTTCCACTTCACCCTTTACTGAAAGGGCTCATTTACCAGGATTGGGAACGTCCTGAGAAAATATTTATTCCCCCAAGAGATTTCCGGTGGTCTATCCCATGGAGGATAAGTTCATCAAAAAAAAAATGGAAGGTCCCTACAGTGGACGCAGCCATCTCTTGTATGTATAAATCACTGACATGTCCAGTGGATAATGTCCAAATGTTCAAGAACCCAATAGATAAAAGATTGGAGTCCTTATGAAAATCTGCTTGGTGATACAACCAGCAGTAGCAGCTATTGGGGTCTGCTAAGCAGTGAAGGATCAGTTGAAACAGGTCTTGAGGGACTTGACAGATCAGCAGGCTTTGCCCTAGCTGATCTACCTAGAGCCTTAGGCTTTGCGGTTGACGCCATAGAGGATTCAGTCCATCAGGCCTCCCGCCTTACGCTGTCTATAGTACATATGCGTAGGCTCCTATGGCTCAAAAACTGGTCTGCTGAAGCTCCCTGTAAAAAATGGCTGGTTAGCGTCCCGTTTCATGGTGAACGCTTATTCAGGGAAAACCTGGACAAATATATCCAGAAAATTTCCAGCGGTAAAAATACGCTCTTGCCGTTTAAAAACAGAGTTAGAGGTCCCTCTTTGAGAGGCCTGCTTCTCCAGTCCCTGGGCCATCGGCTGTGTAACAGTTCCGACGGCCTCCTCGGTCAAATCCCGGGGGTAAAAAACAGGGACAGTAGCAGGGTAATGAGAAACCCTGGGTCAGGGGAGGTACAAAACCTCCCCCAAAGTTAAATTCATTGAAGCCCCCACTCAGTCGGGTGGGGGGAGGACTCCAGTTGTTCGCAAGAGACCTGGCGGGACACGATCAAGACAGATAGGTGCTCTCCGCAGTAGGTTTGGGATACAGTTTGGAGTTAAAAGACTCTCCTCCTTCCCATTTTTGAGGTCAAACGTGCCAAGGGATCCCCGGAAGAGAGAGTCCCTCCTGTTGGCACTAGAACAACTATTGCTCCAAGGAGTAATTATGGAGGTTCCCCTGGAAGAATGAGGGTTCGGGTTTTACTCAAACCTCTTTACAGTCCCGAAGCAAACGCGGACGGGAGGCCCATATTAATTCTAAAAGGGCTATACAAATTCCTGTATATCAGGACTTTCCGATGGAGTCGATCCGATCGGTGGGCACTGCCCTACAAGGGGAGGATTGGTTAGCCGCGATCGACATCAAAGATGCTTATTTGCACATTCCCATCTTTCCAGTCCACCAAAAATTTCTACGCTTTGCAGTAGAAGGGCGCCATTTTCAGTTCAGAGCCTTACCCTTCGGTTTGGCCACAGCACCACGAGTGTTTACAAAAATTCTGGCCCTTTATTGGCCAATCTAAGAACACAAGGTGTAATGATAATGGCATATCTGGATGACTTATTGCTGATAGACCACTCAGTGAAAAAACTAGACGTGGTCGTTCACAAGACAATCAAGTATCTGGAATCTCACGGTTGGATTATCAACCGAGACAAGTCAGCCCTAAAAACCAGTCAAAAGTCTGGAATACTTGGGGCTAAGGTTGGATTCAGGCCAGAGAAAAATATTCTTGCCTCGAGGAAAGGTGTTGTCTTTGAAAGATTTGATCCACTTAGTGGGTACAAAAAAGCCAGCCGTCCATACGCCTGTATATGAGGCTGCTGGGAAAAATGGTGGCATCATTCGAAGCAGTACCCTACGGTCAATTCCATTCAAGGAATTTGCAAGGGGCCATACTGTCAGCCTGGAACAAAAAAGTTCAGGCCCTAGACTTACAATGTCCTTGTCCCCTTCCGTTCGCAAGAGCCTCCGTTGGTGGTTGGTTCCCCAGAATCTGGAAAAAAGGAAATCCTTCAGTCCGATTTCTTGGAAGGTGGTCACTACAGATGCCAGCCTTATAGGCTGGGGAGCAGTACTGGAGCAATAGTCTCTCCAGGGCAGATGGTCGGATGCAGAAAAGGCCCTGCCCATCAATCTCTTAGAGATACGAGCAGCCCGGTATGCCCTAGTAGCATGGACATCCAAACTCCAAGGGTCCCCTGTCAGAATTCAATCAGACAATGCCACAGCAGTGGCATATATCAATCATCAGGGGGGCACCAGGAGTCGTGCAGCCCAGAGGGAAGTAAATTACATCCTGAAATGGGCAGAAAAATATGTCCCAGCCATATCTGCGGTATTCATTCCAGGAGTGGAGAATTGGAAGGCGGACTTTATAAGTCGCCAGCAATTAGGCCCAGAGGAAGGGTCCCTTCACCCCGAGGTTTTCTGGACAATATGTCAGCGGTGGGGAACATCGGATGTAGATCTTCTAGCATCCAGATTCAACACAAAGGGGGACAGGTTTGTCTCTCGGACAAGGGATCCCCTAGCTTGCGGCTCGGATGCCCTAGTGTTCCCTTGGGATCAGTTCAAGCTGATATATGCATTCACACCGCCACAATGGTTACCTCGATTACTCCGCAGAATCAGGGTAGAAAAGAAACCAGTGATTCCGGTGGCTCCAGCGTGGCCCCGAAGAGCGTGGTACGCGGAGATTGTAAAATTTCAGTGGGGAGTCCTTGGACTCTCCCACGTCGTCCGGACCTGCTTTCGCAAGGACCGATATACCACCCTTCCTTACCAGCCCTAGGTTTGACGGCCTGGCTATTGAAGCCCACATTCTAAAAAAGAGAGGGCTCTCTAATGCTGTGGTATCTACCATGATCAATGCCAGGAAGCCGGTATCCAGGCAGATCTACTATAGAATCTGGAAGGCGTACATCGCCTGGTGTGAGGCCAAGAAATGGCATCCACGTAAATACGTAATAGGAAGGATTCTGGACTTCCTACAATGGGCTGTAGATAGGAAGCTTGCCTTGAGTACTATCAAGGGTCAGATTTCGGCCTTGTCAATATTTTTTCAAAGGCCCTTGGCTTCGCATTCACTAGTCAAAGCCTTTATACAAGGAGTGATGCGTATTAGTCCTCCGGTTAATATTCCCATATGTCCATGGGATCTAAACTTGGTTCTGTCGGTTTTACAGAAACAACCATTTGAACCATTACAGCATATTTCCTTGGTGCTTCTCACCAGGAAATTGATTTTTCTAGTAGCCATTTGTTCGGCTAAAAGAGTGTCGGAATTAGCAGCTATGTCCTGTAAAGAGCCATATCTGGTTATCCATAAGGACAAAGTAGTGTTACGTCCTCATCCAGCCTTTCTTCCTAAGGTGGTATCGAGGTTTCATTTGAACCAAGATGTGGTTCTTCCTTCTTTTTTCCCCAAACCTACTTCGGTAGAGGAAAAGTTATTTCATTCTTTGGATGTAGTAAGAGCAGTTAAAGCTTATCTAAAAGCCACTGCTCAGATTCGCAGAACGGATACTTTGTTTATACTGCCGGAAGGCCCCAGAAAGGGTCAGGCAGCGTCAAAATCTACTTTAGCCAAGTGGATTCGACAGGTCATTATGCAAGCTTATGGCTTGAGAAGGAGACCGCCTCCGTTCAAAGTTAGAGCGCACTCCACGAGAGCAGTTGGAACTTCATGGGCAGTGCATCACCAGGCCTCCCTGGCTCAAATCTGTAAGGCCGCAACATGGTCTTCAGTACACACGTTTACTAGGTTCTACCAGGTGGACGTTAGAAGTCAGGAGGATGTCGCCTTTGGGCGCAGTGTGTTGCAGGCCGCAAAAGATCCTCATGTCTGATAGCGCTCAGCTTATATATGGTGTATCCCCCCCCTCATTTGGCATTGCTTTAGGACATCCCATTAGTAATGACTATGTCGCTCTGTGTCCCGTGATGTACGAGAAAGAAAATAGGATTTTTATAACAGCTTACCTGTAAAATCCTTTTCTTGGAGTACATCACGGGACACAGAGCTCCCGCCCCTCTTTGGGGACACTTATTGCTTTGCTACAAAACTGAGGTGCTCCCGGATGGGAGGGGCTTATATAGGGGAGGGTACTTCCGGTTTTGGAAGTTGCCAGTGCCAGCACCTGACGGTATCTATATAACCCATTAGTAATGACTATGTCGCTCTGTGTCCCGTGATGTACTCCAAGAAAAGGATTTTACAGGTAAGCTGTTATAAAAATCCTATTTTTGCCTGGGGAATTTAAACCTCTTACATTATATGTTACTACATTCAATGTGGTCATCATTTAGATTGAAAGTGGCTGTCCTTTTTCCCTCTCCCCCTCCCCCCACAGGGGTTCCGAAGGCCCCGTCAGGAGAGAGTGAGATACAGGTGAAGAAAAAGGGGGAACCAGAGAGAGAAATCACCCCCCAACCCTATCACCCTCCCCCCTTCCTGTCCCCCCCCTCCAAAACCTCCACCCCCCTTTTTATTGGAGGGTGAACAAATTCCATATTTGTTCCTTGCATTGCTGACGGCATCTACCTAGATGTCGTTCAAGTCCCATACCTTATTAGGGGTTACCTCCCAAATCACCAACCCCCCAACCAATTCACCACCCCCAGCCCCCCGCCCGTTTCCTTCCTTTTTGCTCTGATTTGCAGTTTCCATTTCTATTTCTCCTGCTCTATCTAAGGACCCTCTCAGAGTACTTAAGTTATTTCCCTATATTGGCATTTTCTCCAAGGGCCTACATTGCTCCCGCTCTACCCCCACCCCCCGACTGTAGGTCCACTGCATATTGCTTTGGGGTAATGTTATTCCATTGTTCTCCTCCCAGCCTGGCAAAGCTGGGGGCTGTAGATCCAGCTTGTTGCAAAAATCTTGAAGATCTTCAGGGAATCTTAGTACTGCGCTGCGACCGTCTTTTTTCCCCTTCAAACATGCTGGAAATCCCCACTGGTATGACACATTCATAGTCCGCATCTGTTCTGTTAAAGGTTTAAGGAGTCTCCTTCTTGCCAAAGTCTCTGCCGATAGATTTGAAAAAACTTGCAATTCAGTTCCTTCTAATAAAATTCCTGTCATCTTCCGCATACTGTCCAGAATTTTAGCTTTCTCTTCGTAATAATGGAACCTTATTATGACGTCTCTAGGATTATCATCCGCCTGGGCTAGGTATCTTATGATCCTGTGTACTCTATCAAACTTTAGCTCTTCTGCTATATCCCTCCCAGCATGGGGTTAAACAGTTCCTGCATCACCTTGGGTAGTTCATCGTTTTTATGGTTCTCTGGTATGCCTCTTACCCTTAAATTTTTCCTTCGGCCTCTATTTTCCTGGTCTTCCATTTTATATATAAGCCATCTGGATTCCATTTGTGCATTTATTTCCTCCAATCTTTGATCATATTTATCCATTCTCTCCTCTTTTTCTTCTACTCGTCCTAATACCTGCCCAATATCTGTTCTTACTGTCGCTATATCTGCTTTCAGTGATGTTTCCATTTTGGTCAGCGCCTCAGTCAGCATTTCTTTAATTTGGGATAGGCTCGCTTGAGCTGCTCCTGGCCTTAAGTCCTCTTCAAGCTCTGGGGCCACCCCTCCTTTCTTTTTCGGGTCGCCGTTTTGTGTCTTGCCACTTCCTTGGGAGTTATCCCCCCCCCGTTTTCTTATTTGTGTGGCAGATGTATCATTGACTGTGACAGGAGGGTCACGTTGGACACAGGGTGAGCCAGGAAACCATGGACATAAAGAATATGGCTTGGCTGGCTGGAAATTGAAATAGGAATATTAGTCCACAATATTGTTTTATTCTGAAACTTACCAGGTTAATTGAGAGATGGGTTACCTGCCAGTGTGATGTAAATCCCAGCTTCTAAGGGACCTGTTCATTGTTTGTGGTGATGTGGATTGGGGAAATTGAGTCTGTCCTTGTGTGTATTGTAAAGTGCCAGACAGTCTGGTGAATAAAGGTCATGCATAGTTATTTAAACATAAAGGGCTGGTGTGAATAGAGATAGTTACCACTATGCCTGTGTGTATTGTACTCTGCAGACGGAGCGTCTGCCAACCCTTTGATGAGAAGATGTGTATTGAAGATGGTTACGTCTATTGTGTAAAGTCTGTTGTCTCCTAACAGACGTCAAAGTAATGTGTTGAGTCTTGTAATGTGTGGGTGGAGCTGGGCCATTGTTTATGTTAAACTACTGTGTATTAGATGTATATAAAAGTTACAATGTTTCTCAATAAAAGTCATTCGATCTTAGGAAGATACAGAGTGCGTCTCGTTCTTCCAGAAGGATTAATTCCTATGGGAAAGGGTCACCTGGCTGTGGAAGATTGGTAGCGAGTGGGTGTCCAGGAGAGGGAACATCTTATACGGCGTTAACCCCCTTCGTATTTGGGGTGCCGTTACATTGGTTGGCAGCGGCGGGATTTTCCCTCCAGTTCCTGGGACACTCCAAACCACCACAGTGAATGACCAGCTATGCAGCCTGCAGGAAAGTCACGCTGAAAGACCTACTTGAGAGCCGAGATGGACCAGAAGAAGGGTGATGCAGGACCCCGGTCAGTTGAAGATTTGTTTCAGCAACGAGATCAACAGCGCTTGGCATTATATGGTGCTAACCCATCAGAGACCGCCATACAGGAAGCCATTAGAGGCATCCAGCTGCAGGATGCACGACAAAAGAGAGAACTAGCACGACAAGAGAGAGAACGAGAGCAACAAAAGAGAGAACTAGAGCGGCAACATGAGCGGAGAATGGCGGAAATACGGCAATCGAATACAACGCCTAAAGAACCAGCCGCCATGGAAGAGGAATTGGGAAGGAGGTTGCGAGAGATGCAGATACAGCATAGAGGACCAGTATCAGAGGAGGTCCTGCTGGGATGGTCGGATTCGATCCGCTGCGAACTCTGGAAGAAAGTGCTAGCTCTCGAGCAGCAACACCAGGGAAAGATTCTCCCCTCCATCTATGTAAGGTACTGGTCGCAGTATGAAGTACGAATGCCGTTATTGGGGGAACAACCAAAGCAGGAGTGGACAGCTGAGTTAAGCAGGCTGATCCGGGCAGAGATGCGGTTGGATGAGAGCTACAGAGCCCTCCGGTGGTATGTAGCCCAAGAGTGCCCATGGTCAGCGGATGACAGCCCCACAGAAGGCTTTGACTATGATGGCCTGGGATTGTTGTATTGGGGGCTGTCCAGTGACCCTGACTTTGGGAGTAATCGGGAGTGGCGTTTGGAGGAAATAATGGAGCACAGAGAGCGAAAACTGAATGTCTCGGAAGGGCACTGGGCAGAGGAAGATTTGGAATTTCTGGCCGTTCAGGAATGGGAGCTGGAGATCGCGTACAGACAGCTGCTAGAATCTGCTCAGCAGCAGGGTGTTGCTACCTTTGCCTGGGACTATCAGGAAATACCAGTTGACAACTATGAAATCCTGGCTGAAGAATCAGCAGTGGAAAATCTGAAGATTGCCATCCCTAAAGCCGAAGTGGATGATATTGAGTTCCAGGGAGCTAGCCTGGCTGAAGAATCGGCAGTGGAAAATCTGGAGATTGCCATCCCTAAAGCCGAAGTGGATGAGGTGGAGTTCCAGGGAGCTAGGGCAGTTGGCTCATCCCCCCAGCCACAGATTACAGAAGGTATGGATTTAATGGGCTGTTCAGAGGATGTTATGGATTATGCATCGCCCCCCTCAAGTACTGGCAGCAGGACAGAGTACTGCAGACCCCTACTCTACACCCGTGGCAGTTTTGGAGGCCCGAGGTGAGAAGGTGATGGTTCCTCTTTCCCAGGGGATTTCAGAGATGCAGGGAGGAGAAGCAGCCCTTTTCCCTCCCCAACAGTTAGCCAGAGCAGATGGTGTGAAGTCCCCAGCAGAAGTGCTGGCAACAGGGCAGAGTGATAGCAACCTCTGCCCAGCACCGGAAACAACTGTGGAGTTTCAGGGAGCCCAGGCAGTTGGCCCCTCTCTCCAGCAACAAGCTGAGGTGGTAAAGCTTTTACCCCCAGCTGAATCGCTGGCAGCAGGGCAGAATGCTACTGGCCTCTGCACACAACTGCAACTTGAGCGGATATCAGTGGATGGGACTGCGGTCCCCACTCACAGCAACCCAGCACAAGAGCTGGCAACAGAGCAGAGTGCCGCGGGCCTCTGCTCTCAACTAACAGAAGAGGGAGTTCCGGTGGTACTGGATGGGACTTCGGTCCTCACTGACACAACCCAAGAAAATGGTGTGACACTGGGACAGGAGGATGTCAGCCTTGCTTTGCAAGCACTGGGGGATTTTCACCTGCCACAAGGGGATGGGACTTCAGCCTCCACTTGTATACCCCAGGGATGCCGGGCAGTCGACCCAGATCCCCAACAGCATGACGGACTGAGCCCAGTCACCCTGTCTTCTCTCCAGCGGCTGAAAGGACTCCAGGGAGAAGGGCCAGTCCAGGCCTCTCCCCAGCGGCGGGTATGTTCTCTGAGAGAGGCAGAGGTTGGCTGGGTAAGTAATGCTCTGTTTGGAGCAATTTATTTGGGGTACTGTGTGGATACCGGCATTAGAGGAATGGACCTATGGACTAACTTCGGAGTCAACCCGTCTGGGGTCGCCTCCTCTGTTAGTCTCCTGCCGAAAGGGGAGATGTGTGACAGGAGGGTCACGTTGGACACAGGGTGAGCCAGGAAACCATGGACATTAAGAATATGGCTTGGCTGGCTGGAAATTGAAATAGGAATATTAGTCCACAATATTGTTTTATTCTGAAACTTACCAGGTTAATTGAGAGATGGGTTACCTGCCAGTGTGATGTAAATCCCAGCTTCTAAGGGACCTGTTCATTGTTTGTGGTGATGTGGATTGGGGAAATTGAGTCTGTCCTTGTGTGTATTGTAAAGTGCCAGACAGTCTGGTGAATAAAGGTCATGCATAGTTATTTAACCACTTCCCGCCCAGTCAATAGTGAATTGACGTCCGGGAAGTGGTTGCAATATCGATACTGGACGTCATATGACGTCCTGCAGGATATTGCCTTGCGCGCGCCCGCGGGGGCGCGCAGCGCGGTGATCGGGGACGGCATGTGTCCCTCGGACACAGCGCTTCCCCGATCACGGTAAACAGCCAATTTCATTGGCTGTTTACCATGTGATCGGCTGTGTCAAAGTCACAGCCGATCACCTGTCAAAACAAACTCGGCGGCGCGCTCCGTGCGCGCCGCCACAGGCTTGCAGAGCGGGGATCGGGGAAGGCGAGTGTCCCTTGGACACAGCGCGTCCCCGATCAGAGTAAACAGCCAATGAATTGGCTGTTTACCACGTGACCGGCTGTGTCCAATCACAGCCGGTCACAAATGTAAACAAACTGCAGGAGTTACTACCTGATCCCTGCTCTCTCCTCACACACCGATCTGTGAGGAGAGAGAAGAGATCAGTAAGTTAGCTCAGTGTAGTTTGTCTACATAAGTTTACAGTGCACAACACGCCCCCCCCCCCCATAAAGAGGACCTGTCACACAGCCCAGCACATCAATCAGCCCAGCACATCAATCAGCCCATCTGTCAATCAGCCCATCTGTCAATCAGCCCATCTGTCAATCAGCCCATCTGTCAATCAGCCCATCTGTCAATCAGCCCATCTGTCAATCAGCCCATCTGTCAATCAGCCCATCTGTCAATCAATCAGCCCATCTGTCAATCAATCACCCCACCTGTCAATCAATCAGCCCATCTGTCAATCAATCACCCCACCTGTCAATCAATCACCACACCTGTCAATCAATCAACCCATCTGTCAATCAATCAATCAGCCCATCTGTCAATCAATCAGCCCATCTGTCAATCATCTGTCACAGGCCCACCTCCATCGGTACCGCCATTGGCACCGCCACACAGGCTACCAGTACCGCCATCGGTACCAGTACCACCACCAGTACCGCCACCAGGCCCAGCATCCTATACTGCCACACAGGCCCGCTACCAGTATCACCACTTGTGCCGCCATCGGTACCACCACCACCTGTACCGCCATTGGTACCATCACCACCCGTACCGCCATTGGTACCACCACCACCTGTACCGCCATCGGTACCGCCGCCACCACCACCACCCGTACCGCCATCGGTACCACCACCTGTACCGCCATTGGTACCACCACCACCCATACCGCCATCGGTACCACCACACAGGCCCACCACTAATACCTCCATCGGTACTACCACACAGACCGCCACCACTACCACCAGCAGTACCATTACACAGGCCCACCAATAAGCACTGCCATAATGTCCCAAAGGGTTTACACACCTGAGGAGGCATATGCCATTCTTGCCATGTCGGATGATGAGAGCAGCGGGGAGCTCCCATTATCCGATTCTGGTTCGGAATACGAGCCAGTGGAGGATAGTGGCTCAGAGTCCGAGTCCCCGGAGGAAACTGTCCCTCCCAAAAGAATGCGATCGGCACCAAGATCAGCACCAAGATCAGGAGAACTGCCCACCACCAGCAGCGCCATACCCCAGGAAGAGGAGCCCAGTACAAGCAATGGAAATGCACGCCCAACCCGAAGAATCCAGCCCCAATCCTACCTTCCCGATGCCCTGGCAAACCCCTTATGGTTGCCTGCCAACTCAGGATCCGCTATCATCCCCCCTTTCACCGCACAGCCAGGTGTGCAGCCCGACACTACAAATTTTTCTAAATTTGATTATTTTTGTTTATTTTTCCCACAAGATTTGCTGCAGAATATAGTGGATCAAACGAATCTGTATGCATCCCAATTTATTGCTGCCAACCCCGATTCTTCCTACGCCCGCATGTTCCAGTGGCGGCGTCTAACATTGGAGGAATTTAAATTATTTTTGGGCCTTATGTTCAATATGGGGCTTACAAAAAAGAACGAAGTCCATTCATATTGGTCCAAACGCCCCATCCAACACATGCCCATATATTCCGCTGTCATGTCCAGGAAAAGATACGACATGATTATGCGCTTTCTCCACTTCAATGACAATTCACAGTGCCCTCCCCGAGATCATCCCAACTACGACAAATTGTACAAGATACGCCCCCTAATCAATGCCTTTTCCCAGCGATTTGAAGAAGTTTTCATCCCAGACCAAAAAATTTGTGTGGACGAGTCCCTCGTACATTTCACCGGCCGACTGCAGTTCAAGCAGTACATACCAAGCAAGAGAGCCAGGTATGGGTTAAAATTAAATAAATTATGTGATCGAGCCACTGGATACGTCTGCAAATTCAGTATCTACGAAGGCAAAGACTCCCAGCTCCAGCCCCGTGATTGCCCCACATATATTGGAACCAGTGGGAAAATTGTCTGGGAGTTGGCATACCCCCTGTTCGGAAAAGGTTACCATTTATATGTTGATAATTATTATACCAGCCTGCCCCTTTTTCGCCACCTTTACAGTAAACAAACCCCGGCCTGCGGTACCTTCAAAAAAAACCGGAAGGGATTCCCACAAAATGTATTGACAAAAAAATTGCGACCTGGAGAATCGGCATCCATGAGGAACGAGGAGGTGTTGGCCATGAAGTGGAGGGACAAGAAAGATGTCCACATCCTCTCTACGATCCACAATGACACCATGGTGGAGATCCCAAGAAGACGCGGCTCCATTGTAAAGCCTGAATGTGTCCACGACTACAATTTGTACATGGGGGGGGGGTGGATTTAAACGACCAGATGCTACAGCCCTACTTATCAACCAGAAAGTCCCATTATTGGCACAAAAAAGTTGCGTTTCACCTGTTTCACATGGCCCTTTTTAATTAGTTTGTCTGCTACCAAAAAGCAACTCAAAATCACCGACTCCACTACCTCCAATATATCGAAGATATCATCGATAGGATAGGATAGGACACCTCTGCCTGCTACCTGGACCTGTGCTTTGGCTGTGCTCTGGCTGTGCTGACAGTATCTCTGCCTGTGCGAACTATGGACAGTATTCCTGCCTGCTGCCTGGATGATTGCTTTTGCTGTCGCTGACCTCATCCCTGCCTGCTGCCTGGACCGATGCTCTCCTCTGTGGACCACTGCACTTCTAAAACCACAGGTAATCTTTTGTTATTTGGTATGTACCTGCTATGTGTTAGATATATGAAGGGCCTTCAAAAATGTGATCGGTAGTCAGAAAATGATATGTGCAATTAATGCTGCTAGAATGCCTGGAGGTGCTACTTGGATGTTGGGCCTCTGTATGTGGCCAGGCTGTGTAAAAGTCTCACACATGTGGTATCGCTATACTCAGGAGGAGTAGCAGAATGCATTTTGGGGTGTCATTTTTGCTATGTATATGCTATGCGTTAGAAATATCTTATAAATGGACAACTTTGTGTAAAAAAAATGCATTTTCATTTTTTCTCCACATTTTCCAAAACCTTCTGGAAAAAAATGAACCGTTCAAAAGACTCATAATGCTTCATAGATTATACGTTGGGGTGTGTGCTTTCCAAAATGGGGTCATTTTGTGGAAAATTCCATTGTCCTGGTGCTCCAGGGCCTTCAAAATTGTAATAGGTGGTTGAGAAAGGATATGTGTGATTTATGCTTGTAGAACGCCTGAAAGTGCTACTTCAATGTTGGGCCTCTGTATGTGGCCAGGCTGTGTAAAAGTCTCACACATGTGGTATCGCTACACTCAGGAGGAGTAGCAGAATGTATTTTGGGGTGTAGTTGCAATTATGCATATGCTGTGTGAGAGAAAAAAACTGTTAATATGACCAGTTTGTGTAAAAAAAAAAAAATTTTTTCCAAGAATTGTGGGAAAAAAATACAACTTCAAAAAACTCACCACGCCTCTTAGTAAATACCTTGGACTGTCTACTTTCCAAAAAGGGGTAATTTTGCGGTATTTGTACTTTCCTCGCTTGTCAGTGTCTCAAGAAATGAGATATCCCTTCAGTACATCAGGCGTGATCAGATGTGATAAATTTTCAGTGATTGCCACCATAGTTTGTAGACTCTATAACTTTCACAAAGACCAAATAATATACACTAATTTGGGTTCATTTTACCAAAGATATGTAGCAGTATACATTTTGGCACAAATTTATGAAGAAAAATTACTTATTTGCAAAATTTTACAATAGAAACTAAAAAAAAGTGTTTTTTTTTTTTAAAATTGCTGTTTTTTTGCTTATATCGCAAAAAATAAAAAACCCAGTGGCGATTAAATACCACCAAAAGAAAGCGCTATTTGTGAGAAGAAAATGATAAAAATTTTGTTTGGATACAGTGTAGCATGACCAAGTAATTGTCATTCAAAGTGTGAGAGAGCTGAAAGCTGAAAATTGGTCTGGGCGGGAAGGTGCATAAGTGCATGGTATTGAAGTGGTTAAACATAAAGGGCTGGTGTGAATAGAGATAGTTCACACTATGCCTGTGTGTATTGTACTCTGCTTACGTCTATTGTGTAAAGTCTGTTGTCTCCTAACAGACGTCAAAGTAATGTGTTGAGTCTTGTAATGTGTGGGTGGAGCTGGGCCATTGTTCATGTTAAACTACTGTGTATTAGATGTATATAAAAGTTACAATGTTTCTCAATAAAAGTCATTCGATCTTAGGAAGATACAGAGTGCGTCTCGTTCTTCCAGAAGGATTAATTCCTATGGGAAAGGGTCGCCTGGCTGTGGAAGATTGGTAGCGGATGTGTGTCCAGGAGAGGGGAATATTTAAACGGCGTTTAACCCCCTTTCGTATTTGGGGTGCCGTTACATTGACCTTCCCTCCTTTTGTTTCTTCATCTGTCAATTTGGGCTTAGCGTTCCCCGTGTGTGTTGTAATTGTCTGCCTAGGGCTGCTATGTCCAGTCTCCGTCATGCTTGTCTCCGCTGACATGTAGCGCTGGATACTCCCTGGACTTGCAACAGGTGCGCCCCCCTTGCCCGCTTTGCCTGCTCTTCCCCTCATTTTAATTAGCTTTTCCTTCCCCTTTTTTTCCTCCTTTCCCCTCCTCCTTCCTTCTGCGCCTGCCTCCCTTTAAGAAGTCTCTAGGGATTATCTTCTACAGCTCGCTTAGTCCAAATTTTTTTTATTGTCAATTAGTATTCACACTAGGCCCCCCAACCTTTATTAGAAAGTCCTTATATTCTCTATCGCTGTGCTTAAGTGAGAAAGATAGCAGAGTAGGTGACCGCTTATTCTGAGGTGGCCACAGTATCGCCAGCCAGGAATGGAGGTTATCAGCAGGTACAACAGGTATAGGCTTACGTGGTTTACCGATTACTATTGTCCCTGGACCAGAAGGCTGTTCACATTAAAAAAGGGAAGGAGAAAAAACATAATGGCAGTGCCCATCAGCAACAGTCCATACCACTTTATCTGTAGAATAGCAGCTGGGATAAGCTTCACAACAGTATCAACGGTATCCATGGTATCTCCGGGCTTCAGGCCCCAATAGGAATTAGAGGCAATTATTTAACCAGTTCCTGACACCAGTTATATTTGTGGTTTCTCGGGATTGCATTGTTTTAATGATATCCAGGAATTAATGAGGTTAGGAGACAGTAATTTTATCATGAGTTAGCAACAGTCCCTCAGGAGCAGCCACAAGCAGCAACAGGTTGTATGAAAGCAAAAACAATTACCAGAGCAATAGAACAGCCCTCAGCAGGCTTCCAGCAAGGAATGTCAGCTAAAGCAAAGAGATAAGTGCCAAGGTCCTATTGGTCCTTCATACAGCAACTCCAGTTATTGGCACCCCCTGGGATTCCATCTATGGGAATGTTTGACCATTCTTCCAGAAGCGCATTTGTGAGGTCAGGCACTGATGTGGACGAGAAGGCCTGGCTCGCTGTCTCTGCTGTAATTCATTGCAAAGGTGTTCTATCGGGTTGAGGTCAGGACTCTGTGCAGGCCAGTCAAGTTCCTCCACCCCAAAATCACTCATCCATGTCTTTATGGACCTTGCTTTGTGCACTGGTCCAAATCATTTGGTGGGAGGGATTATGGTGTGGGGTTGTTTTTCAGGGGTTGGGCTTGGCCCTTTAGTTCCAGTGAAGGGAACTCTTAAGGCGTCAGTTTACCAAGACATTTTGGACAATTTCATGCTCCCAACTTTGTGGGAACAGTTCGGGGATGGCCCCTTTCTGTTCCAACATGACTGCACCAGTGCACAAAGCAAGGTCCATAAAGTTTAGGGTGGAGGAACTTGACTGGCCTGCACAGTCATGACCTCAACCCGATAGAACACCTTTGGGATGAATTTGAGTGCAGACTGCGAACCAGGCCTTCTCGTCCAACATCAGTGTCTGACCTCACAAATGCGCTTTCGGAAAAATGGTCGAACATTCCTATAGACACACTCCTAAACCTTTTTAACAGCCTTCCCAGAAGAGTTAAAGCTGTTATAGCTACAAAGGGTGGGCCAACTCAATATGGAACTCTACGGACTAAGACTAGGATGCCATTAAAATTCATGTGGGCGTGAAGGCAGGTGTCCCAATACTTTTGGTGCTTTAAGTGTATGTTACCTAATGCAAGTTAATACAGCCTCTTCAGTAACACCTTCTCCTAGGCTGCAGCCTTTGAAATGGAAAGCAGGGCAATGTGACTGCATGACCTGACTTTAGAAGATTTTGTTATACTTTTGCACTTTAGTTTTTATGAAGGGGTTTCATGTGTGTCTTTATTCTGGAGCTCTGGCCTCAGCTTTAAGTTCTTCTGTTATTTCAGCGGGGCTTGTGGTGAAGTCAAACTGGCCTTTGAAAAATTAACATGCAAGAAAGTGGCTGTGAAAATAATAAGTAAGCGCTCATTTCGGATGAGCTCTGCTTCTTTGGTAAGTAGGATTTTGTTTCTGGTACCTTTCGTTTATAGAAAAGGTTGTGTGAAAATTGATTTGTTTTTCTAATTCTCCAAACAAAATGCTATAGTTTGTTAAAATCAAGCATGCTGTGTTGGTTTTGTCCTTTTGTATATTATCTGCTATGCTCACCAACAAATGCATTGCACAATTGGTTGGCTTGGAAACTTGGTCTTTTAAGACATGAACTAAAAAAATTATGTAAATCTTCTTTTCTGTAGAACCACACCATTTCCGCAGGCACAGAAATTGAAATTCTAAAAAAAATTAGTCATGTAAGTAAAAGTATTGACATATACATTTTCTTGTTATTTTATTATGGTGATAATATTCAATGCACACTTAAAGTCGAAACTTTAGTCAGAAAATTAAGTCCTGCTAGATCACTTCAGGTTGCCCCCTTTTGCAGGTATAGCAAATGTAAAACATTAAAAATAAATGCCTATACTGTACACGCTCAGTTGTTCTGCGTTTTTAGGCACTGCCGAGTTTGTGGAGGCCAATCTGCTGACAGGTTTAAAGTGGAATTAAACTCTCCTATCCTTTACAGCCAATGAAGCTGCTTCTGTTTGATCTGTAACTGCCATGGTGCTGCACATGTGATCAGTTATGACACCAGCCATTTGATTTGACCGTTTGTTTGAGGACACAAGCAAATGTGACAGTTCGCAATCCCAGCATTCCAGGAATGTAACTTTTTTTGAAAGTGTTAAATTGATGGGCTTAGTTCCTCTTTATTATTTTCCTGCTGTTCAGGGGCTCTGGGCTTCAGCAAAATTAAAGCCTCCAGCAAGAAGAAACCGGAGCAATGCTGGAGGCAGCTTACAGCACACACTCATTTTGGTAGCATAATTATTAATGTGGAATAAATACCTAAGGCCCCTTTCACACTGAGGCGTTTTTACCGCGTTTTCGCGTTAAAAATAGCGCTGTAATAACGCCTGAAATAATCCTGCCCCAGCATTCTCAATGTGAAAGCCCTGAGGGCTTTCACACTGAGGCGTTATGCTGGCTGGGCGTTGGAAAAAATCCTGCAAACCGCTTTTTTAGAGCAACTTTAGGGCGCATAAAATAGCGCTTTAAAAACGCCTATCCCCATTGAAATGAATGGGAACCGCGGTAAAAACGCATAGGCATAAGCGTTATTTTAAAAAATAGCGCTAACGCGTATGCGTTTTTACCGCGTTTGCGCTATTTTTAGCGCGAACGCGGTAAAAACGCATACGCGTTAGCGCTATTTTTACCGCGATCACGGTAAAAACGCTGTAAAATCGCGGTAAAATAGAGGTACAAAATCCCATAATTTTTGAGCGTTTTTTCAACGCCTCAGTGTGAAAGGGGCCTAATGCTGTTTATTCCAGACTAAATTCTTCACACCAGTGTTTTCTAACCTTTTCCTCAAGTCTTCCCTGTAGTACAGGTGTTGTTGGTAACTTCAAAGGGACTCCTTATTGTCCTAGTAATGTTATTTAGCTCTCGATGTGGCTATCCACAAAACCTGAACAGCTGATGGCACATGCCAGGACTGGAAATGCTGTTTTCCATAATATAGAAGAAACATGTAATGACATAAACAAGTTAAAAATCCTTTCTCTTTTTCAGCCTTGTATCATTAAGATTGAAAACTTCTTTGACACAGAGGACTATTTTTACATCGTTTTGGAGTTGTGAGTAATGTACTAAATATTCCTAATCATTTTTAGTTAGAGTGATCTAACATTTTATGTAAAGGATGTTATCCATACTGCTCCAGACATGAAGAATTTAAAGGAAAAATATAGTTAATTTTCAGTGAGCCCATGAGCTTTTTTTTGTTTGTTTTTTTTTACTTTGACTTTCACATCGTTTACAAGCTTGCTCATTCATGTAATTATGGTATGGTACTAAACCAATTGTGACAGAAATATGAGGGGCCAATACTGATCACCTTTTGAAAATGCACATTGCCATGTTGTCATACCGAGCTACTAGCTTCAATTATTTTCTGAACAAGTATATAGATCAGTGAAGTCAGAAGTCCTATGGTGTGTGTGTGTGTGTGTGTGTGTGTATATGTATGTGTGTGTGTATATATATATATATATATATATATATATAAAAATATATAAAATCTCTAGCGCACTCACCCCAGACTTTACCTGCTTTTCTTTTCTTTACTTGGCTTCTCCAAGTAAATGAGGCACACCGCACTATCAGCCCGTACCCTCCTGGTTGGGGAGGTCGGGCAGTGTTAGTTTTCGGGCCTGCCTGCGGCTGGTGTTAGAATCCTCCCGAGCTGATCTCGCCCCTGCATTGCCAGAGTCAAGTCCTTAATTCTCCCCAGTAAAGTAACTGTCCACACCAACTGAAAGTCCAACCTTTGTATTTATTTTACCACGGATAACAAATAGTCTCTATGAGAGCAGACAGGTTGATACGAGACACAGGTCAGATAAGGTGGGAGGAGGTCCAGGCACAAACTCAATTTAGGTTTCTCTTACTGTTCTGCTTTCACGAACAGGCTTGGGCGCACGATCTCTGCCACAGACCGGGTGAATATGAAAAGTCACTGCCACTGACTTGGTGAAGTTGGTCACTGCCACTGACCTGGTGAATAGGGCCTTGCCCTATTTGGTCACTGCCACTGATCTGGTGTGCGTAGAGTCACTGCCACTATGACCTACAGAACATGCACTTTCTTCTTGAAGAAACTTGGCCCATGTCAAGGAGAAGAACCTCCCTCCGGAGAGTTACCAGAGGCCCCCACTGTCACCACGACTCTGCGCTGGGTCTTCAGAAGGGGTCACCTCCCTGGCCTCCTCGATCCTGGATATGGGTCCCCTCGCAAGGCGGCACCCTGGGAGCCCTCAATCCCCGGCGGAACCCAGCCGAAGGCGCTGGGCTCCGGGCCTCCAAAATAGTACCTCACCCCAGACTGAAGGTGTCTGGGATGGAACAGGAACTCGGCCTCCGGGCCTAGGGCACCCGGAGACGACACACGTACCACCCAGGCCGAAGGTGCCTGGGCGCGACCCCGCTGGAAGATGGCCGCCCCTTTTTATACCCTCTCCCGACAGGCACATCAGGTTCCCCGTCCCGCCGTTACTACTGCCGAGGGGGGACAAAAAAAAACACCGCCTTGTATCAGCGGTTCAACCCTGGCCTATGGCAACAGCGCCACCTGTAGGCCACAGGGAACAGCACACCAATACTATCTCCCAGGGACAGAAATGGTCCAAGAAGCCTGACAATTAGTGTATCTGAGCCTGATTACCACTCAGATACTCCTCCTAAATATAGCACCCCGCTACACATCCCCCTCACTTGATGGGCACTGGTCCCCAGTGTCTGGAACCAACCTATGCCTCTCAGGCCTGAGTCAGCATAAGCCCGATCCAGAGACAGACTACCAAAAAAAAAAATGGCAATTTAAAAAAAAAACAGTTTGTTTGTGCTGGGACCTAACACAGGAAAGAAAAGGGAAACACAGAAGGGAAAAGAGAAATACACATGTGTATTGGGAAAAAAAAACATTTTGAGGTCACATAAAATTTTCAATAAAATTTACATTTCCCTCCCGCTGCAATAACTAAGACCCACTCCATACTCGGAATCGGCAGCGCCATCTTTGCTGTCTCTTTCTGTCTGTCGTGGACGTCATTTCCGCCCTTCCTTTGGTCTCCAGCCGAAATCTTGCGCATGGTCGATCACATTCTATCCAAACCTCTATCTCGAGCTGCTTGTTTGTATGGACGTCTCTGAGATGCCCTGGTTCACTCCCCCTGTGTGACGTCTCAGCAGCATTATCAGTGCAGATTAGAATGACCTAAAGTTGAAGTAGAGTTTACAACCACTTTAAGTCATGTAACGGGCTTCGGCTACCAAAAATGGTCTTTAAAGCGGAGGTTCAGCCAAAATAACATCCATATACGAGGACACTGCTTACAATACGAACATGTACAGTAGCCACTTTTTTTTTTAATGTTGTACATACCGTACTATTGTAATTTCAATTCCGGCTTCCGGGTACTCACTCGCGGGAGTAGGCGTTTCTATTCTCCCGCAATGTAATCTGGGAGTTCGCCCAGATGTGACATGTCCTGCAGAAAAAGTTCCCCGGTGGATAAGGTTCCCCTCCTGTACTGCGCATGCGCGGCACGAACCTCAACGGAGTTTCCGAAAGTAGCCAAACATGTAGAGCTGCATGGCTCCTAGTCATTGCGCAGGCGCCGTGTAGAGCTAACTAGCAGCTCTACATGTTCGGCTACTTTCGGAAACTCCGTTGAGGTTCGTGCCGCGCATGCGCAGTACAGGGGGGGAACCTTATCCGCCGGGGAACTTTTTCTGCAGAACACCGTCCACCGCTACCAGGAAGTCAGTGCTTGTGGGCTTCACAATGCCCACAAGCAAAATGGAAAATTTAGACGGCTGATTTTAAAAGTGCATCTTTTGCCAGAAAAAAGACAGGGGGGGGTTAAAAATCACCAAACACGTGAGTACTAATTGGTGATCTAAAAATACTTTGCATGCAAGCTAAAAAAAAAAAAAAGATTTGCCGCGGAACCTCCGCTTTAAAGGCTAGCTGTGTGACTTTGGTGCCAGCTATGTTTCTTACTAAAAACATTGTATTTTGCCGTTTAAAAAAACAACATAAGCCAAATAACAACTAATGTAATTCAGACTATTCTGAACAAAACATACAAGACACATTCACCAGACAGTTTTACTTATCTTCCAAGCAAACCAAGATATCCTGGTTTTGTTTATTGGTTCTGCAAAGCCGTTGACCTTAAAGTATATGTGAAACCTCACCTTGTAAATTGCCCTGTTCAGTTTCAAATACTAAAATGCCTCACATTTTCTCTTTTATATAAGTAGGCCCATGTCAGCAGGAGGCAGAGAAACAGCAGGACACTGACCTTCACATTGATTAGCTTAAAAGGGGGGGGGGCATCAGCACAGGTCTGGCCAATAGAGAACAGGCAGGCTGTGCTCCCACCAAGGCTGGGAGCTTCCATGTCCAGCATGGTCAATTTGAAGTAGGAAAGCAGGGGGACTGGTAGGATAACCAGGAATTTCACACATAGGAAGCAATGCAAAGAGAACAGGATGCATTTTAGCACAAGTACATGGTAAAAGTCATATCAGGAATATGAAATGTTGAGGTAACATAAAATTTAATGTTCTCTTTGTACTTCTTTACTTTAGATGGTTAATGTAGTAATCTGGTGATGCACTTTTTTTTTTCAGGATGGAAGGAGGAGAATTATTTGACAGGGTATTAGCAACATCCGGGCTTAAAGAATCAACTGCAAAACTTTATTTTTATCAGATGCTGCTAGCTGTTCAGGTAACATCAAATTTAAAAGAGATGTATGGTGGTGTTTTTTATTTTTATTAAGAATAATAGGTAGATGCATGATTCTTTAAAAATGTCCCCCAGCGCTCTAACCCTCTAACACTGAGAACTGAGCGATCGATAACCACCGACCGGTCAGTTCTCACAGCTCCCTGAGCGGAGAGTCAGTCACTGGAGTGCTGGGCTATGGGGGGGGGGGGGAGCGGAGGCTGGCTCAGGTGCACAGCAGCTCACTGAGAGGCTGAGCTGGGTGCTGGACCAGCTCCGTGACTCTTCAATTTGCTGTATGCTGAAAACGGGTCACAGGATTGCAGAATGAACTGCACTCCTGTGATCCACAGAAGTATAGCCAAACGAGATTTGGCTGTACTCCTTTAATTAAAAGCTATGCAAAAGTGTTACAATTATTACAGTAAACTTGTTTTATGCTTTCGCTTTACCTAAAAAAAGAAAAAAAAATGCCAGCAGATAAGCAGAATTTATTTGAGGACCCTGTGTAACTTTTTAAAGTGATGGTTACTTTATTTTTCCTAATTTCTCAGTGTCTTAACCTTCAGTGTATTTAAAAGGAATGTATATACTTTTTAATCATTTTGGATATGTATGTAAAATGGATCAGCTTGATATAATAATAGGAATATAAATGTATGTTTTTAACCACTTCAACCCTTTAGGATGTATCCGTACATCCTCGGGTTGAAGTGGCTGCAGCCATCATCCCGGTACCAAAATTATCAGCAAGGGATGGGCTTTTCTGTACAAGTGATCTGAGCAGCTTTACAGCCGCCCAATCACTTCTGCAGGTCGCGGAAGGGGTGCCACTGCTGAGCAATCTAGGAGCCCGGTACTGCGGCCGCTCAGATCGGTGAAGCACTGGGAAAGGAGGAAGGAATTTTAAAGCCCCCGACCCCTGCGCTCACACTCATATTCGAATGCATACATAGGTCCCACACGCATATGTAAATGATGAACACACCACACATGTGAGTTATTGCCCTGAACATCAGAGCAAGAGCAATAATTCTGGCATCAGACGTCCAGTGTAACTCCAAATTGGTAACCTGTAAAGGCTTTTAACCACTTGCCAAGCAACCACCGTACATATACGGTGGCAGGTCGGCTCTATTGCGCAAAGCGATGTACTTGTATGTCAATTCATGCAGTAGATAGTGTGGGCGCGTGTCCGGCAGACCCGATGTCCGCCGACCACCCTGCGATTGCTTCACAGAGAGGCAGAACAGAGATCTGCCTATGTAAACAAAGCGGATCCCCATTCTTACAGGGGACAACATTGCTGTTCCTAGTGATCCGGAACGGCGATCTCTGTGTTGTCCCAGTGAGCCCATCCCCCCACACAGTTAGAACATACCCAGGGAACACAGATAACCTCTTGATCGCCCCCTAGTGTTAACCCCTTTTCTGCCAGTGTCATTTATACATTAATCAGTGCATTTCTTTTCAGCACTAATCAATTTAACCGCTTCAATACAGGGCATTTTCACCCCCTTCCTGCCCAGACCAATTTTTAGTTTTCAGCGCCATTGGCACTTTGAATGACAATTGCGCGGTCGTGCGACGTGGCTCCCAAACAAAATTGACGTCCTTTTTTTTTTTTTTTTTTTTAACAAATTTTTATTGGAGTAATAAAAGACACTTGTACAGGTGAAAAGATAAGTACAATGGTACAAAAGTTCAAAAAAAAAACAAAAAAAACTAGTAAGTAGAAAAGGGGGGGGGAGGAGGGGGAGGGAGCTCCATAGACTATAGCGTGCTGTTCATTCCAAAACATGTATGGTCCCGAGAAGAAACAGTCCCGGAGGGCCCTCCGGTATGTAAAGACTGAGCAAAGTCTGCAAGAATTACAGCCCCTTAGGGATAGGTTCAACATATGAGAAGGAAAGTAGGTCCAGAGCCGCTTGATCGGCTGTCGAGAGGGTTGTGGTGATGAAGGATTCCCATCTGTGGTAGAAGTGGGCTCTAGATCTGGGTTCTTTGAAGTCCGTAAGAAGTCTTTCTTCATAAAAGAGGTGGAGGCAGTCCTTTTCGAGTTGGGTGAGAGAAGGGCCTTGGGGAGAGATCCAGTGCCTGAGAATGAGTCTCCTGGCAACAAGCAAACATAGCAGGATCCAGTCTTTAGAGGAGGGGCATTTGGTAGTCCCGGAAGGGTTCGAGGCAGCCGGAGACATAGACCAGGGCAGCAACAGAGGGTCCCAATATCCAAATATGAGAAGCTAAGGGTCTTTGGGGATTTTCAACAAAGTGGTTTTGAATATATAAGAAAGGACTTGATCCCAGAATGAGGAGATGAAGGAGCAGGACCAGAAGCGGTGGGAGAGAGAGGGTCTGGGTACCTTGCATAAAGGACAGGAGGCGCCATCTTTATTGGAGTTGGGAGAGAGAAATGGGATGTAAGCCCGGTGTGCTATCTTGAGTTGAGTTTCTCTCCAGATTTCGTTGGGTGTCAGTCGAAGGGTCTTTCGCAAACCAGATAGGATTTTTTCGGTTATGTCCGGGTCTGGGAAATCCCTAGCCCAGTTAGCCATAGAGGAGGTGGATAAGGACGGGGAAGATTCTTGCAGGAGAGGTTTGTAGATGTCCGAGATTTTATAACGTCCACTGTGTAGTAGACGTTCAGCAAAGCTGTTTTCGAATCTCCGGAGAGTGTCTTTACAAGTGTTAGATAGGAAGCTAATACATTGGTTGTAATGAAATACGTGAGATGGGGGGAGAGAAAATGCCAAGGATATTGAGGAGAAGGGAAGTGGTTTTCCAGTGGTGCCATCGCACAATGAGGAGAAGTTTGACAGACCTTGAATCCGCCAGACCGAAAAGGCTTTATAATGGAGACCAGGGATGAAATTGGGATTGCCTTGGATTGGCAGATGTGGAGAGATAAAGGGAGATAGCTTCAGTGTTTTTCTGATTTCTCTCCACGCTATAGCAGTATCCCTGAGCAGGAGATTGTGTTGAAAAGAGGGGGGAACCGTTTTCCATCTGCAGTGTAGAAGGGCCACCAGAGAGTGCGGGTGGGCCATTTCGGATTCCAAGACGTAATTAGAGTATTGGGATGATTGAGCTATCCAATCTAAGCTAGTCCTGAACAGACATGCTAAATTATACAATCTAATATGAGGTAGACCGATGCCCCCGTCACTCCCAGGAAGGTGTAGTTTTTTAGAGGCTATCCGAGGTCTTTTGCCATGCCAGATGAACTGTGAAATTTTGGTGTTTGATATCTTTATGCTTCAAAAGTAGAGGAATGGTTTGCAAAGGGTAAAGCAGTCTGGCAAAGCTAACCATTTTGACAAGGTGACACCTCCCTAGGAGCGAGAGGGGAAGATCCATCCAGTTTGACAGTTCTTGATAGAGTTTTGTAAAGAGGGGAGGATAATTGAGATGATAGATGGAGGAGGGTAATTTCCCAATCTGTATACCTAGATAGGTGATGTGTGAAGGTGCAACCTTAAACAGAGAGTGTTGCGTCCAAGGGCGTGTGGAGTGTGTCCCGATGGGGAGAATTTCGCTCTTGGAATAATTTATCCGGAGGCCGGAGCACCGTCGAAATTCATCGAAGGTGGTTTTAATGGTTAAAATGTCGTCACTGGGGTTACCCGTGAATATGAGGACGTCGTCAGCGAAAAGTGAAGTGCGAAGTTCCGTTTTGCCTATTTTGATGCCTCGTAAAGGGGCTATCTCGGAAAGGTATCTAGATAAAGGTTCTAAGGCTAAATTGAACAGGAGGGGGAGAGAGGGCAGCCCTGTCTGGTCCCTTTATGGAGGCGGAAATCCTCTGAGAGGATTCCGGCGGCAACAAGTCTAGCGGAGGGCGCTGTATACATGGCATTGATAAGGTGGCAGAAGGGGCCTGAGAATCCCATTTTAGACAAAGTAAGGGAAAGCCAGTCGAAACTTACATTGTCAAAGGCTTTTTCAGCGTCTAACGTTACGATGGCATAATCTCCCTTTGGGTCTTGTTTGGCTCGTTCAAGGGCCAAGAGAACCTTTCGAATGTTCAGGGTGGCTGTCCGCCCTTTCACGAATCCTGACTGGGCCGGGTGAATGAGGTCCGGGAGGGTGACCGCTAGTCTGGAAGCCACAATCTTTGAGAGAATTTTGACATCCAGGTTGAGTAATGAAATAGGCCTATATGAGCCCGGTTCCAGAGGATCCTTGCCCTTTTTTGAAAGAAGTTTAATGATGGCCTGGTTGCCTGTCGGTAGATAGGGACCGCCCTCCCAGATGTTGGAATAGACCGAGTGGAGCATGGGTGCAGTGACATTTTGGAGGGTCTTGTAAAATTCACTTGTAAATCCGTCTGGGCCGGGGGCTTTAGAGGGGCAGAGAGCATGTATAGTGCCTTCTATTTCAGCGAGGGAGATAGGGGCATTCAGGGATTCTAGATGGGCACTGGATATACTTGGTAGATTCATTTTTTCAAGAAAGGCTTGGGCTATTTTATGGTCAATGGGATCGGGTGCATAAAGGGCTGTGTAATATTCGAGCATGGTTTTATTTATATGAGGTGGCGTAGAATGTGTAGTTCCCGTGCGGTCCCGCAGTGAGGTGATGTGCGTCGGGCGGTAGGCGCCCTTGCCGAGTCTGGATAGCAGTTTGCCTGCTTTATTCCCATATTTATGAAGGGAGGCATCCAGCTGAGATTTTTTTGTAAGTTCCAGGGTGTCCGCCCAGGTGTCGAAAGCATTTTTAGCCGCAGACCACTCCGCCTTGTTAGCCGGAGAAGTCGAGGTGGCCAGAATGCGTTGTGCGAGGTGGAGTTTGTCGCTGGCCAATTTGAATTTCGAAAGCGCGTTTCTTTTAAAGGAAGAGGCATATGAGATGATCCGACCCCTCATGTAAGCTTTTCCAGCATCCCAGAGAAGGTTCGGGTCCCCTGCATGTGGGGCATTCGCTGAGGAGAACTCCGCCCAAGCTCGTTCCATGTATGCGCGAAAATCAGCATTATTGTGGAGGAAGGATGGGAAGCGCCAGATATTAGGGTGGGGGGGAAGATCTAGTTTGTCTAGGGTAAGGAGTATTGGGGCATGGTCTGAAATGGCTATGTCTCCGATCTCTGCGTCTGAGACAAGGGGAATGATATTATCGGTCCCAAAAAAATAGTCGATCCTGGTAAGGATCCCGTGAGGATTGGAGTAGAAGGTGAATTCTCTATCCACCGGGTGTGTTAAGCGCCAGATGTCTGTGAGATGGAGGGAGTCCATGGTTGAGGCAAATAGGGTGGGAGTTGGTGTAGCAGGTGCTGGAGTGGATCGTTTTGGGGAGGACCTATCTTCTGGGGGATGCATGAGATCATTAAAATCTCCCCCAACGAGATGAGGTAAGTGAGAAGTGTTGAGGAGCCAAGTGGAGAGCTGAGAGTAAAATGACTTTGTGGGACTATTGGGGGCGTATACATTGGAAATTACTAGTTCTTTTGTGCCAATTTTAACCCTGGAGGAGATGAAGCGTCCCTGGTCGTCTGTGTGTGTGGATAGAATAGTGTAAGGGAGGTTTTTGTTGAAAAGAAGGACACCGGCCTTCCGTCCAACCGATTCTGACCCCAAGACCGCTCCAACCCAAAGTCTCTGCATACGACTGAAGTCAGATGCCGAAAGATGGGATTTCCTGAATTAGTGCTATGTCTGCTTTTAGCCGTTTGAGATGGCGAAGGATCTTCATTCGCTTGTTAGGAGAACGGAGACCCCTCACATTCCAAGAGATTACCTTAAGATAGTGCGGATGATAGGGTGTAAAAGTGGCGATTTAGTAGCTAAAGGATTATAGGCTGGGATCAAGAGGTATAGTTTATGCACATTAGTGATGTGAGCGTTCGTGTAAGGAATGTATGTCGGAGTGTGAAGTGAGGAGAGGAGTGATGGGGGGGGGGGGTAAAAGAAAAGAAAACAAGAAATAACAAAACAACAAGTTAAAGTAAACATCTTAAAGAACTTCGCTTTTTTCCGCATGAGTTCGCTGCGCATGGTGGCTCACCAAACATGGCCCTTCATGAAAAAGGAATGTCAGTTATGCTGCCTAAGCGCCCCAGGGACCTCGAGAAAGTGCGAGGGACCCCCGGATTGTAGTCATGGCTGGGAGCCTGAAAAGCCACACAGCGGAGTCAAGTGGGGGGAATTTCAATGCAAATGACCATATGTAAAGTGCGACCTGTACGTATGCGCGCACGCATTACCATCCTGGTGGGGGGGGGGGGAACAAGAGAAAAAAAAAAAAAAAAGGAGAATGGTTTCAGGCGTATCATACGGAACTATGTAATAAGTAAATAAAATAGACTGGAGCGACACACATATTCAAAGCCTTTGTGTGGAAGATCATACGACCTGTGATGGCGAGTAAGGAAGTCCATGGCGGTGTATGGAAGATCGTCAACGGGAGTATTGGTAACGCTGATCCGGAGCAGAATGCTTGAAGCGTTTTGGAGAGTCCTTGCGAGGGCTTCTCTGTTCCAGGGCTCGGGGGCTGGAATTAGACTTGGAAGGCGTGTGAGGGTTTGCATCACCCCTCAGGGAGCGGAGAAAAGATTCTGCTTCCATAGGATCCTGGAAAGAAAGTTGTTCCCCTTTAGGTGATTTGAGGCGAAGAGTTGCAGGGAAGGCCAGGGTAAATTTTATGTGTTGCTTGAAGAGGTCAGAGCATATTGGTTGAAAAGCTTTTCTTTTCTTGGTGACTTCAATCGAGTAGTCTGCAAAAATTAGGATTTTAACCCCGTCTATTTGGAGAGATGGGGACTGTCTGAATGTCTGAAGAATCAGAGATTTGTCGGCATAGTTGAGGTACTTGGCAATAATGGGACGGGGTGTTTTGCGTTCGGAGTTGAAGGACCCCATTCTGTGTGCGCGTTCCACAGTGAACAGGCCTGAGAGGCCCAAGGCCTCAGGGATGCGTTTTGAGCAGAATTCTGCCGTAGCTGCCGAGGGTAGCGACTCGGGGACGCCTACAAATCGCAGGTTACTCCTTCTGGACCTATTTTCCAAATCTTCCAATTTTTGAATGATGTATCGGTTTGTTTTATCTTGCGACTGTTCTGTGGCCTGCGCCTGATAGAGTTCATCTTCGACCTCAGAGATGCGGTGTTCCATCTCATTGAGTCTGGTGGTGTGCTCAGTTATTTGAGCTTTAATTTGTATCATGCCTGCAATGACTGCCTTTTCCACCGAGGCAGATATCATGGGGGAGAGAAGAGCTGCTACAGCAGCAGCAATTCGGTGCGTGCTATCCCCAGCATCCCCAGGGGGAGGGGAGCTGTAGATGTCCCCTGGTGTGGCTGGCTGGGTATGCAACATAGAGGGACCCCCAGAAGTATTGGCAGGGGGTGTAGTGACCTGCTGGGAGGGTTGGGTGCTCACCTCCATGTCGGCCGCCTGAGATTCCGCCGCGGCGTGGGAGTAGGCCGAAGCCGGGGCCTCAATTTGCGGCCTGCCCGGCGGCGCCGATTCGGCCACGTTCGACCGAGCGCCGTTTTTTTCGAGGAAGCGGTCCATCCGAGTGAGGGGGGGAGCCCGGGTGTGGAGGATGGCTGTGAGGGGCCGCTCAGGCTGGCTTTATAAGCCGGTTTCTGGGTCTGTTGCGGGAGCCGTGAGGAGGCGCAGTTACCTCATGCGGCGCCGGAACCGGAAGTCGACGTCCTTTTTTCTCTTATCATCCATGGACTGACACGGTGTCTCTTTACACTTTTACACGTGGGTTATGTCCCTGCTTGCAGGAGAAGACCTAGGCAGAATGTGAGATGTTATACATACATTCTAAAAGCCAAAGCTGAACAGCCCCACCCAGGGGGCGGTCCCTCCGGGCATAACCCTCCCACTACAGTCAGCAGACTTCAGTTTTTTTCTGCCTAGCAGAAGGAGAAGACGTGGCTCTCTCAGGAGCCAGTCTCCTGACCTATTTTTATTCCTTTTCTGGAATTCTTTTTTATTTTATATTTGAGAATCTTCTATCAACTGTCGGCTGGGCAACAGGTTGGGTACAAGATATCCTCGTAGTCTTCCCTGTCCGACCATCGAGCGTGCTGATCCTCGCCTTGTGTGCGTGAGACTCAGTTCACGACAGGCCCCATGACTCCAGGGGTGGCCGGGTTTGCTTTCATGCTCCCACGGTCCTCTCAAGACTGAACAGTTCCTGACTGACTGTATCTTTCGCGGTGGACCGGGCCGACAGCTACTCAGTACTGCACTGTGATAGTCCTGTCAGAAACACACCAGTGGGTCCCTCAGGGGATGGGTAAGTAGTCTCTCCTGCCTGCAGGTGAGTACAAAAAGCTGTGTGTTTCTCTGTGGGGGATTTTCCCTGTCTCCCCCTGTATTTCATTGTCACTCTCTGTCACCATTGCTGGCGCTGTGCTGTGTGGGGTGCCTGGGGGTCACACTGTTCTTGGAGGGGCTCATGCTGGTCTGCAGATATGCTTGGGGCCTTTTTTTTTGTGAGTTTTGGGGCCTGAGCGGCGCTGTGTGTGTGCTGTTGTTTCACTCTAGCTGCGTCATGGCGGCCATCTTGCCGCGGGTCGCCTCAGTGAAGTGCGGCGGCCATTTTCTTGTAGCCCGCGCGCTCTTCAGCACTAGTTTTGGCCTCTAGCGCTGCTGTAACAGCGCGAATCTCCTCACAATCTCCTCACAATCTCCTCACAGATCACCAGCGCTGACACTGCGCGGTACAGACAGCGGAACTGAGCGGTCCCTGGTCCGGTTTGGTGAGTCCGCTGGGCGCCCCCTCCTCAGTCAGCACAGCCTGTGGGTGGACTTTTTATCTGAGGAGTCTCAGAGGGGGGCAATGTGGAGACTCGGTCACCAGCTTCCCCTAAATGTCAGTGGACAACAGGCAGTGCTTCAGCACCTGCGGTCCCTAGGGACCAGTTGTGGGCAGTCCTGGAATCATTTCTGACCAGGATGGGAGCTGTGTGCAAGCGCAAGGGAGCAAAAAGCGCCCTCTCCCCACTTTACTACATGAGGGCAGTGCGCTGATTCAGATATGGGCCTAGCCACTACCGCTCAGGACCCTAGTTCTGAATGTATTGGATGGTTTTGAACAGGACATTCCTTATGTGGAAAACTCCAGTTCTGAGTCAGTAAATGACAGGGCGCTTGTAAGTGTACTCATGACTGCGGTGAGGGACACTCTCAGGCAAAAATGCTGCGGATGCAGAACCTCAGGCTGATACAGTCTCCTTTGGTTCTTTTAAGGCCAGGCCTTCTAAAGAGGTTTTTCCATATGTACTTTCTTTGACCAGCTCATTGATAAGGTCTGGGAAAAGCCGCAGAAGAATTTTTTTATGGTCCCACGGCGTTTGTCTATCAGATACCCCTTGAAGATGCCCTACTTAAAAAGTGGGCTTTTCCCCCCAGTGGTCGACCCTCCAGTCGCCCGGTTGAACAAGGCCATCACTCTCCTGATGGAGGGGACTCCTGCATTTGAGGACCCCACTGACAGGAGGTCAGAAGTGGTGAGCAGAGCCATGTTTGCTTTGTTGGGATCCGCCCTACGACCTGTGGTAGCGGCGACCCTTGTGTCTTAAACACTTACAGGTTGGGCAAAAATGTTGCACCTAGCTGTACAGGAGCATATTCTTCCTCCAGACACAGTTGCTCTGGCCCACCAACTGGTTCAGGGCCTGGTTTCTGTGTGCGACGCCACGCTGAACGCGGCCCCTTTAATATCCAGGGCCTCTGTCTCGGCGGTGGTATTGCGTCGTCTTATCTGGTTGAAATGCTGGTCTACTGACCTAGCCTTAGGAAGCTCCTGACAGATCTACCATTTAAAGGCGGTAGACCTTTCGGTGCTGCTCTGGATGACATCGTCATGGTTGTCACGGGAGGTAAACGCACTCTTCTTCCTTAGACTAGCAAGGGTGAGGAGGCCCGCCGCAAACAGGGGCCTTCCTTTCCAGCAAAACGGGGTTTTTTCGTCAGTCAGAGTCCACAGGTAGGCCCTCTCAGACTGACGGCAGTGCGGCTGGTGGGCACAAGTGCCCCTGGGTGTGTAAGCCAAACAAGCGGCTCCCAAGCCCGCCTCCGCGTGAAGTCTTGCCTCCGCCCGACACTGGGGTGGGGGGACGACTTCGCAGGTTCACGGATCGGTGGACCTCCCGAATCCCCAACTGGTGGGTGTGCGAGGTGGTCACCTCAGGATATAGGATAGTATTCCGATCCTGGCCCCCACACAGATTCTTTCCCTTGAATCTTCCTCTCCTTCCTACCTGTCGGGCAGCCCTCTTGGGGGCTGTACAGGATTTGATCAGGTCCGGAGTGATTGTGCCGGTTCCGTCACAGGAGAGTTTTCAGGGATTCTACTCGAATCTGTTTGTCGTCCCAAAAATAGGACGTGGTTCGACCTATCCTGGACCTCAAGGCCCTGAATGCCTTCGAGAAGGTGCAGAAATTCCACATGGAATCCATTCGCACGGTGATCGCTACACTCCACCAAAGGGATTTTCTTCTGGCGTCCTTGGACTTCAAGGACGCCTACTTGCATGTTCCGATCTGCGCAAGTCACCAGAAGTTTCTGCGCCTTGCGATCAGCGAAGTCCACTATCGATTGTGACTCTTCCTTTCGGCCTTGCCTCGGCACCAAGGGTGTTCACCAAGGTGCTTGCTCCGGTTCTAGCCTTCTGTTACAGCGAGGTATTGCTGTCATGGGCTATCTGGACGGTCTTCTGCTATGAGCAAAAAGTGGATCAGACTTGGAGGAAAGGTGACTATCGTCAATTAAACCCTCAGGGACTTCGGGTGGTTCCTGAACATTCAGGAGTCAGTCCTGGTCCCGACTCAGTGTCTGGAGTATCTAGTTCTGGTTCTGGACTCCTTGGAGGCAAAGGTATTCTACCTCTGGAGAAGTTGCTGACACTTCAGTCTGCGGTGCGGGTGCTGACATCCCGAAAATGGTTGTCAATCCGTTTTTTGCATGAGAGTCCCGGGACTCGTGGTGGCCTCCTTCGCGGCCATTCCGTATGCCCAATCACACACCAGGGCATTGCAGAAGGCGATATTGTCCACCTGGGACAAATCCCCGTTGTCCTTGGATCTTCGGATCCAGGTGATTCACCTGGTCAGGGTCGTCCCTGACATGGTGGTTGAGACCCTCGGCTCTTCGGTCCGGAAAGTCGTTCCCCTCCCATCCAATGGACGGTACTCACGACGGACACCAGCCTGACGGGCTGGGGTGGAGTCTGGGGAGTCCTGTCGGCTCAAGGCCTTGGACTCATGACAAGCCCGTTTACCAATCACTGTTCTGGAAATACGGGCCATCAGACTGTGTCTCTCCTCAGGTCGGAGAGAGTACGTGGTCGCTCCATCAGGAGCCAGTCGGACAACGCCACGGCGGTGGCGTATGTAAACCGTCACGGGGGGACTCGGAGCTCAGCTGCGGCTTACGGGGTAGTCCGTATCCTGAAGTGGGCCGGAAGAAACGTGTCGGCTCTGTAGGGGCGGACTATCTGAGTCGCCAATCGCCAGACGCCGGACCAGGAAGAGTGGTCCTTGCATATTTCAACTCCTTTGCCGATGGTGGGGCACGCCGGATGTGGACCTGATGGCCTCTCGACTCCGTCACAAGGGTCGAGGTTGTGGCCAGATCCAGGGATCCTTGGGCGATGCCTCTGATGCGTTGGTGGCCCCATAGGGTCCTTATCGCCTGATATAAACTCCGGTGATCCTAATTGTTCCGGATTGGCCTCAGCGTCACTGGTACGCTGATCTGGTACGTCTCGTTGCGGACGTTCCCTGGCGGTTGCCGATGAGGGAGGACCTTCAGTCTCAAGGTCCTATGTTTCATCCGGCTTACAGTCTCTGGCTTTAACGGCAGGGCTGTTAAAAGCCAGGTGTTGAGGGACCGAGGTCTCTCGGACTCTGTCATTTTGACCATGTTAAGGACACGGAAGTCTTCCTCCAGGCAGATCTATCACCGTGCCTGGAAAGCTTATATCGCCATATGCAAAGTGCTGGACTGGCGTCCTCGGACGTATTCCGTCCCCAGAATCCTGCGTCCTCTGCAGTGTGGAGTGACCCAAAAGCTTGCTTTGAGTACCATCAAGGATCAGATTTCGGGCCTTGGCCGTCTTCTTTCAGCGACCTCTAGCTGGTAATTTCCTGGTTAGCACCTTGTATTGGGGGTTCGCCATGTGCTCCCTCCTGTCAAGCCTTCTCTCCCTCCGTGGGATCTGAATTTGGTGCTCTCGGTCCTCCAGGAACCTCCTTTTGGGAATATCCGGGATATTCCTCTCTTGTCTTGTCTCAGAAGGTGGTCTTTTAGTGGCAATCACTTCTGTTTGACGAGTGTCTGAGTTGGCGGCTTTGTCCTGCAAGTCGCCATATTTAGTCATCCATAAAGATAAGGCGGTGTTGCATCCGCGACCTTCCTTTTCGCCAAAGGTGGTGTCTACCTTTCACCTACATGAGGACATTGTCCTCCCGTCCTTGTGTCCTCACCCATCGCATCCCAGAGAGTTTGCGCTGCACATATTGGATGTGGTACGAGCCTTACGGGTGTACCTGTCTGCTACTGCTTCTATTCGGAAGTCCGACTCACTGTTTGTGACTGTCCCTGGTCCATAACAGGGCCAAGCGTTTTCGTCTGCCATCATTTCTGGGGGAATCAGACAAACCGTCATTCAAGCCTATGCTCTCAAAGGGCGGGCGCCTCCCTTTCCGGTTACGGCGCATTTCACCAGGGCAATTGGTGCTTCCTGGGTTTTCCGACATCAAGCGTCGGTTGCACAAGTGTGCAAGGCGGCGACCTGGTCGTCTGTTCATGCCTTTTAAGTTTTTTATAAGGTTGATGTGACTGCATCTTCGGATGCTTCCTTCGGCCGCAGGGTGCTGCAGGCCGCTGTTTAAAGTTGCGACTCCTCCGTTGAGGAGATCTGCCTTATTGGAGTGAAAGTTTGGTTTTTCCATTTATACTGCTCCCATCCCTCTTGACACGGCTTTGGGACATCCCACGTGTAAAGAGACACCGTGTCAGTCCATGGATGATAAGAGAAAATAGGATTTTTTGTACTCACCGTAAAATCCTTTTCTCTGACATCCATGGACTGACACGGCACCCACCCTTCCTTTTAAATTTGTACTGCTTTGTTACGAACTGAAGTCTGCTGACTGTTGTGGGAGGGTTATGCCCGGAGGGACCGCCCCCTGGGTGGGGCTGTTCAGCTCTGGCTTTTAGAATGTATGTATAACATCTCACATTCTGCCTAGGTCTTCTCCTGCAAGCAGGGACATAACCCACGTGTAAAGTGTAAAGAGACACCGTGTCAGTCCATGGATGTCAGAGAAAAGGATTTTACGGTGAGTACAAAAAATCCTATTTTTCCCACAAATAGAACCTTCGTTTGGTGGTATTTGATCACCTCTGCGGTTTTTATTTTTTGCGCTATAAACAAAAGAAGAGCGACAATTTTGAAAAAAACACAATATTTTAACTTTTTGATTTAATAAATATCACAATTTAAAAAAAAAAAAATATGTTTTTTCCTCAGTTTAGGCCGATATGTATTCTACATATTTTTGATTAAAAAAAATCGCAATAAGCGTATATTGATTGGTTTGGGCAAAAGTTATAGCGTCTACAAAATAGGGGATAGATTTTTTGCCTTTTTTTTTTTTTTTTACTAGTAATGGCGGCGATCTGCATTTTTTATTGTGTCCGTGACATTGCGATGGACATATCGGACACTTTTGACACATTTTTGGGACCATTTACATTTATACAGCGATTAGATTAGTGCTATAAAACTGCACTGATTACTGTGTAAATGTGACTGGCAGGGAAGGGGTTAACACTAAGGGGCGATCAAGGGGTTAAATATGTTCCCTAGGGAGTAATTCTAACTGTAGGGGAGGGGACTCACAAGAGGAGGAGACCGATCTGTGTTCCTCTGTACTCTCCTCACCTCTGACAGGACCTGGATCTGTGTGTTTACACACACAGATCCATGGTCCTGCCGTGATCACGGGCAATCGCGGGTGCCCGGCGGACATTGCGGCCGCCGGGCACACGCACCGGGTCCCGAGCGATGCCGCGTGCCCCCCCTAGAGGGCCGGGAAGGCCTGGACGTCACATGACGTCCACCCAGGATGGGAGATCCCTCCTGTGGATGTCATTTGACAATGGGCGGTATTGAAGTGGTTAATAATGTCACTGGTCCCCAAAAAGAGTCACTTAGGGTCCAATTTGTCCGCTGCGATATCGTAATCGGGCTAAAAATTGGAAGATCGCCGCCATTACTAATAAAAAATAAATAAAAGTCCAGAAATCTATCCCTTA